>JAECXG010000805.1:12760000-14011508 GCA_018152135.1 Drosophila paulistorum | reverse complement strand
AATACAACCACACCTCTAACAATTGCAATCTTAGGTCAGTGTGTGTTGGCTGCGGCGAACATCATAAAGATGGCATTTGCACCAAGGACAGAAACAACGTCGCACTAAGACTATGCAGTAACTGTGGAGGGAACCACACAGCCAACTACAGGGGATGTCCTGTCTTCAAGGATCTTAAATCGCACCTAAACGGGCGTAAACCCCCAGCTGGACCAAAAATCACCTTCAACGCCTCCAAAACTACACCGGAGGTATTCTTCGCCAAGGCTGTTAGATCATCTAACATGCCTGCTACAACCAATCCTAGTGTATCCTTCGCTAGTGTACTCCGAACTGGACAGACGGAGCCCGCGAAAGAGACCCCGTCACTCCACTATCTACAGAATCCGCAACCTAGCGCACCAGAGCTTGGCCAGCAAACTCCAAGTGGTTTAGAGGCCCTATTGATCTCACTTAATCAAAACATGACCACTTTTATGACGTTCATGCAAAACTGTATGCAGGAACTGATGCGGAATCAAAACCTGCTTATCCAGAAGCTTATCGAGAATAAATAATGGCTTCCCTACGTCTATGTCTTTGGAATGCTAATGGCGTCTCCAAGCACAAAAATGAACTGCAACTATTCCTAGACTCAAGTGAAATCGACGTCATGCTGATATCGGAAACACATTTAACATCAAAAAATAACTTTCAAATACCAAAATACACCTTCTACGCAACAAACCATCCAGACGGAAAAGCTCATGGCGGGACTGGTATCCTAATCAAAAACCGTATAAAACACTCGTTCCTCAACAGATTCGAAACACAGCACCTACAAGCAACTGCTATAACCGTCCAAACCAGCTGCGGCAACACTACGTTGGTTGCCCTGTACTGCCCACCACGCTTCTCAATCTCTGAAAAGGAATTCACCGGTTTCTTTAACACACTCGGAGAACGCTTCATTGCAGCAGGGGACTATAACGCCAAACATACGCACTGGGGATCTCGCCTGGTAAATCCTAAAGGCAAGCAGTTGTACAATACAATAGTCAACCCACTCAATAAGATGGATTGCGTCTCACCAGGTAGGCCCACTTATTGGCCCACAGATCCACAGAAAATGCCTGACTTGATTGATTTCGCAGTAACCAAGAGGATTCCGCGTAATCGGATCACTGCGGAAACACTGCTAGATTTAACCTCCGATCACTCTCCAGTGCTATTCACATTGTTAACAAGACCTCAAGTACTTGATCGCCCATATATGCTTACAAACAACAAAACAAATTGGCTTAAATTTAAAATGTACATGAGTGCCCACATTGACTGTTCGCCGAAACTGGATGCTGCAGAGGACATTGACATGTGCGTCTCTGCACTTGAGTCGATGCTGGGAGCTGCAGCAAGAGTATCTACGCCACATGCCTCTACTTACGCTAAACCTGCTGTCAGGCCTACGAACCGGCGGATAGAACAATTAGTAACGGAAAAACGACGTCTAAGAAGAGAATGGCAGATTACTCGATCACCAGCAGCAAAACTTCGCCTAAGGCATGCCAGCCGCAACCTCTCCAAGGAGTTAAGACAAGAGGAAATCTGGGCTCAAAGGAAATACATAGAAAAGCTCAGTCCATCCAGCACTAAACATCCTCTGTGGAAAGCCCACCCAACTTTAAGCGCGCCTACAGAGACAGTTTCACCAATAAGGGGCCCAACAGGTGGATGGGCCCGCAGCGACGAAGAGAGGGCATCCGTATTTGCCACACATCTTAAAATGGTTTTCCAGCCAAATCCAACATCAAACTCATTTGTACTTCCCCCTTCGAGCACATTAACGGATAGTGAGTACTCGGAACTCCAATCGGATGAGATCACTGCAGTTATTAAAAACCACATAAAGCCGAACAAAGCCCCTGGCCATGACCTAATCACACCAAAAATGATCCTAGAACTCCCTACTATCGCCATACAATACATCTGCAAAATGTTCAACGCTATAATAAGAATTGGCTACTTCCCAAGAGCATGGAAAAGGTCCACTATCATCATGATTCCTAAAGTGGGAAAGGACAAAACCCAACCATCATCCTATAGGCCAATTAGTTTGCTGCCATGTCTTTCGAAGCTTTTTGAAAAGGTCCTGCAGATTCGTCTAAACTCATTTCTGGCATCGGAGAACACAATCCCTTCTCACCAGTTCGGCTTCCGCGAAAAACATGGGACAATTGAACAAGTCAATCGTATAACATCCGAAATAAGAACAGCATTCGAACTAAAAGAATACTGTACGGCTGTCTTTCTCGACGTTGCCCAGGCTTTCGACAGAGTCTGGCTGGAGGGTTTAATGTTCAAAATCCGGCAGAAACTCCCACAGTACACCCACAAACTCATGGAATCTTACCTTTACAATAGGAAATTCGCTGTAAGATGTAATGGCTCCGTCTCGGCTGACTTTGAAATCGAAGCTGGTGTACCGCAAGGCAGTGTACTCGGACCGTTGCTCTATCTGCTGTACACTGCAGACTTACCAACGAGTCTAGGACTTACAACGTCCACTTTTGCCGATGACACGGCAATCCTCAGCAGATCCAAATGCCCGATACAAGCCTCTGCAAAATTAGAGGAACACCTCAAGGTGGTAGAGGAATGGCTAGCAACCTGGCGTATCCGGGTCAACGAGCAGAAATGCAAACATGTTACATTTACGCTTAACAGAAGAAACTGTCCAGCTATAATGCTAAACAACGTACCAATTCCTCAAGCCGTGGATGTCACTTACCTTGGTATCCACCTAGACAGAAGACTAACTTGGCGCAAGCACATTGAGGCAAAAAAGTCACAGCTTAAACTGAAAGCGAGTAGCTTACATTGGATCATCAATGCTCGGTCACCTCTACGTCTGGAGTATAAAGTCCTCCTATATAACTCCGTACTGAAACCCATCTGGACTTACGGTGCCGTACTATGGGGAAATGCAAGTACCAGCAATGTCGACATTATACAAAGGGCGCAGTCGAAGATTTTAAGATCAATCACTGGGGCTCCGTGGTACATACGGAACGACAACATTCAAAATGATCTAAATATACCTAGCGTAAAATCTGAAATAGGTAGTCAACAACTAAAGTATTCTGCGAAACTGGATGTACACCCTAATGTTCTTGCCAATTCCCTTACGCGAACTAACAATAGAACTCGTCTTAAAAGAAATGACAGACCAACCCAATAATAAATGATTAGGGCCGCCTGCAATATCCCCTGGATATATCTTAAGTACTAGATTAAGAAAAATATCTCAAACTTGTTGTTAGGCTCTAATTTAAGAGTAGATTCAACAAATATATATTAAACGTTAAAAAAAAAAAAAAATTTCCGCCCCCGCAATTAAAAAAAAAGTTTATCTCGAAAACTATTGTAGCTAGAGACACCATACTTGGTATTTATATTTGCTTAGTAAATGCGCACATTTTGTACGTAAAAAGATTTTGCCACGCCCTTTCCGCCCCGTAATTTGAAAAAACTCGATTATCTCACGTAATCTAGTGCAATCCTTGTGCAATCAAATTTGGCACACTTGAATTTGATATTAATACCCAGCAAAATACCAAATTTGATCAAAATCGGACTAAAAATAGCCAATTTATGCATATAACCGTTTTTCCATAAAGCCGGAGTTAGCTGTTGTCTGATGGGGGCGCTAGGGTGCTCGTATGCTTGAGTGAGCGAGATACTAAGACATGTTTGTAAAAAGCATGTGAACAGAATTTTTTAAAAACACGTAAATGCATGTGTTATTATAAATTTAAATATTTGTTTTGGTACGGTATACCTAAGTCGGCGAGACGACTTACTTACTTCATGTAAAAAGAAAAAACCAATTGACATTTAAAATTTTTTCAAAATCGGACATTCAAAATATTCGCTTTTCAGTAGGTTTCAATAATGACGAAGTTGGCCGAACTTTGTGCATGGTATACCGCAGTCGGCAAGACAATTTACTCTCTACTACTCCATCTTTACTACATTTCACTCGATTTTATTTTTATAGTGAATATAACATATTTATACCCTTGTAAAGGGTATATTAATTTTGGTCAGAAATGTGCAACGCATAGAAGGAAGCATCTCCGACCATATAAAGTATATATATTCTGGATCAGCACGACGAGAGGAGTTCAAATACCCATGTCCGTCCGTCCGTCTGGATCGACGCGAACTTTTCCTAGACCGTTAGAGCTACAGTGCTGAAATTTTGCATGTAGGCTTGTACATATATACTGCATAGTTTGCATATCTCGGATTCTGCCGCATCGGACCACTATATCGTATAGCTCCCATACAAACGGCAAAGTCACGATCAGTGAGTTTTCTCAATAACTTTGTTATTTTTTGAGCTATTGTCGTGAAATTTTATATTGGTGAGTTTATTACACATACTAACGACTGTGCCAAATTCGATCCATCGGGTGATTATATCATATACGTCCCATAGGAACGATCGGTCGAAAACAGTGACTTTTGTCAATAAATTCTTTACTTTTAAGGCGATTGCGTGCAAATAAAACATTTGCTAGTTTAAAATACATATCTGTTAATGACTGTGTCGAATTCGATAAAGATCGGGTGACTATATCATATAGCTCCCATAGGAACGATTGGTGGAAAACAGTGACTTTGATCAATATCTTCGTTATTTCCTATGCTAAGATTGTAGTCCGTTTATTCGCAATCATTAGCCGTTTAAGATAAAACGTTTTTTTCAATTTGATGGCTATTTGATGCTAAGGAAAGAGTTACCAAAAAAGTTGCAAGGGTATACAAACTTTCACCCGGTCGAAGTTAGCTTCTGGCCTTCTGGTTTTTTATTTGTATTGTTTGTATATGGAAGATATACGACGACTGAAAAGTGAAATAACTTGTTTTTACTTTAGTTTTTATGGAGACTTGACTGAATCTCGAAATTACATCTACTTTTCTGATGTAGGGGTAACGTCCTGATGCTGCTTTATCTTTTTATTCATCTAAATTTATAACATTTTCTAATACTCAGGATATCGAGTTTGTCAATTTTAAGTTTCTGTTTCTATATTCTACAACAGTCAGACATTTCAATTGTTCTCTTTCTCAGATTCCAATCAAGACATGAATACAGTTTTAGGGGATTTTAGTTTACCAGCTGTAGCAACTATACTAGTGATAAATAGACTACAAGACAGTCCTGTTATAAACTGTAATGAAAAACTTTTAGATCTTATAAAGAAAAATTTTATCCTACATCAAACCAATTTGATTTGCCCCCTCTACCACTATTTGATCTTTTGTACCTTTATATTGTACCTTTTCACACGGTGATTTTTTACTACCGCTTGTCTTATCTGTAAAATTGTAGAGATATCAACTCATTTCTTCACTTTTTTTTATGATTCTCTTAATTATATCTTTGATATTCGTGTGCCCCTTGGTAAATGGGACCTCTATGATTCTCTAAAACATGAGGGTGGATTTAGTTTTCTACAGCATTTCGACGCAGGCAGATCTACATATGTATGTCGCTTTGTTGAAAAAACACACATGGAAAAATTGATCGCTGATATGCCGAAGTTAATACGGGAAAAGGGTTTTCCAATACTATTTTTGAATGTTTTAAACCATGACTCATGCATCTGAGCACCCTAGCGCCCCCACCAGCCAACGGCCATCTCCCGCCTTATGGAAAAATGTTTATATGCACAACTTGGCTATTTTTAGTCCGATTTTGATCAAATTTGGTATTTTTCTGGGTATTGGTATCAAATTTAAGTAAAAAATAATGAAGTAAGTAAGTCGTCTCGCCGACTTAGGTATACCATACACCAGTAAAACAAATATTTCAAATTTGTAATAACAAATGCATTTGCCTATTTTAATAAAGTTCTGTTCACATGCTTTTTACAAGCATATCTTAGTATCTCGCTCACTCATGCATTTGAGCACCCTAGCGCCCCACCCGGCAACGGCCAACTCCGGCCTTATGGAAAAACGGTTTTATGCATAACTTGGCTATTTTTTTTCCGATTTTGATCAAATTTAGTATTTTGCTGGATATTAGTATCAATTTCAAGTGTGCCAAATTTGATTCCACAAGGTGAAAAATTACGGGAGATAATCGAGTTTTTCAAATTTCGGGGGCGGAAAGGGGCGTGGCAAAATCTTTATAATTACAAAATGAGCGTATTTACTAAGCAAATATACATACCAAATATGGTGTCTCTAGCTGCAATAGTTTTTGAGATAAACGTTTTTTTTGAATTCCGGGGGCGGAAAGGGGCGTGGCAAAATCTTTATAATTACAAAATGTGCGCATTTACTAAGCAAATATACATACCAAATATGGTGTCTCTAGCTGCAATAGTTTTTGAGATAAACGTTTTTTTTGAATTGCGGGGGCGGAAAGGGGCGTGGCAAAAATTTGAAACAAACTCGATCACTCTACATACCACACGAGCCTACATTTCAAATTTGGTGGCTCTATCTCTTATAGTCTCCGAGAACTAGGCGTTCATACGGACGGACAGACGGACAGACGGACGGACGGACAGACGGACATGGCTAAATCGACTCGGCTGTTGATACTGATCAAGAATATATATACTTTATGGGGTCGGAAAAGCTTCCTTCTGCCTGCTACATACATTTTGGCGACTTTAATATACCATTTCACCCTATGGGTGTATGGTATAATTACGGAAGATAATCGAGTTTTTCAAATTTCGGGGGCGGAAAGGGGCGTGGCAAAATCTTTATACATACAAAATGTGCGTATTTACTAAGCAAATATACATACCAAATACGGTGTCTCTAGCTATAATAGTTTTTGAAATAAACGTTTTTTTTGAATTGCGGGGGCGGAAAGGGGCGTGGCAAAATTTTGAAATAAACTCGATCACTCTACATACTACATGAGCCTACATACCAAATTTGGTGGCTCTATCTCTTATAGTCTCTGAGATCTAGGCGTTCATACGGACGGACAGACGGACAGACGGGCATGGCTATATCGACTCGGCTGTTGATACTGATCAAGAATATATATACTTTATGGGGTCGGAAAAGCTTCCTTCTGCCTGTTACATACATTTTGGCGACTTTAATATACCACTTCACCCTATGGGTGTATGGTATAAAAATTAAAATACATCAAATTCTATCACAAATCAAGAAAACGAGCGCAGCCGATAATCTGATGCAAGAAAAAGATAGCGAAAGCAAAGCAGCGATCAATTTTTTGGCAGCCGTTCGGTTACACGCATACGAGGTGCCACACGTGTTTGTCCCCCGGGGGATATGAGTGCCGGGCCCTGCTTTATGGGGTCGGTAAAGTCTACTTCTCTGCGTTACAGCTCTGCTGCATCAGAGCACACGCACACACCCATGGGGTGAAATGGTATATTAAAGTAGCCAAAATGTATGTAACAGGCAGAAGGATGATATTCCGACCCCATAAAGTATATATATTCTTGATCAGTATCAACAGCCGAGTCGATATAGCCATGTCCGTCCGTATGAATGCCTAAATCTCGGAGACTATAAGAGATAGAGCCACAAAATTTGGTATGTATACTCATGTAGTATGTAGAGTGATCAAGTTTATTTCAAATTTTTGCCACGCCCATTTCCGCCCCCGCAATTAAAAAAAAAGTTTATCTCGAAAACTATTGTAGCTAGAGACACCATACTTGGTATTTATATTTGCTTAGTAAATGCGCACATTTTGTACGTAAAAAGATTTTGCCACGCCCTTTCCGCCCCGTAATTTGAAAAAACTCGATTATCTCACGTAATCTAGTGCAATCCTTGTGCAATCAAATTTGGCACACTTGAATTTGATATTAATACCCAGCAAAATACCAAATTTGATCAAAATCGGACTAAAAATAGCCAATTTATGCATATAACCGTTTTTCCATAAAGCCGGAGTTAGCTGTTGTCTGATGGGGGCGCTAGGGTGCTCGTATGCTTGAGTGAGCGAGATACTAAGACATGTTTGTAAAAAGCATGTGAACAGAATTTTTTAAAAACACGTAAATGCATGTGTTATTATAAATTTAAATATTTGTTTTGGTACGGTATACCTAAGTCGGCGAGACGACTTACTTACTTCATGTAAAAAGAAAAAACCAATTGACATTTAAAATTTTTTCAAAATCGGACATTCAAAGTATTCGCTTTTCAGTAGGTTTCAATAATGACGAAGTTGGCCGAACTTTGTGCATGGTATACCGCAGTCGGCAAGACAATTTACTCTCTACTACTCCATCTTTACTACATTTCACTCGATTTTATTTTTATAGTGAATATAACATATTTATACCCTTGTAAAGGGTATATTAATTTTGGTCAGAAATGTGCAACGCATAGAAGGAAGCATCTCCGACCATATAAAGTATATATATTCTTGATCAGCACGACGAGAGGAGTTCAAATACCCATGTCCGTCCGTCCGTCTGGATCGACGCGAACTTTTCCTAGACCGTTAGAGCTACAGTGCTGAAATTTTGCATGTAGGCTTGTACATATATACTGCATAGTTTGCATATCTCGGATTCTGCCGCATCGGACCACTACATCGTATAGCTCCCATACAAACGGCAAAGTCACGATCAGTGAGTTTTCTCAATAACTTTGTTATTTTTTGAGCTATTGTCGTGAAATTTTATATTGGTGAGTTTATTACACATACTAACGACTGTGCCAAATTCGATCCATCGGGTGATTATATCATATACGTCCCATAGGAACGATCGGACGAAAACAGTGACTTTTGTCAATAAATTCTTTACTTTTAAGGCGATTGCTTGCAAATAAAACATTTGCTAGTTTAACATACATATCTGTTAATGACTGTGTCGAATTTGATAAAGATCGGGTGACTATATCATATAGCTCCCATAGGAACGATTGGTGGAAAACAGTGACTTTGATCAATATCTTCGTTATTTCCTATGCTAAGATTGTAGTCCGTTTATTCGCAATCATTAGCCGTTTAAGATAAAACGTTTTTTTCAATTTGATGGCTATTTGATGCTAAGGAAAGAGTTACCAAAAAAGTTGCAAGGGTATACAAACTTTGACGCGGTCGAAGTTAGCTTCTGGCCTTCTGGTTTTTTATTTGTATTGTTTGTATATGGAAGATATACGACGACTGAAAAGTGAAATAACTTGTTTTTACTTTAGTTTTTATGGAGACTTGACTGAATCTCGAAATTACATCTACTTTTCTGATGTAGGGGTAACGTCCTGATGCTGCTTTATCTTTTTATTCATCTAAATTTATAACATTTTCTAATACTCAGGATATCGAGTTTGTCAATTTTAAGTTTCTGTTTCTATATTCTACAACAGTCAGACATTTCAATTGTTCTCTTTCTCAGATTCCAATCAAGACATGAATACAGTTTTAGGGGATTTTAGTTTACCAGCTGTAGCAACTATACTAGTGATAAATAGACTACAAGACAGTCCTGTTATAAACTGTAATGAAAAACTTTTAGATCTTATAAAGAAAAATTTTATCCTACATCAAACCAATTTGATTTGCCCCCTCTACCACTATTTGATCTTTTGTACCTTTATATTGTACCTTTTCACACGGTGATTTTTTACTACCGCTTGTCTTATCTGTAAAATTGTAGAGATATCAACTCATTTCTTCACTTTTTTTTATGATTCTCTTAATTATATCTTTGATATTCGTGTGCCCCTTGGTAAATGGGACCTCTATGATTCTCTAAAACATGAGGGTGGATTTAGTTTTCTACAGCATTTCGACGCAGGCAGATCTACATATGTATGTCGCTTTGTTGAAAAAACACACATGGAAAAATTGATCGCTGATATGCCGAAGTTAATACGGGAAGTGGGTTTTCCAATACTATTTTTGAATGTTTTAAACCATGACTCATGCATCTGAGCACCCTAGCGCCCCCACCAGCCAACGGCCATCTCCCGCCTTATGGAAAAATGTTTATATGCACAACTTGGCTATTTTTAGTCCGATTTTGATCAAATTTGGTATTTTTCTGGGTATTGGTATCAAATTTAAGTAAAAAATTACGGAAGATAATCGAGTTTTTCAAATTTCGGGGGCGGAAAGGGGCGTGGCAAAATCTTTATACATACAAAATGTGCGTATTTACTAAGCAAATATACATACCAAATACGGTGTCTCTAGCTATAATAGTTTTTGAAATAAACGTTTTTTTTGAATTGCGGGGGCGGAAAGGGGCGTGGCAAAATTTTGAAATAAACTCGATCACTCTACATACTACATGAGCCTACATACCAAATTTGGTGGCTCTATCTCTTATAGTCTCTGAGATCTAGGCGTTCATACGGACGGACAGACGGACAGACGGGCATGGCTATATCGACTCGGCTGTTGATACTGATCAAGAATATATATACTTTATGGGGTCGGAAAAGCTTCCTTCTGCCTGTTACATACATTTTGGCGACTTTAATATACCACTTCACCCTATGGGTGTATGGTATAAAAATTAAAATACATCAAATTCTATCACAAATCAAGAAAACGAGCGCAGCCGATAATCTGATGCAAGAAAAAGATAGCGAAAGCAAAGCAGCGATCAATTTTTTGGCAGCCGTTCGGTTACACGCATACGAGGTGCCACACGTGTTTGTCCCCCGGGGGATATGAGTGCCGGGCCCTGCTTTATGGGGTCGGTAAAGTCTACTTCTCTGCGTTACAGATCTGCTGCATCAGAGCACACGCACACACACAGACGCAACACTATATAAACTGCATGTGTATGCGTGCCAATCGCGGAATGCATGTAAAAGGGGAAGGCGAAGAACAAGAAATGGAAATGATGTTTGGAAGGTTTTGTCTGTGCCATGATGAAATAACATAAGGTGGTCTCGTCGGAAGTCGAAGCTTACCGAAGTATACACTTAACTTCACTGCGCGGCAGTGTAGTCACTTCACCATCTCACTCACAGTCAATACAACACTCAGTATTCTATTCCTTTCACTCGCACTTATTGCAAGCACTTATTGTAGTGTATGTCACTTGCCGACGGGACCACCTTATGTTATTTCATCATGGTCTGTGCATTAATAAATTGAGTTACAGAAAAAGAGTTTGGAACATGTAAAAAAATTGTGGCTAAGGATATTAACTCCGTCACAGTCGAAGTTAGCTTCTTCGATACATATGTATGTATGTAAGTATTTTATTCCCCCAATTAACCTTTCATTTTTTATTCTGTGCCCGACGCAGTTGTAGACAATTTTTATTCCCTTGCAGAGGGTATTACAAAATTGGTCAGATGTTTGTAACGCACAGAAGCAGACTTTTCCGACCCTATAAAGTATATAGTTATATATATTATTGATCAGTGAATAATGATTCCCGGAGAGAAGGGACATAACCCAGTCTTGATTCGTTGAATTCAAAATATGAACTCATTTTATTTACAAAAGTACGGAATTTATATGGGTTTATCTTAGGCTCTAGGAGGTACCAATTGTTCTTAGGATCTTATTCTAGTAAGACTCATCCCCACGTATTCGGGGGGTGGAAAAATCATTATAATTTTGGGCACGGCGTAGACCACTTGACACCCTGCCGTTGTGATCTTTTTGGTTAGTTTAGAATTACAAGTGTTTTTCCCACACCGTTTGTGGCTGATTCTAATTCTAGTTATGACTAGAATTATGCTATGTTAGTTGTTTGGTACAAAGGTACAGTTATATTGTATTTTCTTTAGTGCATCTGATTTGGTGAAGCCAGTTCAGATGAACACGATGTTTATTCTTAAACAATCAGCATGAGAAGCTCAGTCGAAATAGCCATGTCCGTCTGTCCGTCGCACTGCTACATGAACTGTATGTGTATGCGTACCGTGCTTTGCTTAGGGAATGATGGAAGAAGAAGCTCTTGAACCGATTTATATTGACAGTAACTTGTGTTCTTTTTATCCGATCTGATTTAAATTTAAGGATCTAAGGTTTTATATCCAATACTATCATATTGGTAAATTTTATGGGGATACTCCAATTTTTACCTAAATGTTTCTTCTAGAGTTATATGATATAGTGGTCCGATCCTGATGATTTTCATACTTTATCTTACCCGGGTAAAAAATAGCTCAAATCCAAGTTTCATCCCAATAGCTCTTAAGATGGCTGAGTAAAACGTATACGCACCGACGGACGGACTGATGGACATGGCTATATCTACTCAGCTTCTCATGCTAATCAAGAATATATATACTTTATGGAATCGGAAACGTCTGCTTCTGTGCGTTACAAACATTTGACCAATTTTATAATACCCTCAGCAAGGGAATAAAAATTGTCTACAACTGCGTTGGGCATAGAAGAATCGATATCGATAACTTTTCTTTTGTTAGTAACGATTGTAGTTTTTAAGCTTTTTTGTCAGCAAGCTATGTCATAGTTTTATACATTTTGCTGCGATCGAGTCTATGCTTATTTCAGTAGTAATTGCGTTTCGTGGAGAGACGAGTTGTGGCTGTGAATCGCCCGCGTGGCTTCGATTCGACATGACGTAGTTGTCGCGCAGCTTTTACAAATACAAGTTATAATTAATATTTATGTACATAAATATGTACTTTGTATATTTATATGTACATCCGAGCACACTCATGCCGTGTTGATAAAAAAAATAAGTGAACTACTGCACATTTTTGCATATTGCTTTGGTAGTTATGGTTGTGCTTTGATTTAAATGTCATGTGTTGGATTCACGCAAGCGTATTGGAATAATATTTAATTTTGGATTTTGTTGCCAATAAGTTGGGAAAATTTAAGGAGATAACAACGGCACCGGATCTCAGAGCCGCTCCAGTATTATTTTTCCGAGCCAGATTATACATATGTATACATACATACATACATATGTATTGCATATGTACATATAGAGAAAAAACAGAAAACCCATAAAGTGGCGCCGACGGCACCAAGACTACTGGAAAATATGCCGGTATTGAGTTTAATATCACGCCGGCAGATGAAAGTAAGAAATAATATATGGAAATAAAAAAGTTAAAAAAGAAGCTAACCTCGGCTATGCCGAAGTTTATATACCCTTGCAGTCCTTGGCAATAATTTTTTTACATTTTGAAATTTTTTCGCTGCAACTCAATTCATCAATATACAAACAAAGCGTTGTTCCTGTTTTTACTACAGTTTTTCTTCTTCCATCATTCCCTAAGCAAAGTACGGCAGGCATACACATATACATAGTTCACGTAGCGTTTCGTCTATGTGTGTATGCATGTGTATTGTTGATTTGATGATGACGTAGTAGGCAGCAAGCAGCGCTTGAACCGATTTATATTGACTGTAACTTTTGTTCTATTTATCCTGAGGTTTTATATCCAATACTATCATATTGGTAAACTTCATGAGGACACTCCAATTTCTATGGAAATGTTTCTTCTGGAGCTATATGATTTAGTGGTCCGATCTTAATGATTTTCATCCTTTATCTTGCTCGGGGTATAAGCATCTCAAATCCCAAGTTTCATCCTAATACCTCTAAGATGGCTGAGTAAAACGCATACGCACCGCCGGACGGACATGGCTATATCGACTCAGCTTCTCATGCTAATCAAGTATATATATACTATATGGGGTCCGAAACGGAAATTTTATAATACCCTCTACAATGGTATAAAAAGACAAAGTAACTTTGTACCATTCATTTATAGGGTAAAACGATACTTTAATGTCGTATGTAACAGGTAGAAAGAAGCTTTTTTAACCCCCATACATTCTTGACAAACACCATCCGCCCATCTCGGAGACTAAAGCCATGAAGCCGGAGACTAGTGCCATGAAATTTATGATGTAGGCTCCCATATACTATGTACGCTGATAAAGTTTATTTCTGTTTATTTAAAAGTTTTTCCCTCGCCACCGTAATTTAAAACAACCGATTTCCCGCAATTTTAAAACTAATTCAATTAGATTTGGCACATATGTTATTAATATCTAGCAACATATCAAACTTTATTATAATTACACTAAAAATTGCAAATTTATGGAATAACGTTTTGTCTCCTACTGTAAATAAAATAAATGTTTTATTTTATATGTAACCAGATTTGTGATATTTATATGTGGCATTACTATAAGTTTTTGAAGTGATAACAAAACAAGTTTTCTTTCCATTTGATGCTGAGGGTGCATTTTACTCATCCAGACGGATTCATGTCATCATGAGCATTCTGCGAAGTTCTGCTAAGAGTCTACATATAAAGAAAATAATCTTGCTTTAATTTTTTTTTATTGTTTGCCAATTCCTCTCGTTTTCCGTCAAATTTGAGTCTAAAAGACTAAAAAAAAATAGACTAAAAGACTACTAAAAGTAGATTTTGAATCCCAGGCTAGAAAAACAGGTTTTCAAAATAATTTTCCGAATATTTGCATCATTTCAGATAAATTTGTATTTGAAAATATTTACAAACAGAATCGGTTTACGAAAATTGGCTAACGTCAGTGAGCAAAACAATCAAATATGTAATAAGTTATACCATTAAACCTCTTATTTTTGGTGTTACTATTTAACTCTATATCTAAGAAATTAAATTTCTAGCTACAATAGGTCATATCAAAATATATGTTTGAATCATTGTTTAATTAATTACCAATGAAATCTAATGTTAAATGCGCATCAATGCAAGTCTTTTTTAATTTTCTATGTAATAATGTCAAAGCTTGGTCTAAATTGATAGAACTTAAATGAACATTTGCTCTAATTTCTTTTCATTAAAGACAAACAATTTAATCTCATATCCATTAGTTTTCAAGCTTATTTGATCCACCCTAATAATACATCAGAACTTACATATGTACATACATGCATACATATGTGTACATAATTATATCAGACAACTGTCAACGTCAATTTCATGGCATAAAAAACAAGGTTATAATTTTCCAGAATGTTATTATCGTGCGCACACACGTACATATACATACATATGTACATACATATGCTTTTACTGCCACAATGACTGGACTGAGGAAACGCATAATTTTGTGTACACATTCATACACACTTATACATACATATATACTTATACATACATATGTATATCAATTATATAATTGTTAGCGAACAATGTAAAAATTAAAGCCCAAGTCTCTTTTGTGATATATTCATAAGTTCTGATAAATGAAAGTGTGTTTGTTCACTTTAGAAATCTTGATTAATCGAAACATGATAGCGGACCCACATTGATCCCTAATGTAGAATACAGACCATCGCCAAAGACTACAAAGTTTCTACCATCATTAATGCAGTTCATATTTGCGAAAGTACCATTTAAAACGAAATTAATTTTCATTTCTCAATCATTTCTTTTTTGATGATTTTGACACAACGTTTGGGTGACTGAATTATATAGCTTCAAAAAAATACAAAAACAATTGGGGAAAAAACTGTCACTTTTCTTAAGAACTTTGACATTTTCATATCTAGGGGAGAGTGGGGCTAATCGGCGCATTTTTGTTTAATCCTTCATATATCATGATCGGGAGCTTGTATCCTGTCATATGAGCACTTAAATGAAAGGTTAATTTATTGTCCAACTATTGGTCAAAGATACGATTCGATACAATTTCCCGTTACAAAGCAATAGCGGTTTTTTTGAACATACCCCAAATTGACGTTGTCAAATATAGCGGGGCATCGGCTTTTATTAGTTTTTATACCCTTGCAGACGGTATTATAAAATTGGTCAGATGTTTGTAACGCACAGAAGGAGACGTTTTCGACCCCATAAAGTATATATATTCTTGATCACCATGAGAAGCTGAGTCGATATAGCCATGTCCGTATGTCCGTCCGTCTGTGCGTACGCGTTTTACTCAGCCATCTTAAGAGCTATTACCCGGGTGAGATAAAGTATGAAAATTGTCGGACTACTATATCATATAGCTCTAGAACAAACATTTTTGCAAAAATTTGAGTATCCCCATGAAATTTACCAATATGATAGTATTTGATATAAAATCTCAGATCCCAAAATTTGAATCTGATCGGATAAATAGAACAAAAGTTACAGTCAATACAAATCGGTTCTACGTCATCATCAAATCAAACAGAGCACATGCATACAAACACACAGGTGCAGCGCTACACGAACTGTATGTGTATGCATGCCGTGCCTGGCTTAGGGAATGATGGAAGAAGAAGAAAAAATTGTAGTAAAAAGAGTAATAATGTTTTGTTAGTGGATTGATGAGTTGAGTTGCAGGGAAACAAATTTTAAAATGTAAATATCAAAGAAGCTAACTTCGGAAATGCTGAAGATTATATACCCTTGCAGTCCTTGGCAATAATTTTTTTACATTTTGAAATTTCTTTCCTTGAAACTCAATTCATCAACACACAAACAAAACATTCAAATTATTTCTCTTTTTCCTACAAATTTTTCTTCCATCATTCCGTAAGCCAGGGTGAGGCACAAAGAGAGCCAACGAAAACTGTCGATGTATGCGTGCGCTTGCTTGTGTGCGTAACCTGCTTTACACTGCGCGAATCGTATGTGAAGAAACGAATAAAAAATTAAAACAAATTACAGTTATGGGCCTTGGGTTCCTTTTACCTAATTGTCATAAAAATGAATGCATATTTTGTATCGGCTATTATGCATATTTTTCATACTATATATGTATGTATATATGTGCACATGTAAGAAAATGAAGCATTAATTGTTCTGCGTGTAGCTGCATAACAAAGCGACATAGTACCGCTTTCGTCAAAAGTCTGTGCGACACTAGTTTTTTTTTACGGTCTCAACTTGTACTTCGTGCTCACATCGGCATGCACACAGACGGCCGCACGAGCAATTGCCGAGCAAAAGTGCCCGCACGGGCTATGGGGGCCTCACCCTGCCGTAAGCAAAGCACAACACGCATACACATACAGTTCGTGTAGCGCTACGTCTGTGTGTGTGTATGCATGTGCTCTGTTTGATTTGATGATGACGTAGTAGGCAGCAAGCAGCCCGATAGCTCTTAAGATGGCTGAGTAAAACGCGTACGCACAGACGGACGGACATGGCTATATCGACTCAGCATCTCATGCTGATCAAGAATATATATACTTTATGGGGTCGGAAACGTCTCCTTCTGTGCGTTACAAACATCTGACCAATTTTATATAGCTGTTGCCAGATCGGATGACTATATTGGAACGAAGGGGCAAAAAAGAATTTTACCAATTTACGATACTTGGTAATTGTCTTATCAATAGAATAATCTATAATTCTGACAATTTAATTCAAAATCGGATAACTATACTATATATGTAGCTGCGTTTTCCGCTTTGACGCTCGTAGTGAAGGAAATAAAAACAAAAAATCTTCCATGTTAGTTAAATTCCTATTTTAAATATCCAACAACAATAGCCAAGAAATTCTGAAAAAAATAAAATTGGTTTAAAAATGCGTTTTCATGACGAAATGTTATCAGAAAAAGTATCAATTTGCCTTGGGAACTTGCCCCATTGTATAAAATGAGTAAGAATGTAAATACTAGAGAGCTGCATGAATGAGAGAAAAGTCAAAGTCAAATGAATCCATTCGAATTGAATTCGAATGAATGAGTGACAACTCCACAATCTCAGTTTTACTGGGACGTCTTAAAGCAACAACAACTTATTATTTTATCAAAAATGTAGGGAAAATAATGGCATTTCGCCAGGGCTATTAAAATTAAAATATGCTATACACAAAAACTTTAATGCTCAGTTTTGGATTGGACGATTTGCGACAAATCTTGGAAAATCTAATTTTGAAGGATTTCCTAGTTGCCACTAACCGAGAAAGCATAAATAAGGCTATCTAATATATTATTCACTAATCCATCATCATATATACACGATGTATCTACCTTTTAATAATACTTCACTATTTATAAAATAAAGTTCATCTCTGTGGGGGGTTCGAACCCTATGACAACATTTCTGTAGTAAGTAGGTCCCCACTGAGCCACCGACCACACCAAAAATATAAAATACAAATAAATACAAAATACTAAAATCAGAATTGGGATTCGAATCATAGCAACTCATTCAATTCGTTTTGTTTCGTTTGAATGTTGTGCGACTGAGTTCTATGTCAACACACTTATTCAATTAAAGTCGATTTTCGAAGTCATTCAATTCATTCATATGGTTTTGAATGTTGTTAACTCGAATTGATTTTTCTATTATTCATGCAGCTCTCTAGTAAATACAATGAAGTCAGTCGTCTCGCCGACTTAGGTATACCATACACCAGGGAAAAAAAATATATCAAATTTAGAATAACAAATGCATTTACGTATTTTTAAAAAATTCAGTTCACATACTTTTTACAAGCATATCTTAGTATCTCGCTCACTCAAGCATACTAGCTAGCACCCTAGTGCCCCCAACCACCAACGGCCAACTCCGGCCTTATGGAAAAACGTTTATATTCATAACTTGGCTAGTTCGATTTTGGTATTTTGCTGAATTTAAGTGTGCCAAATTTGATTGCACAAGGTAGAAAGTTACGGGATATAATCGAATTTTTTAAATTCGGAGGCGGAAAGGTTTGTGGCAAAATCTTTACACATACAAAATGTGCGCATTTACTAAGCGTATATTTGCTACCAAATATGTTGTCTCTAGCTAGAATAATTTTGCAAATAAACGCTTTTTTTAAATTGCGTGGGCGGAAGGGGCGTGGAAATGAACTTGATCACTTTAGATACTACACGAGCCTACATACCAAATTTGGTGGCTCTATCTCTCATAGTCTCCGAGATCTAGTCGTTTATACGAACGGACAGACGGACATGGCTAGATCGACCCAGCTGTTGATACTAATCAAGAATATATATACTTTATGGAAAAGCTTCATTATGCCTGTTACATACATTTTGGCGACATTAATATACCATTTCAGCCTATGGGTGTATGGTATAAAAAGTATATACACATATGTTGATGCAATCATTTCTTTTCTATAAATCAGTTGAGAATGTTAACCTTGCGTCTCTTTCGTAATAAGCTTTGTTAAGTGGTTTTTTTATTTAGCTTGTCAGCTCTGAGACATCAAAAACAAAAAGCTTAGTTACCTGCAACTTTAGATAAGGTTAACAACATGCAGTTCTCCATTTGTCAGTTTAGTTTTTATACCATGCACCCATAGGGAGAAATGGTATATTAAAGTCTCCAAAATGTACATATATACCAGTCAGAAATAAGTTTAAACTATATATCCTAGCATAAGTATAGATATTGCATATATATATGTACATATAATAGCCAAGTCGATCTAGCCCTGTGCGTTTAAGAGCGTACATTTATTATGGCTTTTTTGTTACTTATAATTATTTCCCGCTTCTATCCGCCCCATGAATATGAAAAAAACGATATTGTCGCGTAATTTTGAAACAAATGATTGGCACTATAATTAGTTATATTAATATTTGCAATATACCAAGTTTGATCAAAACCGGGAAAAAATAGGTATGGATAAAATGTTTTTCACAGTCGTTTTACTTGATGCATGGTATAGCGAAAGCGTCGAGATTCACTTACTTATTTTCTAGATGTCAGAATGTGAATCGTACATATGTATGTATCTACATAAATCTTTTAAGTTCAAAATTTAGTGTATTTCACTCATGTTCTCTAAGCATATATCAGATAAAGTAAAAGTTCTTATCCGTTTGATTATGTATTATAAATTATATTTTATAACTTTTTTTTGAAAGGTTACTTTTGCTACCACGAACCAACCACGCTTTTTGGTACAATTGACTATTTGACAACAACATTGTACAGTGGGCGATCGCGCTTTGCTAGCGGCGCGAAACTTAAAGTTTTAAATTTCAATATTGATTTTTGTTACACGGTAAAATGGTAATTAAAGTCGCCAGAATATGTGTAACAGACAGATAAACAGGGGTATAAAAAGTTTTTCCAAGTCCAAATTCTTATTCAGATTCCGTCTGTATGAAACCCTAAATTAAATCTAGGATGTAAAATAGATTTGATTAAAACTTTTGTAATTTAAGCTGCCTATCTCAGAAACTATAGCAGCTCTGGCATATAGATTTCTGCAATAGATGACTAAGTTTGTCTAACCAATTTTTCAAATTTTTTAAGTTTCCTTTTCCTTACTTGCAAATGTCAAAGCGAAAAAGCAAGTCATCAAAAAGTCAATTTTAGAAATACAAATTTTTAAATACTTTGCTCACTTTAGGCAGTTAAGATGTTTTGTGGATTTGAAATTCAAATCGTAATGTAAAGTACTAACTAAACTTCTGAACAAGTGAATACTAATTGTAAGATGCCTCCTTTATAACAGCAGAAGTGATGTATGTAAAAAATTACTTACTTTTGAACAGTAGTAATGTGGTTAGAAAGTGATTACATTATATTTCCATTAAAATAGATTAGTGTTAGGGGGAAGCTCCCCCCAAGAGCGTCAAAATTTATAAACTCACGCCATTTCTTAACGATACATAACAATTAAATATTAGAATATACTTATTTTAATTGTAACTTTTTTTAACAAATCACCTTCTTTATGTTTTCAGCTTCCCTCATTTGACAGTGACGTAAGTAAATAAAAATTTAAAAATTAAATATACATAAATATGTATGTTTATGTGGATTCTGATATTTCCCTCAATCCTGTAACAGTTCTTTTTTAGAAACGGTTACATGTACATAAAAATTTGATTCCTCGATAACAGGATATTTTGGAACAATTCGCTCATCTTTACACCTTTTGCAAAAAGTGTATACTAATTTTGATAAGAAGGAAGCATTACCTTCTTACGACTTAGCCGAATCGGTTCACTATCTTCCCATAGCTATTATACAAACGGAAAAATCAGGAAAAGTGACTTTTTTCAATTTTGTTTTGCTAAGCTCGATTTAGTATATCTATCTATATATATATATGACTATAATATTTCCGATTCCATTATACGAAGGATCGGACGGACATGACAGAACGGACTATTGACACTAATAAGGAATATCTTTAATATCATTTATGGGGTGACATTAATATATATACCATTTCACTGTTTGAGTGCTTGGTATAAACATACTAGTTTCATTTAATACATCTATCAACTATCTAATTTCAAAGCTGCCGCACATGAAAAACCATTAAAACCATTTGAGAATAATATTTACATATGTACATATATGACTTTTTTTTATCTCACACATAGATATGTATGTGTGACTTCAAATCATAATACATACATACATACATACATACATATACCCAATGGGAATTTGTCACACAAGCTGACTCTCTCTTACTGTAAGCCTCATTGGCTATGGTACTCTCTTAGTCGGAGCCGCTGAATGAAGTCAGTAAGTCATCTCACCGACTACATCTAGGTATACCATATATCAGGGAAACAAATATTTCAATTTTATAATAACACATGCATTTACGTATTTAAAAAAAAATATCAAAGAAGCTAACTTCGGCAATGCCGAAGTTTATATACCCTTGCAGTACTTGGCAATAATTTTTTTACATTTTGAAATTTCTTTCCCTGCAACTCAATTCAACAACACACAAACAAAACATTCAAATTATTTCACTTTTTATACCCTTGCAGAGGGTATTATAAAATTGGTCAGATGTTTGTAACGCACAGAAGGAGACGTTTCCGACCCCATAAAGTATATATATTCTTGATCAGCATGAGAAGCTGAGTCGATATAGCCATGTCCGTCTGTCCGTCCGTCCGTCTGTGCAAATCAACTTCACGCTGTCGTCTTAAGAGCTATCGGAATGAAATTTCATATTTGAGCTACTTTTAGCCGGGAGACAATAGATTTGGATCTGAGATTTTATACCAAATTCTATTATATTGGTAAATTTCATGGGGATACTCCAATTTTTGCAAAAATTTTTGTTCTAGAGCTATATGATATAGTAGTCCGATCCTCACAGTTTTCATACTTTAAGAAAGAGGTAATAAAGAGTCCCCAAAAAAAATTTTTACCCGATATCTCTTAAGATGGCCGAGTAAAACGCGTACGCACAGACGGTCGGACAGACGGACATGGCTATATCGACTCAGCTTCTCAAGCTGATCAAGAATATATATACTTTATGGGGTCGGAAACATCTCCTTCTGCGCGTTACAAACATCTGACCAATTTTATAATACCCTCTGCAAGGGTATAAAAAGTCCGTTCACATGCTTTTTACAAGCATATCTTAACATCTCGTTCACTCAAGCATACTAGCACCCTAGCGCCCCCACCAGCCAACGTCCAACTATGGCCTTATGGAAGAACTTGGCTATTTTCCGACTTTGATCAAATTTGTAATTAGTATCAAATTTAAGTTTTCCAAATTTGATTGGATAAGGTAGAAAATTACGTGAGATAACCGAGTTCTTCAAATTACGGGGGCGGAAAGGGGCGTGGCAAAATCTGTACACATAAAAAATGGGCGCATTTACTAAGCAAATATGCATACCAAATATGGTGTCTCTAACTGCAATAGTTTTTGAGATTTTTTTAAATTTCGGGGACGGAAAGGGGCGTGGCGAAAATTTGAAATAAACTCTTTCACTTTACATACTACACGCGCCTACATAGGCGTTCATACGGGCAAACAGACGGACATGGATAGATCGACTCGGCGGTTGATGCTGATCAAAAATATTTATGTATACTTAATATACCATTTCACCCTATGGGTGTATCGTACACATATACCAAAGAAGCTAACTTCGGTTATCCCGAAGTTTATATACCCTTGCAGTCCTTGGCAATAATATTTTTACATGTGCAATTCTTTTCCTGCAACTCAATTCACCAATACACAAACGAAACATTCCAATTATAACTCTTTTTACTCTTTCTTGTTTTTCTTCCCTCATTCACTAAGCAATCCACGGCACTCATAGACATACAGTTTAGGTAGCGTTGCGTCTGTGTATGTGGACTGCTGCTCTGTTCATTGCGACCAATGGCTAATGATAGCTATATCGACTCAGCTTCTCATGCTGATCAAGAATATGTATAGTTTACGCGTCGAAAACGTTTGCTTCAGTGCGTTTCAAACATCTAACCAATTTTATAATACCCTCTGCAAGGGTATACAAGTATATTGTCGAACTGTTGGTCACAAAACGTCAACGACGATGGTTGTTTTCATTCAAAATTCACAGTATGTTTGTGTGCGATTTCAATTAATTTAAGCCCCATCCTACAAATTTGGTTAAGGTTGTCTTGCTGAAATGAAATGTGTGTCATGCTCGTTGAAGCAAGTTGAAAACGAATTTGGTAGCACTATACAGTGTGCCTGTTTATATGTATACATATACACATATTTACATGTATACATATTTGTATGTATAGTAATAAATATGTATATGTTGCATATGTACACATACATATATATGTGTGTATGTATGTAGGTACGTTGATAAATTAGTATTCGTAAGTCTATCTACCGAGTTTTGTAGTTTCGATCACCTGCACGTGTTAATTGGTTGTGCAACTACCAATTTCATTTGTACCTGTAGATTACATTCGATTCGTAATTAATAATTCACGACTAATCAACAAAAATGTTATTGACTAGGAGTATTTGTTCAAAAATTGAAAAAAATGAAGTAAGTCGTCTCGCCGTCTTAGGTATACCATACACCAGTAAAGCAAATACATACATATTTAAATTTATTAAACAAATGCATTTTCACATGCTTTTTAAAAGCATATCTTAGTATCTCGTAAAATTTGAAATAAACTTGATAAACTACAAACCAAATTTGGTGGCTCTATCTCTTATAGTCTACGTCGTAGACTCTACGAGATATACGCGTTCACTCGGGCGGACGGACGGACATGGCTAGATGGACTCGGCTTATGATGCTGATCAAGATTATATATACTTTATGGGGTAAAAGCTTCCTTCTGCCTGTTACATACATTTTGGCGATTTTAATATGCCATTTCACCCTATGGGTGTATGGTATAAAAAGAGAGTGTGTCTACGGACACGCGTTAGGAAAGAAGTTCCTTACGCATGTGTACTGTTCATATCAGACAGAGGTCAGTAATGTGGAGATGGAAATAAATAGAGAATTGCTTTTTATTTATTGTAGGTATATAAATCTAATTATTTATTTTAAGCATTCTAACAACAGGCTGTGTTTCAGATTCTATTTTGTCCAAGTATTTTGAAAAAAATGCATCAATATGGTATTGAATTTTGTATTGGCTCTGATTTTTATACCCTTGCAGAGGGTATTATAAAATTGGTCAGATGTTTGTAACGCACAGAAGGAGAAGTTTCCGACCCCATAAAGTATATATATTCTTGATCAGCTTGAGAAGCTGAGTCGATATAGCCATGTCCGACCGTCTGTGCGTACGCGTTTTACTCAGCCATCTTAAGAGATATCGGGTTGAAATTTTTTGGGGACTCTTTATTACCTGTGTGAGATAAAGTATGAAAATCATCGGGATCGGACTACTATATCATATAGCTCTGGAACAAAAATTTTTGCAAAAATTGGAGTATCCCCATGAAATTTACCAATATAATAGAATTTGATATAAAATCTCAGATTCCAAAATTTGAACCTGATCGGATAAATAGAACACAAGTTACAGTCAGTACAAATCGGTTCAAGCGCTGCCGGCAGCGCTGCTTGCTGCCTACTACGTCATCAGCAAATCAAACAGAGCACATGCATACACACACACAGACGCAGCGCTACACGAACTGTATGTGTATGCGTGTTGTGCTTTGCTTAGGGAATGATGGAAGAAGAAGAAAAAATTAGAGTAAAAACAGAATTGTTTTGTTGGTGTGTTGATGAATTGAGTTGTAGGGAATGAAATTTCAAAATGTAAAAAAATTATTGCCAAGGACTGCAAGGGTATATAAACTTCGGCATTGCCGAAGTTAGCTTCTTTGATATTTTTCTATGATATTAAAATCACCTGCATATTTATACCCTTGCAGAGGGTATTATAAAATTGGTCAGATGTTTGTAACGCCCAGAAGGAGACGTTTCCGACCCCATAAAGTATATATATTCTTGATCAGCATGAGAAGTTGAGTTGATATAGCCATGTCCGACCGTCTGTGCGTACGCGTTTTTTTTTTAATTTGAAATTTTTTTTGGTTACTCTTTATTACCTGTGTGAGATAAAGTATGAAAATTGTGAGGATCGGACTACTATATCATATACCTCTAGAACAAAATTTTTTGCAAAAATTGGAGTATCCCCATGAAATTTACCAATATAATAGAATTTGATATAAAATATCAGATCCCAAAATTTGAATGTGATCGGATAAATAGAACACAAGTTACAGTCAATACAAATCGGTTCTACGTCATCAGCAAATCAAACAGAGCACATGCATACACACACACAAATAACTGTCGACCACTTCTCGTTGCTGCAAATATGGAAGTGTCTTTCCCCGACTCTTTACGAAAAGACTAGACTCAGCGAGCATCCGATTTATCTGTTCTTAAATGAACTCGCTCGCGATCAGAGCAAAACCGTTATTTTCTATTCTGATTTGTTGTGGTTGTTCCAAGACCGTTTGGTCGCGTTTGAGGAAAATAAAAGTCTATTGCGTATGTATTGGGATTCGGTGATCTTTTGTGTTCCCCACACAAAACTAAACCAAAAAAAAAAAAAGAAAAAACAATTTAAATATTATATTATATTATTAATTAAAATTTATAATGAATGACTTCCATTTCAAATCAGACAATTAACGATTCTTTTAATTATAGGCGGACGATCTCCTAGATGATATTTTGCAGAACGATTCGTACAACTTTGATAAAAATTTTAGCTCGGAGTTATCCATTAAGCAGGAGCCACAGAGCTTGACCGATGCGGAAATAAATGCGTTGGCCAAAGACAGACAAAAAAAAGATAATCACAACATGAGTAAGTATTCCAATTTGCTGTTAGACTAAAACCGCTTTATGCCCATTTATATTGTAGTATTAAATTTATTTCGTATCCAGTTGAGCGCAGGCGACGTTTCAACATCAACGACAGAATCAAAGAACTGGGAACACTGCTTCCAAAAGGCAGTGAAGCTTTCTATGAAGTCGTCCGTGACATTCGTCCCAATAAGGGAACCATATTAAAATCATCAGTGGATTACATCAAGTGTTTAAAACATGAGGTGACTCGTTTAAGGCAAAATGAATGCCGACAGCGCCAAATGGAGATGCAGAATCGAAAGCTTGTATCTCGAATACGGGTAACTGTCTATTCGGACATCCACGTACACTTAGAATCTCACTCTCTTTTTGTCTTACTACAAACATCCACAGGAGCTAGAAATGCAAGCCAAGTCACACGGAATATCATTATCAGACTACAACCAAACTTCAGTCTCGGCACCCACCCCAGACAGCTCCTACCTCAAGAAAAAGTCGAGTCCACCAACTTCACAAAGTCGTCACTCGCTTTTAGAGGACCTTGTTGTTGAGGCACGAGTAAGTACAAGGTCACATAAGTTTAGCAACACCTATTAAAATATTCCTTCTCACTATATAGTTTCCAGCTATAACAACCAACGATCCCCATATAACAATGAATCAAATCGACGAGTTGATGGAAGATTGTAATCATCCCGTACAAGGCGGCGATCCAATGCTGTCTTCACACAGTCAAATACTATCTGCACCTCATTCACCTATGGCTGTTCAGCTTCAGTGTCGAAATTTCGGCGTCGGAGTCGGCACTAAGAACAATGAAAATGACGAGGTGGAATCAGACAGTGTTGTGTTGTTTAACGGCTCGTCCAGCGATCTCCCTTTGGCCAGCTGCAATAATATAAACTGTAATGCAGACAACAGCTCATGCGGATGTCTTCAGCGTCATTGCCAGCTAGATCCACATCAGCACCAAGTGAAAAATTGCCAGCAACACCACCATCACCATCGTCATAGAGAGGCTAGCATGCTTGGCCGTGACCCGCTTCTTTCATCTTCACACAACGCGCAGCTTGATGACGATCAACGTCATAGCGTTGACTTATCAACAGCCATGATAAGCGATTCTTTATCGTCTTTAGTGGACGATAGTCATAGCGAACCTATGTTGCTTACGCCAGATGCTTTGGATATTGATCTCTGAGCGGCGCGTACCTTCAACTAGCACCAATTCAAAATTGAAGTAGAAATATTTTTAGTATTATTAATAGTAGCCTCGACGCCTCGATCCTCGCTATTACAGGGTAGTGACCCATTACTCTTAACGAATTGTTAAATGTTTTAACCTCTAAAGAATGTGTAGTAAAATGATTGTGCTCAATTTGGTGAGCGATAGGATCTGTCCGTCTCAACTCTTGTATTCATTACTTAGTATTTCAATTAATATCTACGTGACTTAGAGAAATGAAACAGCACGCGTGAACCTTGTATGTACATATGTACATACATACACATGTTCGGACTTGCGTGTTTGTACAATTTTTCTTTGCATTCCATTGTCAAGTCTTCTGGATCACTAAACTTGGTAGACAGCAACAGCTTTCTGCGAGTTCTTTTGTACTTATCTGCACTTAAAACTTTTTTTTTTATGTAAATAGATATGTAATTATGTACATCTCACCAAATTTTTCAACGCTTTTTTAACAAGGCGATGTTATTGTTTTTTTTCTACATGTGTGTTGTAAAATTTTGTTGATTTAATAAACATGTTATGAAAATCTTTGTTACTTTTATTATTAATTACGTAGTAAAGCATTTCACATAAATTTTGCTTTTATTCATGTCTGTCTAGAATCACCCCTTTACTGCAGTTTCGAAAATATGCGAGTAAGCTTAATATACACATACGCATTTATTTAGAGTCTAATCAATTGTGTTCAGTGTAGGACATTACGCATTCCTAATTTACAAGACGAAGGGCCGGTCATTTCTCGAGCGTCAATCATTTCTTGGCCAGCTCCGCAGACAGCCAGTCCAGTCCTTCATAGAGACCATGCCCTTGAGTGGCACATGTAGCTTGAATGAACCACTGAAAAAAAAACCAATTAAACGATAGTTGAGTTAAATTATTATCATCATGAGTTTAAGGGAAGTGTTTTACTTACGTGGCGGTTTCTCAACTGATTCAAATGCAACTTATCCGTTAGTTCAGCTGCACTCATGGCATTGGGTAGATCCTGCTTGTTTGCAAAGACCAACAAGACTGCATCTCTTAGCTCATCTTCTTGCAGCTGCGGAAACGACAGAACAAAAGGCAACAGGCTATAAATCTATGCCCTTTTTTTTTATATACATACCATGTTTTGCAACTCCTTTTCAGCCTCGTTTATACGGTCACGGTCGTTAGAGTCCACAACAAAAATCAATCCCTGCGTGTTCTGAAAATAATGACGCCACAACGGTCGGATCTTGTCCTGACCGCCCACATCCCATACAGTAAAACAAATATTCTTGTACTCCACAGTTTCCACATTAAACCCAATGGTGGGAATTGTAGTTACAATTTCACCTAGTTTGAGTTTGTATAGTATGGTGGTCTTTCCGGCCGCGTCCAAACCAACTGCGGGCGAAACACCAATAATGAGTCAACACGAAGAACAGCAATATGAAAACATGAACAACAAAAAAAAACATACCCATCAGAATCCGCATCTGTTTCTTCCCAAAGAGGCGCGTCAGCAGGCTGGATATTGTCAGTCCCATCTTATAATTTCTTTTTTTGACACTTTATTGTTTTATGAATCGCCTAGAAAATAATTTTACGATAAGAACTGGATTATTTTCGATGTGGCACAATCGCGGAATTTTTTTTTATCCGGCAGCACCAGTAACAGTGGTGCCAGACCGGTTGTACATAATCAGTTTTTTTTAGGCCCGATTCCCACACAATCCATTTGCGGGGAACGGTTGGGATTTGCAGTGGATATAAAATGGTAATTCTTACCATCTACCATCACTAAATAGCTGATTTTACAGATGCCGTAGGCAGACTTGTGAAGTGCAGCGAGGTAAATAAAAAATTGTATATTTCGACAGTTGTAACAATATGTTATTTGTATATTGATTATTAATAATTTATACATTTTTCCATATTTAAAGACTTTAAATAGACATAATACATTTATCTGTATGCCTATGCCCATGCCCATGTACATACATATGTATGTATATGGATGTGTATATACACCTACATGCATATGTATACATACATACATACATACATATGTATCCCTTCTTTAGGGTTTCAACTAAATTGAACCGAAACATAATACATACATATGTACATACAAACATTTTTGGCAACTAAAAACTATGCAACGAACATTATGGTTTACATTTTCGATGTGAATGTCACACTTTTTAAAGTGAATAGGAAATTGTCAGAATAAAAATCTTTTTACGCTGGCTTTTATCGTCTGTAGTTGGTTATTTTAGCTTGTGAAGATTTAATGCGTCGTAGAAATTTAGGTACATACATATGTATGTACATATATAGTACGGCCAATAATGGACAGGTTACATTCACACATAACAGGATGCAACAAATTTTAAAATAATATGTTGGAAATCTGGTAAAATATATATTTATAATATATCGTGAAGGGTCGATTGGCATGGATAAGACCATTCCCCTACCGAATAGCCATCTTTTTGTGGAAGGAATCGTTCCTATCTCACGTGGTTCTATTAACTATTTTTTATGGATATTTTCTAAATGTTTCGCCAAAAATTTGCAGTTTACTGTGAAAATGATGCCATTCATAGCTAAAACGTAAACAATGAATGACAAAAAACACACAGAATGAAAAAAAAGTAATTTAAAAACAGTCAAAAAAATGTACGCAATCTGGTTAAAGGAACATTCAAACATAAAACTATATATTTGAAGTTAAAGTTCATTTTTGCTCAAAAATTACTGCAGGGAGCTTAGAAAACATATGTATATGTATTCTATATATACACAAAATAATTACCCATTTTATGTTAGAGCAGTTTGAAAAAGTATTAGGAGAAACTTATATTGTATTATTATTATTAATTATTAAATAATAAGCGAAGAAGACCGCCACTTAACTGTGGAACTGTTGCTCAGCCCCAACTAGATATGCAGTTCAAAGTGATATCAATTTTGTACTGTGCCGAAACTGTATTAAAACTCTTTAAATATATGAAATACTCAAACCATAAATAATATAAAAAAATCTAGGATATATGTATGTACTTATTAGCGATGGCAAATGTTACTTTGTGGGAATATGAATGATGATTTAATGAACGTTTCAATAATCTTGCGAGTGTATCATCTCTAGTATTAATCGATAATGTTATTGGCTATTTCTTTCATTGCATTGTCTTTCGTTATGTTCTGTGCGTTTCTTTTTTGTTGTTATTTTTCTTAGCAACACAAGAGGAGTTTAGAAACTCATTTAAAAACACTTGTACTTTTGAAAATACTTTGTGTTTATTAAATCAAACATACGCGATCCTGTACAGTTAATTTTGCTTACATCTAACCGTTTGAGGCAAAATGAAACTCTTCTTGAAGTAATGAATAGGTTCACGCGATCTTATTTTCTCTTAACATCAGTCTCTGACAAGAAACAAGTCCCTTATTCCGAAGTCTGTAATTTATTCACATCGCCGCTAAACTAAAACCAAACCTAAACTGACTTACGCATACATATATGTACCTGCCCATACACACACACCTGCGTCAACACAATCATACAGTCATATATGCATGTGTGTGTAAAGTACAAAGAACTTAGCAATGGATCCTGATCCGCACTCTCTCGCCGGCATGGCGTACGAGCGCTATGGTATCCTTGTGGAAGACGAGGAAATCACAATTGCCAAAGCCGATGTTAATATTCAAAATATGACTGATGGTAAATTAAAATTGGTTCCAGATGCTTTCTCGATTAATTTCCACAAACATTTATGGTGTTACAGTTTTACTGCCCTCAGGATTGGGTGACACATTTTTGCAGGAACCGCACTTCAGCTCAGAAGATAAATCTGTATTGAAAACAACAGATGGCGTTTACCTGTCTTCTGCTAAGATGTGAGTAGATATGGGACTTTATTTTATACCATCTCAATGTAATTATAACAATTTACAGAAAGAAGGAACCTAAGCCACTTACCTTTGCGGAAGAGCGGGAGCAGGTTTCCCATGTTTCCGCGACTTCAGATCTAGTTGGTCCCGCTGTTAGGTCAAGGCGTTGGGAACAGAAGCTAGTCCAAATAAAAACCATGGAGGGCGAGTTTAGTGTCACCATGTGGGCATCAGGGGGCACTTCCGATGACGATGATGTTTACTCTGAGTCTGATAATACATTGCGAACTCGAGCTTGTCCCGAAGAAGGTGATATCATTCACCAGCAAGCAGCTTGCGGTCCAGTTGATACGTTTCTACACGAGCAGATGGTATACCAGCAGGTGTATAACCCACATCAAATAAGCTTAGGTTCATTAACAACTGATCAGTTGTCCAAGGAAAAGGTGCAAACAGCACCAATTCACATTTCCATTCCCCCATTAAAACCAACATTAGCACCAAATTGTGGTCCACATCCAGTCATCAGTACTTCAATGGAAATGGAAAGTCAAACGATGCTGGGAGTAGACAACAGCTGTGACGTAAATACATTGTCCTATGGTTACCACCAATCGCTGGATACTTCCGCTGAGTCTGCCATTTTAGCAGCCCCTCCGGCACAGCTTCTTATTGAAGAAGCTAATTTAGGACAGTCAGCCATGGAGGATGATAAGAAAATCGCCTGCCCCCATAAGGGTTGCCATAAAACTTTTAGAGACTCGTCTGCCATGAGAAAACATCTGCATACGCACGGGCCTCGTGTCCACGTATGCGCAGAGTGTGGCAAGGCTTTTGTAGAAAGCTCAAAGTTAAAACGGCACCAACTGGTCCACACTGGCGAGAAACCGTTCCAATGCACATTTGAAGGCTGCGGCAAACGCTTCTCACTAGACTTTAATTTGAGGTGAGAATGAACTGCAATTTTAATATACTGTTAGAAAAGTGCGCTGAATCTTTAATAACTATTCTAATACCTAGATGTTGGGCACTTTAAATGCTTGAGCCACTTAGTTTAGAAATCGTCTTCTTAAAATATTTTAATTATCTATTTGTTGAAATCGGACAAAATTTACTATTCTGCTTTCGTAGTTGCACTATTTAATTTCATGTTTTCAAACATTAATTGACAGGAATTCCACACAGTTATTGAACTTGCTGTTTTAAATTCGAAGTGAAATGGCAACAGTTTTCAATTTATAAGTTGTAATTTGTCTGAAATTAATTTAAATATTATCGAATCGATTAAAATACCATTTGTTTAGAATTCGGTTGGTATTGCTTGACATAGGCGAGTTCTTAAATTCGGGTTCTATTTGCCATAAAGGCAAGAAATCTAAACTTTCGATTTTAACCTATTTATATTTAAATCTAATTGAAAATATTATTACATGATTTTAGTAACCTGTTTGTCTTTGTAAAATCTTTCGCAGGACACACGTGCGAATCCATACTGGAGATCGACCATTCGTTTGTCCCTTCGACGCTTGCAACAAAAAATTTGCCCAGTCCACGAATCTTAAGTCGCATATATTAACGCACGCAAAGGCCAAGTAAATTTAAAAATTTTCCTTTATAGTGTTAATGTTTAATTAATTTTTTTTTAACTTCAGGAGAAATGGAAACACCTCCCGCCATGGCACTTGCTCTAATAACGAGGCGGAACCGCACAGCCCACACAGTGAAGAGACTTCGGGAAGCCTAATAAAATCGGAATTGGGAGATCACGTATCCTCTACTGCCTCCGACCTTGCCCCATTCATAGTGTATGCAGACTGATGCGTGTCCTTTTTAGATAATTATAATTTTATACATGTACATACGTATTTTTGTATATGTAAAAGTTGATGTATCTTTTGCCAACACATTTTCATTTTGACTTGATTTATATTTTTTGTCTAATTAAAAAGCAAATCAATGAATTTATTCAAAAGAGCTTGATTGCAGATGAATGTAAAAATATTATGGTACATGTCTTCAGCTCCATTATAAACTAAACCGATTACAGTTCTGTCAAAGAAAAATAAAATAAGAATACAAAACTTTTTTAATTTTGATTAATTAATCCTTTGATGGATTACGCTTTGTTAGTCTAATGAAAAACTGTGGGCATATATGTATATAATAATATATATTTTTAAGGCTGAGATGAGGGTTTTAACTTCGCAGGAAATACGTTATAATGAACTCAATATTCGCATTTTCTGAATCATTAGATTTTTGCTAACTAGAATCACTTTACAAATAATTTTAGTTTCCAAAAAAGCTAGTTTCATTTTTAATTTTAAGTTTAATTTTTAGATACAGAAATACTAAATCAATTACTCGTTCCCTATAATGGTTGCTTCCAAATTTCTTACGAAATATGATTCCATGTTTTCCAACGGCGACGGAATTCACGATACTCATGTACAGTACTAAAGTTTTTAAATGTTTCAAAATAATAAACTATTAAAATAAAACTTTCCTTTGATTGACCGCAAACTTTTCGTCCCAGCTATTTTCTACGTTCTTCCGAGCCAATTCAGTGAAATTAAAAATTTAATTGAATTAAACAAGTTTTAAAGTATCCCCCGCCGAAGTTCATATATGTAGGTACCCTTTAAGTGCGAGCCACTTTAAAATCATGAATTAAATTAGCTTGAATAAGTGAAATTTTTCACTTAGCCTACTTTGACCATTTTGAAAGAAATGCGACTACTTTTTGACTAATTAAATAATTTCTTTTGAGAATTATTACCTAAAAGTAACGTTTTAACGTTTGTACTACTTTTACTGTACTTATGCTTATTATTCCTTAAAATATAACTTTTAATATATTTGTTGAATCTACTCTTAAATTGCATTGCCCCATAGTACGGCACCGTAAGTCCAGATGGGCTTCAGTATGGAGTTGTACAGGAGGCCTTTATACTACAGGCGTAGAGGGGAGCGAGCATTGATGATCCAATGTAAGCTACTCCCTTTTAGTATTAGCCAGGGCCGGCGGCAGCCTATGGTAGTATGGGTAGTACTACCCACTCGGAAAATTGCCGAGTGGGTAATTATCTACTCGGAATTTCTCTGTAAATCACGTATTTCATGGTAGTATGTTTATTGAAGTTCTCACGGTAAAGCATCTTCAAACTTAATCAAAAGTTGCTTAAAATCGTTCTTTACAAACTTGCAAAAGACCGGAAGTGGAGTGAATAAAATTGTTATACCATACACCCATAGGGTGAAATGGTATATTAAAGTCGCCAAAATGTATGTAACAGGCAGAAGAAAGCTTTTCCGACCCCATAAAGTATATATATTCTTGATCAGTATCAACAGCCGAGTCGATATAGCCATGTCCGTCTGTCCGTCCGTCCGTCCGTCTGTCCGTATGAACACCTAGATCTCGAAGACTATAAGAGATAGAGCCACCAAATTTGGTGTGTAGGTTTGTGTAGTATGTAGAGTGATCAAGTTTATTTCAAATTTTTGCCACGCCCCTTTCCGACCCCGCAATTCAAAAAAAAAACGTTTATCTCAAAAACTATTGCAGCTAGAGACACCGTATTTGGTATGTATATTTGCTTAGTAAATACGCACATTTTGTATGTATAAAGATTTTGCCACGCCCCTTTCCGCCCCCGAAATTTGAAAAACTCGATTATCTTCCGTAATTATACCATACACCCATAGGGTGAAATGGTATATTAAAGTCGCCAAAATGTATGTAACAGGCAGAAGGAAGCTTTTCCGACCCCATAAAGTATATATATTCTTGATCAGTATCAACAGCCGAGTCGATCTAGCCATGTCCGTCTGTCCGTCTGTCTGTCCGTCTGTCCGTCTGTCCGTCCGTATGAACGCCTAGTTCTCGGAGACTATAAGAGATAGAGCCACCAAATTTGAAATGTAGGCTCGTGTGGTATGTAGAGTGATCGAGTTTGTTTCAAATTTTTGCCACGCCCCTTTCCGCCCCCGCAATTCAAAAAAAAACGTTTATCTCAAAAACTATTGCAGCTAGAGACACCATATTTGGTATGTATATTTGCTTAGTAAATACGCTCATTTTGTAATTATAAAGATTTTGCCACGCCCCTTTCCGCCCCCGAAATTTGAAAAACTCGATTATCTCCCGTAATTTTTCACCTTGTGGAATCAAAATGGCACACTTGCATTTGATACTAATACCCAGCAAAATACCAAATTTGATCAAAATCGGACAAAAAATAGCCAAGTTATGCATATAAACGTTTTTCCATAAGGCCGGAGTTGGCCGTTGGCGGGTGGGGCGCTAAGGTGCTCATATGCATGAGTGAGAGAGATACTAAGATATGCTTGTAAAAAGCATGTGAACAGAATTTTTTTGAAATAGGCAAAATGCATTTGTTATTACAAATTTGAAATATTTGTTTTACTGGTGTATGGTATACCTAAGTCGGCGAGACGACTTACTTACTTCATTTTTTACTTAAATTTGATACCAATACCCAGAAAAATACCAAATTTGATCAAAATCGGACTAAAAATAGCCAAGTTATGCATATAAACATTTTTCCATAAGGCGGGAGATGGCCGTTGGCTGGTGGGGGCGCTAGGGTGCTCATATGCATGAGTGAGTGAGATACTAAGATATGCTTGTAAAAAGCATGTGAACAGAATTTTTTTAAAATAGGCAAATGCATTTGTTATTACAAATTTGAAATATTTGCTTTGCTGGTGTATGGTATACCTAAGTCGGCGAGACGACTTACTTACTTCATTAAATATGTTCTTGCATTATTAAGAATTCCGATTCTTATAAAATATGTACATATGCATATATGTATGTGCATAAGTCCATCTATGTACATTTCTATATGAGCTAATATTTTGTTTTATTATTAATCATTTGAATGTACACAACACAAAGTATATAAGTATTGAGTAAAATAATTTAAATGTTATTCGAGTTAAAAATCTTGTTAATCTTAAGGCCTCGGGGATCACATTTGTCAGAGAAGGACCAGAGGAGAGAAAAAATAACTTAGATTGCTGCCAAGTTAAAAGAGCGCCCTTTTATTTAGGTACTCTAAATAAAATGAAAATCAACATGTTGTGCGAAATATTTATGTGTTTTGTTTATTGTTTTTATTGAAATGCACTTTTTATTTATATGTATATTTATGCGTCTCGTTTTTGTTAAGGCGAAGTCTTTAATGCCAGCATCTATGTCAGTTAGACAAGATATCTAAATTATTGAGACGTAAAGTGCTCATTGTTGATTTTAGGCAAATTTGGATAAGCTTCAATTTTGAAAAGCCGCGTTCCTAGCATTGATTATGGTGAACGAAGTGCGAAGATCTATAATGTTCAACAGAGAATCATCATACTTACACTTCACAATAAATTTGAACAATTCAGGTGAGAAAAGGAGACAAATGTCCGCATTCAAAGACGTTCCGCTTGCGAATCCTCTTCGTCAATCCGTAATATTATATTATTATTGACTAAATCTAATAAAATACTCTACAGCTGTTGACAATGCTGACTGATTTCAACAATGCCTCTGTTTAATAAAGAAAACAGCTTTTGCCTTAACATAATTTTAATAGCGTCTCCAACTATTTTGCTTCTTATACGATTATCACAAAAGATGGTTTGATAACTAAACGCAAATAACAATCTATAATTCTGACAAATTTCAATGCCATACTACATGCGCAGCATATCATGTTTTACGTTTTTTTTTGAAACGGCAAAGCTGGTTTGATGTGATATCGGTGTTATAGCCTTTTTGTCTCTGCACAAGCTCTGGAAACTATGCTTTGTCCCGACCTTAGTATAGATAAGTAGTACTTATAAATTTAAACCTGTTATAAAAACGACGTTTCGTTTCGTTGTAAGTAAATATTACCATTCGATTCGTCAATTTCTTCAACTGGTACTGTACCTAAGGCCCTCTCCGTCATTGCATGTGGGGTCCAAGCACTAACTGAAGATTTCCCTAACAAATCTTTCAGTTTTGAGAGTTTGTGATCTGCAAGAGAAGTTCCTTCGGGGTAAGTTAATCGTGTTGCTTTGAGAGACATCTTTTTTGCATTAAACGGCAAATCTCCTGCAAAAAATGTAAAGAATGTAAGTTATTACTCATTACATTAATATCCGCTTTGAGGTTACGTACTACCTATAAATTACGAAACCTAGTTTGAATAATTTGGTACCTTATCAATAAAAATGTGTTTTACCTTTATACACCTGAGAACTTTTTGTTCGCAGTGCTCGGTCTCTATTTTTTTGTCGATTTGGGCGGAAATAGTTTTTTAGTATATTGACTTTATCCGATTCATTCAATTCATCAGTGTCGGAGCCCTAAAACCAGGGATTAACAGAAACGAGAAAGTCAGAAATAGAGTTATGAACTCAAAGAACGCACTCGAGAAACAAAATTTGCTTAATTCTAATACCTGGCCCATTTCAACTGATTGAAGACAATCTAATGTTCTTTGACTGTCCTTACTGCGACCTTGCCCGTTATGATGACTTGCGCTTAGCTGTGTAGGTGGCAGTTTTATGGTATCGGAATCAGGAATCACCCAAACTTTCAAGTCATCGTTCCATGTGGAGTTCTCCAATATATTATCAGGATTCCTTATTGAATATGTAAGTTAGAATTGTTATGGTGTGCTTAGGCATTTATGTATTTTACTTTAACATACAAATTTTTGCCGCTCTTCCAAAGAAAAGGTTGAACTCTCGTCAAGAGTTGTTGATAGAACTTTATGTTCCTACCGAGGTGCCGAATTTCATCCAAATAATCTTCCCTATCTAACTGAAATTCCGAATTTAAATCAAAGACTTCCCGTTCCAGCATCTTTATTTTCTGGCGGCACATTTTAATGTGGTCGTTTTTTACATTTATTTCCTGAGCTATGCTGGCGTAATGTCCTTGCAAAAACTCACGATCCTGACTTTCAACTCTGCTCAGTGCATGTGCAATTGCACTTAGATGACGTTCTGCCTCCATTTTTCGCAACCTATGCCTTTCCCTTAAATTTAGATCATCTGCTCGTTCGCCACCTATTAAAGCTTGCTTGATCAAATCGATCCTTGTTCGTGCCTGTAATTGAAGTTCAGAAACTGCGTCTGACTGTTTTGCGAAGTTATCGGTCTCCTGAAGGTCGGTGTTATTATAACTAGTGGTAGGTTCAGGTATTTCTAATCCTGGACTGCCGCTAGAGCTCTTTTTAATAAGGTCTGTGGAGTCAGATCGAATTTCGAGTTTTTTATTGCCTTGACTCTCCTCGAGCATTCTCTTTAATTTTAATATTTCGCTTTGATACTGACGAAGTTTTGCGTCTTTTGGGTCTTCATTAATATGGGGCTTGTTCGAAATATTTTTAGCTCTATTTGCATATCGCAAAGAAGAAAGAGTCTCATCATAGTTTGTATCCGCTGGCGATATACATGATATCATCAAGGTTTTCGTATTGCCACCCAAAGAGTCCTGTAGGAGTAAACTATTGTAAAAAAAAACTACTCATTATAAATGTTCGTACCTGGAGTAACCGAGTTAGCTTTGAGTCCCTATACGGCACATGTTTTGTCTTTCCGTCAACCAGCGATGATATAACGTTTCCCAAAGCTGAGAGAGACAGATTTATTTTTGTCGCTTCCTTTAATCTGTCGCCAAATGCCCCAGTCTTATGCTGTCGTTCAGAACCTGCCAAGTCGACTAAGTTCAGTTTACCTCGTCGTATTTCTCCTAGGATCTCCTCCGATGCGATTCCTGTTTCCGACTTTGGGGTAGATGAAGTAAACGATCCTTGAAACTGCTCTACGCTTACTGAAAATATTGTGTGTGAACGCGAACTGTTCTCATTCATCAGTGTAGAAGCCGTCGCCCGGTTTTTATTCCCAAAACACAACCAGTTATAGCACTGCTTGGCATTTACCACAGCCTGTGTGGTTAGTGAAGGCACTGTTACTCCAATGCCAGGCACCTCTTTGAGTGGATGACTTACAGTGGCCGAAAACTCATCACCACTCAACAAATCGCGAATGTTTTCATTGTAGATTTCCAGGTAGCTCACTAAAGCTAAGAACCTAATGTTGCTTGCCATGGATATGCTCTCAAATATGTGATCAAAGCATTTTTGTATGACTCCGATATTTGATCCATCGCCCTAAAATAATTTTGAATTGAAAGTGTTAACCTATCACAATTTCCAGCATTGCTCACCTGCATTGTGTGAGTTTTGCCACATCCCGTTTGTCCATAAGCAAATATTGTTGCATTATATCCTTCCAATGTGCTTTCAACCAGCGGATAGCACATGTCATTATAAATTGTTTCAGTTTTCGAGATGGTGTCATATACAGTGTCGAATGTAAAAACTTTCCTTGGAGCGGTTCTTGCAGAGGGATTTAGCACAGATATGCAATACTCGCTAATTTCAACAATATTCTGTGTGGTATATGAAAAAAGGGCTATACTATTGGGGTATTGCATATTGTCACTCATGGAAGTCGGTCGTGTTTTTTTTTTTTTTGCCCTCTCGCTTAATTACTGTCTTTCGTTCTTTCGTGAATTTAATTTATAATATTCAATTTAAATTCATTGCTTTTACCAATTTTTAATAAATGCTATACTCATTGCGAAGTTTGGGTTAAATTTATTAACATTTATATGCATATACATATTAACATCAAAACTTTAACAAACGCAAATATAATTTTGTTGTTGCTGCTTAGTTTTTGATTTCGTTCATAGTTTGTTTTTGTTTGTGTGGTGTTGGTGCTCTCTATTCTTTTGTTTTCTCGTTTGATCGCGCTCGTTGCCGTTAACTTCGCGCTTGTGTCACGTTTTTGTAGTTGTGTGTTTTAATACAGAAAAAAAAAATATTTTTTTTTTTATACCCTTGCAGAGGGTATTATAAAATTGGTCAGATGTTTGTAACGCACAGAAGGAGACGTTTCCGACCCCATAAAGTATATATATTCTTGATCAGCATGAGAAGCTGAGTCGATATAGCCATGTCCGTCTGTCCGTCCGTACCAATATAATAGAACTTGATATAAAATCTCAGATCCCAAAATTTGACTTTGATCGGATAAATAGAACACAAGTTACAGTCAATACAAATCGGTTCTACGTCATCAGCAAATCAAACAGAGCACATGCATACGCACACACAGACGTAGCGCTACACGTATGTATGTATGTGTATGCGTGTTGTGCCTTGCTTAAAAATTTGTAGTAAAAAGAGAAATAATTTGAATGTTTTGTTTGTGTGTTGATGAATTGAGTTGCAAGGAAAGAAATTTCAAAATGTAAAAAAATTATTGCCAAGTGATATTTTTTATTATATAATATAAATATAATAATATATAATTGCAATAATCCCAATAAGCCCAGTGAAGTCTTTCTTTACTGTTGGCTGTGTGACAATGTAATGCATTTTAAATGTGCTGGTTACACAGTCAAGGTGCGGGATAATATTGCACAGGGTGGCCGCCTTAAAAGGGGCTTCGTGTCGTGGCTTGGAGCTCGAGATGCGAAGTTTTATGAAACGGACTGGGGATGCGTTTAAACTCTAAAACCCTGTCAGTTGGCGTTCATAAGCTCCAAGGCACGAAAGACGGCCAGGTTTCAGGGCGCATGCCTCAGTCCGTCGGCATCTCTTTCTCTACCAGTTCCGGCTTCCGACAATGACCCTATGTCACCAAATGTACAGCAGCTGATATCGTCTAGGAGTCCGGCTTTGGCATTTGTGTAGTCTCTTCCCATTTCCCCTGGAGACTGTAATCCACCCACTAACACGATATCGGTCGTAGTTTCTGAACCGTCCAGGCAAACATCCGTTTCTAGGAATATTGCCAATAAGTAGTTACAAGCAGAGCCGCAGAGAGAAAATGGGGGCCCGGGGGTAACAATGTTCGGGCCCCATACTTCCCTTCAAATAAATCCGCTATATTCGACTGTGATGTATCGCGGGCCCTTCTGAAAACTGCGGCCCCGGGGGAAACCCACCCGTCTCCCCACCGCTCTCGGTGGCACTGGTTACAAGATGAGCTAGTAAAGTGTTGGCTGCTTCAGCTGCGGCTGCGTCTGCTGTTGCCGCTACTGCTGTGCCTAGTACCCAAAAAGCAAATTTTTATTTCGAGGCTTGTTCCCAATACTACTTCTGAAGAAGTCATAGCCTACATCCAGGGCAAAGTTCAAGCACCGTGGAAAAGTTCCGCTTTTCCTATACTATTTAAAATAAATGTCTCCCCAGATCTTTTTGGCCAAATATGTCAAGATTTTTGGCCGGAACAACTTGTTGTAAAAGAGTATATAATAAATGAAGTAAGTAAGTCGTCTCGCCGACTTAGGTATACCATACACCAGTAAAACAAATATTTCAAATTTGTAATAACAAATGCATTTGCCTATTTTAAAATAGTTCTGTTTACATGCTTTTTACAAGCATATCTTAGTATCTCGCTCACTCATGCATATGAGCACCTTAGCGCCACCACCCGCCAACGGCCAACTCCGGCCTTATGGAAAAACGTTTATATGCATAACTTGGCTATTTCTAGTCCGATTTTGATCAAATTTTTAATTTTGCTGGGTATTAGTATCAAATTCAAGTGGGCCAAATTTGAAATCGAGTTTTTCAAATTTCGGGGGCGGAAAAGGGCGTGGCAAAATCTTTATACTTACAAAATGCGCGCAATTACTAAGCAAATATACATACCAAATATGGTGTCTCTAGCTGCAATAGTTTTTGAGAAAAACGTTTTTTTTGAATTGCGGGGGCGGAAAGGGGCGTGGCAAAACCTTTATACATACAAAATGTGCGCATTTACTAATCAAATATACATACCAAATATGGTGCCTCTAGCTGCAATAGTTTTTGAGATAAACGTTTTTTTTAAATTGCGGGGGCGGAAAAAACAAACTTGATCACTCTACATACTACACGAGCCTACATTCCAAATTTGGTGACTCTATCTCTTATAGTCTCCGAGATCTAGGCGTTCATACGGACGGACAGACGGACATGGCTAGATCGACTCGGCTGTTGATACTGATCAATACTTTATGGGGTCGGAAGAGCTTCCGTCTGCCTGTTACATACATTTTGGCGACTTTAATATACCATTTCACCCTATGGGTGTATGGTATAAAAATCGACAACTACTAACCTATTAGAATTTACATCTCACTCAATCAAAGGGTTCAAGACTGCCGTGCAAACTGATGTCATTTAAACTGTCTTCAGCAAGGCCTTTGACTCTGTTAATCATACTCTGCTTTTATATAAATTAAACGCACTTGGCATCCCCAGCCTTTTGCTAGATTGCTAAGCGTACACAAAAGGTCCTCTTTAAGTCTTCATTTTCTAAGACCATCCAAGTGACCTCTGTAGTGCCTCAGGGTAATCATTTGGGTCCATTGCTATTCACTCTTTTTATAAATGATCTTCCATTGGTAGTGTCACATTCTCGGGTGCTTATGTACGCTGATGATGTTAAGCTTTACCTCAGTTTTAAAGACATATCGTCTTCTTGCCTAGTTCAATCGGATATTAATGATCTTCTAAATTGGTGTGAAACCAACCTACTAAACCTTAACGGCTCTAAATGTAAAGTGATGTCTTTTTATACATAGATGGATTCCATACTTAGCAACTTATTATCTTAACGACACAGCCTTAGAGCGGTAAGATATTATCAATGACTTAGCTGTTCTTATGGACCATAAATTAACTTTTAAATACATAGGGCAACGCATAGAAGGAACTGCAGGGGTTGTATATCTCTGATTCAGTCGGATCGGACCACTATATCATATAGCTCCCATACAAACGGCAAAGTCACGAACAGTGACTTTTCTCAATAACTTCGTTATTTCTTCACCTATTATCGAGATCAAATGACTTATCATATACATATAGTAACTTTTATCAATAACTTCATTAATTTTTACACCTCAAATTTAAGTTAAGCTTCATTTAACTTAATGCCTGTGCCAAATTTGATCAAAATCGGATGACTATATTATAAAGCTGATATATAATTATAATAAACCAGAGGGCCGGGGCTAACTTCGACCGCGTCAAAGTTTGTATACCCTTGCAAGTTTGTTAGTAACTCTTTTATCTAAACTAATTGTTTTATCTAAAAAGGGTAATGTTTGCGAAAGAACGGCCTTCAATCTTAGCATAGGATATAACGAACTTTCTGATGAAAGTCACTGTTTTCCACCGATCCTTCCTATGGGAGCTATATGATATAGTTACCCGATCTTTACCAAATTCGGCACAGTCATTAACAGATATATTAAACTGACAAATGTTAAATTTGAAAGCAATCGCATCAAAAGTAACGAAGTTATTGACAAAAGTCACTGTTTTTGACCGATCGTTCCTATGGGAGCTATATGATATAGTCACGCGATCTTGATCAAATTTGGCACAGTGGTTTATAGTTACAATAAACTTACTTATATTAAATTTCACGAATATAGCTTAAAAAGTAACGAAGTTATTGAGAAAAGTCACTGTTCGTGACTTTGCCGTTTGTATGGGAGCTATATGATATAGTGGTCCGATCCAACTGAATCCGAGATATACAAACCCTGCAGTATATACAAGCCTACGTGCAAAATTTCAGCTCTGTAGCTCGTACGGTCTAGGAGGAGTTCGCATCGATCCAGACTGACGGACAGACGGACGGACGGACGGACGGACGGACGGACATGGTTATTTGAACTCGTCTCGTCGTGCTGATCTATATTCTTGATCAGACTTTATATGGTCGGAGATGCTTTCTTCTATGCGTTGCACACTTCTCACCAAATTTAATATACCCTTTTTGCAAGGGTATAAAAATATCAAAGAAGCTAACTGCTGCTATGCCAAAGTTTATATACCCTTGCAGTCCTTGGCAATAATATTTTTACATTTTGAAATTTCTTTCCCTGCAACTCAATTCATCAACACACCAACAAAACATCAATTCTCTTTTTACTCTAATTTTTTCTTCTTCTTCCATCATTCCCTAAGCAAAGCACAACACGCATACACATACAGTTCGTGTAGCACTGTTTGATTTGATGATGATGTAGTAGGCAGCAAGCAGCACTTGAACCGATTTGTATTGACTGTAACTTGTGTTCTATTAATCCGATCAGATTCAAATTAAGATATCAAATTCTATCATATTGGTACATTTCATGGGGATACTCCAAATTTTGCAAAATGTTTGTTCCAGAGCTATATGATATAATAGTCCGATCCCAAAGATTTTCATACTTTATCTCACACGGATAATAAAAAGACCCCAAAAAAAATTTCCCGATAGCTCTTAAGATGGCTGAGTAAAACGCATACGCACCGACGGTCAAACGGACATGACTATATCGACTCAGTTTCTCATGCTGATCAAGAATATATATACTTAATGGGGTCGGAAACGTCTCCTTCTGTGCGTTACAAACATCTGACCAATTTTAAAATACCCTCTGCAAGGGTATAAAAAGGCATGTTACATGCGCCGCACAGTGGGGCCTTTTGACATTTTACATTGCAAAAATCATAGCTTTTAAACCAATAAAGCGATTGCTTCAATTGCTTCAAAATGAATGTTTGTCAAAAGTTCTGGGTGTTCGTGGTGCTGTAATAGTCAAGGTCAAAGTCAGAAAATATTTCCAAGCATGTTTTTCCTTTAGAAATGGATCGAAACCGGGTTTTTTTAAATCACAAATGGAATTTTTCATTGTTTTAAACGACTATGTAACATTTTTTAATGTTTTAATTTGATTTTTAACATAATTACAAAAAGGAAAAAATAACAATTTTTTAAATTTTTTTAGGTTAATTTTGAAAATTTGCTATTGATGGCTGAGTTTCTTCAAAATAATTTTCAATATTTACATCAATATCTAATAACTTAACATTTCGGGACTATAGTTGCTATTTTTCAAATCCTTTCGTGATTGCACGTGTTAAAAAGGTCTTCATTTTGTCTAACACGAGAAGTTTTTAATGTATTAGTATATCTGAACCTATTGTAGTCCTTGTTTTTACATTCCTGTGCTTCTTCGGATAGCTCTCCAATTGGTAAACACTGATATTCTATTAAATCCTTTCCGTGAGCCAAAATCCTATGTACCGTTGGGGTAAGTTTTTTTTGCGGATACAATTCAGTCAAAAGTTGAGCAGTCTTTGAAGTATATTCGGCAAATTTTTCACCATTTACCATTTCCTTGCAATTTATAACATTTAAGATAACAGCCAACCTTTTAACAATCTCTTTACTAACACCTGGTTTAAAAGATGTTATTTCATCATTTCCAAAAAATCTCCTTGAAGTATTTCCGTCACTCGTGTTTCCGTATCCGTACTTTGAGCAGTCAACTTTCAGTCCCAGCTTTCGAGAGAATTCAGGTTGTATAATCTCCTTCCTGCTCTGTATCCTCACGATACTCCTCAAGCCAAACTTCATTTTTTTCACGAAATTTGACGCTTGCGATCCATTTTTGCTTTAAGTTATATTGTGAATATTTGATTTTTACCTTTAGCTCCGTACTAGCGTTTTCGAATAAATCGCTCATCTCCTTCAGCAATCCCATTTCACACTCGTGGAAAACTTTCAAAATTCTTTCATTCATTAACATTTTTGCTCAAATAAATAAAACTGTTTTGAATTATATTGACAAATACTATTCAGTCCTGATTTAAGGTGTTTCCACTTATGAAGTTAAAAACAAACTATCGCAAACGAGAGGAATAATTAGCTCTTTATGTAATTTTTATACCATACACCCATAGGGTGAAATGGTATATTAAAGTCGCCAAAATGTATGTAACAGGCAGAAGGAAGCTTTTCCGACCCCATAAAGTATATATATTCTTGATCAGTATCAACAGCCGAGTCGATCTAGCCATGTCCGTCTGTCCGTCCGTCCGTCCGTCCATCCGTCCGTATGAACGCCTAGATCTCGGAGACTATAAGAGATAGAGTCACCAAATTTGGAATGTAGGCTCGTGTAGTATGTAGAGTGATCAAGTTTGTTTCAAATTTTTGCCACGCCCCTTTCCGCCCCCGCAGTTCAAAAAAAAACGTTTATCTCAAAAACTATTGCAGCTAGAGACACCATATTTGGTATGCATATTTGCTTAGTAAATGCGCACATTTTGTATGTATAAAGATTTTGCCACGCCCCTTTCCGCCCCCGAAATTTGAAAAACTCGATTATCTCTCGTAATTTTGTACCTTGTGGAACCAAATTTGGCACACTTAAATTTAATACTAATACCCAGCAAAATACCAAATTTGATCAAAATCGGACTAAAAATAGCCAAGTTATGCATATAAACGTTTTTCCATAAGGCCGGAGTTGGCCGTTGGCGGGTGGGGCGCTAGGGTGCTCATATGCATGAGTGAGCGAGATACTAAGATATGCTTCTAAAGCATGTGAACAGAAATTTTTAAAAATAAGCAAATGCATTTGTTATTACAAATTTGAAATATTTGTTTTACTGGTGTATGGTATACCCAAGTCGGCGAGACGACTTACTTACTTCATTTTTCAATTAACTAGGTACAACGAAAAATCGGTATTACACTTTTTGTATTAATTAGGTAAAAAACTTAATATTTACATCCAAATAGATAAACGGAAATAAAATGGACCAACCTACAACTAGGACAAATTTTTCATCAACTTAAATAGCATTTACCTGCCTCGTCAGTTTTTCTAAAGCAGGGAATTAGCAATTTAACATTGTAGAAAGGCGTTTAAATACAAAGAAGCTACAGGCCAATACGCATGCGCTCTTCTTCTTCCTTATACCTGCTGCGCATTTTTTAGGCGATGTTGCCTTAGTTAATCAAAGTTAATCACAAATCCTTTTCCTCTTTATAAAAATGCTAGGAAGTCCGATTTTCGGAGCTCCATTATTTCGCCATCCCAAAATGGGTTTGTAAAACAATATGTATATACAACCACTAACCCTTTAGAATTTAGCTCTTTGGCAATCAATGGATTCAAAATCTGACTTAAGCGAGCTATTGAATTCTTTTTATCTTACGGGACTTTTATTTACACTGACCGACAAGGCTTTTCCGCTTTGTTTTATTTCTTGAGTTCGAGAGTATTTATCAAAAAATTAGAATACAGAAGCATGTCTTCTTATTTTTGTTCTTGTGACATCAGTTCTATAATCTTGATTCCAGAAAAGAGGTTTAGCCCAGACATACCTTGTAAGGGCGATGGTATATGGTGTGTTATCCCAAATTCGGCATACTCTTATATATACTCACAAGTAGTCACGAAATAGTTTCGTTTTTTTGTTCTTCTTTTCAAATTTGATCCTCACCGAATCTTTACATAAATTTACCTCCTCTTTCCTGAAATCTGCTCAGAGTCTTATATTCCTTTACTTACAACATATATTGTTTAAAACATTTTCAAAATGCTTAATAAATACCTATACGTAAAACTTGAAGACAAAAAATAATAATAAAGGAAAATATAATACTTTTTTTTACATAATTACTAAGCTCTTGGCTTCATCTAATAATTGTTGTTGAATATTTATGGGTGCTTTTCTAATATTAGAAATGTATGGATATGATGTCCATTAAATACATCTTCATTAGTTGCTGACATAGAGCACTTTTTAGCGTAATTCAATCTTATATTTTTGTTATCTTTGTTGCAAGCCTCTTGGGCATCTTTAGATAAATGGGCAATAGGTAAAACAGCAAAATGTTTAATGATACTTTCACCATGTATTAAAATTTTGTGAACGGAAAATGGCATATTGTACGATATATACTTCGTGACGTGTAATTCCGCTGTAGCTCGAGTATATGCTCAAAATTTTTAAATCAATTGCAAAGCCTGATGCCAAAATTTAAATAATTATATAAACTCTTTTAATGACGTTCAATTCCTGTAATTTCCGAAGAACAATTGTAGTTTTCAAATGAAGTGAGTAAGTCGTCTCTCACAAAACTGACAAATACCAAATTTTATGACAATAGCTATAAAATTAATGAAGTTATTGAGAAAGTCACTGTTCGTGACTTTGCCGTTTGTATGGGAGCTATATGATATAGTGGTCCGATCCGATCGAATCCGAGATATACAACGCCTGCAGTATATACAAGCCTACGTGCAAAATTTCAGCTCTGTAGCTCTTACGGTCTCGGAGGAGTTCGCGTTGATCCAGACGGACGGACATGGCTATTTGAACTCGTCGTGCTGATCAAGAATATATATACTTTATATGGTCTAAGATGCTTGGTTCTATGCGTTGCACATTTCTGACCAAAATTAATATACCCTTTTTGCAAGGGTATAAAAAGGCAGCACTGTCCGAGAAAAACGTCAAGGCACGTCTGCAATTTGCCAAAATGCATCGGCATTGGACCATTTAGGACTGGAAGAAGGTTATTTGGTCAGACGAGTCCAAATTTAACCGATATCAGTCCGATGGAAAGGAATACTGCTGGATAAGGCCCGGAGAAACCATTCAAAGGCGACATGTCAGCAAAACTGTGAAACACGGAGGCGGGCACGTTATTGCATGTGGATGTTTTACTTGGTGGAGTTCTGCAAAATTAGTCAAAATCTTGGCAATTTAATTGACAGATGCGCTTATGGTACAACAGATCTTATATTTCAGCAAGATAATGACCCTAAGCATACAGCTAGAATTGTCCGAGATTGGTTATCTAACCAAGAATTCAAGCTGATGAAGTGGCCACAAAGTCCTAACCTCAATCCAATTGAGAATTTATGGTCAATTGTGAAAAGACGGTTGGGACAATATAAAACAGCGCCAACAAACCTGGCAACGCGTGGGGTAGAGTTTACAAGGATTCCTCAGGAAATTTTTCACAATCTTGTGGAAAGTATGTCCTCTCGAATCTCTGCAGTAATAAAACATAAGGGACTTTGGACAAAATATTGAAAATTATAAAAATGAAGTAAGTAAGTCGTCTCGCCGACTTAGGTATACCATACACCAGTAAAACAAATATTTTAAATTTATTAAACAAATGCATTTTCACATGCTTTTTATTACAAGCATATCTTAGTATCTCCCTCACTCAAGCATACGAGCATCCTAGCGCCCCCACCAGCCAATGGCCAACTCCCGCCTGATGGAAAAACGTTTATATGCATAACTTGGCTATTTCTAGTCCGATTTTGATCAAATTTTTAATTTTGCTGGGTATTAGTATCAAATTCAAGTGGGCCAAATTTGAAATCGAGTTTTTCAAATTTCGGGGGCGGAAAAGGGCGTGGCAAAATCTTTATACTTACAAAATGCGCGCAATTACTAAGCAAATAAACATACCAAATATGGTGTCTCTAGCTGCAATAGTTTTTGAGAAAAACGTTTTTTTTGAATTGCGGGGGCGGAAAGGGGCGTGGCAAAACCTTTATACATACAAAATGTGCGCAATTACTATGCAAATATAAATACTAAATATGGTGTCTCTAGCTGCAATAGTTTTTAAGATAAACGTTTTTTATAAACTGCGGAGGCGGAAAGGGGCGTGGCAAAAATTTGAAATAAACTTGATTACTCTACATACTACATGAACCTACATACCAAATTTGGTGGCTCTAGCTTTTATAGTCTCCGAGATCTAGGTGTTCATACGGACAGACGGACATGGCTATATGGACTCGGCTGTTGATACTGAGATCTGAGATTTTATATCAAATTCTATTATATTGGTAAATTTCATGGGGATACTCCAATTTTTGCAAAAATTTTTGTTCCAGAGCTATATGATATAGTAGTCCGATCCCGATGATTTTCATACTTTATCTCACCCGGGTAAAAAATAAGCTCCCAAAAAAAATTTCATCCCGATAGCTCTTAAGATGGCTGAGTAAAACGCGTACGCACCGACGGACAGACGGACATGGCTATATCGACTCAGCTTCTCATGCTGATCAAGAATATATATACTTTATGGGGTCGGAAACGTCTCCTTCTGTGCGTTACAAACATCTGACCAATTTTATAATACCCTCTGCAGGGGTATAACAAAGTACAGTTATTACCTAAATGTCATAAAAATGAAGGCATATTTTGTATCGGCTATTAGGCATATTTTTATACCATACACCCATAGGGTGAAATGGTATATTAAAGTCGCCAAAATGTATGTAACAGGCAGAAGGAAGCTTTTCCGACCCCATAAAGTATATATATTCTTGATCAGTATCAACAGCCGAGTCGATATAGCCATGTCCGTCTGTCCGTCCGTCTGTCCGTCCGTCCGTCCGTCCGTCCGTCCGTCCGTCCGTCCGTCTGTCCGTCCGTATGAACGCCTAGATCTCAGAGACTATAAGAGATAGAGCCACCAAATTTGGTATGTAGGCTCATGTAGTATGTAGAGTGATCGAGTTTATTTCAAAATTTTGCCACGCCCCTTTCCGCCCCCGCAATTCAAAAAAAACGTTTATCTCAAAAACTATTGCAGCTAGAGACACCATATTTGGTATGTATATTTGCTTAGTAAATGCGCTCATTTTGTAATTATAAAGATTTTGCCACGCCCCTTTCCGCCCCCGCAATTAAAAAAAAACGTTTATCTCAAAAACTATTGCAGCTAGAGACACCATATTTGGTACGTATATTTGCTTAGTAAATGCGCACATTTTGTATGTATAAAGATTTTGCCACGCCCCTTTCCGCCCCCGCAATTTGAAAAACTCGATTATCTCCCGTAATTTTTTACCTTGTGAAATCAAATTTGGCACACTTGAATTTGATACTAATACCCAGCAAAATACCAAATTTAATCAAAATCGGACAAAAAATAGCCAAGTTATGCATATAAACGTTTTCCCATAAGGCCGGAGTTGGCCGTTGGCGGGTGGTGGCACTAGGGTGCTCAGATGCATGAGTGAGTGAGATACTAAGATATGCTTGTAAAAAGCATGTGAACAGAATTTTTTTGAAATAGGCAAAATGCATTTGTTATTACAAATTTGAAATATTTGTTTTACTGGTGTATGGTATACCTAAGTCGGCGAGACGACTTACTTACTTCATTCATACTATATATGTATGTATGTACACTAGTCGGCATAAATATTTTGACGAAGAAAAAGTTGCGCATTTTGTTGTTTAACTTTTAAATTTCTTTATAGAAAATTATTATTTAATTTTCCATATTGTGTATGGTTAATACAAACATAAAAATAGGAAAACAACATTTTTTTGAAACAAACTTAACAAAAATGTAATTCATTTAATATTTTAGAGTATGGCATAAGTATTTTGACAAGCTCTGTCATAGTTAAAAAACATCGTTTAGGCTTAACAAAATGAATTTAACTAGCTTATATTTAGTAAAATGTTTAGCTTCAATCACTTTTTGGAGACGTCGCGGCACAGAATCCACTAAATTTTGAAGGATTTTTGGAGATATCTCTTCCCATAAGGAAGAGAGCTCAGAAATCGTTTCTTCTCTGGTTTTGTTTCGCTTCAAAAGAGACCAGACGTTTTCTATAATATTTAGATCTGGACTTTGGGGTGGCCAGTTTAGCGTTGGAACATCCAGATCCTTCAAAAAGTTGGTTATCATCCGGGCTTTATGACATGAGGCTTTGTCCTGCTGGAGAATAAACGACTGCCCGATGAGCCGATCTCCGGAAGGAAAGGCATTTTCATTGAGGGTGGTCTGGTATTGGCCTTGGTTCATCGAACCAGAGATGGGAATAAAATCCCCCAGCCCATTATATGCCACACATCCCCAGAACATCACAGAGCCTCCACCATGGCTCACTTTTTGACAAACGGGCCGTCTCTTTTGTCTTTGCTCGATGGGCAGCCTTACAAATACTTTTTTTTTTTAAGAATTATACTCAAAGGAGCTCTCATCTGTCCACAAAACACTTCTCCAGAACTCCTTTGGTTTGTTTATGTACTCCTTTGCAAATGCTAACCTTTTTAACTTGTTAACCTTTGAAATGAATGGCACGTCCTTGGCTACAAATGTTCCGAACTCTCCTTCTTTCAAGCGCCGTCTGACTGTCCTCTCGCTGACTTATTGGCTGTCAAATTCAGCAAATCGGCTGCTTTTTGAGGCTTCAGCATTACGTTTTTTTTAAATTCCCGTAGTAGGACTCGGTCATCAGTCAGGGTAGTTTTCCGTTTTGCGCCTGTTCTTTTTAAGTTTTTCACCGAGTTATACTTTTTGTCCTTATTTATTTGGTAGTGCACCGTTTGTCGAGACACGTGGTACTCTTTGGCAATGTCCACTATTTTTTTTCCGGCGTGAAACTTAGCTACCATTGCCGATCTAACCTCCAAACTTAATTCAGCCGTTTTACCCATGGTTTACAATATGCCTTGCCAAATTTTTAATTTTTTACTATCTTAAATATTTATTAAATTTAAATTCAAACGATTTTTGGTTCAAACGCGCTCAAAACTGAAATCACATGTGCAAAATGATTTCGTCAAAATACTTATGCCACGCAGAAATTTTATGTTCGCTTGCATTCTTATAAGCAGAAAGAGAATGCAAAAGCTAAAGAACTTAAAATTTGGCATGCACATACATAGCTGTTAATAGATTCTTTATTTTGACATTCATTTTCGCACCGTTATTTAACGGTAATACGCATGGACAGCTTCTAGAGGCATAAAACGATTTCGTCAAAATATTTATGCCGACTAGTGTATATATGTGCACATGTAAGAAAATGAAGCACTAATTTTTCTGCGTGTAGCTGCATAACAAAGCGACATAGTACCGCTTTCGTCAAAAGTCTGTGCGACACTAGTTTTTTTTTACGGTCTCAACTTGTACTTCGTGCTCACATCGGCATGCACACAGACGGCCGCACGAGCAATTGCCGAGCAAAAGTGCCCGCACGGGCTATGGGGGCCTCACCCTGCCGTAAGCAAAGCACAACACGCACACACATACAGTTCGTGTAGCGCTACGTCTGTGTGTGCATGTGGTCTGTTTGATTTGCTGATGACGTAGTAGGCAGCAAGCAGCGCTGCCGGCAGCGCTTGAACCGATTTGTATTGACTGTAACTTGTGTTCTATTTATCCGATCAGATTCAAATTTTGGGATCTGAGATTTTATATCCAATACTATCGTATTGCTTAATTTCATGAGGATACTCCAATTTTTACAAAAATGTTTCTTCTAGAGCAAGGATGGCCACGTAGTGGCTCTTTTGGCTTCCGTGGCTCTTTACCGGCAGAGGCTGGGCAGAGAAAAAGGTCATTTTTTGGTCGAACTTGTGCAGTTTGTAGGCAGAGAGACGGACAAGTACCGAATTTTGCGGGGAGGGGGAAAAAGGGACGTGATCTTGATCTCGCAGCCACCCGTGGCCACCCTTGTTCTAGAGCTATATGATCCTGATCCTGATAATTTTCGTACGTTATCATCTCCGGGCTAAAAGTAGCTCAAATATCAAATTTCATTCCGATAGCTCTTAAGATGCCAGCGTGAAGTTGATTTGCACAGACGGACGGACGGACAGACGGACATGGCTATATCGACTCAGCTTCTCATGCTGATCAAGAATATATGTATATACTTTACTAGCTGACCCGGCTAAAGTGGCTAAAGTTTTTGTTATATTACATTATAGTAAACAATCTAAGAGGAACAATAAGAGAACATCAGTCACGGAGTCCACTATGCTTTTTCACACAGATGGTATTTGCAAAAAAATATGGTGATCTCCTTATTTGACTTTCTACTATAACCCTTCAGTACAATGAAATTATTTACTAACAAAGACGAAAATGTTGATGTTGGTATATATGTATATTTCAATTTCAATTTAATTTAACACCAATCGGTGCACAATGTTTTTGGTTAACCTGTCTTTAGCTAACACAAATAGATTCGACGGTTTCCCAACACGTGAACACGCAACATATAGTTGCCCATGAGAAAAACATGGATTTTCCAAATGTAAACCACAAATGGACATTGTTTGACCTTGAGATCTATTTATAGACATGGCGAAAGCTAAACGAAGTGGAAACTGTAGCCTTTTGAAGGGTATGGTAGAATCTGATGGTATCATCGGAATACGTGGCAACAGGACCACTTTTCGTTTAAACTTCCCAGCCAAAATGGTAGCTTCAGGAATGTTTCCGGTGATCTTTTTGATGACCAAACGCGTACCGTTACATAATTGAGGTGGATTCAAATTACGGAGGAGAATAATAGGGGAACCAATCTTTAATCGAAGATTATGTGATGTAGCTTATTAACACGTTCGTAGATTTACCATAGCAGCGCTATCTATTGATTATTATTATATTTTTCCCACAAAGTTTGTGCTTGCTAGGGATCACATGTCGTCAAAATAGTTGCAAACAACTGATCGAAGGGTCGCCAACTTGACTTATGATATTGTCGGATTGTCTTTTTTTGGTTATTTTGGTTGACCTTGTGGCTTAAGAGTTTGTCTATTGAAAGTTTTCAGACATACTAAACACCCAGAGCAATTGCTAATAAATCCATCAATTTGTTTATATGTGTGTTTGTGGTGTAATGTACAGGAATTTCAGTTATTTTAAAATTCAACTGATTTCGACTATTTAGTATTTTTGTTGTTGTTATCGATATTTGCTAAAGTGGTGAGAATCGAAATTTAGGTAACCAGCTGAAAAAATAATGAACTAAGTGGCAACGCCACACAGGTGATCGGTTTGTTTTGCATTGCAAACAAATAATTAGCAATAAATTAAAATTGCGACTATAACTTGAGATTTAAACTATCCTATCTCTCAAGTTAGATCGAAATGCACATGGTGGGCGAATTTTATTATAATCGGTTAAGTGGTTTAGGAGTCCATTGAGGACAAACATTGTGACACGAGATTTATATATGTATATTAAGATAGATGGGGTCGGAAACGTCTCCTTCTGTGCGTTACAAACATCTGACCAATTTTAAAATACCCACTGCAAGGGTATAAAAATGTAACTCTTGTATTTGTTTTCGTTTTAATGTGTTCTAGTTTTAATCCTTGCTTTAGGTTTCCCAATATTGTGAAATACATTTTTAATCTATTGCATTTCAGAATTCATGTTCTACTTCTTGCTTTGTGCTCACTTTCCTTTTTCTGTAGAGCAAAAGAACAACAACAACCGTTTTGACATTCGAATACATTCGAAGCCTATCCTCTCATTTTCGCTTGTTCCTACTCGTACTCACTGCTTCAACATTGTGCATCCGAGTGCTTTGCGAAATCACTCACTCATTCATACTCATTCCGCTTTGTACTCATATTCACTCATCTCAATTTAGTTGTTGTACATTCGAATGTCACTTTTTTGCAACTCATGCAGATGTCTAATTAATACCCAGCAAAATACCAAATTTGATCAAAATCGGACTAAAAATAGCCAAGTTAGCCGTTGGCTGGTGGGGGCGCTAGGGTGCTCGTAAGCTTGCGTTAGCGAGATACTGAGATAAAAAGCATGTGATCAGAATTTAAAAAAAAACGTAAATGCATTTGTTATTATAAATTTGAAATATTTGCTTTACTGGTGTATGGTATACCTAAGTCGGCGAGACGACTTACTTACTTCATTTTAATAGCAATATAATATGTATTGGACAGTTATTCACATACATACATATATACATAAAAAAAATATTCCATATCGAAAATTCACAAAACCTATATTAGAGAAGGTTTGGAAATTTCTGTCCCACAGTGAGACGGTCAGATGGACATGGCTATATCGACTCAGCTTCTCATGCTGATCAAGAGTATATATGTACATATACTTTATGGGGTCAGAAATGTCTGCTTCTGTGCGTTACAAACATCTGACTAATTTTATAATTGTCTCTGCAAGGATACAAAAATGAACTCTGAATGTGTGTCACGTGCTTCTATTTTCGAGGCATAAACTACAATTCAAATTTCGCAGTTTTATTTATTTACTTAACCAACAAAATTTAAATACCCTTATAACGTGCAAATTAGGGATCAGCGCACTCAACTTCCTATTTGAAATCTAGGAAATCTCCATGCACCGATGTTTGGCCTTATATACTGACAACCCTTAAACAGAAAAACCCTGTACAAATCGATATATACGTGACTTACTTCGCACTTGGCTTTAATTTCTTTTTGATTCATTGGTCGACAGCGAACTATAACTTTTACGTTCTCACCCATTTTCACTCGTGGAATAGTTAATACAGACTGACACCTTTCCCGTTGTTGCTTAGCAAAAACTTTGAACTTGAACTAAATAAGGACTTGGGAAATTGATTTGGTTAGTCGTAAGTGTAGGTAATCTATTTTTTAATGCATACCAGGGGTTCATACTATAAAAAGGTCAATTAATTTCGATTTTAGTTAAAATATTCATTCGTTTTTTTTATAGATTTCAGATCCTGGAAAATATGCATTTTATAAAAAAAATCGCTTCTCAAACAATTTGAAACAGAGAATGTCATTTTCGTATTTACAAAAATTAAACTTTTTACGAACATTTTGTTTATTATTTTGAACGAAACTCCATACGAATATATTTAAAGCGCTTTTAAAATCAACCCCTATTAGTAAAGCTTAAAGCTCTGAAAAACTTTCATATTGGAAATTGGATTTTCTGGTCCGAATAACATAAAAAGAGAGGACAAAATTGCAGAATAGTAACATTGATTGACCGAATTATTAATGCAATTTGAAATAAACAAAAACGAAAAAATCAAATAAATTTTTGAAGTTTCGATGCCGTGGATTTATCAGAAACTGATAATCGTGTTTTTCTAACTAACTGAACTTTAGTGAATTTTAACCATGCACTCGGAGTGTGCATACTGCGTGTATTGTTGTAGGTGTGGGGTAAAATATAAACAAAGCGTTCCAAAAAACAAAGCGACATGGACATTCACCCCTACTTTTTATAAGGCTTGTTTGATACACGTGTTATTGTCAATGGTTATAATTGCAAATGCGCTTCCGCCAATAATTAGAGTGGGTAAGTGAAAACGGACTCAAAGAATTCCCGTAACCACTTCTGTTCTAATAATTGCTTGTTTGTTAAGGTGCCATTTTCACGGAAGACGAACGAGAGAGTAGCCTAGAATCGGCGTTTAAGTACGCGATATACCGGATCAATAAAGAAAAGGAACTTTTGCCAAATACCCAATTGGTATACGATATTGAGTACGTGCCAAGAGATGACTCGTTCCGAACAACGAAAAAGGTTTGTCGCCAGCTGGATGCAGGGGTTCAAGCAATTTTTGGTCCGACAGATTCCCTTCTTGCTGGACATGTGCAATCCATATGCGAAGCCTACGATATACCTCATATTGAAGTCCGCATAGATTTAGAATCTAACGGAAAGGAGTTTTCTATTAACCTTTACCCATCATACAACATCCTCACCACGGCATATCGCGATTTAATGATGTATCTAAATTGGACGAAAGTAGCAGTTATTTATGAAGAGGATTATGGTAATAGGACAAGGAGTTAGCTATAATATTCAAACCTCAAACCTTCAACCTTCGTCCGCTTTAATTGTTTTTTAGGACTTTTTAATTTGATGCACTCTTCAACGGAGATGAGAACTGAAATGTACATAAGGCAAGCGAGTCCGGATACGTATCGGCAAGTTTTGCGAGCAATTCGTCAAAAAGAGATTTACAAAATAATAGTCGATACAAATCCAGGCAATATAAAACAATTTTTCCGCTCAGTGAGTATATATTTACATCTAATATAGAACAAACGACGTGTTAGCCATAGCTAACGTCAACCGTGCCGAACTATGCACCCAAAGGGTGAATTGATATACTAAAGTCGACAAAATGTATGTAATAGGCAAAAGGAAGCTTTTAAGTGTATACATTCTTGATCAGCATCAACAGGCGAGTCGATCCAGCCATACGTCCGTTCGTCCGAATGAACACCTGTTTCTCGGATCTTTAACACTAGATCTACCACACCAGTCAAAATGACTGGCTTTACTTTTTATTTCATAAATATTGATTAAGTGTTTTTATTTTTTTTTCGATATTATGTTATGACTTTTTAAATAACCACTAAATACAGATAATTTGATAAGTTAATTTCATTTTGTGTTTATAGGAAAAAAAATTTTTTTTGTTTTTGGCACTTATACCGTAACCAGTCATTTTGACTGGGTTTATGATTATATATATATATTATATATATATATATATTTATATATATTTATGATATCATATATCAATATCAGTATCAATATATCAATATCAGTATCAATATCAATATGAATATCAGTTATCAAGCCGAAGAAAGGCGAATGAAAATCACCGTCCAGTAACGCAGAATCCCCGGCCTGTACGTAAATGGTGCCAAATAGGGCATTGTAACAACAACAAGAGAACTACGATTTGTGGCGTGTGCAAGAAATATGTTTGCGGAAAATGTGTAGAAAAAATTGTTGGCGAAATTTGTGATGTCCGCTGTGCTTCTCCAGTGAGTTGCATCTCTATAGTGCCGAACATCAAACTATGTTGGCGGACGTCCCTCGTCGGGTAGAGTTGTAAAATATAATGAGTTTCTTCTAGTGACATCTCGGATAATTTGTCCAACGGTGAAAAACAAAGAGTTCAAAATCAAAGAAGGTTGTTGTTTTTATTATTTCTTCCAACACTGTATTTAAACTCCAGGATTCGATGATGCGCTTCTGCACGAAAGGTTTTTTTTGCGGATAAAATGAAAAACAAAATTTTTCGGGGGCTTTGGGCCTTAATTGCTTGCAGCTCCTTATTATTTCAATTTTTAACACAAAAAGTCTCAATCAAGGGCCAACCCTAGATTTGATATCTGTAACGGTGGCATGACACGAGTTTCGCAAATTTACTTATTTAATGATACACAAAAGGTCTGGTTTATTAATGCAACGTTAGATTCGATATCCGTAACGGTCGCTGATACACAGTTACCAACCCAACACCCTGGCCACAAAATTTGGGAACGAGACCCAGGAAAGAAGACGTAGCATCGACTCTTTCCTGTTCCCAGAAATCACCATTCATTCATAAAACATACATACACACTAGGGGTGTTCTTATTTTCAAAAAATCGAATTTAACCAAGTGCTTTTTGTTTCCCTTTTAGTCTAAAAATATCAAAGAAGCTAACTTCGGCAATGTCGAAGTTTATATACCCTTGCAGTCCTTGGATTACCAAGAAAAGTGTGGTATAGCCGCTGATGAGGGCGGCCCGCAACTCGCTCCAATTGTTGGCGAAATTTGTGATGTCCGCTGTGCTTCTCCAGTGAGTTGCATCTCTATAGTGCCGAACATCAAACTATGTTGGCGGACGTCCCTCGTCGGGTAGAGTTGTAAAATATAATGAGTTTCTTCTAGTGACATCTCGGATAATTTGTCCAACGGTGAAAAACAAAGAGTTCAAAATCAAAGAAGGTTGTTGTTTTTATTATTTCTTCCAACACTGTATTTAAACTCCAGGATTCGATGATGCGCTTCTGCACGAAAGGTTTTTTTTGCGGATAAAATGAAAAACAAAATTTTTCGGGGGCTTTGGGCCTTAATTGCTTGCAGCTCCTTATTATTTCAATTTTTAACACAAAAAGTCTCAATCAAGGGCCAACCCTAGATTTGATATCTGTAACGGTGGCATGACACGAGTTTCGCAAATTTACTTATTTAATGATACACAAAAGGTCTGGTTTATTAATGCAACGTTGGATTCGATATCCGTAACGGTCGCTGATACACAGTTACCAACCCAACACCCTGGCCACAAAATTTGGGAACGAGACCCAGGAAAGAAGACGTAGCATCGACTCTTTCCTGTTCCCAGAAATCACCATTCATTCATAAAACATACATACACACTAGGGGTGTTCTTATTTTCAAAAAATCAAATTTAACCAAGTGCTTTTTGTTTCCCTTTTAGTCTAAAAATATCAAAGAAGCTAACTTCGGCAATGTCGAAGTTTATATACCCTTGCAGTCCTTGGATTACCAAGAAAAGTGTGGTATAGCCGCTGATGAGGGCGGCCCGCAACTCGCTCCAATTGTTGGCGAAATTTGTGATGTCCACTGTGCTTCTCCAGTGAGTTGCATCTCTATAGTGCCGAACATCAAACTATGTTGGCGGACGTCCCTCGTCGGGTAGAGTTGTAAAATATAATGAGTTTCTTCTAGTGACATCTCGGATAATTTGTCCAACGGTGAAAAACAAAGAGTTCAAAATCAAAGAAGGTTGTTGTTTTTATTATTTCTTCCAACACTGTATTTAAACTCCAGGATTCGATGATGCGCTTCTGCACGAAAGGTTTTTTTTCGGATAAAACGAAAAACAAAATTTTTCGGGGGCTTTGGGCCTTAATTGCTTGCAGCTCCTTATTATTTCAATTTTTAACACAAAAAGTCTCAATCAAGGGCCAACCCTAGATTTGATATCTGTAACGGTGGCATGACACGAGTTTCGCAAATTTACTTATTTAACACTAGATCTACCACACCAGTCAAAATGACTGGCTTTACTTTTTATTTCATAAATATTGATTAAGTGTTTTTATTTTTTTTTCGATATTATGTTATGACTTTTTAAATAACCACTAAATACAGATAATTTGATAAGTTAATTTCATTTTGTGTTTATAGGAAAAAAAATTTTTTTTGTTTTTGGCACTTATACCGTAACCAGTCATTTTGACTGGGTTTATGATTATATATATATATTATATATATATATATTTATATATATTTATGATATCATATATCAATATCAGTATCAATATATCAATATCAGTATCAATATCAATATGAATATCAGTTATCAAGCCGAAGAAAGGCGAATGAAAATCACCGTCCAGTAACGCAGAATCCCCGGCCTGTACGTAAATGGTGCCAAATAGGGCATTGTAACAACAACAAGAGAACTACGATTTGTGGCGTCTGCAAGAAATATGTTTGCGGAAAATGTGTAGAAAAAAAGTTTCTAACACAATTGATGCATTTTTATTTTTTTATTTATATTTTTTTATTTCTCATTAAATCTTTTAAAGGATTACGAATTGTAATATAAAATAATAGGACTTTTCTTAACCAGTCAAATTGACTGGCTTTGGTATAAATAGGTATACAAATTTCTTGGTAAATCTAGTGTTAAGAGTTAGAGCCACCAGATTCGTCATGTAGACTTGTGGAGCACGTACCGTAATTTGCGCCACGCCCACTTCTGCCCCCGCAAATTGGATAAAACCGATTTAGCGAATGAAATTTACATTTACTTGTATAGATTATATATTTACATACATATATACTGGTGTACGCATTTCAGAATTTTTTCACTCCCAATCGAAAACGGATTTTCTCGAAATCTAACAAAGTTAACGCCATCAAATTTAGCACATACTTTGACCGCGGATTACAATTTTTTGCCAAGCACACGTTTGCCTCCTTAATTTAGAAAATTTTTGAAATTTGTTTACTACCGAAATTAAATTAAATTAGTCTTAAAAATTTCTATAAACTATAAACATACCAAATAACCGATTATCTCCCGAAATTTTAACTTTAAATTTAACTACTGCATTGAAATTTGACATATTAAAATCGGTTTCTAATACCCAGCAACGTTTTGATCAATTGATCAAAATTGGACAAAAATCTGTCCATTAGTCCTGAATAGGGATTCCCGGAGAGAAGGAAAATAACCCAGTCTTCATTCGTTGAATTCAAAATATGAACTCATTTTATTTACAAAAGTACGGAGTTTATATAGGAATTATCTTAGGCTCTAGTAGGTAACAATTGTTCTTAGAAGATCTTATTTTAGACTCACACCCACGTATTCGGGGGTTGAAAAATTATTATTTTGGGCACATCGTCGGCCACTTGACATCCTGTCGTTGTGATCTTTTGGGTTAGTTTAGAATTACAAGTGTTTTTCCCACACCGCGTGTGGCAGATTGTATTTCTAGTCATATGCTAGGTTAGTTGTTTGGTACAAAGGTACAGTTGTATTGTATTTTCTTTAGTGCATCTGATTTGGTGAAGCCAGTTCAGATGAACACGATGTTTATTCTTAAACATTCTGCAAAGGGCCACCAAATGCGGCGTTTTGGACTTTATTTTTATAGTTAGTTGTCTTATAAAAATTATTATTAATATTATCATTAGTAAGATAACTATTGTTAAAGAAGCATGACCAGTTACATGATGGACGTTAAACCTAGTCAATCTGATGTTCCTTTGCCATTGTCACTGACTTCCTATTCTTACCAATTCTCCCGTATGTATTACTGAGTTGGCTTCTACTGGTTTTTATAAAATTTGGTATATTACCTAATGATTTCAGTTTCGGGATATCTACCCATTGCTGATGTGTATTACTGTGCTGACTTCTAGCCTTTTTATAAGCTGGAGAATTTAAAAAAGAACTATCTTTCCTTTTTGAATTGTACCAATGTGATCTTCGCTCCACCATTTTTAAATATCTCTGACTGCTAAAACTTGAGTGGTTATTCTGGCTATCATTAAATGTTATCCTTTTATAAATATTTTGCCATATCTGCCTTTTTGGTACTATAGTTTCGGACAATTTGTTACCGGAATCTTTTTTGATATTATTTTTTAGATAATCATTATCTAATTGACCCATTGCTCTCTGAATGTTCTCATTTTGTATTGGCTCTGGGATATATACTTTTTGTTCCCCAATTTTCACTTTACCTCCAATGTGAGGTCCTGCCGGGGGCCATAAATTTATTTTTTGAGTTTTGCTGTTGCATTTCTTTGGGATTGTGTCGTTTTTACTTTGAAATTTACCTTTCCTCTCCCAACGTTGTTCAAAACCTGTGACATCTATTGTTGTTGCCACTACAGATTTATTCTGATTTGATTTGGTGCATCCCGAGACGATCCAACCAAATTGAGTATTTTGGCCTAGCAGGCCATCAATCTTTGTAATTCCCCTTTTTAAGATTTGGGTATATACGTTTACCCCCATTATTATATCAACCCTACCAGGTTTATTGAAGCTAGGATCAGCTAGCACGTAAGTTTGCCATTTTGACATATCCACGTTTGCAATTTTTAATGGAAGAGCTTTCATTAACTTTGGCAACACAATTGCCTCAACCTTTAGATGTCCTTTCCAAGGATTTCTCGTCTTTACATCTATTTTTACCTTATATTTTGATTTATTAGATTTTATTGAGGACACGCCACTTATTTCTGTATACTGTTTAATTTTAGGTAGTTTTAATATTTGAGCGGCCTCTTCAGACAAAATGGTGCTCTGTGAACCACAATCAATAAGGGCTCTTAGAGTCTTATATCCTCCATTTATATTTTTGACTTGTATTACAGCTGTGGCCAACAGTGTTGGTTGTGCGGTTACACAAGTATTTACTTTCTCCTGTTCTTCGTCGTGTTCCTTACTACACAATGAACAGACCATTTCATTAGTGCACACCTTATTGCTTGAATGGTTCAAGCATCTTATGCAAAGCTGCACTTTTTTGGCTGTTTCATACCTTTCAGTAGGTGTCAATCCTTTAAACTTATAGCACTTATACGCTTTATGCCCGGCAATTTTGCAAATCGGACATTTATCTTCGACTTCCGCATAACTTAATACAGTTTGTAGCGGTTTTTTCTCTTCTTTTCTCATGGCACTTAGCGAGCAATATCTTTGCTCCAAGTATTCCATGACATCAGATAGCAATTGTATCTGCTTTGTTTTTCTAATTTGACTCTCATATAACTGTAGAGTCTCCCTGTCAAATTTCCGAAGTATGAGTTGAGCGACTATTACGTCAACTTCATCGGACAAATTTGCTTTAATTTTAATTAAGTGTATTGACTCATTAATTATGTCAATCACTCCTTTTACGCTTTTTGCGGATTCATTGTTGATCATCGGTAAATCAACGATCCGACTTAATTGTTCGGAAAATACCCTCCGATTATTTTCATACCGCTTGGTTAACAGTTCCCAAGCGGCACTATAGTTATCAGCTGAACCTGACAATAGATGAGCTACCATGCTCCTTGCTTCCCCCTTTAAAGCGGATTTTAAATAATTAAACTTAAGAGCAAGACTTAAATCCTCTCTTTTTTCAATAAGTTCCGCAAATAATTCCACAAACAGGTCCCATTCTCTAGGTTCTCCAGAAAATGTGGGTACCTGTATTTTCGGCAACACCGGTAGTTCGCCTCTCACTTTTACATTCTCAATCTTACTTTCCTTATTGTTCATTTTCATTTCTAGCATTGACAATGAATTTTGGACGTCGAATTCCAAATCCTCCATAGTATTCTTAAATTTTGCATCACTTGTTTTTTCTTGGCATGCCCGTACCTTCTCCCATAAATAATTTATTTTATTAATATACATTATCCATGTCCCATTGCCTGTAGATTTCAACTCTACTACCTCCAAATATTCCTGAAGCTGTCGAACTCTATCCATTAATATCTCCTGATTACCATTACCGTTTTCATGACTGGAGGTCGCATTCCCGCACGACTCTCCTTTGCTATCATCAACCATTTCAGACATATCTGCTTCTGCTTCGACTAACACTGACTTACTAGTGCCTGGTTTTTCTGACTCTCCTGTAGCTATTATTTTGGCAACTATCTTTAAAACCTCTTCATGTACTTTATCTCTGTAGTACTGATGATCGAAAACCCCCTGCTGGAGCAATTTCTCATGGTTAGGCATCCATCGGCTACTAATCACTTTTACTTCCTCAATCTCCTTGTTAGTAATGTTTCTGGGATTTAGTGCTTCCAACTGCCTTAACCTGGTATGCAACTCTACCTGCTTCTCTAACAATTTCCCAGTCTTATTAGTGAACATTTTATCTTGTGCGAATATTAGGATATCGATATAAATATATAATAATAAAAATAGATAGATGTACTTATAACTATCTTAATTTGTATCTTATCTGATGATCCTGTTGACACTGTTCGCCACTGTTGTCCGCCAAGTAGGATTGCCAAGTAGGTTTTGCCGATATTCTGCTGCTGCTTGTCTGCCAATGGGTTGGATTTGCCGTTTCTTTATATTTGCCTCGCCTCCAGTCGCCTCTTCTTTGCAACTATCTTGTTGCTCTGCTGCTATTTCTAGTTGCCGACTTGCAACTGTATAATATACAGTGTATATAGTGTGTATGTACACTAGTAAATTCTTTTTTTTTTTTACTTTCGATATTAGGGCTTCGAATACGCCACACACAAAAACTCCCGCCGCCGAAATTACTACAGTTGCTCCACTAGCCAAACTGACTTTAAAATCGGACGCACGCACTTTTTATTTATTAAGCAAAATTTTGCCTTTTATATTATACTCTGTCTCTTACCACTGGTGGGGGAAAACAAGAGTTATTTTATTTTTGCTACCTTTAGCTGATCTTAGCATTTACACTTGCATAAGAATTCAGACTTTAAGGAGCTGATTCACACTCTGAGTCTCTTACCACTGGTGGGGAAAAACTGCAGAGTTCCTTTTTTCGAAGGACCAAAATGAATCCGGTTCGAAGGACCAAAATGAATAGGGATTCCCGGAGAGAAGGAAAATAACCCAGTCTTCATTCGTTGAATTCAAAATATGAACTCATTTTATTTACAAAAGTACGGAGTTTATATAGGAATTATCTTAGGCTCTAGTAGGTAACAATTGTTCTTAGAAGATCTTATTTTAGACTCACACCCACGTATTCGGGGGTTGAAAAATTATTATTTTGGGCACATCGTCGGCCACTTGACATCCTGTCGTTGTGATCTTTTGGGTTAGTTTAGAATTACAAGTGTTTTTCCCACACCGCGTGTGGCAGATTGTATTTCTAGTCATATGCTAGGTTAGTTGTTTGGTACAAAGGTACAGTTGTATTGTATTTTCTTTAGTGCATCTGATTTGGTGAAGCCAGTTCAGATGAACACGATGTTTATTCTTAAACAAGTCCATTAGTGTGTATCTTTATACAATCTACTTGTGACATAATTATTAATGTCCAAACTTATATCCCATAATAGTTATATATCGGCTTTGTATAAAAATATTCAGAAAATCGTGAAATAGCGCCGGAAGAGACCCTAAGAGCGTCCGCTCAAGGGAACAAATTTTGTATGAAAATCATGCTAAACATTTTGAGACTGTAAAACTCGTCCGGCTCCAAGAGATGTTCATAGTATATCAAAGATGTGCAGGCACATTACAAACTACAACAAACCTTGCAAAAAAAGCCATAACACCCATTACAACAATTCCTTGTTTTCGAGCAAGCGTTCGTTGATCTTTATAATTTTTTGACTTTCTAGTACATGCTATGGTAATAAACCAGAGGACCTTACCTATAGCCATCAAAGAAAAAAAACGTTTTATTTAAAAAGTCGAATGTTTGGATCTTAGCATAGGCCAGGTCCGCTCAATATATCATATAGCTCCCATACAAACAGAAAAGTCACGATCAAAGCCTTACAAGGGGAACTTCAGGTATGCGAATCACCGATTTGGATGAATTTTGGATATGTTGTAGAATACCCCGTTATTTGAAGCTGTGTGAAATATTTCGGCGCACTATTCTATATTTTCCTTATAAATCGTGTTTAAAGCTATAGCTTCGGTGACTTATAGGTAAAACGCAGAGAGGACTTCAAGCAGCTCGGCGGTGTAAGGGGTAGAGGTCCCGAGTAAAGTTGGAGAATCCCAGGTTCGAACCCCGCCCAAAACTAGTTAGTTTTGGATTTTCATTTTTTTTTTTTTTTTTTTTAATAATTATTTTTGAAATAGCAAAATAGGTCATTTGATGATTTGTAATTTGAAACATTTTTTATATACATATGTTGAAGCTTGTACGCTTGAGGAAATACTAGCTATATGCACGCCATTATGAACTGTACTTTGCGGGCAGGTTAAAAATATGTTAAAGCGAATGCAAAACTCCTCAAATGCCTAAGAAAATCGAAAAATTTTATCAAGAGAAGACTGCATTCAATTAAAGTATAATCCCTTGTGCATTTCCACTTGTCATCCCTGATATTGAAGGGAATGCTCAAGTATGCATGGTTCGCTTCAAAGTTGATGATGAGATGTGATGAGATGAGATGAGAGAGTAATTTTCCAAAAATTTTATTTGGTTTGTTTCTTTCAAAATGATTTAAAGTTGGTCGATTTTTGGACAAAAGCATAATTTTAGCACGATGATGTATGATGTATATCACAACAAAAAATGTGAAGACAGAAGTTAATTCGTGTATTTTACGTCTATATTCGTATATATTACATTTATGTTTTTGTAAAGGCATACAAAATTAATTTCATCAAAAATCATCAAAAGACCTGTTTAGCTATTTAAAAAAATAATTATTAAGAAGACAAAAAAATAAAAATCCAAAACTAACCAGTTTCGGGCGGGGTTTGAACCTGGGTTTCTCCAACTTTAGTCGGGACCTCCACCCCTTTCACCGCCGAGCTGCTTGAAGTCCTCTCTGCGTTTTACCTATAAGTCACCGAAGCTATAGCTTTAAACACGATTTATAAGGAAAATATAGAATAGTGCGCCGAAATATTTCACACAGCTTCAAATGACGGGGTATTCTACAACATATCCAAAATTCATCCAAATCGGCGACTCGCACACCTGAAGTTCCCCTTGTTAGACTTTTTAAATAAAACGTTTTTTTTCTTTCTCGTATGGGAAAATACATATCATATGGAATATCACATATCATATGAATTTAAATTTATTTTATATCGCCCATTTATCGTGTTGGAAAATCCAGACTTTAGACCGTTCTGTAGTGAACATTTACAACTTACTTACGCTTAATGTTCATTCGGACTTTTGTATATAATATGCATATAATATTTATCAGAACTAAGCCGTTAATTCAATTTGACAGTTTGAATTTTTCATTTACTAATATCTATACACTATGTAAAATTTTTAGATATTACAACTTCAAATGAACGACCATCGATATCACTACATGTTCACAACCTTTGTAAGTTTAAATCGGATTTATAATAGTCGAATATAATTAAAAAGTTTCCATATCAACAGGATCTCGAAACTTATGACCTAGAAGATTTCAGATACAATAGTGTTAATATTACGGCCTTCCGATTAGTTGACGTTGGAAGTAAGCGCTATGTGGACGTCATTGAACACATGCAAAAACTACAACATAGTGGGTTAGACCTAATCCATGGAGAACCATATTTAAAGGTAATCATGACAACAATTACTAAATACGTGTTTTGTTCTATAACTCTGTGACTGGTTTCAGACCGAGGCAGCTCTTATGTTCGATTCTGTTTACACTTTTGCATCCGGATTGCAGTCGTTGCATTCAGATAGTGGTCTTGCCTTGACGTTTAAGAACCTATCCTGCAGTTCCGATCAAACCTGGGGAGAGGGTCTCTCTCTTTATAATTATATAAATTCAGTAAGTACAAACTGAAAATTATAAATAAAGCAGAAGAAAATGTTTCCGAATAATTTATTTAAAGGCTACAGTTGATGGCTTAACCGGCAATGTGAACTTTATAGAAGGACGTCGGAGTAAATTTAAAATAGACATATTAAAATTGAAGCAGGAACATATTCAAAAAGTCGGCTATTGGGAGCCTGACAGAGGCGTAAACATATCAGACCCAACAGCATTTTACGACTCGAATATCGCAAATATAACTCTGGTTGTTATGACTCGAGAAGTGTGTAAAATTTAATACGGCGTTCCATGTAATATTCGTTTCAACCTCCTGCAGGAAAGGCCGTATGTTATGGTTAAGGAGGACGCTAATCTAACTGGAAACGCCAGATTTGAGGGATTTTGCATTGATTTGCTGAAGGCCATTGCCCAGCAGGTGGGGTTCCAGTACAAAATTGAACTTGTGCCAGATAATATGTATGGGGTTTACATACCAGAAACCAATTCTTGGAACGGCATTGTTCAGGAACTGATGGAAAGAGTAAGTTTCGTTCGTTAAGTTAATTCATATATTAATATACATTAGTATAATTGTATTTAACATTTCTGTAGCGGGCTGATCTGGCTGTGGCCTCTATGACTATCAACTATGCACGTGAAAGTGTTATAGACTTTACCAAGCCATTTATGAACCTGGGTATTGGAATTCTTTTTAAGGTATGGCTTTTTGTGTGTCGTTAAATCTTCTAAATCATTCGTTCTATGTATTCCTTTTGGCTTGGCAATGCCTCTGCGATACTTTATGATTGGTTGTAGTTATTTATACTGTAGGATTAATTTTATGTGAATCACTTTATTAGGTTCCAACAAGCCAACCCACCAGACTGTTTTCCTTTATGAACCCGTTGGCCATTGAGATATGGCTGTATGTGCTAGCTGCTTACATATTAGTATCCTTCGCGCTTTTCGTCATGGCCAGATTCTCGCCCTATGAGTGGAAAAATCCCCACCCGTGCTACAAGGAAACGGATATTGTGGTGAACCAGTTTACCATATCGAACAGCTTTTGGTTCATTACTGGAACGTTCTTGCGCCAAGGCTCAGGACTGAATCCAAAGGTATGAGTGAAAACACCGCGAATTTTCTGCTTTCTTATCCGTCCCTTTGTATGCGTCGTCATGTACTTCTCATCGATACGAACAGTAGTTCTAAAGTTAAAGCAATTGTAAATGTTTTACAGATATCAGATCGAGCTCAAACGAAATTTTTCTCGTTTATGAATCCACTTGCCATTGAAATATGGATCTATATAGCATTTGGATACATTCTTGTATCCATTTGCATTTGGATAGTGGCTCGTTTATCACCTGTGGAATGGGTTAATTCAAAACCGCCCTGCTCTATGGCCTGCGATCATATAATACACAAGATTCGTAAAACAAATTTTAATGAAGAGCACTTGGAACTAAGTTACTTGCCCAGCATCGAGGAGCGGAATAATGAACACTCTGAAATGAGCCATGATCAAAGGCGGAATGCCTCCCTGAAGTCGGATTACCAAGAGGAATTGGGGTCTGATTTAAATGAGAAGGCGCAAGCTGAATTTAATGCAGAGGGAGTTGGTTCTGATAAAGTCGCATCAGATTGCGATTCGGAAGCCGTGGAATTAATTAGCATACAAAACGATTTCACTTTAAAGAATAGTTTTTGGTTTGCTATTGGGGCTTTGATGCAGCAAGGGTCCGACCTATATCCCAGGGTACATAATAATCATTACTATTTGAATTAATTAAAAATGTAATTGAAAGCCACGACCCACCTCTTAAAAAACAATCCCTCAACGACGACTTTGAAAATTATTTCAAGTGTTTCCAAATCTGATTATATTCTGCATCGACATTATTATCAGATGCAATTTTCCCCACTAATTTTTTAACCAACATTGATGAAGCATTAGATGTATGTACTCTTTTAGATTAGATTAAAATATTTTTATCTTCGGTAAAGTAAATATGAACAAACGTATGTATGTAAGTGTATTTATCAGTTTAAATGAAGGGACAAGTGGAAAAATGTTTTTTATTTTTTAGCAAAAAGGCGATCTACCTATATAAAGGAAGTGTTATGTTTAAGTTTGTCCCTTTGAATTTCGAAATCGATTTAGGATATGGCAAATCTGTTAATATCGATTTTTTTTTCGTTCACAGGCAACGTCTACTCGAATTGTTGGCGGCTGTTGGTTCTTCTTCTGTCTAATCATAATATCATCGTATACCGCTAATCTGGCTGCATTTCTAACCGTAGAACGAATGATTTCTCCCATTGAAAGCGCGTCCGACTTGGCTGAACAGACGGAGATTTCCTATGGTACTTTAGAGGGAGGCTCCACAATGACATTTTTTAGGGAAAGTATTTGCATTTTCAGAACTTTTTTATCTTAATAAAACACCATTTATAGGATTCCAAAATTGGGATATATCAAAAAATGTGGCGATACATGGAGAATCGAAAATCCAATGTGTTTGTTAAGACTTACGAAGATGGCATAAAACGGGTGATGGAAGGCAACTACGCTTTTCTTATGGAATCGACCATGCTAGACTACGCAGTTCAGCGGGATTGTAATCTAACCCAAATAGGCGGCCTTCTGGATTCTAAGGGTTAGTTGATTTTTAGAACAATAGTTTTAACTCGAGATCAAGTGCTGAATTATTGTCCAGAACTCTAAAAAATGTTCGATCCATTTGCATTTAGTTTTAAAAAACTTTAGTGTTTTTCAAATCTGCATAGGTTATGGTATTGCTACGCCTAAGGGATCAATTTGGAGGGACAAAATAAGCTTGGCCATCTTGGAGCTACAAGAGAAGGGCATTATTCAGATACTTTACGACAAGTGGTGGAAAAATACTGGCGACGTTTGTAACAGGGATGACAAAAGCAAAGAGTCTAAAGCTAATGCTCTAGGCGTTGAAAACATCGGTATATATTTAACTTTAGACCCAAGTCTTCATCGTTTACAATTTTTAGTCTATTATCGTTTTCAGGTGGCGTGTTTGTTGTTCTTCTGTGTGGACTAGCGCTTGCCGTAGTTGTGGCAATCTTTGAGTTTTGTTGGAACTCCAAGAAGAACCTCCACACCGAAAACCAATCACTGTGTTCGGAAATGGCTGAGGAACTGCGCTTTGCTATGCACTGCCATGGATCAAAATCGAAGCAAAGACCGGCACTGAAACGTAATTGCTTGAAGTGTGCTACTGGATCCACTTATGTGCCTACCACGTTGGGTGTGCCAAACGTTGGAGTGCATTACAACTATTTCAATTGAGCGCCGAACCAAAATCATTATTTAAATGTGTATTTTTATATTATCCATTTCAAAAATGCAAATCTAAGGGTTAGTGTAAGTAGAAAGATTGGTTTATTAAAGCAAAATAAATGTATGTACTACTATATACCTATGTATATATTGCTCAATTTCTTGATTCTTCCGGGACTTATATATTTATACCCCTGCAATATACCCTTTATTAATTTTGGTCAAAAATGTGCAACGCATATAAGGAAGCATCTCCGACCATATATATATATATTCTTTATAAGAACGACGAGACGAGCTCAAATCCGTCTATCCGTCCGTCCGTCTGCTACAGCTACAGGAAATTTTGTATGTAGACTTGTATATGTATACTGTACAGGCTTTATATTTAGGATTTAGCCGGATCGGACCACTTTAGCATATACCTCCCATACAAATGGGAAAGTCACGAACAGTGACTTTTCTCAATAACTTCATTATTTTTTAAGCTATAGTCGTGAAATTGTATATTGGTGAGTTTATTACACCTATAAACGCCAAAATTGATCAAGATCAGTAAATCATACATAGGTATTTATGACTGTGCTTAACTTCATAAAAATCGGATACCTTCCATACGAAGTATCAGTCAAAAACAGTGTCTTTTATGAATATTTTCGTTACTTTAAATTTAACATTTGTCAGTTTTATATATCTGTGACTTATGATATATCCATAGAAACAATCGATGGTAAACAGTGACTTTGATCAATAACTTCGTTATTTCCTATACTAACTTTCATAGTCCGTTCTTTCGTAAACATTAGACTTTTTAGATAAATGTCCACGGCTATATGTAGGGAAAGAATAACAAAAAATTCTCAAGGGTATACAAACATTGACTCAATATCTGTTAGCTCGTTCGTTGTTACTAGTATTAATTAGTAGCTAGGTAAAATTTAAGGAAGATTACACGATCATTTACTTGCTCTGACCACACGATATTTGTTTATTTTGAGAAATATACAATATTTATATTTTACAATAAGATTCACAATAACTTCGTAAGTTACAATTTTATTTGTTAATTTGTTTAATATTCCCCGGTAAAACATCAACCATGCGTAGACAACTTACATTTTTTGTAGATATAGACCTAGTAAGGTATGTATATAGTAAGTACTATATATACATTTATGTATATTTTATATGATTATTATAAAATTATTTTATTATTGTCACGGAACTCACAATCAAATGATGCATATGGCACATATGTATGTATTTATGTATTGTCAATATATATATGTATATACGTATGCATTTGTACAAAACCTGAACTCTTGCATTTTGATAATTAATTTTTGAACTTATGTACAAACTAACTAAATCCTTTAATCCTTTAACATAACGTAGATTGTATTAGGTTATATTAAATATGTGTATAGAAAGTAAGAAAGAAATTTTAAATGTGTGCGCACTATTTATGATCATACTACATACTGAAACCGAAACGTGTTTCGGATAGGCCAAAGTGTGCTTCGATTTCAATGATTGGGACAACAATTATTCAAATTACAACGACGCGCACACGTAGTATTTGACGAAGCTTAATTTTTTGTAAGATTGAGTTTGTTTTAGCCCAAAATGGAGCCTGTAACTTCAAATCTCGTCGGATTAATTTTTAATATATATGCATTTGATAAAGTCGTTTTAGCTCTGATAATGGGACTTTAAAATCCCGCGTATTTATTGGTGAGATTTTTGACTAACTAGTTTCTTGATATGAGTGAATCCTTGTGCTTTTATCGGATAGTAATAGGTACATTGGTAGTACAGGACAAAAATTTATATAATTTCAAATTTTCAAACGGATGTTTGAAGTATTCCGATCCGTTAAGCAAAGTCTGGAAAATCGTTTGTATTTTATTTTTTAATGCCAATAATTCTACCCATGAATTCGAGCTCTGCACTCCTGTGTTTGATCAGATATGGTATGTGCAATCTTATCATAACAAAATATACAATATACATTCACTAGGATTAGATATGACAATAACGACCTGTTTAAGCTTCTCTCTATATTTTCTCCACAGTTTTTTTTCCGCAGTTCAAACTTTTTTTTTAAATTGACAACCATTTTGATAATTTTCCCATAAAAGTTTTTTTTAAGTGTACTGTTTTTTTTGTTTGTTTTTTTTCCTTTGAACCTTGGAAGTATTCCCTGATAAAAAATTAGAGCGGTAGATATGATAGTCTCGAACAATTACTTCCGTTATTTCCGGTGATATACATATACGGATATTTTAAATTTCACACGTGCACAGTAAATGCTTTGGCAATTATTACGTACATCGGATCTGGATTTTGATTGGGGTTGACATTTTATATGGACCGTGGAATTAATATTCATGATCGTCTTGGAATTCAACATCGACTCCATAATGCTCAATTTTTGGATCTTGTTCTCGATCTGAAGACATCAAAGGTACAGGCAATTGCTCAAAATCTGCGTTCGCCAAACCCAGACCATTAGAGTTTTTGAAATAAAATAAGTTGCTTGGAATCAATTTGTTTTTGATGGCAAATAGAGTTCGCTGATGTGCAAAATATTCTGGTTTTACGTTTTGTGATTGGGATGCTGGGTCATCCACACTTGTAGTTTGACCCCTTGTATTGCGCTGAAACTGATTGCTTGGAGAAAACTAACAAAACACACATTAATATATACATATTGATATTCGATTAGGAGTAAGTTTTTACGCACCTGTTTGAAAAGTGAGCGATTTCTTTCTCTAAAATGAGATTGTCGAATCGGATATGTTCTAGGTATGCCGATTACAGTTTGATCTTGATCCTTTTCAAGCAGATCGCCTGAGTACTCTTCAGTAGCTGGAATTCTAATTCTAGCAGACCGACCAGAGTTCGCCGAGAATATGCCCTCCTTTGGGATCTGTTTTCCGCCACTGTTATGGGCAGCAAATGAGTGGCCAATACGGCGAGTAGACGCTCGGACATTATTCTGGCTATTTATGTTTTTGTTGTTGGGCATTTGCTCACTTGGTATCGGCTTTCGAGCTCGACCAATGTCAGCATAATCATGACCACTTCCATCTGGGCTGCGATTCTCGTCATCCACAAGTATTGAATCCGATTGTGTATTGAACGTGGGCTGAGATTTGTATACCGGTTGAATACTGTAAATGGAGCTGCATTTAGTCACAGTTAGTCATAGTGTATTGGATGTTAGTTTTTGGGAAATAATGCTCACTTTTGTCCATTAGCAATTTCTTTCAGTACGGCTACTCGTGCAGCCATCTCTTCATCTCGCCTTTGCTGCGTTAACTCCTTTGCCCTTTCAGTCCAAATCAGCTCTTTTAGCTTTTGAAAGCTACCTTGAACAGCTACAGAGTTTTGGTTTCCACCAGGCCCTTGCATATTTGCAGCTGGTACTCCCATATATCTATTTTTGCTTGCTCTGCGGGCCGACGAGGAAACAGTAACTCCACTTTGTGGCCGAGTTTCCGAACCATACAAACGAGCTTGATTTGACGATGCCAAAACAGGATTAGTGGGCCCTACGGGATCTACAAGCCGCTGACGGTGTTCGAAAGATACTCGTGAGGGCATTACAGGCTCGCGGTTCACCACACGACCAAACACAGGTGAACGCCCCCGTTCTCTTGCCCCCATTCGAAACCTTTACCATTATATTCGTTAAAAAATATTGAAGACCACAAGAATATGTAAAAGAGATCGTGATTAAAATTCTTTTTTTCTGAGTATTAACAGTACTTACGAGCCAAGCATACGAGCGTTGGAATAAAGTGGTTCCCAAACATTGTACGTGAAGGGGTCTCGATAGGTGGGTATTTCATTGGTTATTTCTGCTGCTCGAGATTGTCTTTTAGAAAATCTAATGAAAAGTGAGAGGGTCAATATTAGTCTTGTCAAAATTGTTTATGTCATTCAAAGACTAACATCCACATGGCGCGTAACTCCTCGCATGTCGGTTCCTGAGAACCGAGTGGAAATGTTTTCGGAACGAAAACTTCTCCAACTGCCACTGTTCCAACGTCTTTACCGGCACTACTACTTTCTCCAGCATATTCGCGACTGCGCCCATTCAAATAATTTGCATTACTTTTGCTCAGGAGAAGATAAATTAAAATGACCAAGTAATCTATGTGTAGGGCCCTAATCTGCAACTAAACGCAGACTGACGTTAGTTATTCGACTCAACAGAACATAATATATACCTACCAGCATCTTTGTAGAACCTGCTCAAGTCCCAGATCCAGTGACGCTTGTAAGTCCCGACAATTGTTATTTATACTTGCATTGACACAAGTATTTAGTACTCAGATTCCAACCGGTCTCGGAATATATATCTGTCAACCGGGGAAGGGTGAATTCATGTAGAATTACTTAGCATTGTTTGATACCATATAAAATTAAAAAATTAACTTTATCATCGCATGCAATTTCGATTATCTCTAATGAAAAAAAGGAAATTTTAAAAAAATTTAGAAATAATCATTGGATATGTGTGCATTGTTCGATACCATACAAAATTAAAAATTAACTTTATCATCGCATGCATTTACGATTATCTCTAATAAGGAAAGAAAAATTTAAAAAAAATTTAGAAATATGCATTGCATATGTATGCGTGCATATGTATGCGTGCATATGTATGCGTGCATATGTATGTATGTATGTATCGCTTATAGATGCATGGTATAATGACGTAAGTAAGTCCTCTCGTCGACTTAGGTATACCACACACCAGTAAAGCAAATGGTTCAAATTTATTAAACAAATGCATTTTCAGCCTAGCGCCCCCACCAGCCAACGGCCAACTTCGGCCTACATACCAATTTTCATACGGACAGATGGACAGCCGGACGGACAAGGTTAGATCGACGCGGCTGTAGATGCTGATCAAGAATATATACACTGGAAAAGCTTCATTCTGCCTGTTACATACATTTTGGCGACTTTAATATACCATTTCACCCTATGGGTGTATGGTATAAAAACGAAGATATTGGGGAATGACGCTATTTTTAACCGATTGTTCCTATGAAAGGTTTATGTCATAAAGTTCATGTGGACATGGCAATATGATTTCGTTTGGTCTTGAAATATAAAAATACTTTGTATGGTCGGAGTTGCATCGTTCTGTGTGTTGCACACGTCTGAACACAATGAATATACCCGTATAAATATAAATAGGCGTATATAATTTGTATTTTATAAAAGTAAGTGTATTAAGGTAACTTAAGACAGTTGATTTGGGCTTGGGATGATTTCAATCACCGCATGTATAACACTAGGGTTTCTAATAAAAAGCATCCTGGGTTGTTTGTAGATGTGATTGGTTGGACTGCCTTTCTAAAATTACTTGCCCAAACCTGCTTAACGCCTTTGGTTAAGTTTAATTGTAACCAGAAAGCCGTGCACTCTCTGACTGTGCCGAAATTTTAATATATTTGTAAGATTTTGTATTATTACCATATATATTCCTACTTAATTTATTAAATAAATTTTATTTATAACAAACTGTTTTCATATTCTTAATCATTATTTTGCACTTACGCTTTACCCTTACAAGCTCATCAGGACTTAAGCGAACCAACGACCAATTCCACCCTTATGGTTCATATGGTGAGAAACGTTTGAATTTGTTGTCGGTATTTTGTAAAATATAGTTCACTAATTGTTCACTGATGGATATCGATAAATATTGATTAAAAGAATTCCTCTGATTTATAATTAAAGTAACGTCTTTGTGGGTGACCAAAATTTGAAACAAAAACGAGCTATGGAAGTTAACTTCGGCCTTGCCGAAGTTTATATACCCTTGCAGTTCTTTATTATATTTAATTCGATAAGAAAAGTGAAATTTCATACATCAACAGCATTAGTTGTCGTATTATGAATATGCTCAAATATTTTTCAAACTACTGAATTCAAAACACATTTAATGATTATTTAACAATATATGATATAGTAGTCCGATCCCGATGATTTTCATACTTTATCTCACACTGGTAATAAAGAGTCTCCAAAAAAAATTTCAACCCGATATCTCTTAAGATGGCTGAGTAAAACGCATTTTCAAAACACATTTAATGATTATTTAACAATATATGATATAGTAGTCCGATCCCGATGATTTTCATACTTTATCTCACACAGGTAATAAAGAGTCTCCAAAAAAAATTTCAACCCGATATCTCTTAAGATGGCTGAGTAAAACGCATACTTCAAACTACTGAATTCAAAACACATTTAATGATTATTAAACAATATATGATATAGTAGTCCGATCCCGATGATTTTCATACTTTATCTCACACAGGTAATAAAGAGTCTCCAAAAAAAATTTCAACCCGATATCTCTTAAGATGGCTGAGTAAAACGCATACGCACAGACGGACGGACAGACGGACAGACGGACAGACGGACAGTATATGATATAGTAGTCCGATCCCGATGATTTTCATACTTTATCTCACACAGGTAATAAAGAGTCTCCAAAAAAAATTTCAACCCGATATCTCTTAAGATGGCTGAGTAAAACGCATACGCACAGACGGACGGACAGACGGACAGACGGACATGGCTATATCGACTCAGCTTCTCAAGCTGATCAAGAATATATATACTTTATGGGGTCGGAAACGTCTCCTGTGCGTTACAAACATTTGATCAATTTTATAATACCCTCTGCAAGGGTATAATTAATTTGCTTACATATGAGCCTAAATCCCCAAATTTTGAGACTTTTATAGTCTTCGATGTCTTGCTTTTCATATGTTGTATATACCAGACTGACACCTGAAACGTTGCTGGAAATGTTGACTTTGCAGGATGACAAGCATCTTTGCTTTAGCAACATATTTAGAAACAAATCTGTCTTCAGGTCAGGTCCTATATAAAGGTGGCCTCGGAGCTCAGTTAGCAAACCCCCTGGGAACTGCTCCATATATGTAAGTATACTATGTAGGATTAGAAGCTTTTTCTTCAACTTTAATATACAATTTTACCTTCTGGGCGTAAAGTATAAAATGGGGCTTTTTAGATCAGATTTAGTTACAAGAAATGAGTAACCTAGAAACGGAGCCCCAGGCTCCGAATTTTGTCGCAGTGTAAAAAAAAAAACTTCCATTCAGGAAAATCAAAATTTAACTACAATCTTAAGCCTCTGCAGGTATATGATACACGTAGTTATCCGGTGATCTAAGAGTAATATACATATGTATTTGTGGGTCCGGGGTGCGATTCAATGTGCAGGTGCTGGACAAACAAGTATTTTGTGCATATAAAAAGTGCATTGGTGCTCATAATTTTCTAAATTTTATTTCTTTTGGTTGATTTACTTTTTTGAGGAACTTCGGGTCTTTTGTCATTCCATATATGTAAATACAAATGATAAGTAAAAGTTGGTTCTCCACCTGATGCCGCTTGCACTTCGAAGTAGGGGGGGAAAGATTCACATGTATCAGCCATTTCGTGTATGTCAAAACTTAACCACCAAATGTATATCTGCAAAATTGTATCTTTTCTAATGCAAAATATTAAAAGTAATAATCAAATGGTATATTTGATTATATTATATATGTACATATAAGTTTTCTGGAATTGTCAATGACGCAACTGACTCCGTTGACAATTTTTTCGTTTTTCTTGTTTTAACTTAGAAACATATTGTTTTTGGTGTTATCATTTGAAAATAAAATAAGTAAATGGATAAATTTTAATATTGAAAATGAAACATGTTTAATAAGCTAATATAAATTTGTAAGCATGGAGGGAAGAATGTATGTATATATGCACATATGTATGTATGTATGTAAGAATTTAGGATTTCACAAAACGAAAATATCTGACATAGATATTTTTAAATATCTTTCAATAATAAAATATTGGTGAGCTCGGTAAATTGATGCACATAAAATTATCCTTTCGAATACTGTAAAGGTTTAAATCCGCTAGTCTATGCATTAATATTCGTATCCACATTCCTTTGCCAGCCATGCGCACACGAGGCAAAGGAAGTGGAGGCAGAAGTGAATGAGTAGGCGAGAGCAGTTTCATAGCTTCGATATGTCAAGTATTACTTGCCTGTACGTCAATGCACGCCTTAATTTAACAATATCAGCACTAGAAATTAAATTCTTTTTATTAAGATTGGGCTTGTATGTATTACTGCCGAAATTCCACGAAATAGGCACTCTCTCTAAGGCTGTACGTCGAACAAAGCACTGCGTGGGTGTGAAGGTGAATTGAATGAATATACACTTTCTGCGCCTAAACCTGGTCCGTGTGTACCTGATGCTGGAATGGAAATCTATTCCCCAACGGTCTCTTATTTCAAGGTCCTCGCTTCAATTGCTTCGTGAAACTCTGTACAATTTTGCTAGAGGTCGCTTTTAACGTATTTGATTCCATTACGTCTTTGTAACGTTTTACTCTGTTTGACACTGTTCCAGAAACTGTAAAAAATACGTAAAAAAAGGAATGCAAGTTAATAAAACTAAGATGAAATTACAAATTTTCTGTTTTTTCTCTCCACTCTTCCTTCTGCATAATAAACAAAAAACAGCTGTTACACATAGTAAATGAGTAATGACAAGTCTACAATGTTATATTAAATCAAAAGATTACGGACTAGTAGGAGCAACACTTGTATTTGTTTTAAAACTTGATCAAAGTGTAAACATGTTCGAGCAAGTGCTAAAATATTCGAAATTTCGAACACCAAATGCTTCATAGCAAGCATATGCTATTACGCTTGATCTAACAAACACACGAGACTCTATCGTCGCACAGTGGGGCCTTTTGGCATTTTACGTTGAAAAAATCATAGCTTCAGGACCGATAAAGCCATTTCAAAAATTTAAAAAGCTTATGATAAAGAATTCCTAAAGCTTCAAAATGAATGTTTACCAAGAGTGCTGGGTGTCCGTGGTGCTGTAATATTCAAGGTCAAATTCAGAAAATATTTTCAAGCATGTTTTCCTCCAAAGTTTTGTATGAAAACCGTTTCTTTTTCCATCCCAAATGAAATTTTGCATTGTTTTAAACGACTATACAAAGTTTTTTAATGTTTTAATTAGATTCTTAAACATAATTTTAAAAAACTATACATACATAATTTTTTTTATGTTTTAGGTTAATTTTGATTATTTGCTATTGATGGCTGATTTTTATTAATAATAATGATTAATATTTGCATCAATATATAGTAAACTCAACCATTCGCAAGTATAGTTGCTATTTTCCAAACCCTTTCATACTAGCAAGTATCTTAGCGATACAATAAGTTGGTCCAAAGAGGCTGCCGGCATTACAAAAAAGTTTTCATTGTATTGGTATATGGTGCATCTAAACCAGGGCCCGGCACTCATATCCCCCGAGGTTAACTTCGACCGCGTCGAAGTTTGTATACCCTTGCAACTGTTTTGGTAATTCTTTCCTTACCCATAGCAATCAAAGCGTTAAAACGTTTCATCCAAAAAGTCTAATGTTTGCGAAAGAACGGCCTTCAATCTTAGCATAGGATATAACGAACTTTTTGATGAAAGTCACTGTTTTCCACCGATCGTTTTTATGGGAGCTATATGATATACATAGTTACCCGATCTTTACCAAATTCGCCACAGTCACTAACAGGTATATTTAACTATCAAATGTTTAATTTGAAAGCAATCGCATTAAAAGTAACGAAGTTATTGACAAAAGTCACTGTTTTCGACCGATCGTTCCTATGGGAGGTATATGAAATAGTCACCCGATCTTGATCAAATTTGGCACAGTCGTTTATGGCTACAATAAACTTACTTATATTAAATTTCAATAGATTCAATAAATTACAATAGCTTAAAGAGTAACGAAGTTATTGAGAAAGTCACTGTTCGTGACTTTACCGTTTGTATGGGAGCTATGTGATATAGGCACCTGATCAGCACGACGAGACGAGTTCAAATAGCCATGTCCGTCCGTCTGGATCAACGCGAACTCCTCCGAGACCGTAAGAGCTACAGAGCTGAAATTTTGCCTGTATATACTGCAGGCGTTGTATATCTCGGATTCAGCCAGATCGGACCACTATATCATATGGCTCTCATACAAACGTGAAAGTCACGAACAGTGACTTTTCTCAATAACTTCGTTATTTTATCAGCAATTGTCATAAAAGTTGGTCAAAAGTTGGTTGTCAGTTTGGTGTTCCTATTAATAATTGTGCCAAATTTGATCAAGATCGAGTGACTATATGATATAGCTCCCATACAAACGGCAAAGTCACAAACAGTGACTTTCTCAATAACTTCATTCATTTTATAGCTATTGTCATAAAAGTTTGTATTTGTCAGTTTTGTGTTATTATTAATAATTGTGCCAAATATGATCAAGATCGGGTGACTATATCATATAGCTCCCATAGAAACCATCGGAAACAGTGACTTTCATCAAAAAGTTCGTTATATCCTATGTTAAGATTGAAGGCCGTTCTTTCGCAGACATTAGATTTTTTGGATAGAACGTTTTTACACTTTGATGGCTATGGGTAAGGAAAGAATTACCAAAACAGTTGCAAGGGTATACAAACTTCGATGTGGTCGAAGTTAACCTCGGCCCTCTGGTTTTTTCTATCTTTTTCTTGCATCAGATTATCGGCTGCGCTCATTTTCTTGATTTGAAATAAAATTTGATGAATTTTCATTTTTCGCAGTGTAAAGCAGTATACGCACTAGTGCTGCAAAAATATCGCAGCAGTATCGATATTTCCGAAATTTGAAATTATTCGTGTTTCTTCAGATCGATATATCGAAAAACTGGTCACACTTTGCGTCGACGTTGGCTGGGTAAGTTGTCTATTTATTAAATTATGCAAATGTTTTAATTAATTGCATTGGTTATATGTAATATATGCAATAATATGATATTTAGTAATTGAAAGACATATAATTGTTGCAGGTGTTTTTAGGCGCGGCGTTGGATGACGCCACTGAGTCGGAAGAAGAAAATAAAAACGCGGGAAATAAAAAAAAATCGAAGGTTTGGAGTTTTTTAGACAAAGCGAAGGATGGTGACGGTGCGGTGTGCCGAAAGTGTGTAAGACTAAGGTACGTTTCATAATTATAACGCCACCCATATATTTCAATTATTGGTCTAACGGTACAATTCTCGATGTTACATTGTTCTACTGAAATACTTGTTGGTAGAGCTGGAAAAAACATCGTTGGTACTATCGATGCAGATTTACTTCATTACAGTTAATATCTTCTTTAAAAAATTTCTTTAGGATCGGACACAAAAGTTTTAAAAAAAATGGGCAACAAATTGTTATGTGCCTGCATCGGCCTGCGAGTCGGAACGGCTATCTAGCACGGCGGACCAAATAATATCGGATACACGTTGCTCTTTGAAATCTAGCGTCGTAAACTTCTGTTTTTAAACAAAAATCTCAAAAATGATCCCCTACCCTTTTTTTTTTTTTTAATGACAATAATTTAAAAAAAAAGTAAAAGCCTTAAAAGAACGTATTACTTTTAATTTTAGTTAGTTATAAAAAAGTTACCAAATGAATGAATTGTTATTTACTAAATTTTAGCTTATAATTAAAATATAACCCCAAATCCTCCTTAGTCGCTTCGTTTTTATTTAGTATCGCCTTAACTATTGTTCTTTATTCCATTGAGATTCTCGAAATAAATGAATGATTTTAAAAATACCGCGAAAACATCGAAATATCGATGTTTCATCGATGTTTGACGATGAAAACATCGATGTTTTTCCAGCTCTACTTGTTGGGGCAATCTACATATGTTAGCAGGAAGACGAAGTCATGGTTTTGTTCCAAGGAAATCCCAGTTATGAACCGGACAGCAGGATCCCCAGACCTCAATCTGATTGAGAATCTCTGGAGCATCTTAATACATAAGGTTTACAGTGAAAATCGTCAGTTTAACACAGTACACGAAATGAAAGATGCGATAGAGGGGTCTTCGATGGAGGTTGAGCCAGATATAATGAAAAATGTTGTTTTAAGGATGCGTACTAGGATATTTAATGTCTTTTCTAAAAATAGAAAGCAAATTTTAATTGTTCATAAAAAAAATTGCGAACTGTTAACATTTGTAGTAAAAAAACGCATTGATTGAAAGTGGCGTTATAATTATGAAACAAGCTCAAAATCAAATTTGCGGAAATAGAAAACTACCGTTATTCCTATTAAACCCAAAGTTCGTATGCGTTGTTGTTGTGCTCCAACAAGTATTTCAGTAGAACATTGTAACATCGAGAAATGTACCGTTAGACCAATAATTGAAATATATTGGTGGCGTTATAATTGTGAAACGTACCTTAGTGGAAATACCACAAATCAGAACCACCTAAACCGCATGCATCCAACGCTGCAAGAGTCAGAATTACCAGCAAAATTAGGTAGCATTCTTCCCTTTATTAACAAAAATATGACGCAAAAATTCGCAACGCAAAATCAAAATTGATGAGGCTTTATCGGAGTTTGTGGCAACAAGCATGCAGCCGTTTAGCCTGGTAGACGAGGAAGGCTTCCGCAAATTTTGTCGAGTGCTTGACCCACACTACGAGTTGCCGTCAAGAACCACATTAAAAAAAAAAGCAAATGGAAAACAGGTACATGTTAACGAAGACCGCACTGATAAAATTGCTGGCCTCGATTAAAAATGTAACCATGTGGACGGGCATGTGGACATCTTCGGCGAGTAAGTCCTACATAACAGTTACATGCCATTTTATTGACCAGCAATTTATAATGCGTTCTGCTGTATTGTCGACCAACTCGTTAAATGACGAAACAAACCACAATGCACAAAATATTGCAGACACATTAACAAGTGTTTTGAATGAGTGGAAAATATATAATAAGTTGCGGCAATTATCACTGACAATGAACAATGAATAAGATGTGCGAGACTATAAAGAAAAGCAATTTGCCTTGTTTTGCGGATACACTTAATCTAATAATGAAGGATTGCCTCGGCTTAGATAAAGTACACACAATAATTGCAAAATGCAAAAGAATTGTAACTTTTATTAAGCATAGCAACATTACGCTAATTTTCGGGAAGCGCAATTTCCAGCGGGCAAGACCTAAAGCAAGAAATGCCCACTAGATGGAATAGTGCTTTAGCAATGCTTGAACGGATTCTTGCAATGAAGGATGTTCCCGCTAAGGTCCTATTAAGCACCGCAAAGTCACCGCCACCCTTGTCTACAGAGGAGATTGACGTTACGCAAGACGTAGTAAACCTGTTACAGCCATTCGATATTGCAACAAAAATTCTGTTACAATATCACTTATAATCCCTCTAGTCTGCGAGCTCATAGACAAAATCGAGGGTTTAAAAAATACACTGCTGACGGATGAGGGTCAAGAATTGCGTGAACTTCTGGTACATAAAATAAAAGCACGGCTAGATGATAATGAGTATCGCACGCCAACTAGGATAGGAACGCTGCTAGATCCGCGGTTCAAAAAAGAAGGGTTTTCCACACCCTTTCACACAAATGAAGCAGCGAAATTAAAGGAAAACGAGGTGACACCGCTAAATAAATTAATGCATCAACCTAAGGATTATGCCAATTAAATCAACCGGATTCAGTCTGCCATTTTTTCAACGGGTCAAAAAAAACATAGACCAAAAAATCCAAAATGACACAGCTGACACAATTGTTAACCTGAGGATTTACTACTCGAGTCGTTATCTGGATGAAAATGAGGATCCTTTAATGCAAGGGTGGCCACGGAAATTTCAGTTGGGAGCCAGAGCATCAGCGGCAGAGGCTGGGCAGAGAAAAAGGTAATTTTTTGGTCGAACTTGTAGACAGAGGGACGGACAAGTACCGAATTTTGCGGAGAGGGGGAAAAAGGTCGCGATCGCGAGCTCGCAGCTTGTAGGCAGAGAGACGGACAAGTACCGAATTTTACGGAGAGGGGGAAAAAGGTCGCGATCGCGAGCTCGCAGCTTGTAGGCAGGGAGACGGAAAAGGTGCGAATTTTACGGAGAGGGGGAAAAAGGTCGTGATCTCGAGCTCGCAGCTTGTAGGCAGAGAGACGGACAAGCACCGAATTTTACGGAGAGGGGGAAAAAGGTCGCGATCGCGAGCTGGAAAATAAGGGTTGTTTTTGTCGTGTTCTCGAGATGACGTCCCTTTTTCCCCCTCCCCGCAAAATTCGGTGCTTGTCCGTCTCTCTGCCTACAAGCTGCGAGCTCGAGATCGCGACCTTTTTCCCCCTCTCCGTAAAATTCGGTGCTTGTCCGTCTCTCTGCCTACAAGTTCGACCAAAAAATGACCTTTTTCTCTGCCCAGCCTCTGCCGCTGATGCTCTGGCTCCCAACTGAAATTTTCGTGCCCACCCTTGCTTTAATGTATTGGAAGGTAATTATTGCACTAATGGACAAATTAATTGTTATATCTGGTTAGATTACGGCCTATTTGAAATTTAAATCAAACCTTGCAGTTTAGCCGGCTCAAGGTCAATCTTCCAAAAGAAGATTTTTTCAAAGGCAACACAAAAAGGTGAGCATGTTGTCTGTATAGCTATTTCAAGAACTACCAAGTTCTATCATCAGCAGACTTTGCTAAAGAACTCCGGAATTGCAATATTCATACCATGTCTTTAGAATTAGTTGGGAACTGTTGTGGAAACTAAATGAAGCGAAAAAAGTTGGTAAAGCCTACAAAACCGAAGACTACCTTTTTATACCATACACCCATAGGGTGAAATGGTATATTAAAGTCGCCAAAATGTATGTAACAGGCAGAAGGAAGCTTTTCCGACCCCATAAAGTATATATATTCTTGATCAGTATCAACAGACGAGTCGATCTAGCCATGTCCGTCTGTCCGTCCGTCCGTCCGTCTGTCCGTCCGTATGAACGCCTAGATCTCGGAGACTATAAGAGATAGAGCCACCAAATTTGGAATGTAGGCTCGTGTAGTATGTAGAGTGATCGAGTTTGTTTTAAATTTTTGCCACGCCCCTTTCCGCCCCCGCAATTCAAAAAAAACGTTTATCTCAAAAACTATTTCAGCTAGAGAAACCATATTTGGTATGCATATTTGCTTAGTAAATGCACACATTTTGTATATACAAAGATTTTGCCACGCCCCTGTCCGCCCCCGCAATTTGAAAAACTCGATTATCTCCCGTAATTGTCTACCTTGTGCAATCAAATTTGGCACATTTGATACTAATACCCAGCAAAATACCAAATTTGATCAAAATCGGACAAAAAATAGCCAAGTTATGCATAAAACCGTTTTTCCATAAGGCCGGAGTTGGCCATTGGCGGGTGGGGCGCTAGGGTGCTCATATGCATGAGTGAGCGAGATACTAACTTATATGCTTACTTACTTATATGCTTGTAAAAAGCATGTGAACAGAACTTTTTTAAAATAGGCAAATGCATTTGTTATTACAAATTTGAAATATTTGTTTTACTGGTGTATGGTATACCTAAGTAGGCGAGACGACTTACTTACTTCATTGTGCATACCCTTAGGCGCTATGAAAAATTTAGTGTAAGAGCTTCGCCTTACCAAACTAATATCACGAAGACATGGTATGGCTATTGCAATTCCGGAGTTCTTTGGCAAAGTCTGCTGATGATAGAACTTGGTAGTTCTTGAAATAGCTATACAGACAACCTGCTCACCATTTTGTGTTGCATTTGAAAAAATATTTTTTTGGAAGATTGACCTCGAGCCGCCTAAACTGTAAGGTTTGATTTAAATTAATTGTTATATGTATGTACATATTCATGAATATACATTTTTCAGAACGCCAACAACGACGTAGCTCTCCAAACTCTGGCAAAGAAATATTTATGCATTCAGGCAAAGAAATATTTATGCATTCTTTGGAGCATATTCGCCTGGTGAAGTCCACTGTTTCGACTGTTCCTTGGTCTTTAAACAGCGTCAAACACTGGCCTGATGTCGTCTTACGGCTGCGCTTGTTGTCCGGAGTAAGCGAACGCGTTACCCATCGCGCCGACAGCTTTCTCATGCTCAAAATTTCATGCAGGATATAGGTAACCCACGCGGTCTTTCGAGATACCCACTGTCTCATCTATCTCGCGCACTTTCAATCGGCACCTGGGCGTGGCTCATCAAAACCCGAAGTGCAACCACCTTGAAACTCGTTGAACCAATTTTTGACGGTCGCCATCGAAGGAGAAGAGTCACCGTACACAGCATCCAACTGCTCTTTGATTTCACTTCGCGATTTCCCTTCTAAAATCAAGATTTGAATCGCCGACCGATATTGCTCTTTTTCCATTTTTCTAAAATCCGTGGACACGCTCGCTTCTACACGGAGTCAAAACAAAACCACAAATTCAATTCAACTAAAATTTTTAAGTTTGTCGTCTATAAGATGGTTCTACACGATAATAAATTTTTCTTGCCATAGTGTAACCATGAAGTAGGTTATTTGCCTAAGCTTCTTTCGGAAGGCAGGATTAAAAGGCAAATGATGATGGTTAATGTTGAAAAATTTGCCAATTATACTTACAAAGCTGCTCAACTTTTGACTGAATTGTATCCGTCCAAAAAAATACTTGCATTTCATTCATTCACTTTCATTTTGGTTCACGGAAAGAACACAATAGACTCTATTGAATAGAACATGGAGAAACGAATAAATGTCTTAAAAATGAATGCATATTTTGTATCGCCTTTTAGACATATACATATTTCATACTATATGCATACATATGTACATATATATGTGCACATGTAAGAAAGTGAAGCATTAAAAAAAGGGTATTGCAAAAAGGGTATATTAATTTTGGTCGGAAGTGTGCAACGCATAGAAGGAAGCATCTCCGACCATATAAAGTATATATATTCTTGATCAGAACGACGAGACGAGTTCAAATAGCCATGCCTGTCGTCCGTAATGTTGGTTAGTTTATTACACATATAAACAACTGTGCCAATTTGATAAAGATCGGGTGACTATATCATATAGCTCCCATAGGAACGATCGGTGGAAAACAGTGACTTTGATCAATAACTTCGTTATTTCGTATGCTAAGATTGTAGGCCGTTAAAGAGCGAAAGCGCAGACATTAGACTTTTTGGATAAAACGTTTTTATACTTTTATGGCTATGGGTAAGGAAAGAATTACCAAAACAGTTGCAAGGGTATACAAACTTGGATGCGGCCTCCCCCTGGTTAGATCAGGTCCCGACACAAAGAGAGCGATAAAAAAATGTAGTTGAATGTGTGCACTTGATTGTGCAAAATAATCGATGTTTTGAAGTATCGATATTCTGAGAGAAAACATCAATATATCGACAATTTTTTGCTTACAATTTTTTTTAGAAAATGGTTAGTTTTTATGAGGTTTTACTATTCCTAAATGGATAAGACAGCTCATTGCAGGAGTACAATAAAAACAGAAGCTCGTCAGAGATCAAACAAAACCGTATTTATTAAATTCAAAATAATTGAGATAATTCATTACAAACAACTTAAACTAACTTTAACGGTTAAGATAAATAACAAAAATAATAACAAATGGCACATTGAAATAACGAAGTTATTAATCAAAGTCACTGTTTTCTATGTTAGCTATATGGTATTGTCCCCCGTTCTTGATCAAATTTGGTACTGTCATTAACAGATGTATAAAACTGACAAATGTTTAATTTGTAAGCATTGCTGCAAAAATAACGAAGTTATTCACTAAAGTCACTGTTTTCGACAGATCGTTCCTATGGGAGCTCTATGGTCACCCGATCTTGATTAAATTTGGCACAGTCGTTTATAGATGTGTAGTTTTCTAGAGGACTGAAAAATGGGCCTCCGTAGCGGCAATGACTTCATCATTCGACTCAAATTTCTGCCAGGCAAATGACTCTTTCAAGCTTGGAAACAAAAAGAAGTCACACGGGGAAAAATCTGGAGAATACGGTGTGGGGCAGCACTTCGTAGCCCCAATAGTAGGCCCCTGTGGCTGTTTGTTTGTAGATCACACATTATGAATCCCAGAAAATAGTGGTCATCACCATTCTGGCTGATATGCTAAGATTGTAGGCCGTTCTTACGCCGGTGGCGGATCGGGCGCTCGATTTTGTGGGGGGAAATCGAAGTCAAAAAATTTTTCGACCAAGTTAAATTTTTTTAACAAACACTGATTTTCTATCCGACTCGGTTTTTATTTTTTTGGGTGAGTTACCCCGTTTTTACCACCCGTCTGTCTGTCTTACGCAAACATTCGACTTTTTATATGTATAAAACGATTTTCCCCTTGGCTATAGGTAGGTAGTAGGTAGTAACAAAAAGCTTGCAAAGCTATATAAACTTTGACACAATCTAAGTCAGCCCCGGCCCTCCGTTTTTTTTTTTTTTTTTTAATTTTTTTTTAAATTTTGTCAAATTTGACGATATTTGCAGGGAAAAAAACCAAAGCTTCTCTCATTCCCTAAGCACAGCACTGCACGCATTCACATACAGTTCATGTAGCGTTGCGTGTGTATGCAAGTCCTCTGTTGATTTGATGATGACGAATGTACATAGTAGGCAGCAAGCAGCGCTTCAGCCGTTTTATATTGACTGTAATTTGTGTTCTATTTACCCGATCAGATTCAAATTTTGGGATCTGAGGTTTTATATCCAATACTATCATATTAGTTATAATATTATAATTTCATGGGCATATCCAATACTCAAATTTCTGAATTTTTTCTAAAAATGACAATTTTACTATATTTTTTATAAGGACATTTCCGAAGCCACTTACAACGATTTTCGGAATCAGAATAAAATTTTATATGTGAAATAAATCAAAGGAAATCTATTTTTTTTTTTTTTTTTTTTGCAATTCAACACAAATAATTTCTTGGAGTATTTTTAGAGACCCATCAATCGAAATAAAAAATTTGGTGTCTTCTGTTTTTATCTTTTGAGAAAAAAAAACAACAAAAGAGCGGTCACTCACACAAACTCTGCAAATTATGCGAGAATTTTTAGAAATAAGAAATGTCCATCTATCTTTGTAAACTTATGATTTTCCATATTGGATTGTCCGTTTTTAAAACCGATTCTTTTGGGTCACTCACAATGACGTTTTTTTCAGTAAAGGTATTAACACCAGTTACGGTCCCTGAAAACTATTGATAATCGAAATTGACTCAGTAATGATTTTTATTTTTGAGAAAAAAAATATTTTTTTATAAAAATCGCAAATGATTTTTATTTTATTTTTTTCAAAAATAACAGTTATGCGTTGAGGAAAAAAATCAAAAATAAAAGTTATTCTTGAGTTTTATTTTAAAAATCAAAAATAAGAGTTATTTTTGAGTTAAATGAAAAAAGTTGCAACATAATTATTATTAATTTTTTATGAATACCTTATAAGAGTCCCTTATTAATACAGTTACACACACACTTTTAGACATTAAACTAGTTTTTCATAAAAAATATCAAAGAAGCTAACTTCGGCAATGCCGAAGTTTATATACCCTTGCAGTCCTTGGCAATAATTTTTTTACATTTTGAAATTTCTTTCCTTGCAACTCAATTCATCAATACACAAACAAAACATTCAAATTATTTCTCTTTTTACTACAAATTTTTAGAGCACAACACGCATACACATACATACATACGTGTAGCGCTACGTCTGTGTGTGCGTATGCATGTGCTCTGTTTGATTTGCTGATGACGTAGAACCGATTTGTATTGACTGTAACTTGTGTTCTATTTATCCGATCAAGTTCAAATTTTGGGTTCTGAGATTTTATATCAATATTCTATTATATTGGTAAATTTCATGGGGATACTCCAATTTTTGCAAACATTTTTGTTCCAGAGCTATATGATATAGTAGTCCGATCCTGACAATTTTCATACTTTATCTCACCCGGGTAATAAAAAGACCCCAAAAAAATTTCAACCCGATAGCTCTTAAGATGGCTAAGTAAAACGCGTACGTACCGACGGACAGACGGACATGGCTATATCGACTCAGCTTCTCATGCTGATCAAGAATATATATACTTTATGGGGTCGGAAACGTCTCCTTCTGTGCGTTACAAACATCTGACCAATTTTATAATACCCTCTGCAAGGGTATAAAAATTTAGGTAGAGAAATTCTACGCTAAAAGAACTCTAAAGTGGGTTAATAATTTAACGTAATAACGCTATAAAAGGTAAAAAGTGTAATCATACATACAAGCAAACAGCAAGATTTTCGGCGTTTTTTGTTGGATTCCGTGGATTACTTTCCGAGGAAATGTCTATGTACATACATATGTGTGTATGTGAAAGGAAATTTTATTTTTGAAATAAAAATTAGCCACAAATTTAATAAATTTGAGATTAATAAACACACCGAGCGCAATCGAAAACAAGTGAAATTTCACTAGCATTAGTTGAGACAGTGCACTATGCTCAGACTTTTTTTAACACGTATTTTGCCGTAAAAAAGTATGCTAAGTATATCATGAAATATAATACGTTTCCTACAACCGTTGTGATTTTAATATTTTCTTCAAATTTAGGGCCAAGATTCATAGAAAAATCTACGAAATGTTCTTAAAGTTGATCAATATCATTATCAGCATAAGTAATGTAGACACTTGAAGCAACCAACTGCTTCTGTCGTGGAATTCGAGAAATGATTTCGGAGGTTTTCTCAGGATGAGGTGTAATACAGGAGTTGCTTTCGGTAGCAACCTTATTTTCTAAATTGTACTCCTCTTTGTGGATGCATAAATGAGACATTAAATTCGCGCAAACGATTTTGGTGTTGTTATTGGAGCTATTCCCTATTATTCAAAAGGACGTTTGGGTCTGCCAAAAACTGAGCTCAAAAACATTCAAATTGGTCCTATATGTTTTGGTGTAATTAAAAAAAAACGCCTACTCTTCACTTATAATTTCGTATCGAATACACCTGAAGCACTGTGCACTACATACAGCTGCGGTGAAAATAATAGCACCATAGGATGTTGTGAAATTCAAAGTTGTAAAATTTTGAAAATAACTCAATTTTTCAAACAAAAAATGATTTTATTCAACTAATCAATCTATTAATATAGTATTAAAAAGAAAGGACTCCATTTTTCTTGAGTATTTCAAAATATATTCACTTATCATGTTGGTTAGGTCAAAATAAGGGGGTAACAAAAATAGCACTATCCAGTCACAATGGCGAAAACAAAAAATTACCTTAAAAATGTAAAACAAAAATACTTTTAATTCTAAACTATGGTGTTTAACTAGTGTGTTTGTATTTGGTTGAGTATCCAGAGACTGTGGAGGCCATTCCATGACGTCGATGGTGTTGTCCGCAAACCACTTTTTAGCTTTCTTGCTCGTGTACTTGGTGTCATTGTCCTGCTGGAAGGCCCAAACTAATGACATTTCATCCTATGCATGTGGAAGCATTACATTTTGCAGGATATCAACGTATACGTGCTGATCCATGATCGTTTTAATCGAATGAATCGGACATACTCATTAATACCAAAAGCACTCCCATATCATAGTATTGGAACCTCCGTGCTTCACCGTTTTTGTTGTGTACTTTGGTCTGTACTCCTTATGTGGTGGTCTCCGAACGAAAGTACGAGAACCTGTCCCTCCATATAACACGATTTTGCTCTCGTCTGTCCACAATATATTCCTCCATTTTTCCACTGGCCATTTGGAGTGTTGCTAGCCAAACTTAATGCATTTAGCTGTGTGTTTACTGGTCAATATTGGCACTTTTCTCGGACTACAAGCATTTAAATTATTTTCCCGCAGCCTTGTCCGTATGGTTTCAACAGACGCAGAAAGTCCTTTGTAAGCTCTGTTGCTGGCTTAAACGGTTCTTTCTTGCTCTGTCTTACCAGACGCTCGACGAATAATGGCGAAATATTGGATTTTCGTTCAGGAGACTCCAGTTTTGGGACAAACTTCTTGGCGTTACTAATCATTTTGTTGGAACAGCACAGTATACGACCTATTTCGGCGAATGTTTTGCCTTCTTTTAGCATTTTTTGGATACCTTTCCTTTTTTTCATCACTGTAATGCTTTCGGCGACCCATATTCAACAAATAGCTATTAATTTTGTTTTTAAACTATATTTTCCTTTAGAACATAACTTTTTCTAATAAACAAGAGGGTTTCTCAAACATAATTTTCTCGCAAATGCTTTTTTTCTATCACAACATGTGCTTGGTGCTATTTTTTTCACCGCGCTATTTTGCATTGTCCTTTTGATTTTGCTTCTTCTGAGAAGAAACGTTATCATTGTTGTTCTTTTTCTTGGTCTCCCAAATCAGAGAGACTGTCATTAAGGCAAGAGTAAAGAAATTGCAAACCAAAATTGTTTTAGTCAAGTTTTACTGTAAAATAAAGTGAGCTGCTTGTTTTGGTGCTATTTTTTTCACCGGCATGTATGTACATATGTACATGCGCCTGCAACCTATGAACATTAACTCTATATACTTCATTCCTAATTCGTCGTTTCCTGCTATATTAAAAGCTTACCCTAAAAAGTTAAATTGCAAAAAAGTGGTTATTTGTGGACATTTTACAAAGAATTTATTATTCTATCCAACAGTGAAAGTTTTAGACTGGACACTGGTAGACATTTTTTTATAACTCTCCCTAAAGTTGAGATTTCGTAACAAATTTTGTTTTTGAGAGTCGCTTAGAATTTTAAGATACACACCTCAATTTATAACAAATCAAGTCTACTAACACAGTACAAGCACGACTTTTTCAATTGCATCTTCAGTTTTATCAATAACGTGTTTTTTTTTAAAGTTATAAACACTCAAAGTCAAGCAACAATTTGCACCAAATGAAAGCAGTTTCGTTTTTGTTCCCAACACTTGTTTTCGACAGCGTTATTCTCACCAATGTTAAACAAATTTGAAAAACCTAGTATGCAGAAATATTTGCGCAATGAACGCAATGTAAGTCATAACGAACCAAGGTCATCGAACTTTCTCCAACTTCTTACTTCTTGATTACTGACGCTAATGATTCATTCTTTACTTGGAAAATCACTCTTTTGCAATATTGAGCCGTTTACAAACACTGAAATAAATATTAAAAATTTTTTTCTTGGAGGAATTGTTCAGATTCATAAAATTACAAATTATAGTGGAACTAGTTATTTAAAACTATTTGACTGTTGCTTGGCCATCAATAGAAGAATTGATGTTTTAAAAACACGAAGCAAAATCAGAAGAAATTAAACTTGTTGACCCTAAAATCTACTTTTTTTCTATTTTTGCTGTTTTTGTAACGCAGGACTCTTAGTCCTTAATCAAATAAATTTATCTATCGGCATACAATATTTTCGAAATGCAAATTTTTTTTCCCCAGACATTTTTTAAATTACTAATCGCAATGTTAAGTTGACAAAAACTACTTAACATTTTAAAATATTTTCTGCATTTGTCGTTTGTCTGAATATGGCCACACCATGTACTTGAGCTGCCAGACTTTGAATAACGACATGGCAACAGTGTTAACAGACTGTTCCTGATTCGGACTGTGGCAGCACTGGCACTGGTAGCTCTAAGTACCACATGGAATGAAAACTTGGTATAGTCTCCATTTAGAGTAATACAATTAAATTATTCTTTTTTATGCTCTTTGGTACATGTTATTTTGTGTGTTTTTGTAAATAATAGACGGTACGGACTGGTGAGACACGCATGGTTCAGGTAAGTTTGCGATTGTGATGTAAAAGAAGAGAGAGTGGCAAGCGACGTAGCAAATTACATGATTTGATGAGTTTTGGTTTTGCTGGCAGAGTGGCATCTGCATCTAAAAAATTTTTCGTGCCAGTGCAACGAATTGCGGAAGCATACTGAATTGTGTAGTACAAAAAATTATACACAATTTAAAAGCTATTTTCTAAAGTTATAGTTTGCAAGGAATTTAACTCTGTTGCACGTTTTTACCCACGATTTTCTTTGTGTTAGATTGCAGCTCTGCCCTCTACATATATATTTTTGCCACCAACCCCGTCTCGCTCGTAGAACTCTTGCTCTCTCAATGTGTGAACGGCAACGTCGGCAATAAAATCAAATCAAATGTGTGGAATTAATATTAATATGGAAAAACTGATCAAACATATTTTATGGATAGACGAAGCCGAGTCAAAAACATAATTTTTTTTATTAAAAGTAGGGCTGGGACTCAGCCTATCGCTGATACTCTATTTATAAGCACGAGAACCACTCCCTCCTTAATATTTATACCTTCACGTGAATAATAGCCGATCTTAAAAGCTAATTCATATTTCCAATTTGACTTGCAGATTAAAACATTTTGGCAGTAATTGCACCATTGATTAGCAGGTAGTACACATGTCTCGATACTCTTGGCGTGTTCATTTTACTAACTTTTTCTTAAAATTTTGTAATTGTTTTTACAGAATCAGATGTTTGTGTGACGTTGCATCGCATTGGGTCTACAATCGCCCAGGAGATCGATATCGTCTGCTAGGTGACGACGATTTCAATTAGCAAACCGGGTTTATTCGTAATGCAACCAGCAGCTCCTACTATATCCACACAATCTGATATAGCTAAAACCATGCAGCCTCATTCAGCACAAAATATGGTAGGTTACTATCCCCATCTTCTTCATAAAGCTCTTTAATGGCTGCAGGTTTAATATTTGTATTTGGATGTATGTATTTCAATTCAAGACGAAAGCAGAGTAGAAAATATAAATTTATTGAACTCTAAATTATATGAATGTAGCGTTCATAGTATTGTCCGACGCTGTCTATATCTAAATTCATTCAACATATGTATGTTACTCTAAACTGCTTTACTGAAAAGTTAAATTTGGTGTGATATTTGAAATTCGTCTTAAATGCCGTTGTAACACTATTTGGTATTATAAATCCTGCAAAAAACGGTCTAATTGCCATTAAAGAGTTTTCACCGATTCGGATTATTCGAATAAATGACTTTTTTCTTAATTTTCTGGATTATTTGAATTATGCCTTTGTTTGTGTGTGCCATTTTGAGTTCGGTTTTCAAAATTTTTTTTTTTTTTTTGGTAGGGCGGTAGTATTATTAAATTTTGTGTGAATATAGATAAAAATTTGTTGATGGTCTTATTTTTATACGCCTAAGCCACATCTGTTCTCTATATTCGCTTCAGTTTACGTTTTTAAGGTCTTCGATGATTTCAGTTTGGTTTAGTAAGGTTTTTTTTTATTAAGTTGCTTCTTTTGTTTGATTCTAATCCTTCTGTTAATTAGCTGTGAAACTTTTGCCGAAACGTCGTGAACTCTTGTAATTTTCTTGTAGATTTTGCCAGCCAATAAAAAGACCAAAAAGTATGCTTCACAGGTGCCACCAGCTAAACAGCCACTGCAGCAACCTCAGTTTCAGATAAACAAGACGTACAATGTAGTATCTCTTATGAAAACGTCGGCGTCTAACACCCACCAGGCTACCCACATGGCACACCAACAGCAGCAGCAGTCCCATCACCTCCAACAAGCACAGCAGCACCATCACCAGCAGCAACAACAACAGCAAAGCTACGCGAATGTAGTTAACAGAACAGGGGCGCCTGGTGCAGTAGGAGGGACGCAGCAGCAATCTACAGTACTCTGCAACGCGGCTAATATAATGCAACTGAGCTCAGGGGAACTTGGAACAGCTGCTATTTACAACATCACAGGGCACAGGCAAATGACCAGTAGCACCGGTGGCATCATTGATGCAAACGGTCGTTTTATGAGCGTATCGGAAATGACCAAAAGTGCCAGTAACGTGAACGTAGCCACATCCAGTGGCACAAGCTGTGCACTGCCATTATTGCACTCCTCCACAAACGACGCCGCCGGAGGCAACGTTAGTGGATCCGGAAACGCAGGAAATACCATTATACCGATGACAAGTTCCCTTAGCGGAAGCACGCTCGGCGTTGCTCTCAGCGCATCCAACACTGCCGCCTCGTATATTCATGATAAAAACCTTGTTGGCGTGAGCGTTAACTGTGTCGACGCCCGAAAGTTCGATTTTAAGAACAATAATTTACTCTCAAGCAGCAACTTTCAGCAATCGCAAGAGGTATGCGAATTTGAGATTTTAGTTCTCATTATGTATCACCATCTAAGTTGTCGTAGACGACGCATTCATATATGTATATTGTACAGTTCTGATTTTCTCACTAAAGGAGCCTTTTATTTTAATATATAATATTTTGATTGACAACTCTGAACAACTGAACCGATGTTTTTGATAAGTTTGCTAGTTTATTGGAGTTTGTTCGTTAGTTGGACTAGAAGCTATGCAACTTTTCAATCATAAGACTGCTGCTTAGTTTTGCGATTTACCATGATGATGTGACCAAATTAGAAACTATTTCTTTCTTTTTAAAAGTATTAATTGCAAAACTTAATAAAAATCCGTTACAGTATGTGTCCGCAGCAAATAACAGTTCTGGAAACGCTCGTACGAATCCCCAAAATGGCGGCATTTTTCGACCGCCACAGGCAACAAATACTCCACGGGGCGCCAACGGGGGTGCTCGCCACGTTCATGTGCAACAAATGTACCCAGGCAATATACACCAAAGCATGGTCTTGCAGCCGGCGTACACACAGTACACGCCTCGTCAGCCCACATATCCGGCTTCTCATCTTCAGTATGCTCCACCGCCCATGCAATACTATACCCCCTACCAATATCTGCCAACTCTGCAGCAGCAGCCACCGCCACCACATTCTCGCAGTGGCGTGACAGTAAACACTAATGTAAATGTTGGCAGCGTCGGTCCCGTTCAGTCCGGCCCTCAAGGACCACTGGCTGGTCCTGGAGCTTCATCGACGCAGCTGCAAATGCTGGCAGGTACCGTGCAACCGGGTGCCAATACTGTAATTGGAGTCGGTGCTCCCCCCAGCGGCGTAGGTGTAGGTGTCGGCCAGGTGGGTGTAGCCCCTATGGTCGGCGTAATACCAACAAACGTAGCGCCACAGTCAGTTTCGGTGCCACAAACCAGTAGGCGTCGTCATCAGCACCGTTTGCAGATCATTGATCCGGCAACAAAAAAGAATATCCTTGACGATTTGGATAAGGTAGGCTGTCGTGTTAAAACTCTGGGGTTCAACCAATTGTATTAATAATTATATAAGTTAAATAAACTAATTCTCTTTCAATTTTATATACAGACCAATTCAAACGCAGATAGCGATCTGTCTGATCCAACACCAGCGCCACCAGCAGCACCAGCGACTGTGCCTTTACTGGATAGCATTCCACAAACGGAGACTACAGGAATAATTGTTTCTAGCACTGCAGTGGTACAGTCATCTGACTTGAGAACTGTGACCAATGTGCCGTACATCCAAGGTAAATGGTCGTAATGCTTTTGGTTCACAATCATGTTCTATTTATTATTCTATCATTTCTTTAATGAATATTAGATCAAAGCTCTATTATTGTCGGCCAGACACCGGTTGTTTCCGCTATGACCGATGCTCCTTCAGTTGAGATATTGCCAACTCCTCAGAAGAACAAAAATAAAAAGTATGTACATACATAAATATGAAATGAATAAAAATAATCAAGATTTAAAATTTCTCTGATAGAATTCCCATTGTCTCACCCAAAAATGAATCTGAGTCCCCGATTGCTGTGCAACCCACTTGTAAGTACTCATAATCTTAATAAAATTATTTTGGAAAACCAATTCCTAAATTGAATATATTGACTAATATTTCGTAAGTTCAGTTAACGTTGCATGTTGGTTCTTTAAATTTTGGAAAACATTTTGTATCGAATTATTGTAGAACGAGTTAAATGACATAAGTATAAAGCTTTAGTCATCCGATTCGCCAAAATCCGAGTTACATATATAATACCTACAGCAAAATAAATACAAAGTGGAAAAACTGAATAAGCTCGGTTGTTTGAACGCTCTAGCAGCTGTTTCATAATTATATCCTTGTACAGGGTATTATAAAATTGGTAAGATGTTTGTAACGCACAGAAGGTGATGTTTCTGAACCTAGTATATATTCTTGATCAGCACAACGAGACGAGTTCATATAATGCCCGTCCGTTTGGATCGACGCGATGTCCTCCTAGACCGTAAGAGCTGGAATTTTGCATGTGGGCTTTTAGATACAGCACAGTTTTTATATCTCGGACCACTATATCATATACAGTGGCGGCAAAAAATTTGAGACATAAATTTTTATACCCTTGCAAAAAGGGTATATTAATTTTGGTCAGAAGTGTGCAACGCATAGAAGGAAGCATCTCCGACCATATGAACTATATATATTCTTGATAAGCACGACGAGACGAGTTCATATAGCCATGTCCGTCCGTTCGTCTGGATCAACGCAAACTCCTCCTAGACCGTAAGAGCTGCAGAGCTGAAATTTTGCACGTAGGCTTGTATATACTGCAGGGGTTGTATATCTCGGATTCAGCCGGATCGGACCACTATAATGATATAGCTCCCATACAAACTTCAAAGTCACGAACAGTGACTTTTCTCAATAACTTCGTTATTTTCTAAATTTAAATTAAATATTGGGGAGTCTATTACACCTAATAACAACTGTGCCAAATTTGATCAAGATCGGGTGACTATATCGGTCGAAAACAGTGACTTTTGTCAATAACTTCGTTACTTTTAGTGCGATTGCTTTCAAATTAAACATTTGATAGTTAAACAGTTAGTTTAGATAAAAGAGTTACTAAAAAACTTGCAAGGGTATACAAACTTTGACGCGGTCGAAGTTATTCCCGGTCTTCTAGTTTTAGATTAAATTCTGATTTCATGCGATTTTTATTTAATGTTAGTGAATAGTTATGATGTGTTAATTTATAACGTTGAGTTAGTCATTCTATTGAGATTATTATTTAGCCCCAAAATTTGGACCTAACAAAAAAGAAGACAATTTCAAAATTTGTAAAATTGATTGTGTACGCCTTTGGATCCTTAAAAAAGTTTTAGGTCTAGTCAAACTAAGATAAACTGCATACCACAAATTTTCAATTTAGCCCCATTTGGAGCCAATTGAAAAACTCAGTTTCGTATGTATTTTTTTGGTATTCCTGTTTAAAGTCATTTTGCGCCACAACGAAAGATAGTGAATTCAATTTCCCGTCAGATATTGTTAATCAAAATCGGATAAAAAATAGATAGACTTCCTTGCCTTGCAAAAAGAGGTATTATTTAGCAAGGCGGCCGAACTATTTCTCTCTCTTTCTTTCGCTGCTTAGGTAAAAAGGGACGACCCGTAAAAGTACCTTTTTTGCGAGGCAACGAAAGGGAAGTATTTGTTAACACTTGCCCATTCTTTCTCCATTCATTGTTCCATTTTAATAGTGTAATGTACCTCGTGTTAATACAAAAATCACTGAAAACTTGTTAAAATGGCTTCATCTGACCATATTGCCATTGCTAAATCATTCCGGCTTTTAGGCCAATCAAGACGCGTTTTTCTCATTTTTATACCCTTGAAAAAATGGTACATTAATTTTGGTGCGAGGAAGGAAGGAAGCATCTCCGACTTTGTTTGTTTGTCAGTTTGATATACATATGTACCTATTATTGACTGTGCCAAATTTTGACTTTTGGATTATATCATTTAGCTCGAAGCAATCTAGACGAAGACTTTGTCGGTTATCGGTAAGGGAAAAGTAATAAAATAACTTGCAAGTATACAAACTTTGACGTTGTCTTGAGGGCGCTTTACGCATAGATCACCTTTTTGCAATTAAGAATAGTTTCGATGCAGGTAGATTACTGCAGCACTGCCCTGAAAGTAACTGCTCTCTTGAACCGATCTTTATTAGTCTATCTAATCTGTTGGTTGATTTACTCTTTAGACGACATCTTTTTTACGATCTATTTTATTAACAATTTGCCTGTAAATCAGTCCTTCTGCCACCAATGCGACGGTACGGACTGCTTTTACATATTTCACTATTGATTCTCAAAAATAACCGACTTTCCATAAAATCACAGGCAAATAATAAAATTTTTCCGGTCAAATAAAAAACTGGAAAAAACTGGTGCGAAAACTGGAATGAAACATGGTAGTTAAGGTTATTAAAGTGGTATTCATTAGAATATAATATAGAAAATTCTTATGAAATACAAAAATATATTTAAGGAATTGCAGATTTAAAAAATGGCTCGCACAAAAAGCGTTCGTAAGCGAAAGTTAGCATCAAAATCACAAAATGACTCTTATTATGTAATTTCCTCTGAAAATCCAAAATTATTCACTCTTGACATATGTACATATGTATGTATGTATGTACGTCATATATGTAAATCGGATATTTTGTGTACCATAGGAATCGACTTACGATAAGCACCCTTCGTAAGACGACAAAAATATCACATTTATCTCAACCATTTGAAAAGATCGAAGATAATACCTTTTGTATCATAACTTCTCAAATCAGACTGCAAGATTTTTAATTTAAATCTACATACATATGTAATCGAAAAATGTCTGAATTTATCGTAGTTCTGGGTTTCTCTTTATCTAACCGCATTTGTGATTTTTATAATAAAAGTCAAAAATAACTATCATTTGTGATTAATATAAAATAAATCAAAAATAAATATTTTTAAGATTGGTAAATTAAAAAAAAATAATAATTTTAAATGGTAAAAATCAAAAATTATTTTAGTCGCTAAATAACTTTAGTTTAATGTTGTTTCTATGCTATGTTTGAATGCATTTTACCCTATGGAGGTGGGTTTATTCATTTCTAAAATTTTGTGTGGCACCGATTGATCATTTTTTATCGCAGCGCCAGTAGTACGTGTTCTTTAATTCATGGTACACATACAGATACACACGAATATGTGTGTACGTATGTACATATATTCAATTCGGAAGGTTTGTTAGTGTTCGAGTATGCTCTCCCTATACCGCACACAAATGCTATGTCGTTGTAGACGTTTGTATGTGTGTACACACAATTTCACTTTTGCTTTTTACCTTTTACATGAAGAGCCGGTTGGTGGCTAGCTAGCTATGCGTCTTTAGGTTTGTTAGTGTGGTGCGATTTAGTCGGTCGGGTCGGTTAGGCAGCTCGGAATTGTTCGGATCGATGATGTGATGATCATTTTGGGTGCGTTTGTGGTGGTGTGATTCGATATCATCTGTGTCTATCTATAGCGCTAGGCAACAACGCGGCAGTGTGTGCACGTCAATGGTAAAGTATTTCAAGAAGCAACGAATATATAAATGAAACGGGCAACGTGTTTGACTATTAAGCTTTAAATTATTCGTTAATGCTAAATTGTATAGGACAATAATCTACACACTTGGGCCTGCAATTATGATTTGTTCATCACTTGGTCGACTGACCTATATTTATGAATGAGTTGTTTTATACATCATCATCATTACTTAACCTTGACTGTGATAATTCAAAAGTGCCAAATATGTACATCGTATGTACATATGTACATACATATGTGGTCCCACATGCAAACCATCTGAGTGAAGCAAAAGTGATGAACCCTGTGAAGACTGAGTTATACTTAGAATTATTATTATTTTGTGGTGCCAAGATTTAATCCTATTTTTTTTTTTAATTTGCTTATGCTTTTGCTTGATGCAGACTTGTACATGTACAAACAATCGAGATTTGCTGTGATACATAGAATATGTATGTACATAGCTTTAAAAACAAACAATTTATGAAAACCATTCAACATATACATATGTATATAGCACTACTACTACTACTTTTTATACCCTTGCAGAAGCTATTATAAAACTGGTCAGATGTTTGTAACGCATAGAAGGAGATGTTTCCGACCCCATAAAATATATATATTCTTGATCAGTATGAGAAGCTGAGTTGATATAGCCATGTCCGTCCGTCCCTCGGTGCGCATACGTTTTACTCAGCCATCTTAAGAGCTATTGGGGTAAAACTTGGGATTTGAAAAATTTTAATCGGATTATAAAATAAATCTGAGTATTATAAAGTTGGTCAGATGTTTGTAACGCACAGAAGAAGACGTTTTCGACCCCATAAACTATATATTTTCTTGATCAGTGCGTATGCGTTTCACTCAGCCATGCTATTGGGATGAAACTTGATATTTGACCTACCTATAAACCGGGTAATATAAAGTATGAAAATCGTCAGGAACGATACAGACGCAACGCTACATAAACTGTATGTGTATGCATGCCAAAGGCAGCATACATGTACACATTCAAAGGGGATGGGAAAGATGAAAAATATGTGGAAATGATAGGTGTTGTCTGTGCATTGATGAATTGAGCATCAGAAAAAGAGTTTGGCGAAGGACTGCGGGATTATGAAAGTTATCTTCTTTGACATTTCATTTTAGATTACTATAAAACTAGTTTTTAACTCAGAATAGATTTTACGGTCCGTTTGATATATGTATGTACTTTCGAAGCGTTTGCTATTTATTCAGTGTATCATTGATCAAATATTATTTAATATAACAAATATTTGAATTTTTTCTCATTAATGGTAACTGCCTAGGTGAATTAAAATCAGTGGGTTCATACAAAAAATAATAATTTTTAACATAAATACTAATTCAAGGCAAATCAGGACAAACATTGACTACGGTTATTATGAGGTATTAAATTGTTGTTGTAAATTGTTAATTTATACATGCTACTATATGTTTATTTACATTGTAATTTTTCTTTTAGCTGAAGTGGATGATGCAGTGCCAAAATCTGACGCTGCAAGCCATACCATCAACGAAACAATTCTGCCTACATCAACAGATAGCATTGCCCGACAAGAGACACAAGTTCATCACGGGATCGAAGAACCAGCCGCACCGGAAGAAAAGGTTGCCTCCTCTTCCTCAGAGCTTCAGACCCAATCCCCGCCGTCTGAACCCTTTACTGCATCTGTACTGGAGGAATTGACTTCCAAAACTAGTACACACATGCATGAAGTGGCATTAGAGGTGAACTCGTCCACGTTAACATCATCCGTGTTTGCCCCAATCGAGAAATCTTGCGAGTTAGCGGCAGCGCCAGAATCGCAACAGACCTTACAAGTAGAAAGCTCACATGAAAGCACACCTGACGAGACTGATCGCGCGTCAATGGCACTTGTTGAAGAAACACGTCAGGAGCCAGTAGGGGCTACAAAAGAAATTACTGTAGCTGATAAGGAACAACCTTTATATGACGCATCGCTTGGGGCGCCTAGTAGTGAGCTTGACGATGCGGAAACTCAAGAAAAAACAACGCCCCGAGTGAATTCTGAGGTGGAACTAGAGCCTCGAGAAGACACAGGCGAGGTTACCCCAATTTTAGCAACTCCAGATGAGTGTGTGTCGCTGCCATCGTTGATCAACTACAATGAAGGCCAATGGTCTCCCAGTAACCCTAGCGGTAAAAAGCAGTACGACCGAGAACAGCTTTTACAACTGCGTGAGGCAAAGGCTTCGCGTGTGCAACCGGAAGTAAAAAATAGTTCAATCCTTCCGCAGCCCAATCTAATGATGCCTTCGTTTATGCGAGGTGGCAACAACAAATCACGTGGCGTGCAGTCAATGGTGGGTACAATTCGAAGCGGCGAATCGAGTGGCGGTGTCGGCGCGAATTATGTTGGAAAACAAATGTCAATGTCGGGTGTACAAGGCAATGGTGGTCGTAGCAGCATGAAGGGCATGATTCATGTGAATTTATCCTTGAATCAGGATGTTAAACTAAATGAAACGGAAAACGCTTGGCGTCCGCGCCTCCATAATAAATCTGACACTGCCGACAACAATGTGCCAGAGGTAAAAGCCACCCAAGAGAAGGATGAATTAGTTCGTAGGGTTCGTGGAATTCTTAACAAGCTTACGCCCGAAAGATTCAACACCCTTGTGGAAGAGATAGTAAAGCTGAAGATAGACACTCCCGATAAAATGGACGAAGTCATTGTACTAGTGTTCGAAAAAGCTATTGATGAGCCGAATTTCTCAGTGTCATATGCTCGGCTTTGCCATCGTTTGATCAGTGAGGTGAAAGCACATGATGAGCGCATGGAAAGCGGCACAAAGTCAAATCTAGCACATTTTCGTAATGCACTCCTAGACAAAACCGAGCGTGAATTTACACAAAACGTCACACAAAGTCACGCAAAGGAAAAGAAACTACAACCTATTGTAGACAAGATCAAGAAGTGCCAGGATCCCAATGAAAAGGCCGAATTAGAAGCATTGCTCGAGGAGGAGGAACGCAAGATCCGTCGGCGTTCTGGTGGCACAGTGCGATTCATTGGCGAGCTCTTTAAGATTTCCATGCTAACGGGCAAGATTATATATTCTTGCATAGACACGCTACTTAATCCCCAGTCGGAGGATATGTTAGAGTGCCTCTGCAAGTTGCTTACCACAGTTGGAGCAAAATTTGAACTAACGCCGGTAAACACTAAAGACCCTAGCCGTTGTTACTCGCTAGAAAAGTCCATAGCTCGCATGCAATCCATAGCCTCCAAATCAGATAAAGATGGGTCCAAAGTCAGTTCTCGGGTTAGGTTTATGCTTCAAGATGTAATCGATTTGCGCAAAAACAAATGGCAGTCGACTCGAAACGAGGCTCCAAAGACTATGGGTCAAATCGAAAAGGAGGCAAAAAACGAACAGCTGTCAGCACAGTACTACAGCGGTTCACTTTCCTCAACTAACCCCAACGGGGCACAAGGTTCTGGTACTGGCGGAGCCGGCAGCTCTTCTAAAAGGGACGATCGTGGCAGCGCCAGGTACGGAGGAGACGCGCGGTCTAGTGGAGGCTACGGTGGAAGTCATAGCCAACGAGGTGAAAGTGGGAACATGCGCCACCAGCAACAAAACGTCGGGAACGTTGGTGTAACTGGGCATGCCAATGGCAACGACGATAACACTTGGCATGTACAGACCAGCAAAGGCAGTCGATCTCAAGCTGTTGATAGCAACAAGTTGGAGGGTCTGGTAAGTAAAGTATTTTGTTCTAAGAATAATAATAATAATAATAATAATACAATTGAAAATCATACATCATTTAATTTTACTAAAATCAATATTGTTATACCGTACATCCAAAGGGTGAAAAATCGCCAAAATGTATCTAACAGGCAGAAGGAAAGCTTCCTTCGACCCCATAAAGTATATATATTCTTTATCAGTATCATCCGCCGAGTCGATCTAGCCATGTCCGCCGGTCCGTCAGTCCGTATGAAAGCTTAGATCTCGGAGGCTCGTCTAGTATGTAAAGTCATCAAGTTTATTTCAATTTTTTGCCACGCCCTTTTCCGCCTCCGTAATTTGAAAAAACTCACGCAATTTTCTACATTTTCGATCAAATTTGGCACACTTAAATTTGATACTAATATCCAGCAAAGTATCAAGTTTGATCAAAATTGCCAAGTTATATGCATAACTATTATATGCATAAACGTTTTTCCATAAGGCCGGAGTTGGCCGTTGGCGGGTGGGGGCGCTAGGGTGCTCATATGCATGAGTGAGCGAGATACCAAGATATGCTTGTAAAAAGCATGTGAACAGAATTTTTTTTTAATAGGCAAATGCATTTGTTATTACAAATTTGAAATATTTGTTTTACTGGTGTATGGTATACCTAAGTCGGCGAGACGACTTACTTACTTCATTATACCCTTGCAAAAAGGGTATATTAATTTTGGTCAGAAGTGTGCAACGCATAGAATGAAGCATCTCAGACTATACAAATTATATATATTCTTGATCAGCACGACGAGACGAGTTCAAACAGCTATGTCCGTCCGTCCGTCCGTCCGTCTGGATCGATGCGAACTCATCCTAGACCGTTAGAGCTACAGAGCTGAAATTTTGCATGTAGGCTTGTATATACTGCAGGGTTTGTATATCTCGGATTCAGCCAGATCGGACCACTATATCATATGGCTCCCATACAAACGTCAAAGTGACAAACAGTGACTTTTCTAAATAACTTCGCTACTTTCTGAGCTATCGTCATGAAATTTAATTATGGTGAGTTTATTGCATATAAACAACTGTGCCAAATTTCAAGATCAGGTGACTATATCATATACCTCCCATAGGAACGATCGGTCGAAAACAGTGACTTTTGTCAATAACTTCTTTACTTTTAATGCGATTGCTTTCAAATTAAACATTTCATAAATATGCCTGTTAATGACTGTGCCGAATTTTGTAAAGATCGGGTAACTATATCATATAGCTCCCATAGAAACGATCGGTGGAAAACAGTGACTTTCATCAAAAAGTTCGTTATATCCTATGCTAAAATTGAAGGCCGTTCTTTCGCAAACATACAGTGTTGGAAGAAATAATAGAAACGGCATTGAATTTACTTTCTTTTGTGTCTGTCTTTGGCAAAACTCTAATTTTTTGTAAACTGAATGGATTATTATCAAAACGCTAAACCAAGGAATCAAAAAAATTATGTTTTGTATATTCTAAAGTAAATTCAATATAAAAACTAAGGCATTCATTATGAGTCCCTTGGAAGATAAAATAGAAACGATAATTTTTAAAGTAAAAAATAGGAAGTTGTTGTTCAAGAAACAAGGCAATTTTTGGTTTCAACAAATATTTGAATTAATATGAAGTCGTTCCAACATTATTTTTCAAGACTTCGCGGTAACGACATCCCACGGAATCAAACAACTTGGCGCAAATAGCTGATTTTATAGAATATCATTTAACCTAGATCTTTTCCCTATATTCTTGCTTATTTTCTGGTTTATATCCAGCAGTTCTATTCTTTAATATTCCCCAAAGGTGTTCTATTAAGTTTAAGTCCGGGGATTGGGACGGTGGCTTTAAAACATTAACTTAATTTTCCTTGAACGAGCTGGCAAACAGCTGGGACGAGTGTTTGGGATCGTTTTTCTGCTAAGAAAAATTTTAAAATCAAATGAAGTAAGTAAGTCGTCTCGCCGACTTAGGTATACCATAGACCAGTGAAACAAATATTTCAAATTTGTAATAACAAATGCATTTGCCTATTTTAAAAAAAGTTCTGTTTACATGCAATTACTAAGCAAATATACATATCAAATATGTTGTCTCTAGCTGCAATAGTTTTTGAGATAAACGTTTTTTTTGAATTGCGGGGGCGGAAAGGGGCGTGGCAAAAATTTGAAATAAACTCGATCACTCTACATACTACACGAGCCTACATTTGAAATTTGGTGGCTCTATCTCTTATAGTCTCCGAGATCTAGGCGTTCATACGGACGGACAGACGGACAGACGGACGGACGGACAGACGGACGGACAGACGCACATGGCTAGATCGACTCGGCTGTTGATACTGATCAAGAATATATATACTTTATGGGGTCGGAAAAGCTTCCTTCTGCCTGTTACATACATTTTGGCGACTTTAATATACCATTTCACCCTATGGGTGTATGGTATAAAAAGGTTGCCGTTTCTATTATTTCTTCCAACACTGTACGCAGACATGGATAATACATTTTTAAACTTTGATGGCTATGAGTTAGTTGCAAGGGTATACAAACTTCGACGCGGTCGAAGTTAATCCCGGCCCTCTGGTTTTTTTTTATAAGTTTCATAGCTTTAAATGGAAAGAATTTTATTTAATTGAACCGCGACAAAAAAAATATATTTCGTAATTTGTTGCATATCTGATATCGATAAATTAGAATATACGACTTAGAATACATATACAACTTTTTCAGACTTTACAACTGAACCAAAACTTGGACACGAAAAAAATGGGTGGTGTGTCCCAATTTATTTGGAACAATAGTTCGAGATCATCTTCTGCGGCCACCACAACGCCCTCTAATTCATTTGCCGTGCTGTCTTCGTTAATGGACAAAAGTAGTAGCGGCGACAGAGACCGTGATCGCGATCGTAGTGGGCCCAGAAACAAAGGCTCATACAACAAGGGTTCAATAGAGAGGGATCGTTATGGTGGAGACAGAGGTAAAAATATGCATAAATTGGAATAAATTAAGACTAACGCCTAACGCTCATTTGTTAATCCTTTTCTAGGAATTCACTCAAGAACCGGATCCTCACAGGGTTCGAGGGAAAACTCATCTTCTCGAGTTGGTCAGCAGAGTCGTGGCCTGATAAATTCATCAATGCAGAAATCTGCTAGTCATTCGAAATACACACAACAAACACCACCACCAGTTAGACTTTCTAGCAAGGTAAGTCAGAACAGTCACCAAAAAAATGTTATATTTTATCTGTACCAATGTGCTTTGTTCGTTTCTTCTTTTGATTACATAAATTTAAATCAGTTTGTTTAACCCATTAAAAAAATATGCTTTTAAGCTTTACTTTTTTAATAAAAAAGGTTAAGTCAGTGATTGTACAAACTCTTTTAACACAAAAGTAAATAGAAATGAATCTAACAAAACTTTTTATTTTTCAATTAAGGGCCAGGGTGCATCAATTGGAGGTGGACTATACCGAGGCAGCGAGCAGCAGCAATCAACTTCGACAACCGGAGGTACTGGCTCAACGTCTAAAACAGTGGCGCCAATAGCTGTATTTATTGAGCCAAGAGATAACGACCTTAAGGTTATAAAAAGTGTCGTGTCGGAAATAATCGAACTGGCAGCTGCAAATAAAATTGTCACCCCCTCTGTTGTTGCGTGTATTAAGAGGATACCGGAATCCCAGCGCTGTGGACTTGTGTATTACATATTAACAGATTATTTGCATTTAGCCAATGTGGGCAAACAATACAGACGGTATCTTGCTATCGCAGTTTCCCACCTGATTCAACAGAACCACATGTCTGTAGATCATTTCCGACTTGCTTACAAAGAATTCAGCGACATCGCTAGCGATTTAATTGTTGATATTCCAGATCTTTGGCTATATATTCTGCAATTTACAGGTAAGATTGCATATTTATGGGTGAAACTCATATTTTTATACCCTTGCAGGAGGAGGGTATTATTAAATTAGTCAGATGTTTGGAACGCACAGAAGGAGACGGTTCCGACTCCATAAAGTATATATATTCTTGATCAGCATGAGAAGCTGAGTTGATATAGCCATCTCCGTCTGTCCGTCCGTCTTTGCGTATGCGTTTTACTCGGCCATCTTAAGAGCTATTGGGATTTGAGCTACTTATAACTCGGAAAATATAAAGTATGAAAATTGTCAGGATCGGACCATAATATCATATAGCTCTAGAAGAAACATTTTTGCAGAATTTTTGCATGAAATTTACCAACATGATAGTATTGGATAGAAAACCTCAGATCCCAAAATTTGAATCTGATCGAGATAAATAGAACACAAGTTACAGTCAATATAAAACGGCTCTAGCGCTGCCTTCTACGTCATCATCAAATCAACAGAGCACATGCATACACACTTTGCTTTGATGATGGAAGAAGAAGAAAAAAGTAATGTAAAAGTAAGTAGTAAAAAGAGTAATAATCTTTTGTTTGTGTATTGATGAATTGAATTGCAGGGAAAGAAATTTCAACATGAAAAATATTATTGCCAAGGACTGCAAGGGTATATAAACATCGGCATAGCCGAAGTTAGCTTCATTTATTATTTTTTTTTGAAACTATACAATTGTGCATTTTTGTTCGATTTTGTGTTTTCTGCAGGACCATTGATTGTAAAGAAAATTTTGACGGTGGCAGATCTTTGGAATAAAGACCTAAAAGACAGTTGCCTGGGAAAAAAGTTCCTTAAAGCATATTTGACATATTGTACAAGGGAAGTAGGACCGAATTTTACACGTCAAATGTGGAAGCAGTTTAACATGCATTGGCCCGATTTTATGCCAGAAAATGAAGTAGTTGATTTTATTGAATCCAACGTAAGTGTATCTTACGCTGTAGCTTAATCATGATAGTAGTAATTTTACTTAACATATTTCAGAGATTGGAATACGTGGAGAACGACTCAAAACAGCCTGTGATTGAGCAGCGCGAGTCGGTTGAAAAGCACGTTAAAAATGTGATAGAACATATTGAGCATTTGCTAAAGGAGGGAGCGACTGCAGATTGCATAATTGATTACAGTAATGTATGTAGTGAAAAATGAGACCATGTGTGCAATAGAATACACAATTACATTTTTATAGGGCAATATTGTGACGGCAGATAAACTTTTCATCCGAGGATTGACAGAAACGTTGAGTAATTTCGCAATTGTCTACAAAGACACTAGTTATAAACTAGAGACGGAGATCTTCCAAAAGTTTTGTATACCAGTTTTCCAGCGGTACATTGATTCACATGAAGAGCAGCAACTCGAGTGCTTATACGCAGTGCAACTACTAGTGCATAGTCTGGAGCATCCAAGGGGTAAGGAGTTTTTCTGAACCACTTGCCGTGGTTACTATATATTCATCTCTATTTTTATGTTAGGCTTGTTAAGTGAACTATTTGCCGAGCTATACGACGGTTATGTAATACAGAAGGAGTCCCTTTGTAAGTGGCGCGATTCAAAGGATCAATCTGCTGGCAAAGGTAAGTAGTAGGCGTCTTATCTTATACAGTGTTCTGATTTTTATTTCTTACATAGGTGTGGCTGTAAAAAGTCTGAATCACTTCTTCAACTCATTATTTAACGATGAAGCTAACTAACGCAACTGAGTTCTCGAGACCTGGCCAACACAGCAAGTCAGAGAAATATAACGCAACACAATTCAACAAATAGAAAGGAAATAAAATCATTGGAGTAAAAAAAAATATATTGATATATCTTACATAGGTCTACTTTATCAATGTACAGCAAGAGTCCCGGTGGATTGTGAGAAATAAATAAGCGTTAAGTGCGTGGAATCTTTGGTTACTGTACATTTGGAAGAATTGGCCCCAAGTATGTTATAAAGTTAAGAACAGGAAGTAAAGAACTGGTCTGTGAAAGTGTAATTCTACAACCATATATGTAAACATATACATGATGAGAATGATAAACCAGTTTTAAATATAATGTTTTTAATGGTAAACAGAATCCAAACCTTGTTACACTTCATTTGTAATTCGCTTATGTTTAAAGGAATGCCAAGGACTTGATTAATGTTTTTTGGTTAGCCTTTTGAAAAGGGTTAAAAGAATGGACAAACCTATTATAATTTTGTTTGCATTACTCTGCGACTATTCAGATAAGAAGGATTAAGCCTACGGGTGTACGATGGCAAGTTGACCTTATGATTCCTTGCGATATGCAAGATCCGTACTGCAAAATACGAGGCGCTAAAAATGTAAATGGAAAATTCGAATATTTCAAATATTTTGGACTATCGCTTTACAAATCTCAAAAAAAACTAAGTGTTACTAACTGAATAGGGATTCTCGGAGAGAAGGAAAATAACCCAGTCTTCATTCGTAGAATTCAAAATATGAACTGATTTTATTTAAAAAATCTTGAACTCTGAGAAGCGACAATTCTTCTTAAAAATACTTATTCTAATGGCCCACGATTTCGGGGGTTGAAAATTGTTTATATTTCATGCTCAGCGCTGGTTACTTGATACCGCGCCGCTGTTATAATCTTAAGTGTTTTCCACAGAGTGTGGAAGCATGTTTTGTTTGGTATTAAGCAATAATTGTCATATGAATTTTATGACTTACGTTTGTTTAAGTTTCGATTTGTATATTTCTTTGGTCAATCGGATTAGGTGAAGCTATTTCAGCTGTCCACGATGTTTAATCGTGTTTAATCAATCGCCAAATGCGATGTTTTGGACTTTATTTTTATAGTTATAATCTTATACAAATTATTATTAATATTATCATTAGTAAGATAGCTATTGTTAAAGAAGCATGATCAGTTACATGATGGACGTTGAACCTAGTCAATCTGATGTTTCTTTACCATTGTCACTGACTTCCTATTCTTACCAATTCTCTCGTATGTATTACTGAGTTGGCTTCTACTGGTTTTTATACTATAGTTGGCATTTTATCCAACAATTTCTGTTTCGGGATATCCACCCACTCCTGATGTGTATTACTGTGCTGACTTCTAGCCTTTTTTTAGGGTGGAGAATTTCAAAAATAACTACCTTTACTTTTTGAATGTGATCGCTCCACTATTTTTAAATATTGCTGATTGCTAAAATTTGATTGGTTATTCTGGTTACCATTAAATGTTGTCCTTTTATAATTATTTTGGCATATCTGGCTTTTTGGTACTACAGTATCTGACAATTTGTTGCCGGAATCTATGCGCAGTACGTTCAAGTGGCCCCTACGACACCAGGGCAAAGCCTGTTACGCGCGAGCCCAAGCAAATAGCTGTCCACCTCCCACCCGACCGACCGAGACTCTGAGTAGATTACAGGGAATAAAAGGTTGTAATCAGAGCAGAGGACACTAAAAGGTTCATGCATGGCATAGTTAGAAGAACAACGACTAAGTGTTAAAGGTATAATAGGATGTCTACTCTGTCTACATGGTACCGACAAATTTACCTGAGCCAATAACTCAGGCGTCAATATTACCAATAAGGAGCTTGTGCATAAAAATAACACCACTCATTTCCTTTGCGACCGTGGTAGAAATATGGGTATTAAAATTTAACTTATGGTCCATAAGTACGCCCAAATCATTCATATTATTTAGATGTATCAAAGGACTATTGTTTAGAAAATAAGTGACCAGTTAAGGAGAATTACTATAAAAAGTCATTACCTTACATTTGGTAGTGTTAAGATTTAATAGATTATACTGGCACGAGGATTAAAAATGTTTAAGATCAGCTTGTAGCAGACTAAATGAATCTGTTTCTTTATAAGTAAGACAAAGCTTAACATCGTCAGCATACATAAGCACACGCGAATGAATAATGACTGATGGAAGATCTTGAGAACTTGAGTACACATCCAGGTAGACCATCTGGCCCCGGAGAATAAAAAGGTTTAACCAGTTTAAGTTCACTAAGAACAGAACTTTCATCAATTACTGGATTAAAAATAGAATTAGCCTTTTTTAAATGATTAGGATACGGACTTGCTCGATATTCCGTTGAGGAATAAGTTGTTTTGAAAAAACTCGCAAACATATCGGCAATTGCCTGATCAGTGTTCGCTTTTTATACCATATACCCATAGGGTGAAATGGTATATTAAAGTCGCTAAAATGTATGTAACAGGCAGAAGGAAGCTTTTCCGACCCCATAAAGTATATATATTCTTGATCAGTATCAACAGCCGAGTCGATATAGCCATGTCCGTCCGTCTGTCCGTCCGTCCGTATGAACGCCTAGATCTCAGAGACTATAAGAGATAGAGCCACCAAATTTGGTAGGTAGGCTCATGTAGTATGTAGAGTGATCGAGTTTATTTCAAATTTTTGCCACGCCCCTTTCCGCCCCCGCAATTCAAAAAAAACGTTTATCTCAAAAACTATTGTAGCTAGAGACACCGTCTTTGGTATGTATATTTGCTTAGTAAATGCGCACATTTTGTATGTATAAAGATTTTGCCACGCCCCTTTCCGCCCCCAAAATTTGAAAAACTCGATTATCTCCCGTAATTTTTTACCTTGTGGAATCAAATTTGGCACACTTGAATTTGATACTAATACCCAGCAAAATACCAAATTTGATCAAAATCGGACAAAAAATAGCCAAGTTATGCATATAAACGTTTTTCCATAAGGCCGGAGTTGGTCGTTGGCGGATGGGGGCGCTAGGGTGCTCAGATGCATGAGTCAGTCAGATACTAAGATATGCTTGTAAAAAGCATGTGAACAGAATTTTTTTCAAATAGGCAAAATGCATTTGTTATTACAAATTTGAAATATTTGTTTTGTTGGTGTATGGTATACCTAAGTCGGCGAGACGACTTACTTACTTCATTTATTTTGAAAGCACAAAAACGATGGATGCACAGAGGTCTTACGTTTAGAATTAACGAAATTATAAAATTGTTTAGGGTCAGAAGAAAACTGAAGCTTACAGCGCTGAAGATAATTCTTATAGCATTGTGTATTAAGCATGATGAATTTTGAACGAGCGACTGTATACAGAGTCTTCACATTTTTCAAATTGGATAACTCTCGAGAGAACCAGGGAGGTTTATTAAGCCGCTCCTGCCTACCAAGAGGCACACAAATATCAAAGAGTGAATTTAGAGTATCATAAAAGAAGCGAATAGCTGAGTTCATATCTCTACAATTGTACAGATAAGACCAATCGGTAGTAAAAATGTTTTCATTAAGGCTGGCAAAGTCAGTCTTACGAAAACACCTAGTTAGAGGTAACTCATTTGAACCAAGTAATGGTGACAGTGAGGGTCAATTTTTATACCATACACCCATAGGGTGAAATGGTATATTAAAGTCGCCAAAATGTATGTAACAGGCAGAAGGAAGCTTTTCCGACCCCATAAAGTATATATATTCTTGATCAGTATCAACAGCCGAGTCGATCTAGCCATGTCCGTCTGTCCGTCCGTCCGTATGAACGCCTAGATCTCGGAGACTATAAGCGATAGAGTCACCAAATTTGGAATGTAGGCTCGTGTAGTATGTAGAGTGATCAAGTTTGTTTCAAATTTTTGCCACGCCCCTTTCCGCCCCCGCAATTCAAAAAAAACGTTTATCTCAAAAACTATTGTAGCTAGAGACACCGTCTTTGGTATGTATATTTGCTTAGTAAATGCGCACATTTTGTATGTATAAAGATTTTGCCACGCCCCTTTCCGCCCCCAAAATTTGAAAAACTCGATTATCTCCCGTAATTTTTTACCTTGTGGAATCAAATTTGGCACACTTGAATTTGATACTAATACCCAGCAAAATACCAAATTTGATCAAAATCGGACAAAAAATAGCCAAGTTATGCATATAAACGTTTTTCCATAAGGCCGGAGTTGGCCGTTGCCGGGTGGGGCGCTAGGGTGCTCAAATGCATGAGTGAGCGAGATACTAAGATATGCTTGTAAAAAGCATGTGAACAGAATTTTTTTGAAATAGGCAAATGCATTTGTTATTAGAAATTTGAAATATTTGTTTTACTGGTGTATGGTATACCTAAGTCGGCGAGACGACTTACTTACTTCATTAAATTTAATGTTGGATGAAATTTATCTTCGGGAAGAACAAAAGGTTCGATCCTAGAAACATCACAATAAGAAGGATCCAATACAAAAATAAGATCTAACGATTTTCCATTAGAATTTAAGACAGGATTGACTTGGGATAAAGATAAGCCTAGAAGGCCATCAATAAAGTCATGTGACATAGACGGCAGCAAAATTCGGTGCTTGTCCGTCTCTCTGCCTACAAGCTGCGAGCTCGAGATCGCGACCTTTTTCCCCCTCTCCGTAAAATTCGGTACTTGTCCGTCTCTCTGCCAACAAGTTCGACCAAAAAATGACCTTTTTCTCTGCCCAGCCTCTGCCGCTGATGCTCTGGCTCCCAACTGAAATTTTCGTGCCCACCCTTGTGGTAGATTCATCTGTTAGTGACCGTGACAAAGCCGGTAAATTAAAATCACCTAAAATTATGAGCATGTCTTGACTAGAAACTAAACAGGAGACAAACTGATAAATGATTTAAATAGACTATAATGTAATAGGATATGGATGAGGACGATGGGGGAATATAGGAGCAAGTAATAAAAGCATTAAAAGATTTAAAATTATTTAAGTAAATACTTTAACACCGACAAACTCAATCTGCTGGGTATAAGAAAATTGAATTATTTCAGATGATAAAGCAGCATCAACAGTTATCAGAACGCCACCGCCTACGCGAGAAATCTGGTCACGTCTGAATATAAAATATCAAAGAAGCTAACTTTGGCTATGCCAAAGTTTCTATACCCTTGCAGTCCACAAACAAAACATTCAAATTATTATTCTTTTTACTACAATTTTTCTTCTTCTTCCATCCAAAGCACCGCACGCATACACATACAGTTCGTGTAGCGTTGCGTCTGGGTGTGTATGCATGTGCTCTGTTGATTTGGTGATGACGTAGTAGGCAGCGCTTGAGCCGATTTATATTGACTGTAACTTGTGTTCTATTTATCCGATCAAATTCAAATTTTGGGATCTGAGATTTTATATCCAATACTATCATATTTCATGGGGATACTCCAATTTTTGCAAAAATGTTTGTTCTAGAGCTATATGGCAATTTTCATACTTTATCATCTCCGGGCTAAAAGTACCTCAAATATCAAATTTCATTCCGATAGCTCTTAAGATGCCAGCGTGAAGTTGATTTGCACAGACGGACGGACAGGCGGACATGAGTATATCGATTCAGCTTCTCATGCTGATCAAGAATATATATATTTTATGGGGTCGGAAATGTCTCCTTCTGTGCGTTACAAACATCTGACCAATTTTATAATACCCTCTGCAAGGGTATAAAAAGATTGTGGAAAAGACCGATGCATCAGTTATGTCAGGTTTTAGCCACGTCTCCGTAAAAGCAAAAATGTTATGTTCAAAAGAAAGACTTTTTACATAGAGATTAGGAAGTTTAGATTTCAGTCGTCTAACGTTCTGGTAACCCATGTTAAGGGGCGAAATTAGTTTTTTGACACACCAGCAGATGCCGATGTGCCAGGAATAGTGTTATTGGCAGGCGAACCGGTTGCCGATTTTTTTCCTTACAGTATATTCCTTAACTATCATATGCTTTGGCCAAAAATATTCTCAACATATAATGGTGAAGATATTGGCAGAAACACTAATTTTAAAGGACGAGATGTCACGAGAATACGAAAACGTTAACTTTCTTCCGAATGTAGGTCATTACATCATCAGATGTGACAACAGGGTCTAGCCTATGTAGAAACAAATATATGTTTCTTTGGTAGTATGCCAACGAGAGGCCGCGGTCCCAAAGCGTCAGCAGCAGCAGCAACGTTGGACAAGAAACCCACTGCAGCAGTCAACTTGTTCACGGGGCCCTCGATACTTTTAGAGCTATCGGCAATTTCCATTGGAATGTGTAATTGCCCGGACGCTTCGGACACTACAGTTGGCATCGTTTTTAAGAGATCATTCCCAGGTGATACCGGTAATTCCTTACTAATCACCACTGGGCTCTTAAACGATATCAATTGCTGTACATTGGGAGAGGACGGTGCATGACGCCAGTCGGGGACGTTAACAGACGCTGGCAGATCTACAGATAAAGAAACACCCCAAGGACTGGTTCTTTTACGTTTCGGAGACTCATTCATAAGCGATAAGCTTCTAAACTGGGTCTCAATCGTAAACTCTGCTTGGAGTTTGTTAAAACCCTCAAAGTGTCAAAACTATCTCTAGTCCGCCTCATGAATGAGCGCATCTCATTCTCGACTTCCCGGCAAGCATCACATCCATATTTTAAGCCACCACCTTTAGTAATAGACTCCTTGATTCTGTCTGTGTAACCTGCACACTTAACGTGAACCGCATTGTCACACAGCCAATAAAAAATATAATCATGGGAGTCAACTGCATTAGTGGCAACTATGCAATTATTTTTTGAGCAGACAACCATTTTATAAAATAATTTAATTTAATTTGGAAAAACTAAGGAATAAAAAATAAAATAAAAGATTTGAAGGGTATCCAAATATGTGTATAAGAAATATACTGATCAGTTCTGACACAAGGGTTAATGTGCAGAGTAAGCCGTCACAACTAAAGAATAAACCAGAGGGCCGGGGTTAACTTCGACCACGTCGAAGTTTGTATACCCTTGCAACTGTTTTGGTAATTCTTTCCTTACCCATAGCCATCAAAGTGTAAAAACGTTTTATCCAAAAAGTCTAATGTCTGCGAAAGAACGGCCTTCAATCTTAGCATAGGATATAACGAACTTTTTGATGAAAGTCACTGTTTTCCACCGATCGTTTCTATGGGAGCTATATGATATAGTCACCCGATCTTGATCATATTTGGCACAATTATTAAAAATAGCACAAAACTGACTAATACAAACTTTTATGACAATAGCTATAAAATTAATGAAGTTATTGAGAAAGTTACTGTTTGTGACTTTGCCGTTTGTATGGGAGCTATATGATATAGTCACCCGATCTTGATCAAATTTGGCACAATTATTAATAGGAACACCAAACTGACAAATATCAACTTTTATGACAATTGCTGATAAAATAACGAAGTTATTGAGAAAAGTCACTGTTCGTGACTTTGACGTTTGTATGGGAGCTATATGATATAGTCACCCGATCTTGATCAAATTTGGCACAATTATTAATAAGAACACAAAACTGACCAATACCAACTTTTATGACAATTGCTGATAAAATGACGAAGTTATTGAGAAAAGTCACTGTTCGTGACTTTGACGTTTGTATGGGAGCTATATGATATAGTGGTCCGATCCGGCTGAATCCGAGATATACAATGCCTGCAGTATATACAAGCATACGTGCAAAATTTCAGCTCTGTAGCTCTTACGGTCTCGGAGGAGTTCGCGTTGATCCAGACGGACATGGCTATTTGAACTCGTCTCGTCGTGCTGATCAAGAATATATATACTTTATATGGTCTGAGATGCTTCGTTCTATGCGTTGCACACTTCTGACCAAAATTAATATACCCTTTTTGCAAGGGTATAAAAATTGCAAGAATACAAAAAAACTAAAACACGTAGCACTGAGTCGCGGGTAGGCAAAAGACGAGAGCGCAAATCAAACAAGAATAGGAAAGAGCAACAACAATTTGTACGCAAGAGCACGATAGTTACCTACCCAGCATTTTTGAAGTTAACAGAGCATAATCGAGTCTTTTATGAGTCGCGCGCCGATTGAAAATAGTCAGAAAAGAGTCTTCCACGAGTCATCTTTTAATCATAAAAGAATCTTCTAGTCATAATTTAAACATTTCTGACTCATATTCGAATAAAATTTTCAATAATTTGCAACGAAAATAATTTTTATACCATACACCCATAGGGTGAAATGGTATATTAAAGTCGCCAAAATGTATGTAACAGGCAGAAGGAAGCTTTTCCGACCCCATAAAGTATATATATTCTTGATCAGTATCAACAGCCGAGTCGATATAGCCATGACCGTCTGTCCGTCCGTCCGTCAGTCCGTCCGTATGAACGCCTAGATCTCAGAGACTATAAGAGATAGAGCCACCAAATTTGGTATGTAGGCTCATGTAGTATGTAGAGTGATCGAGTTTATTTCAAAATTTTGCCACGCCCCTTTCCGCCCCCGCAATTCAAAAAAAACGTTTATCTTAAAAACTATTGCAGCTAGAGACACCATATTTGGTATGTATATTTGCTTAGTAAATGCGCTCATTTTGTAATTATAAAAATTTTGCCACGCCCCTTTCCGCCCCCGCAATTCAAAAAAAACGTTTATCTCAAAAACTATTGTAGCTAGAGACACCGTCTTTGGTATGTATATTTGCTTAGTAAATGCGCACATTTTGTATGTATAAAGATTTTGCCACGCCCCTTTCCGCCCCCAAAATTTGAAAAACTCGATTATCTCCCGTAATTTTTTACCTTGTGGAATCAAATTTGGCACACTTGAATTTGATACTAATACCCAGCAAAATACCAAATTTGATCAAAATCGGACAAAAAATAGCCAAGTTATGCATATAAACGTTTTTCCATAAGGCCGGAGTTGGTCGTTGGCGGATGGGGGCGCTAGGGTGCTCAGATGCATGAGTCAGTCAGATACTAAGATATGCTTGTAAAAAGCATGTGAACAGAATTTTTTTCAAATAGGCAAAATGCATTTGTTATTACAAATTTGAAATATTTGTTTTGTTGGTGTATGGTATACCTAAGTCGGCGAGACGACTTACTTACTTCATTTATTTTGAAAGCACAAAAACGATGGATGCACAGAGGTCTTACGTTTAGAATTAACGAAATTATAAAATTGTTTAGGGTCAGAAGAAAACTGAAGCTTACAGCGCTGAAGATAATTCTTATAGCAATGTGTATTAAGCATGATGAATTTTGAACGAGCGACTGTATACAGAGTCTTCACATTTTTCAAATTGGATAACTCTCGAGAGAACCAGGGAGGTTTATTAGGCCGCTCCTGCCTACCAAGAGGCACACAAATATCAAAGAGTGAATTTAGAGTATCATAAAAGAAGCGAATAGCTGAGTTCATATCTCTACAATTGTACAGATAAGACCAATCGGTAGTAAAAATGTTTTCATTAAGGCTGGCAAAGTCAGTCTTACGAAAACACCTAGTTAGAGGTAACTCATTTGAACCAAGTAATGGTGACAGTGAGGGTAAATTTTTAAATTTAATGTTGGATGAAATTTATTTTCGGGAAGAACAAAAGGTTCGATCCTAGAAACATCACAATAAGAAGGATCCAATACAAAAATAAGATCTAACGATTTTCCATTAGAATTTAAGACAGGATTGACTTGGGATAAAGATAAGCCTAGAAGGCCATCAATAAAGTCATGTGACATAGACGGCAGCAAAATTCGGTGCTTGTCCGTCTCTCTGCCTACAAGCTGCGAGCTCGAGATCGCGACCTTTTTCCCCCTCTCCGTAAAATTCGGTACTTGTCCGTCTCTCTGCCAACAAGTTCGACCAAAAAATGACCTTTTTCTCTGCCCAGCCTCTGCCGCTGATGCTCTGGCTCCCAACTAAAATTTTCGTGCCCACCCTTGTGGTAGATTCATCTGTTAGTGACCGTGACAAAGCCGGTAAATTAAAATCACCTAAAATTATGAGCATGTCTTGACTAGAAACTAAACAGGAGACAAACTGAATTGCCTATAAATGATTTAAATAGACTATAATGTAATAGGATATGGATGAGGACGATGGGGGAATATAGGAGCAAGTAATAAAAGCATTAAAAGATTTAAAATTATTTAAGTAAATACTTTAACACCGACAAACTCAATCTGCTGGGTATAAGAAAATTGAATTATTTCAGATGATAAAGCAGCATCAACAGTTATCAGAACGCCACCGCCTACGCGAGAAATCTGGTCACGTCTGAATATAAAATATCAAAGAAGCTAACTTTGGCTATGCCAAAGTTTCTATACCCTTGCAGTCCACAAACAAAACATTCAAATTATTATTCTTTTTACTACAATTTTTCTTCTTCTTCCATCCAAAGCACCGCACGCATACACATACAGTTCGTGTAGCGTTGCGTCTGTATGTGTATGCATGTGCTCTGTTGATTTGGTGATGACGTAGTAGGCAGCGCTTGAGCCGATTTATATTGACTGTAACTTGTGTTCTATTTATCCGATCAAATTCAAATTTTGGGATCTGAGATTTTATATCCAATACTATCATATTTCATGGGGATACTCCAATTTTTGCAAAAATGTTTGTTCTAGAGCTATATGGCAATTTTCATACTTTATCATCTCCGGGCTAAAAGTACCTCAAATATCAAATTTCATTCCGATAGCTCTTAAGATGCCAGCGTGAAGTTGATTTGCACAGACGGACGGACAGGCGGACATGAGTATATCGATTCAGCTTCTCATGCTGATCAAGAATATATATATTTTATGGGGTCGGAAATGTCTCCTTCTGTGCGTTACAAACATCTGACCAATTTTATAATACCCTCTGCAAGGGTATAAAAAGATTGTGGAAAAGACCGATGCATCAGTTATGTCAGGTTTTAGCCACGTCTCCGTAAAAGCAAAAATGTTATGTTCAAAAGAAAGACTTTTTACATAGAGATTAGGAAGTTTAGATTTCAGTCGTCTAACGTTCTGGTAACCCATGTTAAGGGGCGAAATTAGTTTTTTGACACACCAGCAGATGCCGATGTGCCAGGAATAGTGTTATTGGCAGGCGAACCGGTTGCCGATTTTTTTTCCTTACAATATATTCCTTAACTATCATATGCTTTGGCCAAAAATATTCTCAACATATAATGGTGAAGATATTGGCAGAAACACTAATTTTAAAGGACGAGATGTCACGAGAATACGAAAACGTTAACTTTCTTCCGAATGTAGGTCATTACATCATCAGATGTGACAACAGGGTCTAGCCTATGTAGAAACAAATATATGTTTCTTTGGTAGTATGCCAACGAGAGGCCGCGGTCCCAAAGCGTCAGCAGCAGCAGCAACGTTGGACAAGAAACCCACTGCAGCAGTCAACTTGTTCACGGGGCCCTCGATACTTTTAGAGCTATCGGCAATTTCCATTGGAATGTGTAATTGCCCGGACGCTTCGGACACTACAGTTGGCATCGTTTTTAAGAGATCATTCCCAGGTGATACCGGTAATTCCTTACTAATCACCACTGGGCTCTTAAACGATATCAATTGCTGTACATTGGGAGAGGACGGTGCATGACGCCAGTCGGGGACGTTAACAGACGCTGGCAGATCTACAGATAAAGAAACACCCCAAGGACTGGTTCTTTTACGTTTCGGAGACTCATTCATAAGCGATAAGCTTCTAAACTGGGTCTCAATCGTAAACTCTGCTTGGAGTTTGTTAAAACCCTCAAAGTGTCAAAACTATCTCTAGTCCGCCTCATGAATGAGCGCATCTCATTCTCGACTTCCCGGCAAGCATCACATCCATATTTTAAGCCACCACCTTTAGTAATAGACTCCTTGATTCTGTCTGTGTAACCTGCACACTTAACGTGAACCGCATTGTCACACAGCCAATAAAAAATATAATCATGGGAGTCAACTGCATTAGTGGCAACTATGCAATTATTTTTTGAGCAGACAACCATTTTATAAAATAATTTAATTTAATTTGGAAAAACTAAGGAATAAAAAATAAAATAAAAGATTTGAAGGGTATCCAAATATGTGTATAAGAAATATACTGATCAGTTCTGACACAAGGGTTAATGTGCAGAGTAAGCCGTCACAACTAAAGAATAAACCAGAGGGCCGGGGTTAACTTCGACCACGTCGAAGTTTGTATACCCTTGCAACTGTTTTGGTAATTCTTTCCTTACCCATAGCCATCAAAGTGTAAAAACGTTTTATCCAAAAAGTCTAATGTCTGCGAAAGAACGGCCTTCAATCTTAGCATAGGATATAACGAACTTTTTGATGAAAGTCACTGTTTTCCACCGATCGTTTCTATGGGAGCTATATGATATAGTCACCCGATCTTGATCATATTTGGCACAATTATTAAAAATAGCACAAAACTGACTAATACAAACTTTTATGACAATAGCTATAAAATTAATGAAGTTATTGAGAAAGTCACTGTTTGTGACTTTGCCGTTTGTATGGGAGCTATATGATATAGTCACCCGATCTTGATCAAATTTGGCACAATTATTAATAGGAACACCAAACTGACAAATATCAACTTTTATGACAATTGCTGATAAAATAACGAAGTTATTGAGAAAAGTCACTGTTCGTGACTTTGACGTTTGTATGGGAGCTATATGATATAGTCACCCGATCTTGATCAAATTTGGCACAATTATTAATAAGAACACAAAACTGACCAATACCAACTTTTATGACAATTGCTGATAAAATGACGAAGTTATTGAGAAAAGTCACTGTTCGTGACTTTGACGTTTGTATGGGAGCTATATGATATAGTGGTCCGATCCGGCTGAATCCGAGATATACAATGCCTGCAGTATATACAAGCATACGTGCAAAATTTCAGCTCTGTAGCTCTTACGGTCTCGGAGGAGTTCGCGTTGATCCAGACGGACATGGCTATTTGAACTCGTCTCGTCGTGCTGATCAAGAATATATATACTTTATATGGTCTGAGATGCTTCGTTCTATGCGTTGCACACTTCTGACCAAAATTAATATACCCTTTTGCAAGGGTATAAAAATTGCAAGAATACAAAAAAACTAAAACACGTATCACTGAGTCGCGGGTAGGCAAAAGACGAGAGCGCAAATCAAACAAGAATAGGAAAGAGCAACAACAATTTGTACGCAAGAGCACGATAGTTACCTACCCAGCATTTTTGAAGTTAACAGAGCATAATCGAGTCTTTTATGAGTCGCGCGCCGATTGAAAATAGTCAGAAAAGAGTCTTCCACGAGTCATCTTTTAATCATAAAAGAATCTTCTAGTCATAATTTAAACATTTCTGACTCATATTCGAATAAAATTTTCAATAATTTGCAACGAAAATAATTTTTATACCATACACCCATAGGGTGAAATGGTATATTAAAGTCGCCAAAATGTATGTAACAGGCAGAAGGAAGCTTTTCTGACCCCATAAAGTATATATATTCTTGATCAGTATCAACAGCCGAGTCGATATAGCCATGACCGTCTGTCCGTCCGTCCGTCCGTATGAACGCCTAGATCTCAGAGACTATAAGAGATAGAGCCACCAAATTTGGTGTGTAGGCTCATGTAGTATGTAGAGTGATCGAGTTTATTTCAAAATTTTGCCACGCCCCTTTCCGCCCCCGCAATTCAAAAAAAACGTTTATCTTAAAAACTATTGCAGCTAGAGACACCATATTTGGTATGTATATTTGCTTAGTAAATGCGCTCATTTTGTAATTATAAAAATTTTGCCACGCCCCTTTCCGCCCCCGCAATTCAAAAAAAACGTTTATCTCAAAAACTATTGTAGCTAGAGACACCGTCTTTGGTATGTATATTTGCTTAGTAAATGCGCACATTTTGTATGTATAAAGATTTTGCCACGCCCCTTTCCGCCCCCAAAATTTGAAAAACTCGATTATCTCCCGTAATTTTTTACCTTGTGGAATCAAATTTGGCACACTTGAATTTGATACTAATACCCAGCAAAATACCAAATTTGATCAAAATCGGACAAAAAATAGCCAAGTTATGCATATAAACGTTTTTCCATAAGGCCGGAGTTGGTCGTTGGCGGATGGGGGCGCTAGGGTGCTCAGATGCATGAGTCAGTCAGATACTAAGATATGCTTGTAAAAAGCATGTGAACAGAATTTTTTTCAAATAGGCAAAATGCATTTGTTATTACAAATTTGAAATATTTGTTTTGTTGGTGTATGGTATACCTAAGTCGGCGAGACGACTTACTTACTTCATTTATTTTGAAAGCACAAAAACGATGGATGCACAGAGGTCTTACGTTTAGAATTAACGAAATTATAAAATTGTTTAGGGTCAGAAGAAAACTGAAGCTTACAGCGCTGAAGATAATTCTTATAGCAATGTGTATTAAGCATGATGAATTTTGAACGAGCGACTGTATACAGAGTCTTCACATTTTTCAAATTGGATAACTCTCGAGAGAACCAGGGAGGTTTATTAAGCCGCTCCTGCCTACCAAGAGGCACACAAATATCAAAGAGTGAATTTAGAGTATCATAAAAGAAGCGAATAGCTGAGTTCATATCTCTACAATTGTACAGATAAGACCAATCGGTAGTAAAAATGTTTTCATTAAGGCTGGCAAAGTCAGTCTTACGAAAACACCTAGTTAGAGGTAACTCATTTGAACCAAGTAATGGTGACAGTGAGGGTAAATTTTTAAATTTAATGTTGGATGAAATTTATCTTCGGGAAGAACAAAAGGTTCGATCCTAGAAACATCACAATAAGAAGGATCCAATACAAAAATAAGATCTAACGATTTTCCATTAGAATTTAAGACAGGATTGACTTGGGATAAAGATAAGCCTAGAAGGCCATCAATAAAGTCATGTGACATAGACGGCAGCAAAATTCGGTGCTTGTCCGTCTCTCTGCCTACAAGCTGCGAGCTCGAGATCGCGACCTTTTTCCCCCTCTCCGTAAAATTCGGTACTTGTCCGTCTCTCTGCCAACAAGTTCGACCAAAAAATGACCTTTTTCTCTGCCCAGCCTCTGCCGCTGATGCTCTGGCTCCCAACTAAAATTTTCGTGCCCACCCTTGTGGTAGATTCATCTGTTAGTGACCGTGACAAAGCCGGTAAATTAAAATCACCTAAAATTATGAGCATGTCTTGACTAGAAACTAAACAGGAGACAAACTGAATTGCCTATAAATGATTTAAATAGACTATAATGTAATAGGATATGGATGAGGACGATGGGGGAATATAGGAGCAAGTAATAAAAGCATTAAAAGATTTAAAATTATTTAAGTAAATACTTTAACACCGACAAACTCAATCTGCTGGGTATAAGAAAATTGAATTATTTCAGATGATAAAGCAGCATCAACAGTTATCAGAACGCCACCGCCTACGCGAGAAATCTGGTCACGTCTGAATATAAAATATCAAAGAAGCTAACTTTGGCTATGCCAAAGTTTCTATACCCTTGCAGTCCACAAACAAAACATTCAAATTATTATTCTTTTTACTACAATTTTTCTTCTTCTTCCATCCAAAGCACCGCACGCATACACATACAGTTCGTGTAGCGTTGCGTCTGTGTGTGTATGCATGTGCTCTGTTGATTTGGTGATGACGTAGTAGGCAGCGCTTGAGCCGATTTATATTGACTGTAACTTGTGTTCTATTTATCCGATCAAATTCAAATTTTGGGATCTGAGATTTTATATCCAATACTATCATATTTCATGGGGATACTCCAATTTTTGCAAAAATGTTTGTTCTAGAGCTATATGGCAATTTTCATACTTTATCATCTCCGGGCTAAAAGTACCTCAAATATCAAATTTCATTCCGATAGCTCTTAAGATGCCAGCGTGAAGTTGATTTGCACAGACGGACGGACAGGCGGACATGAGTATATCGATTCAGCTTCTCATGCTGATCAAGAATATATATATTTTATGGGGTCGGAAATGTCTCCTTCTGTGCGTTACAAACATCTGACCAATTTTATAATACCCTCTGCAAGGGTATAAAAAGATTGTGGAAAAGACCGATGCATCAGTTATGTCAGGTTTTAGCCACGTCTCCGTAAAAGCAAAAATGTTATGTTCAAAAGAAAGACTTTTTACATAGAGATTAGGAAGTTTAGATTTCAGTCGTCTAACGTTCTGGTAACCCATGTTAAGGGGCGAAATTAGTTTTTTGACACACCAGCAGATGCCGATGTGCCAGGAATAGTGTTATTGGCAGGCGAACCGGTTGCCGATTTTTTTTCCTTACAATATATTCCTTAACTATCATATGCTTTGGCCAAAAATATTCTCAACATATAATGGTGAAGATATTGGCAGAAACACTAATTTTAAAGGACGAGATGTCACGAGAATACGAAAACGTTAACTTTCTTCCGAATGTAGGTCATTACATCATCAGATGTGACAACAGGGTCTAGCCTATGTAGAAACAAATATATGTTTCTTTGGTAGTATGCCAACGAGAGGCCGCGGTCCCAAAGCGTCAGCAGCAGCAGCAACGTTGGACAAGAAACCCACTGCAGCAGTCAACTTGTTCACGGGGCCCTCGATACTTTTAGAGCTATCGGCAATTTCCATTGGAATGTGTAATTGCCCGGACGCTTCGGACACTACAGTTGGCATCGTTTTTAAGAGATCATTCCCAGGTGATACCGGTAATTCCTTACTAATCACCACTGGGCTCTTAAACGATATCAATTGCTGTACATTGGGAGAGGACGGTGCATGACGCCAGTCGGGGACGTTAACAGACGCTGGCAGATCTACAGATAAAGAAACACCCCAAGGACTGGTTCTTTTACGTTTCGGAGACTCATTCATAAGCGATAAGCTTCTAAACTGGGTCTCAATCGTAAACTCTGCTTGGAGTTTGTTAAAACCCTCAAAGTGTCAAAACTATCTCTAGTCCGCCTCATGAATGAGCGCATCTCATTCTCGACTTCCCGGCAAGCATCACATCCATATTTTAAGCCACCACCTTTAGTAATAGACTCCTTGATTCTGTCTGTGTAACCTGCACACTTAACGTGAACCGCATTGTCACACAGCCAATAAAAAATATAATCATGGGAGTCAACTGCATTAGTGGCAACTATGCAATTATTTTTTGAGCAGACAACCATTTTATAAAATAATTTAATTTAATTTGGAAAAACTAAGGAATAAAAAATAAAATAAAAGATTTGAAGGGTATCCAAATATGTGTATAAGAAATATACTGATCAGTTCTGACACAAGGGTTAATGTGCAGAGTAAGCCGTCACAACTAAAGAATAAACCAGAGGGCCGGGGTTAACTTCGACCACGTCGAAGTTTGTATACCCTTGCAACTGTTTTGGTAATTCTTTCCTTACCCATAGCCATCAAAGTGTAAAAACGTTTTATCCAAAAAGTCTAATGTCTGCGAAAGAACGGCCTTCAATCTTAGCATAGGATATAACGAACTTTTTGATGAAAGTCACTGTTTTCCACCGATCGTTTCTATGGGAGCTATATGATATAGTCACCCGATCTTGATCATATTTGGCACAATTATTAAAAATAGCACAAAACTGACTAATACAAACTTTTATGACAATAGCTATAAAATTAATGAAGTTATTGAGAAAGTCACTGTTTGTGACTTTGCCGTTTGTATGGGAGCTATATGATATAGTCACCCGATCTTGATCAAATTTGGCACAATTATTAATAGGAACACCAAACTGACAAATATCAACTTTTATGACAATTGCTGATAAAATAACGAAGTTATTGAGAAAAGTCACTGTTCGTGACTTTGACGTTTGTATGGGAGCTATATGATATAGTCACCCGATCTTGATCAAATTTGGCACAATTATTAATAAGAACACAAAACTGACCAATACCAACTTTTATGACAATTGCTGATAAAATGACGAAGTTATTGAGAAAAGTCACTGTTCGTGACTTTGACGTTTGTATGGGAGCTATATGATATAGTGGTCCGATCCGGCTGAATCCGAGATATACAATGCCTGCAGTATATACAAGCATACGTGCAAAATTTCAGCTCTGTAGCTCTTACGGTCTCGGAGGAGTTCGCGTTGATCCAGACGGACATGGCTATTTGAACTCGTCTCGTCGTGCTGATCAAGAATATATATACTTTATATGGTCTGAGATGCTTCGTTCTATGCGTTGCACACTTCTGACCAAAATTAATATACCCTTTTTGCAAGGGTATAAAAATTGCAAGAATACAAAAAAACTAAAACACGTATCACTGAGTCGCGGGTAGGCAAAAGACGAGAGCGCAAATCAAACAAGAATAGGAAAGAGCAACAACAATTTGTACGCAAGAGCACGATAGTTACCTACCCAGCATTTTTGAAGTTAACAGAGCATAATCGAGTCTTTTATGAGTCGCGCGCCGATTGAAAATAGTCAGAAAAGAGTCTTCCACGAGTCATCTTTTAATCATAAAAGAATCTTCTAGTCATAATTTAAACATTTCTGACTCATATTCGAATAAAATTTTCAATAATTTGCAACGAAAATAATTTTTATACCATACACCCATAGGGTGAAATGGTATATTAAAGTCGCCAAAATGTATGTAACAGGCAGAAGGAAGCTTTTCTGACCCCATAAAGTATATATATTCTTGATCAGTATCAACAGCCGAGTCGATATAGCCATGTCCGTCTGTCTGTCCGTCCGTATGAACGCCTAGATCTCGGAGACTATAAGAGATAGAGCCACCAAATTTGGTGTGTAGGCTCATGTAGTATGTAGAGTGATCGAGTTTATTTCAAATTTTTGCCACGCCCCTTTCCGCCCCCGCAATTAAAAAAAAACGTTTATCTCAAAACTATTATAGCTAGAGACACCATATTTGGTATGTATATTTGCTTAGTAAATGCGCACATTTTGTATGTATAAAGATTTTGCCACGCCCCTTTCCGCCCCCGAAATTTGAAAAACTCGATTATCTCCCGTAATTTTTTACCTTCTAGAATCAAATTTGGCACACTTGAAGTTGATACTAATACCCAAAATCGGACAAAAAATAGTCAAGTTATGCATATAAACGTTTTTCCATAAGGCCGGAGTTGGCCGTTGGCGGCTGGTGGCGCTAGGGTGCTCATATGCATGAGTGAGAGAGATACTAAGATATGCTTGTAAAAAGCATGTGAACAGAACTTTTTTAAAATAGCCAAATGCATTAATTATTACAAATTTAAAATATTTGTTTTGCTGGTGTATGGTATACCAAAGTCGGCGAGACGACTTACTTACTTCATTATTACTATACATATGTTATCTTAAAATATCAAAGAAGCTAACTTCGGCAATGCCGAAGTTTATATACCCTTGCAGTCCCTGGCAATAATTTTTTTACATTTTGAAATTTCTTTCTCTGCAACTCAATTCATCAATACACAAACGAAACATTCAAATTATTTCTCTTTTTACTACAAATTTTTCTTCCATCATTCCGTAAGCAAAGCACAACACGCATACACATACCTACATACGTGTAGCGCTACGTTTGTGTGTGTGTATGCATGTGCTCTGTTTGATTTGCTGATGACGTAGAACCGATTTGTATTGACTGTAACTTGTGTTCTATTTATCCGATCAAACTCAAATTTTGGGATCTGAGATTATATCAAATTCTATTATATTGGTAAATTTCATGGGGATACTCCAATTTTTGCAAAAATTTTTGTAGTAGCTCAAATATGAAATTTCATTCCGATAGCTCTTAAGATGCCAGCGTGAAGTTGATTTGCACAGACGGACGGACGGACAGACGGACATGGCTATATCGACTCAGCTTCTCATGCTGATCAAGAATATATATACTTTATGGGGTCGGAAACGTCTCCTTCTGTGCGTTACAAACATCTGACCAATTTTATAATACCCTCTGCAAGGGTATAAAAATAACAACAAAAAGTAAATAGATATTCAAAACAAAACATAACAAACAATGAATCGAAGTTAAAATTTAGTTTGGCCAAGTAAAATTTCTTAACCAAACCTATAGCCATCAAAGTGTAAAAACGTTTTATCAAAAAAGTCTAATGTCTGCAAAAGAACGGCCTTCAATCTTAGCATAGGATATAACGAACTTTTTGATGAAAGTCACTGTTTTCCACCGATCGTTTCTATGGGAGCTATATGATATAGTCACCCGATCTTGATCATATTTGTCAAAATTATTAATAAGAACACAAAACTGACCAATTCCAACTTTTATGACAGTTGCTGATAAAATAACGAAGTTATTGAGAAAAGTCACTGTTCGTGACTTTGACGTTTGTATGGGAGCTATATGATATAGTGGTCCGATTCGGCTGAATCCAAGATATACAACGCCTGCATTATATACAAGCCTACGTGCAAAATTTCAGCTCTGTAGCTCTTACGGTCTCGGAGGAGTTCGCGTTGATCCAGACGGACGGACGGACGGACATGGCTATTTGAACTCGTCTCGTCGTGCTGATCAAGAATATATGTAAATACTTTATATGGTCTGAGATGCTTCGTTCTATGCGTTGCACACTTCTGACCATAATTAATATACCCTATTTGCAAAGGTATAAAAATTAAAATAAAATAAAATATTAATATCTGTTTCTGTAGTACTTACGAACTGCCTAAGTTGAATCTCATTTTTTTGCACTTCCTCATCAAATGCTGCTACTTCACTAATAGCACTGAGGGGAAGTTTTGGGATGTCTGAAAATAAGACATCAGAATCAAAATCTGTGTTGTTTTTTCTGTTTTCCATTTTAACAGAGACTACCTCCTCTGTCCCCGTTTATTTGACTCTTTTAAAGCAGTTATTTCTGCTTTCAAATCGGAATTTAATAGTTTTATCTCAGAAACCTCAGACCGCAACTGTTTAATTTCTTTCACCAAGTCTTGTAAAAGATTTTGGAGGTATCCGGTCTCTGGTATCGTCAAGTTTGTCACTAAAAATTATGTGTTTATTAGAAATAATATTGGAAAATTATTAATAATGAAGTAAGTAAGTCGTCTCGCCGACTTAGGTATACCATACACCAGTAAAACAAATATTTCAAATTTGTAATAACAAATGCATTTGCCTATTTTAAAAAAGTTCTGTTCACATGCTTTAGAAGCATATCTTAGTATCTCGCTAACTCATGCATATGAGCACCCTAGCGCCCGACCCGCCAACAGCCAACTCCGGCCTTATGGAAAAACATTTATATGCATAACTTGGCTATTTTTTGTCCGTTTTTGATCAAATTTGGTATTTTGCTGGGTATTAGTAACATATTCAAGTGTGCCAAATTTGATTCCACAACGTACAAAATTACGGGAGATAATCGAGTTTTTCATATTTCGGGGGCGGAAAGTGGCGTGGAAAAATCGTTATGCATACAAAATGTGCGCATTTACTACGCAAATATACATAGCAAATATGGTGTCTCTAGCTATAACAGTTTTTGAGATAGACGTTTTTTTTGAATTGCGGGGGCGGAAAGGGGCGTGGCAAAATTTTGAAATAAACTCGATCATTCTACATACTACATGAGCCTACATACCAAATTTGGTGGCTCTATCTCTTATAGTCTCTGAGATCTGGGCGTTCATACGGACGGACAGACGGATATGGCTATATCGACTCGGCTGTTGATACTGATCAAGAATATATATACTTTATGGGGTCGGAAAAGCTTCCTTCTGTTATGGTATAAAAATATATTACTTACATGTTGTTAAATTATTACTTGGAATATAATTCAATTCCGATGAAGTTATGTTATTGAAGGACATGGTGAAGTTGCGGAATCTCTAAGGAATCTCGCAAACATATTCTTTTATTATTTATTTGATTTAAGCAAAATTCAAATGTATTATCGAAGGCTCGTAAGTCACGATCGAATGACAAATTTTTCACATTTCGGCATGTGCTGAAGAAAAAGAGCCGTTTAACTTAGATCTAAGCTTAGATAAGTATCGCTTTTGGATCAGTCAAGCAAGCACTCCTATGCACTCATACATAGTAAGAAAGCAAAACCAAGCAAAACCAAGGTGATTCAAAATCATATTTGAATCACCTGCATGCTCATTTGGCGATTGCTTTGCATTTCGTTTTAAAACAAATTTAAATTTGAAACCAATCATACTTTGAGCATATGGAAGGGTCTTTTATGAGTCTTCTTTCGATCGCCCAGGAGATTAGTAGTTTTTATACCATACATCCATAGGGTGAAATGATATATTAAAGTCGCCAAAATGTTTGTAACAGGCAGAAGGAAGCTTTTCCAACCCCATAAAGTATATATATTCGGGATCAACAGCCGAGTCGATATAGAAATGTCCGTCCGTCCGTCTGTCCGTTTGAACACGTAGATCTCAGAGACTATAAGAGCTAGAGTCACAAAATTTGGTACGTAGACTCGTGTATTACCTACGGTGGTCAAGTTGATTTCAAATTTTTGCCACGCCCCCCTCCGCCCACGAAATTTAAACAAATTTGATTTTCTTAAAGACTATAATAGCTAAAGACATCAAATTTGGTATGATTAATCCTTTAGTAAGCGCACAGAAATTTGTTGCAAAACAATTTGCCACGCCCTCCTCCGCCCCCGCAATTGAAACAAAACCGATTTTCTCAAAGACTCTAATACCTAATAGACACCAAATTTGGTATGTGTCCGTCTGTCCGTCCGTCTGTCCGTCCGTCCGTCTGTCCGTCCGTCTGTCCGTCCGTCCGTCTGTCCGTCCGTATGAACGCCTAGTTCTCGGAGACTATAAGAGATAGAGCCACCAAATTTGAAATGTAGGCTCGTGTGGTATGTAGAGTGATCGAGTTTGTTTCAAATTTTTGCCACGCCCCTTTCCGCCCCCGCAATTAAAAAAAAACGTTTATCTCAAAAACTATTGCAGCTAGAGACACCATATTTGGTATGTATATTTGCTTAGTAAATACGCTCATTTTGTAATTATAAAGATTTTGCCACGCCCCTTTCCGCCCCCGAAATTTGAAAAACTCGATTATCTCCCGTAATTTTTCACCTTGTGGAATCAAATTTGGCACACTTGAAATTGATACTAATATCCAGCAAAATACTAAATTTGATCAAAATCGGACAAAAAATAGCCAAGTTATGCATAAAACCGTTTTTTCATAAGGCCGGAGTTGGCCGTTGCCGGGTGGGGCGCTAGGGTGCTCAAATGCATGAGTGAGCGAGATACTAAGATATGCTTGTAAAAAGCATGTGAACAGAACTTTATTAAAATAGGCAAATGCATTTGTTATTACAAATTTGAAATATTTGTTTTACTGGTGTATGGTATACCTAAGTCGGCGAGACGACTTACTTACTTCATTTGAATTGGCCGTTGCGTGAGCGAGATACTGAGATATGCTTCTGAAAAGCATGTAATCAGAATTTTTGAAAAAAAACGTGAATGCATTTGTTATTATAAATTTGAAATATTTGTTTTATTGGTGTATGGTATACCTAAGTCGGCGAGACGACTTACTTACTTCATTGAATCATCAAGGGGACTCAAAAAAGACTCATCAAGACGATTTCTGTTAAAACAGTCTTCCAAATGCTTGCAGGGAGATTAGCTAAACAACAACACCGCTAATGCAAGTAATTGTTGTAAGTTTTAATTTATGTACATACATTGAAACAAAATTGAAAATTGAAACAAAAAGCACAAAAACAACTGAAAGAAATCGCGAAATGAAAATACAATTCGAATGTTAAAATTTTAATTAAACCGATGAGTTTAAAAGTTAAAAAAAGGTTTTTAATCACGAGAAACAAATCAAATTTGATAAGAGCAAAAAAAAAAACGTCCGTCCTCATATCCAAAATGAAGTAAGTAAGTCGTCTCACCGACTTAGGTATACCATACACCAGTAAAACAAATATTTCAAATTTGTAATAACAAATGCATTTGCCTATTTCAAAAAAATTCTGTTCACATGCTTTTTACAAGCATATCTTAGTATCTCACTCACTCATGCATATGAGCACCCTAGCGCCACCACCCGCCAACGACCAACTCCGGCCTTATGGAAAAACGTTTATATGCAAAACTTGGCTATTTTTTGTCCGATTTTGATCAAATTTGGTATTTTGCTGAATATTAGTATCAATTTCAAGTGTGCCAAATTTGATTCCACAAGGTGAAAAATTACGGGAGATAATCGAGTTTTTCAAATTTCGGGGGCGGAAAGGGGCGTGGCAAAATCTTTATAATTACAAAATGAGCGTATTTACTAAGCAAATATACATACCAAATATGGTGTCTCTAGCTGCAATAGTTTTTGAGATAAACGTTTTTTTTGAATTGCGGGGGCGGAAAGGGGCGTGGCAAAATCTTTATAATTACAAAATGAGCGCATTTACTAAGCAAATATACATACCAAATATGGTGTCTCTAGCTGCAATAGTTTTTGAGATAAACGTTTTTTTTTAATTGCGGGGGCGGAAAGGGGCGTGGCAAAAATTTGAAACAAACTTGATCACTCTACATACCACACGAGCCTACATTTCTAATTTGGTAGCTCTATCTCTTATAGTCTCCGAGAACTAGGCGTTCATACGGACGGACAGACGGAAAGACGGACAGACGGACGGACGGACGGACAGACGGACATGGCTAGATCGACTCGGCTGTTGATCCTGATCAAGAATATATATACTTTATGGGGTCGGAAAAACTTCCTTCTGCCTGTTACATACATTTTGGCGACTTTAATATACCATTTCACCCTATGGGTGTATGGTATAAAAAACACGTCCGTCCTCTGCAACGAGTGAAAAGAGTTAAGTTTGGACAAATGTAAATTATTTCACATTTGTAGGAGAAAACTTTGTTCATTTCCTACACTATTTGTAAATAATATAGAAATATACAACAAATAACAGCATTAAAAATTCTTGCCCTCACCTTCGACAATCGACTTACTTTTAAGCAACATTGATCTTAGAATTAACTTAGACAAAAGCCTTAATACATATTATTAAATTCCTGACATCCGTAAAATCTCATATCCATCCTACCTCGCTCATACATGTAACAAGGGCCTTGATCCTATCTAAAATTGAGTATGGACTGCCATGATTCCAAAAATAGTGTGCACAACCAACCCAATCATATACACCGATGGTTCTAAAACGGGTACTTCCACTACTGGACTACGGACTACTGCTCTCACACTCTTCAATCTTCACAGCAGAAGCAGTTGCCGTACTTAAATCAATCCAATACGCCACCAAAGTACGGGGGAAGTTTGTCATCTGCAGCGATAGCCTATCCACTTTACTTGGTGTAAAAAACTGCATAGTGACTCCAAAAAAATAAAACTTCTCTGGATCCCAGGGCATATGAACATTAAAGGAAACGGTCTCGCAGATGCAGCTGCCAAACTTGCTGTACGTTCCCCATGTACCACAGTCATACCTGGTGCGCCACTAGATTTGTGGCGAAATATTACAAACATATTGAAAGAGATCGAATGTGCTGACTGGGATATGTTTGACCATAGTTGGTACAAAAAATGCAACCCACACAAGGAACACAAGGAACCCGTACGACATTTATTCTCCCAACATAGATCGGAAAGCAACGTACTCACGCGTTTGAGAACTGGCCACACTGCCCTAACTCACACACACATTTAAAAATGAAGTAAGTAAGTCGTCTCGCCGACTTAGGTATACCATACACCAGTAAAACAAATATTTCAAATTTGTAATAACAAATGCATTTTGCCTATTTCAAAAAAATTCTGTTCACATGCTTTTTACAAGCATATCTTAGTATCTCTCTCACTCATGCATATGAGCACCCTAGCGCCCCACCCGCCAACGGCCAACTCCGGCCTTATGGAAAAACGTTTATATGCATAACTTGGCTATTTTTTGTCCGATTTTGATCAAATTTGGTATTTTGCTGGGTATTAGTATCAAATGCAAGTGTGCCAAATTTGATTCCACAAGGTGAAAAATTACGGGAGATAATCGAGTTTTTCAAATTTCGGGGGCGGAAAGGGGCGTGGCAAAATCTTTATAATTACAAAATGAGCGTATTTACTAAGCAAATATACATACCAAATATGGTGTCTCTAGCTGCAATAGTTTTTGAGATAAAAGTTTTTTTTGAATTGCGGGGGCGGAAAGGGGCGTGGCAAAATCTTTATAATTACAAAATGAGCGCATTTACTAAGCAAATATACATACCAAATATGGTGTCTCTAGCTGCAATAGTTTTTGAGATAAACTTTTTTTTGAATTGCGGGGGCGGAAAGGGGCGTGGCAAAAATTTGAAACAAACTCGATCACTCTACATACCACACGAGCCTACATTTCAAATTTGGTGGCTCTATCTCTTATAGTCTCCGAGAACTAGGCGTTCATACGGACGGACAGACGGACAGACGGACAGACGGACGGACGGACGGACGGACGGACAGACGGACATGGCTAGATCGACTCGGCTGTTGATACTGATCAAGAATATATATACTTTATGGGGTCGGAAAAGCTTCCTTCTGCCTGTTACATACATTTTGGCGACTTTAATATACCATTTCACCCTATGGGTGTATGGTATAATGAAGTAAGTAAGTCGTCTCGCCGACTTAGGTATACCATACACCAGTAAAACAAATATTTCAAATTTGTAATAACAAATTCATTTGCCTATTTTAAAAAAGTTCTGTTCACATGCTTTTTACAAGCATCTTTTAGTATTTCGCTCACTCATGCATATGAGCACCCTAGCGCCCCACCCGCCAACGGCCAACTCCGGCCTTATGGAAAAACGTTTATATGCATAACTTGGCTATTGTTTGTCCGATTTTGATCAAATTTGGTATTTTGCTGGGTATTAGTATCAACTTCAAGTGTGCCAAATTTGATTCCACAAGGTTAAAAATTACGGGAGATAATCGATTTTTTCAAATGTCGGGGGCGGAAAGGGGCGTGGCAAAATCTTTGTACATACAAAATGTGCGCATTTACTAAGCAAATATACATACCAAATATGGTGTCTCTAGCTGCAATAGTTTTTGAGAAAAACGTTTTTTTTGAATTGCGGGTGCGGAAAGGGGCGTGGCAAAAATTTGAAACAAACTTGATCACTCTACATACTACACGAGCCTACATTCCAAATTTGGTGACTCTATCTCTTATAGTCTCTGAGATCTAGGCGTTCATACGGACGGACGGACGGACAGACGGACAGACGGACATGGCTATTTGAACTCGTCTCGTCGTGCTGATCAAGAATATATATAATTTGTATAGTCTGAGATGCTTCATTCTATGCGTTGCACACTTCTGACCAAAATTAAGATACCCTTTTTGCAAGGGTATAATGAAGTAAGTAAGTCGTCTCGCCGACTTAGATATACCATACACCAGTAAAACAAATATTTCAAATTCGTAATAACAAATGCATTTGCCTATTTTAGTTCTGTTCTGTTCACATGCTTTTTACAAGCATATCTTAGTATATCCCTTATGCACATGAGCACCCTAGCGCCACCACACGCCAACGGCCAACTCCGGCCTTATGGAAAAACGTTTATATGCATAACTTGACTATTTTTTGTCCGATTTTGGGTATTAGTATCAACTTCAAGTGTGCCAAATTTGATTCTAGAAGGTAAAAAATTACGGGAGATAATCGAGTTTTTCAAATTTCGGGGGTGGAAAGGGGCGTGGCAAAATCTTTGTACCTACAAAATGTGCACATTTACTAAGCAAATATACATACCAAATATGGTGTCTCTAGCTGCAATAGTTTTTGAGAAAAACTTTTTTTTGAATAGCGGGGGCGGAAAGGGGCGTGGCAAAAGTTTGAAATAAACTCGATCACTCTACATACTACATGAGCCTACATACCAAATTTGGTGGCTCTATCTAGATCTAGGCGTTCATACGGACGGACGGACGGACAGACGGACATGGCTAGATCGCTCGGCTGTTGATACTGATCAAGAATATATATACTTTATGGGGTCGGAAAAGGTTCCTTCTGCCTGTTGCATACATTTTGGCGACTTTAATATACCATTTCACCCTATGGGTGTATGAGATAAATATCAAAGAAGCTAACTTTGGCAATGCTGAAGTTTTTATACCCTTGCAGTCCTCGGCAACAATATTTTTACATTTTATTGTTTACATAAAATTTGTTTCCCTGCAACTCAATTCATCAATACACAAACAAAACATTCAAATTATTACTCTTTTTACTAAAATTTTTGTACCCTTGCAGAGGGTATTATAAAAATTGAACAGATGTTTGTAACGCACAGAAAGAGACGTTTCCGACCCCATAAAGTATATATATTCTTGATCAGCATGAGAAGCTGAACGATATAGCCATGTCCGTCTGTCCGTCCGTCTGTGCAAATCAACTTCACGCTGGCATCTTAAGAGCTATCGGAATGAAATTTGATATTTGAGCTACTTTTATCCTGGAGCTGATAAAGTATGAAAATTGTCAGGATTGGACTATTATGTCATATAGCTCTAAAACAAACATTTTTGCAAAAATTGAAGTATCCCCATGAAATTTAGCAATATGATAGTATTGGATACAAAATTTCAGTTTCAAATTTGAATCTAATCGGATAAATAGAACACAAGTTACAGTCGGCTCAAGCGCTGCCTGCTCTGTTTGATTTGAGGATGACGTAGTAGGCAGAAAGCAGCACTGCCTGCAGCGCTTGAACCGATTTGTATTGTATTATCCGATCAGATTAAAATTTTGGGATCTGAGATTTTAGATCCAATACTATCGTATTGGTAAATTTCATGGGGATACTCAAAGTTTTGCAAAAATGTTTCTTCTAGAGCTATATGATATAGTAGTCCGATTCTGACAATTTTCATACTTTATCATCTCCGGGCTAAAAGTAGCTCAAATATCAAATTTCATTCCGATAGCTCTTAAGATGCCAGCGTGAAGTTGATTTGCACAGACGGACGGACGGACAGACAGACATAGCTATATCGACTCAGCTTCTCATGCTGATCAAGAATATATATACTTTATGGGGTCGGAAACGTGTCCATCTGACCAATTTTATAATACCCTCTGCAAGGGTATAACATTTTATGCTTATTTGAATATTTTGTTCAGCTTTTATGACAGCCTGCAGCCTATTTTGCATTGACTCCACCAACTTTTTGATAAAGCTTGGAGTAATTTTGTCTCATTCTTCCATCAAAGCTTTTTTGAGGTCATCCCTATTCAATATTTTATGTTTCCGGATTCCTTTTTCCAAAAAAGCCCATAGATTCTTAATTACATTTAAGTCCGGAGACTGTGCGGGTGGAGCCATCAGGTGGGCAGTTCCAAATCAGCCATGTTTGCACAATTCCATCCTTGTGCTTGGGATCGTTGTCTTGGTAGTACCGGAAATTGCTTCTTATACCAAGTTTCTAGGCACTTTGGAGCAGATTATCTTTCAAAATGTTGAGGTACTGCATTTTATCCATTATTCCTTCAATAAATACTAAGCTCCCCACTACCGCTGCTGACATACAAGCCCAAACCATTACGTGGCCCCCTCCATGCTTCACAGTCGATTTTATATTCTTCTTGTTGAGCTCTGTATTGGGCTTTCTCCACACATATGACATCCCGTCGGAAGTAGAAATATTAAATTTGGACTCGTCTAAGAAAACGACAGAGTTCCAGAATGCCACATCCTTCAAAATGTTCTCCTGTGAAAAGACATGTCGTCTTTGTTGGATTTTTTTATTAATGAAGGGCTTTTTTCTTGCTACTCGGCCGTTAAAATCGTCGTATGTATAGTGTTGCGTTTTATAATTGTCAAGTTTGTGTCGTGTGTCCACGTGCTTTTTGTGCTCTTTTTAAACGTTCGTAGTTCGATTTCCTTTCACAAATTGTTTTGTGAAAAATTTACTAAACAGTGTTTTACGTTGTTTTTTATATGGTATTTTAATCAGTTTTATTGTTATTATTTTACTCTTACGCATCGATAAAACCAACTATATTTTGAATGTTGCCTGAGGCGTCAACTTCTTATAAAAACCAGAGGGCCGGGTCTAACTTCGATCGCGCCGAAGTTTGTATACCCTTGCAAGTTGTTTGGTACTCTTTCCTCACTTATAGCCGTCAAAGTGGAAAATCGTTTTATCTAAAAAGAGTGTTTGCAAAAGAACGGCCCACAATCTTAACATAGGAAATAACGAAATTATTGATCAAAGTCACTGTTTTCGACCGACCATGCCTATGGGAGCTATATGATATAGTCACCCAATCTTTATCAAATTCGGCACAGTCATTAACAGATATATTAAACAAACAAATGTTCATTTTGAAAGCAATTGCGTCAAAAGTAACGAAGTTATTGACAAAAGTCACTGTATTCGATCGATCGTTCCTATGGGAGCTGTATGATATAGTGACCCGATCTTGACCAAATTTGGCACAGTCGATTATAGCTATAATGAACTCACTAATATCAAATTTCATGACAATAGCTCAGAAAATAACGAAGTTATTGAGAAAAGTCACTGTTCGTGACATTGCCGTTTGTTAGCTCCCATACAAATATGATATAGTGGTCCTAGAATATACAAACCCTGCAGTATATACAAGCCTACCTGCAAAGTTTCAGCTCTGTAGCGGTCTAGGTCTAGGTTACGGTCTAGGAGGAGTTTGAACCAGACGGACATGGCTATTTCGTCTCGTCGTGCTGATCAAGAATATATATACTTTATATGGTCGGAGATGCTTCCATCTATGCGTTGCACAGTTCTGACCAAAATTAATATACATTTTTGCAAGGGTATTATGTGCTGGGTAGGTTAGTGCTGAAATAAAGATGGCTTTCTTTTTGGCGAAAAACAATATTCCCTTTGCTTTGGCGGAAGATTTAAGCAGTGTTGCTAGCGAGTCCAAAGTCGTATATTGATTAAAATTTGGACGGACAAAGGCTCAAGCGATAATAACATCGGTAACTGGACAAGTGACCGAGAACGGTTAAAATCAAATATGTAAGTTTTCGCTTATTGGCGATGAAAGTACAGACAGATCTACAACGAAACATTTCGCTCTTATTACAAGAACTGCAGTGGCATTTAAAGTACAAGATACCGTTTTGGGACTTATTGCAGTCACTGACAGCTTTGCTAAGGCATTGCATAAAGAATGCAAGAATATGAGCAGAAGACTATATGGAGTTTCAGTCTTCCGTTAATGTGACCACACAAACTTTTACATATCGGACAAACAAGGTGGCTATCTCTGCTTCAAGTTGCATTGAATGACCAGTTAAAATCGGCAAAGCCGATTCTTCATATGTGCTTAGATTCGACGACTGAATTGTATTTGGAGTTTCTGAAATTTGTGCTGCCCTATTTCAACAATTTAAATAAGGAAATGCAGTCAGAAAGTCCAAAATTGTATTTGTTCTACGAAAATGATCTTGCAGTTTACAAGACAATAGTTTAGTGCTTTGTAAAATCTAAGTTTTTATTATTACCTGATGAAGAATTACTAACGATTGTTTTTGCTAACGATGAGAACCACTTGCCCTTAAAAAATATGTATATCGGAAGAAACTTTGCGGCTTTGTTGACAATAACAAATGAAGTAAGTCGTCTCGCCGACTTAGGTATACCATACACCCGTAAAGCAAATATTTTAAGCATACTAGCACCCTAGCGCCCCCACCAGCCAATGGCCAACTCCGGCCTTATGGAAAAACGTTTATATGCATAACTTGGCTATTTTTAGTCCGATTTTGATCAAATTTCGTATTTTGCTTAATGTTAGTATCAAAATTGATTCCCCAAGGTAGAAAATTACGGGAGATAATCGAGTTTTTCCAAATTACGGGGGGCGGAAAGGAGCGTGGCAAAATCTTTACATATACAAAATATGCGCATTTATTAAGCAAATATAAATACCACATTTGGTGTCTCTAGCTTTAATCGTTTTTGAGATAACCGTTTTTTAAACCATACATCCAGAGGGTGAAATGGTATATTAAAGGTGCTCGTATGCTTGAGTGAGCGAGATACTTGTAAAAAGCATGTGAAAATGCATTTGTTTAATAAATTTTAAATATTTGCTTTACTGGTGTTTAGTATACCTAAGTCGGCGAGACGATTTAATTACTTCATTACAAATGTTGTCTTATAAATCTAAAGCAATTGTTTTATTTGGTGCTTGACATAGCAAATATGAGTTGAAAATAATTATAATTTTTGATTTGTATAATTTTAGCATAAAAAATAATAGAGTATGTAATTTATTCCAGCTGATTTTCAAAACCATGACACGAAAAATACTATTTATTTAAAAAATAAAGCGAAGTTAACAGTGACAATGACAGCTGGTTGTAAAATAACGGTGACAATGGAATATGCTCTCTCCAGCGGCCGTTCTGTCAGTTTGCTCTTCATTTATGTTTCGCGCATGCCTATTGGCCCGATATCAAACGTACAAATTATACAATACAAAATACAATTTTTTCAATCCCTTTGAATGAATTTTCGTTCAACATGGACTTTTGAATATAGTACGAACTAGTAAATTCACTTTCATTTTGTACGCGGACAGAAATAAGATTGCAAAATTATTAAAAAATATAAATTAATTATTAGAAGCTACGATTTCAAGTTTGGCAAATCAATTCTACTGACGACAGCAACGCAGGCAGTCAAACGTAAGGACGCAGTTGGTCCAAAGTGGTGTACCAAGTCAAATAGCACCCGAAATACAAAAAATGAATGGCAGTGACCCAAGAGAGACCTCGACAAGTAGCTGCCCAAGTATGTAACTATACCCTACATAGATTTTTATTTTGCGGTGTTTGATTCCCTTAAAGTAGATGCATACGTACCTATGTATGTACATATAAATGTAGATGTTATTTAAATAGGCAAAAAAGTACATACATATATGTACGGCGGAGTGTATCTGCATGTATGTATGTATGCATGCGTATAAAAACGTGTGGACTGTGTTGTGTGACTGTGTTTTCTTAACTTCATTAATGTTGATCATAAATGTGGATAATTCAACTAATTGAAGAAATTTTGAAATCGCAACATCGTTGCGATACAACTTATATATGTATGTATGTATATTATTGTGTGTATGCATATAAGTATCTACAAACATGTATGTGCATACATATACATATGTATGTATGTAAGTGTATTGGGCCAAGGTCTTCTATAGATATAGCATGTGTTCTTTGCTCAAATATAAGCATGGTTTTTGTTTGTAAATATTTTTATGATTCAAATGATCATATTTATTAATCAATTACCAATTTTCCTACATACAATAATTTTGCAGGTGCTTTAGAATATTACTTTTTCTGATGTTAAGCAGGCGCTAAAATGTCAAAAATCCGGTTTGGCGCAGAAACTACAGGTCTACTAACTTAAAATATGACGGTAAGTTTATTCCGAGGTCATATGTATGTACGTATTATGTACATTACTATTGCACCTTTGTTGCATTAACAATTGCCCTGTTTGTTGTGATTCCAGCATTATGCGCCGCAGGATTACTTCTATAATAACAAAAACGATGCCTTATCCCTGTCGACTGAGACACCAATCGCCAACTGCACCATTTATAATAACATTTATGTCGACGATGCACGGGCACAGAACCAGAACCCGAATCAAAATGTTTCATATGCACACGATGCGTACCAATGGACTAGTAGCGACATTTCAGATGCCTTTCTAGATGAGAGAAGCAACAGCCAAAGTGTCGGTTTTGATTATGTCGCCGACTACTACGGCAATGAGGAAGATAAAACGCAAAATCCTGGTCGTGAGCAAGTAGAAACTGGCGACTATTGGGAGGAGAACCAGGCGATAATTAAAACGGGATACAAAGAAGAATACGAGTATGGAATGGGAGAATACTGCTCACCAAAGTTGCTACCCACATTACCTCAAAGTAAGCTCGGATCAGACATTGGGATGCAAGGTACGTACGCAAGGAGAGGCAGAGGCCAGCCGTTTGATGCACACGCTGACGGTGTCAAGAGTCGCATGTTGCCGCAGACAGTTCCCCACTCGAATGTCTACACCAACAGCTTCAATGGACATATTGGTGGTGTACCGTCAACATGCGGCAATGACAGGACGCCAACGATGCCAATGCGGGTCTTGCCTCAATTGCGATCACGCTCTGTATTAAATCAGCAAATTATAGAGCTGGATGGAGCTGCCTACAGGCCTCATAGCAGTGGTAATTTAGGGAATAGTTATGCCATGGTGGACACGGTTTCGCCGACTGAAATAGCCACCACTACCCGAAACGACATGTATGATGTCTTTGGCCAAGAGTCGCGGCCTTATACCTCTATGTTACCGCTTAACTACAGCGACTATCACAGTGAATATGGGTACAATGCCGACAACCTTTCCACCTATAGCGACACACCGCCGACAAGCATCGCTCAGCATAAGCAGCAGCAACGCAAGCTCTCCTTGATGATGGCTATGACAACGGCTTCGGTAATAGCGTCTGGAGAAACTCGGGTGGCTGTTCAGAATTCAAAAAATCAGAATCAACCCACAGCAAGTCATCCTGAAGCATACCCCAACCCGTTGTACGACTTCTCTGGCAACACAATCGCAGGAGCTTCAGCCAGGCTAGGGATAGTATTCTGCAATAGTGCAACGACGACAACCACCCAAGCTTCCACTTCCTCCACTACCAATGGGGCGCCAGTGTCTCTGACTTCAACAAGAAAATTGCCGAAACGTCTACCAACACCACGATCCAAAACGGCGGTGAATTCGGTGTCAACCAGTGGCGAAATATCAGGTTTCTCATTAGATCACCCGCAACTGCCTATATCAGCGCAAGCGGAGAAAGCAGTACGAACTAAACAGTTACCGAAGATACCACAACTTGAAATTCATTCTCATTCGACACTCGTTTCTGACTCAAATACCACGGGTATTGCGGAGGACGTATTACCATTAAATTCAGTTTTACCATTGACATCAGCATCCGAGCCAGCACATACATATCGTTCATTGTCAGAGGTAGACACATCCCGTTTTGCAACATCAGTGGCCACAACATCAAAATTATCAAAAAGTGATAGAGAGGTGTACAGTCCTGTCCATTTCTCTCAGGATATTACCCAATTAGACACTAGAAGCCATTTAAATATTAATGAGCTAGCTGTTCACAAATCCGTCACCTCTACTGAATCATGGCTCCCATCTACAGCACTCTCAGATTCATATTCTTCTAAGATTTTGGTGGATGCAGATAACCCCAGGGTAGAAAATACATTGTCGGATAATGACTCATCATCACACACTTTGCAAACGGTGCCCATTTCCGAAAAACTCTCTTCAACTTCGATACCAGCTCCCACAATGACATCGACTGCGCCAACAACAATATTTCAACCTGAGACATGTACCCCTGACATATCTGACATATCTGAATATCTAAAGCCTTATACATTAGAAAAATTTAGTTTTCCCAGTGATATTCAAAATAATTACATTGCCAGCAGCATCACCACAATCGCACAATCGCATCCTTCACAACCAAGCAACGTATCTTTTCAAACATTGCAAACTTCGCCGACATTGGGCTCTGATATGTCATATCCCGAGCCTACGTGGATGGCAAGTGCTGTTAATATCGCTTGCAAACGCCTTGCTGGTGCTGATAGCTCTAGTCCAACTTATGAGGCACTGAGCCCAACAAAGACTAAGACGAGTGCAACCATTGCCACTTCGTTGAGTGACTCTTCTTCCTCGTATTTGATTAGTAGTCCAAACGATACTCGGTTGCAGGATAAATTGGCAATCATAACAATGAATACCCCAAGCACCGTCTACCCCGATTTAGTAGACATTCCATCATGTTGGAGCTACACTCAAAGCGTGTTCACAACCACTGCTTCCGTGCCGCCTCTAATGCCAAGTGTTGTCACCAGCACAGATATAACTTTAGTTTCGATACCATCAGTGTCCGACCCCTTACCAGTTATTCAAAGCACACCACTAGCTTCACCCACACTCACATATGTTGATTACATGAAGAAGTTTGAACTACCGGAACTGCCACCGATTCTTCAAATATGTACCCTCGAATCGTCTGCAATAGAATCTGAACCTGCTGCGGTTAATGTCGATAATACAGATAAGGGTAATGAAGGAGATAATGCTCCAGCACTTGAAACATTTTCGACTTCAATGACTTTCTGTAACAAAGAGCCACTTGTCTACTACACTAACAGCAATGCAACAGCCACCACTGCATCTGTTACTGCCAGATTTGAGACTATTTCCACATTGCCAATAACTGAGACTATAGCAGATACTACATTGAAAGACAAAACAGGAACAAAATTAAGTTCCGTAGAGCCGGATGTAGAAATTTTAACAAATAGCTCGTTGTCTACACCATTGTGCCCGAAAGCGTTTGACGATAACTTCTATGATAGTTTCAATGTTGATCTAACGGTGCTAACAGAGTCTATAACGCATGTTGACAGTCATATTAGCCCAAATGAAAAGCCATTTCAATGTACTGAGAATTCAAATAACTGGAGTTACGACAATCAAGAGGATTTCAGAAAAGCAGACTCGTCAAGTGATAATGTTCAGTTGGTTAATTCGAAACAGGGCGGATACTATAAGCCCCCAGAAAAGTATCAACCTACGACACAATCCCAGCCCCCCATAACGAAAGGTTCCTCATCACCGCCAACCTCACAAAAAGGCAAAACCGTGACATCGGCTGCGTCAAGTGTTCTAGGCGGACTTTCAAAAGGAATAAAAGGTGGTCTTGGACTTGATGGTGTTTTTAGTGGCAGTTCCACTACGGAAATGAGTCAACAACAAGTCAACAGTACGGGAAAGAAAGTTTTTGGTTTTGGCCTAGCCTCTAAGTTTGTGCCCAGTGTTGGAGGACTGTTAAACAGTAGCAATAGATTTGTTCCATCCGAACCAGAGAAAGAGACATCTGCTATTCCTGCAACTACAACGTCGGCAATCAGGCACGACGAAACCGCTCTTTCAAATGTTCAATTCTTGGTGGCCACTTCTGCTAGTACAAATCAGACTTCCACGGCACCTATAAATTCGAATAATACCAGCGACCTTCCCATTAACTTTGCGACCGACGTCTGTCCAATAACAAAGTCACAAATAAGTAAGGAAGTGGCTTATCACGATAACTATAATGACTTACAATTCGGCAACGACTTGACCAGCGTGGATAACTCGTATGAGTATGACTACACCGGATATTGTGACAATGGTGAAATTAGTTACAGCTACGAGGATTCCTACAAAGAAGTTGAAAATAATATTAACATTGAAATGAACGGTCAGTATATATCTTTGTCTTCCAAACCAATAGGCGAAGCAACTTCCTTACAAAAACCACTTGGATTTAAGTCCAGTGACTTACCGCCACCCGACGTTGAGGCGCCAATAACTTCCACATCTACGAATAGTGCTTCATTAGGCAGTGGGGCTAGCACAGCCACAAGTGGCATGTTTGGCTCAATTTTGGGAAAAGCTGCCGCTGCTGTTCAATCGGCTACGCAGGCAGTGAATCAAGGTGCTTCTTCTGTTGCGTTGGCTGTCGCACAGAAAGCAGCATCTAGCTCGGATCAAAAAGTAACAGCACAGTCTCATACTGCAATTGAAACATCTGGAATCGATGCTATTAATGGTGATTACAACCTTCCGTTATTAATCCAAGAACCGCTATCAAGTCAGTACCCCAATTCTGGGGTTGACTATGAAAACAGGAATGTTCAAGCTTTTGGCAATGACGATAACAATTACTATTCGAACGGCAATCAAAGTCACAGTGGAGTAGAAAATGTTGAAGCTGGACCCTCCATGCCACCATCGGGAGTAGGTGGTACAAAACTGCTACCGACGGTGCCGCCAGCGGGATCCACCGGCAAAAAACTGCCCACCATCAATGGCAAATCCGGGCTGCTTATTAAGCAAATGCCTACAGAGATTTTTGACGATGAGTCCGACATCGATATAGAACTTGATGCTTTGGCCGACCAAGATCGCAACTATGGCATCGATGGTGGGCAGGATGATTACTACTTGGACAACCAGCAGACGACACCGTCAAGCCGGCCGAATGGTTATTATGAACACGTAGGTGGTGGTTATGATTACCGGGAAGATTATTTTAACGAGGAAGACGAGTTCAAGTACCTCGAGCAACAGAGACAGCAGCAGCAGCAAAGACAGCTAAAAAATACACAACAACAGCACCACAAAATGTTGTTGTCTCATAATCAGACCTCATTAGACTACATTGATGAAGGGCAGGACGAAGACTTTACGTACGATAATTATCAAAGTGAAGAAGACAGTGGCAATTATTTGGATGAGAGCTCAAGCGGTAGTGTGGCTATCGTTGACGGTCGGAAATCACAAAAGCCGGGACATACGACGAGGGAAACACTTCTGGCTGAAGCAGATTCTTCGGCAACCGGTTCCAATACTTTAAAATCTACCGACATCTCTCTGCAGTTGACTTCAATTCATCAGCAAATCAAAAAGCAGGATAGTATAATTATCGAGGAATCAGAGCAAAGGATAATTGACCCCTGTGAAAATAGACGCTTGAGTGGCTCAGTACCTACGCAGCGGTCCCTTGATTTAAGTCCGCCGGAGGAAGAAGCCAACGACCAATTAGCCGATTTGGCTGACTTAACTAGAGTGAAGTCGCAAAAAAAACGTGTGTTAATGCGTGGTGAAACAGAGGAAGTCGTAAGTGGACATATGCAAATCTTGCGAAAGACTGAGATCACAGCTAGACAACGCTGGCATTGGGCCTACAATAAAATAATCATGCAACTAAACGTAAGTACCGAAATTTAAACTAATACAAGTTTTTATACCTTGCCCCCATAGTGTGAAATGCTATGTTAAAGTCGCCAAAACGTCTGTAACAGGCTGAAGCAAGCTTTTCTTGATCAGTATCAACAGCCGAATCGATCTAGGCATGTCCGTCCGTCTGTATGAACACCTAGATCTCGGAGATAGTACTAGCCAAAGCTACCAAATTTGGTACGTAGACTCGCTTCCGCAAACTAGATAAAAACGAAAGACTATTCTTTCGTTTGATATGTATACTCGATTAGTACTTACGCAGATTTTGGTGCTTTCAAAATTTTACAACGATTGCCACCTACAACTTTTTGAATATCTTCAATTGAAGATATTCAATTGTCAATTGTCAGACTAATTAAACTGGTTGTCTATGTGGTCGAAAATGGAGGAGATAGCCGTAGGCTAGTGGCGGTGATAGAGCTAGCCTGAAAAGGTATGCAAAAGTATTTAAAGTGTTTGTAGAACCTGCTGTCTGTTTGAACCTGCAAATACGGTCTTGTTTGTTTCATCAAGTGAAAAACAGTTTAAATGCATACAAAACCAGAGGGCCGGGGCTAACTTTGACCGCGTCAAAATTTGTATACCCTTGCAAGTTTTTTAGTAACTCTTTTATCTAAACTAACTGTTTTATTTAAAAAGGGTAATGTTTTCGAAAGAACGGCCTTCAATCTTAGCATAGGATATAACGAACTTTTTGATGAAAGTCTCTGTTTTCTACCGATCGTTCCTATGCGAGGTATATGATATAGTCAACCGATCTTTATCAAATTTAGCACAATTGTTTATAGGTGCAATAAAGTCACCAATATTAAATTTTATGACGATAGCTCAGAAAATAGCGAAGTTATTCAGAAAAGTCACTGTTCGTGACTTTGACGTTTGTATGGGAGCTATATGATATAGTGGTCCGATCCGGCTGAATCTGAGATATACACGGACGGACGGACATGGCTATTTGAACTCGTCTCGTCGTGCTGATCAAAAATATATATACTTTATATGGTCTGAGATACTTCGTTCTATGCGTTGCACACTTCTGACCAAAATTAATATACCCTTTTTGCAAGGGTATAAAAATTGATACCATCACTAGGATGATAAAAAAATCTTCAATCGATATTTAAGGATATAATTAATCGAATATAATCCTTAATCAAATTTTTAATCATATGTTTAATCAAAGATGCGCGATTATTATTCAATAATCATTATTCGAAGAAACAAAAAAACGATAACCGAAACTTTTTTCTTAAATGTTGACCAATTTTTGATGTCATGGTATTTGAAAGCAATAGCAATTAGTTTCACGAATATTAGGCATTCGTATTTATTTAACTGTAGCAGTTAATCTGCTCCATATTATCTGTAAAGAAAACACTTCCTTTTTTGTTGAAAATGATACCGCATTATCTGGAAAGAAAACACTTAGTTTGAAAATTTAGCTATTTTGTTTTTTGTCCTTGTTCGTTAAAAATAATACCGCAGAATCTTAGAAATTAATTATTTTAAGCGCGGGTCTTAAATTTGTATAAACCATAAGGCGATTGTTTGATACAATTAAATATCACTAGTTTGCACAATATGTGAACTTTCGTTTCGAACGTTTCTAGAATTACCTGAATTCGGGAAACTCGATGGTGAAATCTGCGAAAAGCTAGTTATTAAGGGCATGATTCAACTATTCCCATCAATTGTGGTCAGCGGGTAGCCCCTTTTAATACCCTTGCAAAAAGTGTATATTAATTTTGGTCAGAAGTGTGCAACGCATAGAAGGAAGCATCTCCGACCATATAAAGTATATATATTCTTGATCAACACAACGAGACGAGTTCAAATAACCATGTCCGTCCGTCCGTCATTCATAGAAGGAAGCATTTTCGACTATATAAAGTATACATATATTTTCTTGATCAGTACGACGAGACGAGTTCAAGTAGCCATGTCCGTCCGTCCGTCATTCATAGAAGGAAGCATTTTCGACTATATAAAGTATACATATATTTTCTTGATCAGTACGACGAGACGAGTTCAAGTAGCCATGTCCGTTCGTCCGTCCGTCTGGATCAACGCAAACTTCTCCTAGACCGCAAGAGCTACATACATACATAGTTGAAATTTTGCATGTAGGCTTGTATATACATACATACTGCACAGTTTTTATATTTCGCTTTCAGCCGGATCAGAACTATGTATATCATATAGCTCCTATACAAACAGTGGCGTTTCTCAATAGCTTCGTTAATTTCTACTACTACTGTTTTAAAAAAAATGTTTATTAATATTTTTTTGTCATAAATATTTATAAATTTTATAGAAATCGGATAATTTAATTGTATAGATGTCATACTTATAAACCAACGATAAAATATTATGTTACATATGCCGGATTGCTTCAGCCTAATCTTGAGGTCTGTTCTTTCGCGAACATCAGACTTTTTGCATAAAACTTTTTTTCTTTTCGTCGGCAATAGGGAAAACAACTTGGAGGGGTATGCAAACTTCGAAGCAGTTTAGAGAAGTTTTTGAAATATTTTAAATTTATAAATAGTTTTTTGTGAGAATAATAAATGTAAAATTACGATTACTCGTCACTCATAGGGGTAAAACGTCCACAGTAGCATAAGTTATTAATATTTGCTGGACACTTGCACATTCTGATTACAACTTGGAACTTTAAACTAAGGGCACTGATTTTTACGACAGTAAGCAAGTTTACTATAATTTTTGTAAGCTGTGCATGAGTATATAACGTTACCTAACCTGTGCCAATTGCTATCATATATCATATGATATCATATACTTTGCATTATATTCTAATTGAATTCGAACGGAAAATTTTTTTGTCTATCTTAATTTTGTAACTCAAATTTTTCGTTCAAATGCCTTGCGTAAATGAACATACAGGATTCTTGCAATTTACACTTAAATCATTAAAACATTTTTTCTTATTGGAAATAAATAAAATAATCTTTTTTAAATTATGTTAACAATTAATTTCACAATTAATGATTCTCACACAAAATAGTTATAAATTAAAACCAGAGGGCCGGGGCTAACTTCGACCGCGTCAAAGTTTGTATACCCTTGCAAGTTTGTTAGTAACTCTTTTATCTAAACTAATTGTTTTATCTAAAAAGGGTAATGTTTGCGAAAGAACGGCCTTCAATCTTAGCATAGGATATAACGAACTTTCTGATGAAAGTCACTGTTTTCCACCGATCCTTCCTATGGGAGCTATATGATATAGTTACCCGATCTTTACCAAATTCGGCACAGTCATTAACACATATATTAAACTGACAAATGTTAAATTTGAAAGCAATCGCATCAAAAGTAACGAAGTTATTGACAAAAGTCACTGTTTTTGACCGATTGTTCCTATAGGAGCTATATGATATAGTCACCCGATCTTTATCAAATTTGGCACAGTGGTTTATAGTTACAATAAACTTACTTATATTAAATTTCACGACAATAGCTTAAAAAGTAACGAAGTTGTTGAGAAAAGTCACTGTTCGTGACTTTGCCGTTTGTATGGGAGCTATATGATATAGTCATTCGATCTTGATCAAATTTGGCACAATTATTAATAAGAACACAAAACTGACCAATACCAACTTTTATGGCAATTGCTTATAAGATAACGAAGTTATTGAGAAAAGTCACTGTTCGTGACTTTGCCGTTTGTATGGGAGCTAAATGATATAGTGGTCCGATCCGACTGAATCCGAGATATACAAACCCTGCAGTATATACAATCCTACGTGCAAAATTTCAGCTCTGTAGCTCTTACGGTCTAGGAGGAGTTCTCATCGATCCAGACGGACGGACATGGTTATTTGAACTCGTCTCGTCGTGCTGATCAAGAATATATATACTTTATATGGTCGGAGATGCTTCCTTCTATGCGTTGCACACTTCTGACCAAAATTAATATACCCTTTTTGCAAGGGTATAAATATTTCAAAAATTACCCTTAAAAGGGCTTAATTATAATTTTTTCGAAAACTGTAGCTGAAAATGGAATTTTGAGTTATACATATAAGCATGAACAATATTTCTACAACAAATATGTATGATTTAGGTTGAAATCATGAAAAAGAAATCGAGATGTACATAAGTCATATTTAGTTCACATGACAAACTAAAAATTAACCTCAAAATGGAAAATTACAACTCGCTAAAAAAAATCGAGCTAACTTTAAGAAACCCAAATAGGGTTTTGCTATTCAAGAGATGTACTATCAGAAAAAAAAGGTCCGGTGCGGTTTGATTTTTGGTGTTGCACAGTGTAATTAACGCCATGACTTCACGAAACCTTATATCAAAATATCTCTAATCTTCAGAAGAAGATTTTTTTGAAGCCAGCACAAAAAGGTAAGCAGGTAGTCTCTGTAGCCAATTGACCTTGAGCCGGCTTAAAGGCAAAGTTTAACTTAAATTTCAAAAACGTCGTATTCTAGGCAGATAAGACCAACGGAACATACTGTATGTCCAGCTGCTGTAATTTATTTTAAAAATGTTATCCAATAACAAGAACACTGGGGCTAACTTCGACCGAGTCAAAGTTCATACAAACTGGAAAAACGTTTTATTTAAAAAGTCATATGTTTGCGAAAAAACGGACTACAATCTTAGCATAAGCAAAACCGAAGTTCTTGATCAAAGTCACTGTTTACCACCAATTGTTCCTATGGAAGCTATACAATATAGTTGCCCGATCTTGATTAAATTTGTCACAATCACTACAAGATATATAAAACTGACAAATGTTAATTTTAAAGCAATCGCTTGAAAAGTAACGAAGTTATTCATGAAAGTCATTGTTTTCGACCGATCGTTCCTATGGCAGCTATATAATATAGTCACCCGATTTTGATCAAACTCACTAATATTAAAATTCAAATTAGCTTAGAAAATAGCGAAGTTATTGAAAAAAGTTACTCTTTTTCAGCGATAGTTTCTATATAGCTATATGGAATAGTCGATCGATCTTAATCAAACTTGGCACAGGCATTAACAGATGTATAAAACTGACAAATGTTTAATTTAAAAGCTATCGCGTCAAAAGTAATGAAGTTATTCATTAAAGTCGCTGTTTTTGGAAAATCGTTCCTATGGAAGCTATATGATATAGTCAGCCGATCTTAATTAAATTTGGCACAGTCGTTTATAACTGTAATAAATTCACCTATGTATAACGAATGACGAAGTTATTCAGAAAAGTCACTGTTCGTGGCTTTGACGTTTGTATGGGAGCTATATGATATAGGACTGACGGACGGACGGACATGGCTATTTGAACTCGACTCGTTGTGCTGATCAAGAATATATATACTTTATATGGTCGGAGATGCTTCCTTCTATGCGTTGCACACTTCTGACCAAAATTAATATACCCTTTTTGCAAGTATAAAAAAACCCTTACACTAATTTTCATAGCGCCAAAGGGTGTGCACAAAAGGTGTATTTTGGAATAGTAAGCTTTTTATACCATACCCCCATATGGTGAAATCGTATATTAAAGTCCCATAAAGTATGTATATAAATTCATAATCAGTATCGACAGCTGAGTCGATGTAGCCATGTCCGTCGGTAGGTCCGTCCGTATGAACGCCTAGATCTCGGACACTATGAGATATTATATATATATATTTGCTTAGTAAATGCGCACATTTTGTGTGTGTAATGATTTTGCAATGCCCCATTCCGCCTCCGTAATTTAAAAAAACTCGATTATCTCCCGTAATTTGATACCAATATCTAACAAAATACCAAATTTGATTAAAATCTGACTCAAAATAGTCAAGTTATGCATATCAACCAGCCGTTGGCTGGTGGGGACGGTAGGTATGCATGTGAACAAGCATATTAACATAATTTATTTGTTTTACTGATGTATGGTATACCTAAGTCGGCGAAACGGCAGATATTGTTTGCTTAAAAGTTTGGCGACGCCCTCTTCCACCTCCGGTATTTGATTAAAACTGATTGTTTGAAGACTAACAAAACTAAAGCCACCAAATTTGGTATTTAGACTTGTTTAGTTTGTGCGCAGATTTACTAAAAACCGATTGCCGATTACTTCATTTTTATTCTGCAATAAGTCACACAAACGAAATTTTGTCATAGTTACAACACTGAAAAGAACTAACACAAATGAGGGCTAAAAGCTTTTTGAGTATTATACCAAGTGCTGCCACATGCTGCGTAGGTAGTTCAAGTCGCAGCATGCTATATATGTACATATGTACATATAGAATGGTGAACACCAACATATACATGTATGTAAGTCGATACATACATATTTGTCAATCGAAAGGAATGAAAAATATCAAAGAAGCTAACTTCGGAAATGGCGAAGTTTATATACCCTTGGAGTCCTTGGCAATAATTTTTTTACATTTTGAAATTTCTTTCCCTGCAACTCAATTCATCAATACACAAAGAAAACATTCAAGTTATTTCTCTTTTTACTACAAATTTTTCTTCCATCATTCTGTAAGCAAAGCACAACACGCATACACATACGTTTCGTGTAGCGCTGCGTCTGTGTCTGTGTATGCATGTGCTCTGTTTAATTTTCTGTAACTTGTGTTCTATTTATCCGATCAAATTCAAATTTTGGGATCTGAGATTTTATATCAAATTCTATTATATTGGTAAATTTCACGGGGATACTCCAATTTTTTCAAATATGTTTGTTCTAGAGCTATATGATATAGTATGTTTATTCTAGAGCAATATGATATAGTAATTCGATCCCGATGATTTTCATACTTTATCTTACCCGGGTAATAAAAAGCCCCAAGAAAAATTTATCACGATAGCTCTTAAGATGGCTGTGTAAAACGCATACGCACATACGGACGGACAGACGAACATGGCTATATCAACTCAACTTCTCATGCTGATCAAGAATATATATACTTTATGGGGTCGGAAACGTCTCCGTCTGTGCGTTACAAACATCTGACCAATTTTATAAAATTGTATAAAATATACAGGAACAAAATGCTGTGAGTTACAAACATCTGACCAATTTTATAATACCCTCTGCAAGGGTATAAAAATGTACATATGTACATACATAAGTACGTATATACTTCAAGAAGACCAAGCAGTATTCAACGCGTACCTTGAATTATAATGCCTGTTATCTCGGAGGCAGCTTGTCAAATGCGAAGGGCACGGTCACATGAATAAAGTTGATAAATAGGTGTTATTTACATACATATGGGGCCTATGAACAAGTAAATTAAAATAAAACAGTGTGTTATACCAATAGCTCTATACACAGTAGTGATGAACTTGCTATATGGTTGGTTTCCGTTCCGCGGCCGAACTGCATTGCTCGCTGCTTCAACACAGGATAACATGCAAGAATCTGTTATACCGACAGGATGCCAGAAGCCATTCGACTTGACCCCTTCAGTAGCAGAGCGTACTCGCAAGCTCAGCTGTCTCCTGAAATGTCAAAGTGTTATATCGTGTGTAAGTTCAAAGACGCATTTTCCGCATAGCTCACCTAGTCAGCATTTTAAATTATTAAAATTAATTGATACACAAAGACAGCTGTATTAGTCCAACAAAACCGTGTTCGAAAAAATTAAATCGAACTCGAACATTTAAATAAATTATTTTCCTGTGGCTCTTAGCTTTTTTGACGCTGATTGGATTCCGGATAGAATTGAAACTTAGAGTGATTTCTGTAGCACACCTGTAGAAATATTCAAATTATACGTACCTATGTATTATCGTATTTTACCCTGCGGTCATTAAAGGCGGAGGTGGTTGTAGGCAAGTGGCATTTGCCGACCACTTAGGGTATATGCATTCTTTATCAGTATCAATGCCATGTTCGTCTGTTGGTCCGGATGAACGCCTAGATCTAGGAGACTCCAAGAGTCGAGTCGATATACCCGCCCGTCGGTCAGTCCGTAAGAACACTTGCATTTCGGAGACTCAAAGTGTTTGTCTCAAATCTCAGACTCAAGACTTTTATTGCCGCCATAGAGAGAAAATTGACCAATTTTATAAAATTGTATATAAAGTACAGTAACAAAATCATAGACCATTTTCTTAGTGCACTTTTTGTGCAGCAAAGGGCACCATTTTCTAATCCATTCCTGGAATGGAAGAAGAGAGTTGGTACTTCGCCATAGCCCTATTACAACTATATGAACCCATTTAATGGGATGTTTCCCATTCCCTTGACAGGTTTTGTTTTAATGTTTTTCCCGCAATTGCTTTATAAAAAACACCAAATCTGGTGGTAAAAACACCAACATGGCAACTCTGCACAGAGATGGCAACACGAGCAATTGCCGAATAAAAATGACCGCATGGGCTATGGGTGCACATGGGCAGTGTAAGGCACTACCCACCCCTGATTAATACACAGAGCCACAGGGCCGGGACTAACTTCTGCCGTGCCGAAGGTTGTATACCTTTGCAGCTATTTTCTGTTTCTCTTCTTTTACCTAAAGTCGTCAAGTGAAAAAACGTTTCATCTACAGTCTTATGCTGGAGCAGTGCGGCGCATGTAGTATGATATTTTATCGTACGTGTATATGACAGCTTTATAATATTGTCATCAGATGATACCTATATATAATATTCGCTATATCTTGACATTCATTAAGCTGATATTAAGCTGATAAATATTAAATTGTAAGACAATCGCGTGAAAATTACCGAAGTTATTGATAAAAGTCACTGTTTTCGACCTATCGCTCCTATAGGAACTATTTAATATAGTAACCCTTCGGGCATTCACAAACTGAGAAATGTAAAGTCTTATGACAATAGCTTGGAAAATATAAAATGTATTGAGATAAGTCACTGTTCGTGACTTCATCGTTTTTATGGGAGCTAAATGGTAAAGTGCGCCGATCTGGATGAATCCTCTTGCTCTGTTGCTTTAACGGTCTAGGCGGAGTTTCTGTTGATCTAGACAAACAGACATGGCTATATGAACTCGTCCGGTCCAGCCGATCAAGAATATATATATATATATATATATACATATATTGTATCGTTAGAGTTGGAGTTTAGTAAATGGAGTCAACACAGCGAGAATAACATTAGGCATTAACATTAGGCCTAAAGGCTGGTAAATTTGCCATGCGCAGTACTTTAAAACTCTCTCAACCTGGCTCTCTGAGCATGAGCATAAGTTTAAATAGGTACGAACACATGTATGTATATATTTAACTGCATACAGACACAAAAGCTAACGCTTTTCATGAGTATGGTCTCACAGCGCGCTGTTCCTGTACGATGGGCGAAAGTTCTGAGGGAATCACACGGTCATGTTAGAGAGAGCATAAGTGTGTACGCACTCAAATACTTTGTATGTGTAGTTAAAGCTAGCTAGAACAGCAAGAAACACATCACGACAGAGCCCATCAAATTGTAGTATACATTTCAGCGTTTCGGAATTCACATCGAGGCAGTGTTGCATCTTTGTGTAGTTTGACAGAAAATAGAACAATTGACGCTATACTTCAAAGAAGTTTGGCAAAATAGTTTTTTAATTTCTTGCGTATGTAAAGTGGTGACAGGATAAATAATCTTAGTAAAAGTTGAGGAGCAATTCCAGGCACTAACAAACATAACACAAAAGCGAAGTCAATAAAATGTGTATACATATAATTTTATGAAAAGTAAAAAAAAAAATTGTAACATGAATCGCAGTTTAACATACAATTCTGTCTCGAAGGTTGAATTATTTAGACAAGAATTATATTGAAAATTTGGATATTTTTGGGTAGCCTCATGTTACCAAATGTCAAATATAAATATATTTTTCGTACGAACAGATCTCCATAATTACTATATGCATTTACATATGGATGTAGGAATTCGTTGTGCGATGACGAAAACTTTGCAGTCAGTATGTATCCACACACATTAATATATATGTACATGTTAACATGCGTCTGTGTGAGTGTACATATGTGTTGAGCTAATGCATTAAGCTTGCATTAACAATGCAGAGATAACATACACACACTTACAGTACAGAGTAACTAGTACAGAGGAATATCTAGCTTACAGTCGATCTAAAATTTTGGCTTCTCCATTTTAATTATGCGATTAATAGTTTTAGAAATTTTTGCAGAGCTGCCTTCCTCATACCAGTTAAATTAAATCAGTTGATACGGAATATTTTCATTTATTAAAAAAGTAGAAAAAGTACTGTGAACGTAAAAATATAGTTATAACACCTATATAATCTTAGGACATCGCACAAACGTACGTACATATTTATTTTGAACAAATTGAAAATTGTCAAATGATAACTATCATATTCAGTAAAATTAGCGGCCGTGGGTTATCCTGGACACATCGCGATATGTCAATCAATACGTCGCACTCGTCACCGATACCACCAATTTTTGGCAGCATAACAACCCTAGGACCATTTGAGGATACCCACTCAGGAATTTCCGATAAATCTGTAAATTACCAGCAACAGCGCTCCACACAGATGTCAGACTCCAATAAATTTTCTTGTGGTGGCTCTGAAGACGTTTCGGGTGTGCAACCGCTCCCTTATGCATCAGCAGCAAATGCGCTCCAAAGTCAATTTAAAATTAAGCAGCAACTGCATTCAACACAGCAGACATTTGCCAAAAAGACTCAACCGACTCAAGCAAATTTGATTGGTAGCGACGCCATCATCCAAATGTCGATGTCTAGGTCAAACCCAGCTACGGGCAGTATGGTGTCCATCAGAAGTGAGCAGCAGCTTTCCCAAATCTACAATTCACAACAACACTCAGACTACATAATCTCTGACTATATGGACAAAATAGCAACTAGGATCAGCTTGCTGGAGACTGAGCTGAAGTTCGCTTGGAGGGCCTTAGATTTATTATCCACCGAATACGGTAAAATATGGACTCGCTTAGAGAAACTTGAAAATATTTCGGTTGAGCAGCAATCTGTAGTAAGCAACCTCATGGGTCTTATTGCATCAGCTAAGCCACATAATGTGGACATAGACCTTGATCTTGACACTCAAGCACCTTTTCCTGAATTCATTCCATTAGTTATGGATGTAAATTCACACATGGCTGAAGACAAAACCGAAAAGCATATGTCTAACTTGAATTTAGATACTGGTGTTTCCGTTACCACCGAAGACGATGGCCTCGGACGTACTTCCGGCTTTTTTATGGACTCCGAATATGGACTGGGACTTGGAGCCGATCACTGCGATGAATTTTTTTTGGACTACGAATCTGGCCCTCTTAACGATAATGACCGTGACGTGGATTTGGAAACTGACCAAATCGATTTTAATACTGAGCACAAATGGTTGCTAAATACAGACGTTGATAGCATCAGTAAATCTCGCCAAAAGCTTTATTCCGATTCGGATATAATATTGTATGAACAACAGCAGCAGGTTCTGGCAAATAATGCCAGGGCTGACTTATTAATGGAGTTCCTTAATGGGCGACGCGTGCTTCAAGAAGTTGCATCGGGGTCTGCAGCTGCCGCCTCTATGTCTACAACAACAAGTAGTCTATTAAACTTAGCTCAACTGTCAAAAAAGAGTCGTACGCATGGCCATATACATCGCAAAGGTCATTCTCATGATAAATCAGATAACCATTGCTTAACAGTAACAGACTCTGATTCCGGCGCAGCTTTGCATGGAATGGATTCTATGTCTGCAACCAAGCAAGATGAACTAGACGAGCTTATTGATGAGGCTAATTTTTTTCTCTTAGCCGCCTTTAGAACGGGCGAAGGAGGGAAGCAAGTACTGCCCATTGAAGATACTGGTGGAACAGTGCAAACAAAAGTCTTGAATAATGAAATGAACGAGACTTTTTATAAGACCTTAAATGAAGCATATCGTGATGATAATTTAAGCTCGGAAATATCAAAAGTAGAGCACCTTCTTCAACAGTCTGAGGCTGCTCACGAACATATCAGTGCATTAAGTGGTGGGCGATCGACATCGTCCCTTATGATGATCCACGAAGGAAACGAGGATGATGCTTTAGACGCCGAACTTGCACTTCCTACATCACAGGTGTCTGTTCCTTTAAAAACCAGTAAGCTGATTAAGTCAGGAGCTTCCTCAGATCAACAAGTAGGCAAAGAGTCGAGAAAGCACAGAAAAAAGAAGCACTATAAAAACGAGATGGACATGATTAATAATCTCAAGTGCATACTTGCTCAATCACAATCCACATCGAACACAGACAAGAATATGAATTCACTTTCGGAGCAGCAGCACTCACAAGGCAGTAAAACCTCAACCAAAGAGAAAAATGACAATCTGAAATCGTATCTCGATGATTCCGACAGTTTATGCCCCGACCAAAACATCGCGATATTGGATACCATAACTGAATTGATGATACGTGAAATAAATAAAATTGAAGATTTGCAATCATTAAATGCCTCACAAATACGACAGTTACGTCAGGAAATTCGGTCGGAAGTTACCTTCTTTGAAAAACTTAATCAGGTAGATAAAAACTTAACATTACTGCTACTTAATCCTGTTACAATGGGAGAAGAGATGCGCCGACTTCACGTAATAGAACCCAATCGTAAATTTGATCTCGTGATAAAAAAGTTCAACAAGAATATTGACACGCTAAAGAAACTTGTTGGGAATTCATTTGACGAGTTTAAGATAACTAGCAAAAACAGGCCTGCGCTTGACCACAGTGCTAGCTCTAACAGAGACCAGAGTCCTACTAATTGCACTATGCTCTCTATACCCGACTACAATGAAACTGGAGCTGGCTATAGTGCACACTTGCTTCGTAATAAGTCAGACCTGGATGAGCAGCTAAAGTTACTGGAGACGCAGGAAATCGAAATTAATCGAAAAAAAGCCATTGAGCAGATAACAAATGCACATGGAATTATAGTGAATAACTCCGACACCGAAGAAGAATGTAGAGTACAGCAGAGGTACATGGATTGCAATCCATGTCCCAATCCAAATCATATCAAACATCTATCAAGTTCGGCCAGCAATATTTATAACCAAGACGAATACATAAAGTCGCTAAAAAAAAGCTTGGAGCGCCATAACAGCATGCTCTTTCTGCTGCATCTTCAAAACCCTGATAAACACAAAAAAATTAATGAGTTGGATGAAATATTTCAGTTGGATCGAAATCGTGAGAGTCAAAGTCCCCCGCCTCCCGCACCCTACGATAATGGATTTGAAGATATAATTGCTGTCGAAAGGAATGATGGCATGGGAACAAATTCATCCAATCCATTTACTTCCGATCAGAGACAACAACAGACTCACCAACAGCAACAGCCGCACGTTTCACCGCGTCAAGCCAAATCTGATTCGGGGCTATCCTCTATGAGTGGCTGGTCACCAAATTCACCTGTGCCCATCAGCATACAAAACTGCAATCCCTTTTTAAACAAGTACAAAGACATCAATACAGAAATGCTTCAACTGCAGTTGCACTTGGGATATCCATATGGATTGGTCGACTTTCGTGATGAATCTACCGCCAACAGTGAATCGCGTCCCAATGATGGATACGTATTTTCCGAAGAAAACTTAAACTATATACAGGAGCTATCAAAAAATATGCCTATTTGTTCGGCTTATGAAAACAAGTCAATTTTCAATGTTAATGTTAATAAAGAGAAAGAATTTTCCACAGTAGACGAATTGCTAAAGTGGGACCAGCAAACGGATAAACAAGTGACCGATTGCAACATAGATTCCAAACACCCATCACTTCAACGGCAATCAAATGCTACAAATTCTTCTGAACATAGTGCAAATATTAAGTGCCGAATGCCAGACTTACTAAAGAACCAATTAAGTATTTCTGCGAACAAGTCATACTCAAAGAGAAGAGTAATCAAGCCAGACAAACAATTTGCGGAATTAGGATCATCACAGGGATATGAGGAAACTGATATAGACCACTTGGAACGACAGGATCATACGCGTAAACCTTATTTAACCGACCGTCTGGTTTACTATCCATCATCAAACAGCATTGCGGATTATAACAGCAGCCGAAATCTGGATTTTATGGGCCTTCAGCAGTCACAGCATCAGAATCCACAACAAATTGGGTTCTTTGTGCAATCCCATGCGATCAGTTCGCCGTCGATTAATGCGTTAGACTCTCCTATTGAATACTTTTCCACCGAATCAACGTCAGCCGAAACGATGTCAAAAAATTCCCATCGGGCTCCATCTATAGAAGCCCCACACAAACCAACAAAGGTGTGGAATAAGCTTAACAACCTATTGCCAGAAAATTTGAAGTTAAAACGGCCAGCCAAATATGCTCGATCTCAATCATTACCCGGTGAGGTGGAAAGGCAAGAGTCAGAGGTGCAAGGACGTGGCCAGGTGAGCTCGTATCCGTTAATCGGTCATCGGCGATCTCAAAAGGGAGATAGGTGTGGAAGCGCTGGTAATGAAGTTGTAAGGGGCAGCCACTTAGATTTGCCTAAACGCATACAAAAAATACCGTTGCGCATTATACAAAGAGCCACAGCCTCACACTCCCAGTCAAATACGAATGCAGCGCAAAAGAAGCGTTCATTTTCAGGGAAAATGAATCATATAATGCAGATGGCGAAGTCGTATAAACGGCAGAGCTTTGGTCCGCGCCTCGTCTCCAGCATCTCTGATTCCGAAACCGACATACCAGGCTTCACTTCGTCGGATAATGATGATTGGTCGGCGTATGAGAACTCCTCTCGGCATCATACGAATTCCGACCCGGCAATCGATGATTACGATGAGGAGGATGTCGATTCCCTTATCCCCGATGATGCGGAGGCTGAAAATATCGACTATAATAACAGCAAAATGGTTGTTACTGGATTCGGTGAATCAAATGAGGATGTCGAGAGTCATAATAGTAATGTGTTCGCCATCATTGGAGACTTAAAGAAGTCAGAGGTCCTTCCCACAAGCAATCTTCAACTTCAGCAACGTGCTGTTATGCAAAATAACATTAACATATCTGAGCAAATTCCAGAAAAAGCTTCTGAAAGCAATGAGACCCCGAGTTCTGAAACAAAGGCATGTCTTGAAAAAAGTAGTTCCATGTATGTTGGCAACCAGGACGGTGACAATGGCGTGCCCTGCATGCTAAGTGAAGTTAAGATAAGCGTACCCTTGTTGCATGTGGCAACAACAGCAGATAGCACCCCAACTTTCCCCCATGTTTCACCACAAAACAAAATAGTTAATGCACAACAGCAGACAACGAATCGTGGCAATAGCAATATAGTGGGTGGTTCTGTTTTTGCGGCACATCAGTCTCTAGACATTCCAAGCTCTTTGGGTCTTGGTTTACGGGACGATGATGACAATCGTAGTCAGCATTCGGGTCGCACACTTTCATCATCTCGGCGTCAAAGTACGGAAGACAGCATCGATACGGACGACGAGTATTTTTGCTACGAGCTACGACAGCTTGAGGAACTGGAACAGCAACGCACAGCTGAGGCAGAACAGCGCAACAATAAAGACGTGCTATTCTCGCAGATTGGGCAGTTGACAATAGACGAAGACGGTCTTTGCTATCCAAAACTGTCTGGTGAAATTGAATACTCGCCGGATGAAGGTGTTAGGCAGAATATGTCCAAAGTACTTAATGAACTGAAGTGCGTTGTTAGACTACAGCCCGACATATCAATTGGGTCTGCAGCCGGAAATCAAACCGGATTAACAACAAATGTAGCTGCGGTAAATAATGGAGATGGTGCGAAAAAGCAAAAACCAACTGAAAAATTTGCTAGAGTCTGTGACATGCATAGTGCATGGCAGGACGTGAATGGCGATCTCCAACAGGCTGGTTCTGACCTTGAAACGCACGAAGATACAGAATCTATTCATAAGGAGCAACGTATTCTTGGTGAAAAACAACAGCAAAAACGCTTGAAAAAAAAACGACGCGATCGCGATCATGTAGCCAGCTCAAGTTCATCATGTGAATCAGAAAACGATTTTAAAGACACCAACCCAAAGAAGCCGTCACAAAAATCTAAAAGTGTCATTACCACATTTTTAAAGACAGCTGCTGTTGAATCGGTATCGGACCAAAAAATAATTCAAATATGTTCACAAGAATCGGCGTCTTCAAGCGCAACCTCAGGACCTGATACACCAGCAGACTTAAGCGATGAAATTGCCACTGACGCGGCTCCAGATGAAGAGAGAATTTTCCTAACCCTACTCTCTAAAAATGGAGAGGCTGCAAAAAATGGGGATCCCACTGACATTCGTGATGAAGATTTCAATTTGGTTGACCAAAGCAAAGCAACTTCAAGTCAGCCCGAAATGGAGCCAGAATTAGAACAGATTTCTCAGGCCATAACATCAGCGAATGATATAGTCAGCAATTCGAAACTTTTAAGTCAGGACTCTAGCATCGATGTAACTCAATCTAGTGTTGGAAACGGCGCAGCCGCCGGTTTTGGTAGCAGTAAGTGGAAATTGTTAAAGACACTTAAAGAAAGAAAGATCGAGGAAAGGAATAACCAAGACAAGATCAAAGAAGATGTATTAAGCAAAGATAAAGAAAAGGTAATTTTTAAAAGCTTTCTCAGTAATTTAATTATGGTAAACAAGAAATTTTTTCGCGCTCTGCCGTTTATTCCTTTTATTACCAATAGACGGTTCAATATGTTTTACTTATCGAATTATATAACTTATAACGCTAGTACTGCCGGATCAGACGAGCACATAACTATGGTAGATAATTTGAGGCAACAACAAACATAGTAAATTTTTGCATTTTAACCTTAACCTTTTATAGTCTTGCAAAATCGGTATATTCATTTTGGTCACCTTTGCACCTTCGACAATATAAAGTATATATTTTCTTGAACACAAGGCACGTTCATTAAGTTGTCGAATAGTAATTTTGGTAGTAATTTTATGCGGTTATTAATAAACTAGGTTAAAAACGACATACAGTGGCGAGCACATGGGGATACATGTTTCGATACTGTGTCTTTGTGAGGCTGTTAAACCCAATGAATAAAATTTTTGGTTTTTCGTTTTATATATTAGTAATGGATTTTTAGTAAAAATTTGCAATCGGTTAATTTTTTTTGGGTTTTACAGCCACTCAAAGTCACAGTATCAAAACATGTATCAGCATGTGCTCGCCACTGTATACGCACATCCAAAATAATCTATAACTTTGGCGATTTTGATAATTTCGATAACTATTTGATATATCAGTCATAAACTTCAGCTTGATTTTGTAGGCCGTTCTTAATTGATGTTCGCCTTCTTGAGCTTTGTAAGAGTGTACACCCCGACCGTTTGGTTAAGATATAGAGATATCGATATTGGCGGAATAATAATTATTTTTTCTAGTTCCGTTGATGAAAAGGGGCGTCGCAAAAATGTGTAGTATTTGGTTTTTAGTCTTCGGGATGTTCATCCAAACAGGCGGACCATTTTACATTAAAAGTATATAGTGTAAAAAGAAATAAATATGAAACTACCCAAATTTCTTCATCATTATACCCTTGCAAAAAGGGTATATTAATTTTGGTCAGAAGTGTGCAACGCATAGAAGCAAGCATCTCCGACCATATAAAGTATATATATTCTTGATCAGCACGACGAGACAAGTTCAAATAGCCATGTCCGTCCGTCCGTCCGTCCGTCCGTCTGTCCGTCCGTCTGGATCGATGCGAACTCCTCCTAGACCGTTAGAGCTACAGAGCTGAAATTTTGCATGTAAGCTTGTATATACTGTTTGTATATCTCAGATTCAGCCGGATCGGACCACTATATCATATATGTAGCTCCCATACAAACGGCAAAGTCACGAACAGTGACTCAATAACTTCGTTATTTTCTAAGCTATTATCGAAATTCAATATTGGTGAGTCTATTACACCTATAAACCACTGTGCCAAATTTGATCAAGATCGGGTGACTATATCATATAGCTCCCATAGGAACGATCGGTCGAATACAGTGACTTTTGTCAATAACTTCGATACTTTTGATGCAATTGATTTCAAATTAAACATTTGTTAGTTTCATATATCTGTTAATGACTGTGCCGAATTTGATAAAGATCGGGTGACTATTTCATATAGCTCCCATAGGAACGATCGGTGGAAAACAGTGACTTTGATCAATCACTTCGTTATTTCATATGCTAAGATTGCGGGCCGTTCTTACGCAGGCATTAGACTTTTTACACTTCGATGGCTATGGGTAAGGAAAGCGTTACCAAAACAGTTGCAAGGGTATACAAACTTCGACGCGGTCGAAGTTAACCCCGGCCCTCTGGTTTTTTTATAAATTCCAATTTCTTATTTTAATTATCTGAAATCCTGGTCTACTAGTTTGTAAATGTTTGAATAGAAAATAAATAAATATGAAACTGCCAAAATTTCTTCATTTTTTTATAAATTCCAATTGTCTATTTTATTTTTCTGAAATCCTGGTCTACTAGTTTATAAATGTTTGAATACTTCTTAAATTCTCATATGAAATCGGATTTTTTCTTTTGCAGAATGGTGGCGGCACTGGTGATGTTGGAATACGCACCAATGGACATCCTGGCGATAATCCATTTTATAGTAACATTGACAGCATGCCAGATATTCGGCCTCGTCGAAAATCCATACCCCTTGTTTCTGAACTGGTAAGCAATCATAATAATATACTTTACGAAGAACATTCATAACATCGGGGAAATTTCACACCCTTGACCTCCTCCTTCCATTTGAATATCTTACCCTGTTTAATTCCATTTTACTTCCATCATTGTCATTTTGCTTACTTTACATACATACATACTACTATTTAAATACGATGTTCAAATTTCGTTTTCTTTCATCGGTGATTTTATGGACTGCAGGTGCTCAAGGTATAGAACGCCTATTGTTTCCTCACGTTGTTTCGATTTTTTTACTATTCACCTTAGCAGTTGTACAAATTATATCATATATAATAGCGACACAGTTGCCGTACACGTGCAGCTCTGCATTTTTCTTTATGTTGAAATGTAGATTGCACAGTAAACATTACACAAGTCTATAAAATTTACACGACACTTTTAAGCACTCGCTTAGCAGATGTAATTATTTTATGTTCCAATCGGTTGTGAACTTTGACATAAGTAAACTATTAGGATAAACCAAAATGTATTTTATAGAGAAATGCGGACACCGTAAAAAAGTTGAGCATTACTTTCTATATGTTATATTTAAATACTAAATTCCAATCGGCTGTGTAAATTGACATATGTACGTAAGCTATTGGGAGAAAACAGATGAATTAGAGGGCAGAAGCATCTAGTAATCGGTAATTTTTCTTCTGACTTTTGACCAATGTGTAAAAACCATAGCAAACAGAAACGTTACCGGCTGCCCTCGCACAACAGAAGAAAAATATTGTAATCACTCTGTGTGAACAAGATCGAAACCAAAATACGGTTGGTAGAACTACACTAAGCCACGCGGCTAATACATACATACATATATACATACATACCTACATATAAACTTATATACCCAAGGGAAATCTCTTGCCCCTTATCCTCGAATTAAAGTTTAAATAAGTTCATTTCGATAGTGCATCTGTGCAGTATATATCAGAATAGCCATCGATACAATTACATACAATTTACATAAAGCAGCTAGACGTACACGCATATACATACATACATAAAAATCCTGGAATGTGCTCCAAAATTAGATCAACTAAAGCTACCTAATAAATTAAATATATGTAGATCCGCACTTTAAAATCTGTTAAAAAATTCAACATTTCTACAAATAACCGACTGCACAGTAGTTGTAATTCGCTTTGCCAATTGTCAATGCAACGTCCAAAATTTGCATTAAATGGTTAAAGCACCTCACAGCTTGCCACGAGGGAATTATACATACTGTAGTCGTACTCGCTTTCAACATAAAATTAATAAAATTAATTGGAGTTTGGTTTGCGTTACTTAGTTTTAATTAAATTGCTTGATGCGGCTTCTTTCTTGTACTTGTTCTTATTTTCTACAATTTCTTATTTGAACTTAACTTGGAATCGGTTTCGATTTAAGTAGTTACATTAGTTTACCTTAATATACATTTTTGATACAAGCTGCTTGTAATACCTTTGCTTATTGCTAGACTTATAAAAACAATAATAATAAAATCACTGTATAAATCTACATTACATGTAGACAATGGCGGCAACAAAAAGAAACGCTGGACTAACATCTGCTGTGCCGAGAGCTACTCTTAACGACGAGGAATTGGTAAGTAGTCAACTCTTTAATCGGTAATCAAGCAATTTTCGTTTAACAAAAAAGTTTGCCAAATAAAATATAATTCTAAACTTCGTCAATAAAAATAAAGCTTCTAAAACAATGTTTAATGTTGGACGAATATGAAATAATCTGATTGAATCCGCGTATAGAACTTTGTACATTCCATACCCCATAAATTTATCATCTTGCGTTGCTTTATATAAAAGCGTCCAACTAAAGGCTAAGCTCGGTCTAAACATTGATGAAGATCAAAACTTTAACATTGATCAAGTTTTAAATTATTGTATGTGCAAATCTCAATTAAAGTAAATCGAAAGTAGAATTCAAGGTCTCCTAGACACAATTATCATGATCGAATCATCTCAGTTGCTTGTGTTAACCTTTCCAGAAAATGCATGTCTACAAAAAAGCACTCCAGGCGCTGATCTACCCGATTTCGTCAACGACTCCTCATAACTTTGTCCTCTGGACAGCAACGTCGCCGACATATTGCTATGAATGCGAGGGTCTGCTATGGGGAATTGCTCGCCAGGGCGTGCGCTGTACAGAGTGCGGCGTAAAGTGTCATGAGAAATGCAAGGACTTGCTGAACGCTGACTGTCTACAGCGTAAGCACTCTAATGAACTTCCAAACCAATGTTGGTTGCCATCTAACATTACCATTCACAGGTGCTGCTGAAAAGAGCTCCAAACATGGAGCCGAGGACAAAGCAAATTCGATAATCACCGCCATGAAAGACCGCATGAAGCAGCGAGAGCGTGAGAAGCCAGAAATCTTTGAATTGATCAGGTAAGGTGATGTCTAGAGAGACTGAAATCAGAAGCCAAGTTTCAGGTAAGGTGTTGAGTAGAGACTACCAAAACAAAAGGAGACTACGTGGTATTTGTTAAGTAAAAGCATTAAATTCGATAGAGCAGATCTATGTGAGGGTGCGGATGCTTGGGTTATGTGAATTATCTTAATGCTTTTTAAATTAGATATTTAGCATTCATAATAAATGCTTTACTATAGCTGTGTATTTGTATAAGTATGTTAATTATTATAAAACCCATAACTATGATCACAATGTCCGCATTTAGAGCCGTGTTCAGCATTGAGGAGAAGAGCCACACGGGCCACATGAAAGCCGTGAAGCAGAGTGTCCTGGATGGCACCAGTAAATGGTCGGCCAAAATAGCAATCACAGGTTTGAGCTTTATTGCATTTTACATATGTATGTATGTACATCTACTCTACTAATCGTCGTGGTTTTCAGTTGAATTTTTTCTGTATGTATGTTAGTGTATGTATTATTATTGCAATTTCGACTCGACTGGCATAATGTGTTTGCTAAAGCTCAATGTTTATTAATATATTTAACTATCAATATGATGTTATGTATGCATCTGTGATATTAGTCTGTATGCTTATAAGAAATCTGCCGATATAATTAGGCCGTTGCAATAGAAATAGGAAATCTCATTGTCAGGCCATGACTTCCTACGTATCCACATGTATGTATGTACCTTTGTTTAAACTGCATCAATAAACAAACAGTTAAAGTATTAGATAATTGGATATACCTATTAACAATGTTTTACAATTTCAGTGTATATTTTATTGAATTTAGTGTTAATAACAATCAAACGTTCGGAGTAGAAACTTAACAAGTCTAGAAAAGTTTGGGTGGGTAGAGATATCCAGATTTTTGATAACACAAGGTCCTAATTGAGATCTTATTGTACCATTTATATTGTGCGAAACATATGCATATATATTATATCTATATATGTGTATATGTATATATGTATATATTTAAATATATATATATATACTATATGTATACTATCGATTCAATTCATTTTAAGGATGACATTTGGTGTGGATCCAGACACACACATAGATTCATTAGAACAAGCTGAGCACGCAACTGTTGAGGGAACATCTAAATGGTCATGCAAACTAACAATCACAGGTACAATACACCGAGAAAACCAAAATTTGGTTTTATTATTTATATTTCTTTTTTGCTTAGACATACCTTAGTTTTTTAATTCTCATTTAATAATATTTGTTCAATTTTAAACCTGACTCCACTACACACACTTTACCACTTGTAACAATTTGTATATACCCCTTTATATATACGCTATATACATATGTACATACATATATGTATGTATACTTATTAACATTGGTCTATTTGCGTTTGCTTAATAAATACCAATAACCACAAGTGTGTTCATATTATCGAGCCCATGTCGGCGTTAATGTATTTTGAAGCCATTGCAGTTAATATACATAGATAAAAGAAATATGAAAGTTAATTTATTCATTTATGATCATAAGTAAAAGAGTAAAAATACTGAAAAAACATATACATATATATGTATGTACTAAACAATTTTATAAGAAACCAATAGTTCGAGAAAACTCGAGATTAAATTAATCACAAATTAGTCTCGAACAGCTTAACAGTAGCACCTTTTGCTGAGAATATTATCAAACGTTTATGTTCCCAAAGTTTGTATACCCGATTTTTTTGTTACTAAAAACATTTGACTTAAAAATTCGAATTTATACTAAAAGTCGGCTTCCAAACTTAATCTGAGGCAATAGCTAATATAATATAGTCGGGTATATAATTATATTTTTGAGAATTTTAAGTTATCCAGTGCAGTCATTAATAAGTATATTAAATTGTGATAATTTTACATTCGATTTAAAAATAACAATATTATTGATAAAATTCTTTCTTTTCGCACGATCGTTCTTATGGGAGCTAATTATTTCATAATTTTTCCACTATCCAATTATTTCGTTCACCACCTTGATAGTAAAATTAAAATAAATTTCTACTGTGGAAACTACATCAAATGTTTGTATATGATTGCAAAAACGAATATCGACTTTTGTACGAATTGCTTTTCAAAAATTAGCATCTTCCACAATAAAAAACTATGTATATAAATATGTACGCATGTACATATATTATGTATATGTACATATATGTATGTTTCGTTTTGAAAAATTAATTTTGGAGTCTCTCTCGAATTTGTATATAAAATAAACTAGTTCACTTTTCAACACATACAGACACACTCTACACTGGTTTATATGCATTCCTTTCAGATGTTTCTTACATAGTTACGTTTCATTTTTAAAAACCTGATGTATAAACCGACCGCAAGGTTCTCTTATTCTCCCATTTGCAATTGGAAATGTATTTTATTTTTTTTTTTTTTTTGTACTAAAAAAGTTTGCCAGTTGTTCAAATACATTGTATGTGTGTTCCAGCTTGGATTATTTTTACGGGTGCTTTTAAGTTCACAATTGAATAAGCAATTGAATTTAAAGGCAGCGTGCGTGAGTAGCCCTTATGAGGAATGTCAAGTCCTTCAGGACATGCAGGGAACTCGAAATAAACTTCAAACTGATTTTGTACAATATGTATGAAATTTAAACTCGCAACTGGCACAATTGTAAAGCAAATTAGTATAATGTTGTATAATTTGGATACCCCTAAATATACATACAGTTTTTTTTTTGGCTTACGAACATTATGTAGAATTCACATAATACATGATAAAAGTGCGAAGTGAACAAAAACCATAACACTAATTATTGCAAAGCTTAATTCCAACATGTAAAACTTAACTTGAACCGTAAACCAATTTTGAATTATGAATTTGTGATGTTTTCTTCCACATTTTTGCACTATGAAGCACGTATAATTGCATTCTTCCAATTACATATGTACATACGTAACCAAATACACAAAAGCCGTTACTGCATGAAGCCTGCGACCTCGAAATATACAAGTTTTTCTTTTACCTATTTCAAACTACTATAAATACATATGTATGTATGTCTAAAATATTTAAAACCTACATATCTCGCTATTATGAGTAAAATCCGATATGCGGTTTCAACACGGAATTACTCGCTTTATAGTTGTCTCCATTTTTCTTAATGGATTTTTGGTATCCAATTGATACCAATCAGCAATTAAATTGTTTTTTGGTGTTAATCCTTTGTACATACATATGTATATATATATGTATACATATACATATATAATTTTCAGCATCTATGTATGTATATCTTACATTTACCTTTGTATTTATTAACATCTTAATATACATCCATATGTTCATATATATGTATGTCTCTATATCAAGAAAAAAGCAACCAATATAATAATATGCAAAACAAGCAATTAATAATTTTTGAATACATTTTCCAGTTTTTCTTTATGATATCAACACAAATTAACAGTTTTTCTTTTTCCAGTTTACTTTTAAATTTTCTCTGTTTGCTATGTATGTATGTGTACATGTGTACAACTAACACTGATCCCTGATCAGCCAAATTCTATACCTGTTGCCGATTTCACTTGTAGAAAATAATCTAGTTAATGTACATATATGTATATATATATCTACACTTACATACATATGTGAGACAGTTGGCAGTTGGAGTCGGTGCCTAAGATAAAGACGGCTTCGTCAAGGCTCCAGAGTTGTCAACTGATTAAAAAATTGTATTAATCAAAAACCTCCGTTTTTTCTTCTTCTTCTTTCTCCCTTGAAAATAAAAACTGAACAAACTCTAAAAATACTAATTGGAACTAAATATAAATTTTTAACAAATTGAAAAATGTCAATCTCAAAACGGTTCTCTTCGTTTCAAATCCAAAAATAAAACACCACACAAAACAAATTTACAAAAAAACCTCACACGTATTTCTACCACAAATACACAAACACACAACAAACCCAAATACACCCACGGAATGCTTCATTTGTTACTTCTTTTATTTGCCTTATAAAATCAAAAATATCCTAAATCAAACACTACACCTTAACACAAATTGCGATTTAATTTAATCTTTCCGTATGTACAACGGCCATTCCCCAATGTGCCCGCCATATATATTTCCACATCCAACACAACACATTTAATGTTCGTTCGCTATGAAAACAATAAAAATTGGATCTGGTGCTGAAACGAACGAAATACCAAAATATCTGACGATCGGATGCACTGTGCAGTGATTTGTGCTCAAGGCCTGATAGCGAAGGATAAAAGCGGTACCAGTGATCCTTATGTGACGGTGCAGGTTAGCAAAGTCAAAAAACGAACGCGCACAATGCCCCAGGAGCTAAACCCTGTGTGGAACGAGAAGTTTCACTTGTGAGTATTTCCATCGATTACTTCTGCATTCTTTGTGTTCTTTCTAAGTGTACTGTTACTCGCATTCGTATGCCGTTCTGCGGCCACACTGTACTACTTCTATCTGTATATTTTTCCGCAATGCACCCTTTGAATATGCCCTGCCTCTTCCGTTTTGCTCTATTTCCGATTGCCTATTCTCTTCTTTCTGTATTTTTCTATCGACCAATTACTTCGTAATCATCGAAGCATTGAATCCTGTCCCCAATTTATAACTCAATCTAGACTAGTTTTGTTCTTTATTAAATATTTTTATCGCACACAAGTCTCTTCGGTCGAAGCACCTGACTATTTCATAACGATCTCACTACGCACCAAAAATTTCAGCATACTAATATCGAATCTGGTCGAATTCTGACGAACAATATGAATGTCTTAATTCTTATTGTTGGTAATTTTTCTAATCTATATTAATTTGGCTTCGGATGACGCATTGTGCTTAGTTAAAATAATCAAACATTTTGTTGTAATATATTATGATAAATTAGCTTAGGTGGAACCTTAGGGCAAGGAAAAGGATATTCCAGTATGTTCATGTAAAAATACTGGCTATTGGACTTATTTTGAACTTCAATTTTGTAAATGTTATTTAAATAAAAAAATATCAAAGAAGCTAGCTTTGGATATGCCGAAGTTTATATACCCTTGCAGTCCTTGGGAATACATTTTAAAATTTTTTTCCCTGCAACTCAATTCATCAATACACAAAGAAAACATTCAAATAATTACTCTTTCTACTACAATTTTTTCTTCCATTTCCATCATTCCCTAAGCAATGCACGGCACGCATATACATACATACAGTTCATGTAGCGTTGCGTCTTTGTGTATGTCTGTGCTATGTTGATTTACTGATGACATAGTAGGCAGCAAGCAGCTCTGCCGGCAGCTCTTGAACCGATCTATATTGACTGTAACTTGTGTTCTATTTATCCGATCAGATTCAAATTTTGGGATCTGAGGGTTTATATCCAATACTATCAAATTTGTAAATTTCATGGGGATACTCCAATTTCTGCAAAAATGTGTCTTCTAGAACTATATGATATTGTATATACTATATGATATTGTAGTCCGATGCCGATGATTTTCATACTTTATCTTACCCTGAGTAAAATGCATACGTACCGACGGAGACGGACATGGCTATGTCGACTCAGCTTCTCATACTGATGAAGAATATATATGAATGTATACTTTATGGGAAACGTCGGAAACGTCTGCTTCTGTGTGTTACAAACATCTGACCAATTTTATAATACCCTCTGCAAGGGTATAAAAAGAAGTTATATCCTTTTCGATACAATATAAAAAGTGTATTACATAAATATCGAAAAATGTAACAGTTGAAAATACTTCTTTGTTACGTTTTATTTGACTCTATCGGCTAAATCCAATAGCCAATAGAAATTGGAACGGAATTATAAAACATACAGACAATTTACAGGTTAATGATGAATTTCTTGTAGACAGTTCTTCTTAACATTTTTTTTCCACAACTTAAGATTCAACAAAAAATTATAAAAAAGACAAGGGTATAAAAAAATAATAAAGAATACTATTTCTGTGTAAAATTTTAACGGTGTTGACCGACTTCGAAAATGTCGTTCTTCAAAATATATCCTTAAATTTATTACACAATGTTAACTAAAGTATTACAATGTACTAAAGTCAAAATTTAGACTTTGGTTTTGTAAGGCCCGTTTGCATCATTTCCCGTTTTTGATGCACATGTACATATACATACATATGCATGGATTTTGTGTTCGTAGATAAATATTATACGCTATTCGTTTTAATGCTGATTGTATTACTGTAACTGACAGTGAGTGCCATAACTCGTCAGACCGCATCAAAGTTCGCGTTTGGGATGAGGACAACGACCTAAAGTCAAAGCTGCGTCAGAAACTGACTCGTGAATCGGACGACTTTCTCGGACAGACAATAATCGAAGTTCGCACTCTATCCGGTGAAATGGACGTGTGGTATAATCTGGAAAAAAGAACTGACAAGTCAGCTGTATCAGGAGCTATTCGACTTCACATATCTGTTGAAATAAAAGGCGAAGAAAAGGTTGCACCCTATCACGTGCAGTACACTTGCCTTCATGAAAATCTTTTCCACTACCTTTGTGAGGAGAACACCGGCATGGTAAGAAATCCCCAGCTTTACACATGCGTTGGTCAAGGAAAGTGAGTCATCAATTATTCATATTTACTCGCGAAGGTTAAACTTCCAACTCAAAAAGGCGACGATGCCTGGAAACTGTATTTCGACGAAATCCCTGAAGAAATTGTAGACGAGTTCTCTATGAGGTACGGCATAGAAAATATATACCAGGCAATGACGCATTTTCACTGTCTGTCGGCCAAGTATCTTTGCCCAGGTGTGCCCGCCGTTATGAGTACGCTATTGGCGAACATAAACGCATATTATGCCCACACCACCGCCTCTTCTGCAGTTTCAGCAAGTGACCGCTTTGCAGCAAGTAATTTTGGGGTCTGTACATTTAATGCAAATGAAATAATTTTCAATAATAAAAAGAATGCTGATTTTTCCACAGAAAGAAAAATTTGTAAAGTTGTTAGATCAGTTGCACAATTCTCTCAGAATCGATCTGTCTATGTATAGAAATAATTTCCCGGCATCGAGCCCAGAAAAGCTGATGGATTTGAAGTCTACAGTGGACCTACTAACAAGCATAACATTTTTCCGCATGAAAGTGAGTATTTCTATTACATATATCCGCTTAATTGTTTTCATTATTATTCTCATCTATTGTGATAAGGTACAAGAACTGTCCAGTCCACCGAGGGCAAGCACGGTTGTCAAAGATTGCGTTAAAGCCTGTCTGCGATCCACGTATCAATTCTTGTTTGAGAACTGTTATGAACTGTACAACAGGGAGTTTCAGGTAAGATTTCGTCTTTAGTGGTGCTTCAGCAGCTATTCATTGTTTTTTTTGTAAGGTGGACCCGAACGAAGCCAAACGTGCCCCCGATGACCACGAGCCGAAGTTAGACAGTGTTGACTTCTGGCATAAGCTAATTGCTCTAATTGTGTCCGTCATTGATGAAGACAAAAACAGCTATGGCACTGTGCTAAATCAATTCCCGCAAGAGCTGAATATTGGCCAAGTACGTCAAAATGAGATTTCTAGAATAATAGTTTGTGAAAACTTGCCTCTGTTGCACGAAAACCAGAGAAGCAAAGTTGTTTTCATAAAAATATAAACCAGAGGGCCGGGGCCCTTCGACCGCGTCAAAGTTTGTATACCCTTGAACCTGTTTTGGTAACTCTTTGCCTACTCATAGTCATCAAAAATAGTATCTAAAAAGTCTAATGTCTGCGAAAGAACGGCTTACAATCTTAGCATAGGAAATAAGGATGTTATTGAACAAAGTCACTGTTTTCCACCGATCGTTCCTATGGGACCTATATGATATAGTCACCCGATCTTTATCAAATTCCGCAGAGTTAATAAACTCACCAATATTAAATTTCACGATAATAGCTGAGAAAATAACAAACTCACTGTTCGTGACTTTGCCTTTTGTATGGGAGCTTTATAATATAGTGGTCCGATCCGGCTGAACCCGAGATATACAAACTGTGCAGTATATACAAGGATAAGTTCAAAATTCAACCCTTTAGCTCTAACGGTCTAGAAGGAGTTCGCGTCGATACAGACAGGACGCACATGGCTATTTGAACTCGTCGTGCTGATCAAGAATATATATACTTTATATGGTCGGACATGCTTTCTTCTATGCGTTGCACACTTCTGACCAAAATTAACCCTTTTTGCAAGGGTATGAAAATCGAATTTATAAATTATGCGCAGTCCTCAGTAGATGAGTTGTCTAAGTGGCCCAGTCATTTAGTTAACTGAACAACGAGGATCCGTGTTCGAGTCCCAGGCTGTAGTTTTTCGTCTAAGCCGAATGCCATAGTTGCCAGTGCTTGTAAAATATGTAAAATATAAAATATAAAATATTTGTAATAACAAATGCATTTGCCTATTTCAAAAAAATTCTGTTCACATGCTTTTTACAAGCATATCTTAGTATCTCACTCACTCATGCATCTGAGCACCCTAGCGCCACCGCCCGCCAACGGCCAACTCCGGCCTTATGGAAAAACGTTTATATGCATAACTTGGCTATTTTTTGTCCGATTTTGATCAAATTTGGTATTTTGCTGGGTATTAGTATCAATTTCAAGTGTGCCAAATTTGATTCCACAGGGTAAAAAATTACGGGAGATAATCGAGTTTTTCAAATTTCGGGGGCGGAAAGGGGCGTGGCAAAATCTTTATACATACAGAATGTGCGCATTTACTAAGCAAATATACATACCAAATATGGTGTCTCTAGCTGCAATAGTTTTTGAGATAAACGTTTTTTTTTGAATTGCAGGGGCGGAAAGGGGCGTGGCAAAAATTTGAAACAAACTTGATCACTCTACACACTACACGAGCCTACATTCCAAATTTGGTGACTCTATCTCTTATAGTCTCCGAGATCTAGGCGTTCATACGGACGGACGGACGGACGGACGGACAGACGGACATGGCTAGATCGATTCGGTTGTTGATACTGATCAAGAATATATATACTTTATGGGGTCGGAAAAGCTTCCTTCTGCCTGTTACATACATTTTGGCGACTTTAATATACCATTTCACCCTATGGGTGTATGGTATAATAATTATCGCAACGATCTGCAAAGCGATGACATGGCAGAGTGAAAGCAAATTTCGGGGGCGGAAAGGGGCGTGGCAAAATCTTTATACATACAAAATGTGCGCATTTACTAAGCAAATATACATACCAAATATGGTGTCTCTAGCTGCAATAGTTTTTGAGATAAACGTTTTTTTTTGAATTGCAGGGGCGGAAAGGGGCGTGGCAAAAATTTGAAACAAACTTGATCACTCTACACACTACACGAGCCTACATTCCAAATTTGGTGACTCTATCTCTTATAGTCTCCGAGATCTAGGCGTTCATACGGACGGACGGACGGACGGACGGACAGACGGACATGGCTAGATCGATTCGGTTGTTGATACTGATCAAGAATATATATACTTTATGGGGTCGGAAAAGCTTCCTTCTGCCTGTTACATACATTTTGGCGACTTTAATATACCATTTCACCCTATGGGTGTATGGTATAATAATTATCGCAACGATCTGCAAAGCGATGACATGGCAGAGTGAAAGCTTTCCGCAAAGCGAGAAACCTGGCGAGTGTTTTAATTTTAGTCTCAGTTGCAATCATCGTCATCATGGATTCAGACGAAGAATTTTTTGCGTCAGCAGCAGTTATAAATGTTGTAATGAAAATGAAGTAAGTAAGTCGTCTCGCCGACTTAGGTATACCATACACCAGTAAAACAAATATTTCAAATTTGTAATAACAAATGCATTTGCCTATTTTAAAAAAGTTCTGTTTACAAGCTTTTTACAAGCATATCTTAGTATCTCGCTCACTCATGCATATGAGCACCTTAGCGCCACCACCTGCCAACGGCCAACTTCGGCCTTATGGAAAAACGTTTATATGCATAACTTGGCTATTTTTTGTCCGATTTTGATCAAATTTGGTATTTTGCTGGGTATTAGTATTAAATTTAAGTGTGCCAAATTTGATTCCACAAGGTTAAAAATTAGGAGAGATAATCGAGTTTTTCAAATTTCGGGGGCGGAAAGGGGCGTGGCAAAATCTTTATGCATACAAAATGTGCGCAATTACTGAGCAAATATACATACCAAAAATGGTCTCTCTAGCTGCAATAGTTTTTGAGATAAACGTTTTTTTTGAATTGCGGGGGCGGAAAGGGGCGTGGCAAAAATTCGAAACAAACTCGATCACTCTACATACTACACGAGCCTACATTCCAAATTTGGTGGCTCTATCTCTTATAGTCTCTGAGATCTAGGCGTTCATACGGACGGACAGACGGACGGACGGACAGACGGACGGACAGACGGACATGGCTAGATCGACTCGGCTATTGATACTGATCAAGAATATATATACTTTATGGGGTCGGAAAAGCTTCCTTCTGCCTGTTACATACATTTTGGCGACTTTAATATACCATTTCACCCTATGGGTGTATGGTATAAAAACCACCGAGATCCATCCACTGAATAGAAACCGTTTAAAAAGGAGAGTTTAATAGTTTGTCTAAAAATTTAAGGCAGTATCCTGACAAATTTTTCAATTATACTCGAATGTCGATCAATACATTCGATTATATTTTGACGAAGATTCATTCAAAACTGGAAAAGTGTTGGACAAATTTTGTTTTTTAAGCTCAGAACGCAACGAAAACACACGCTGGATGAAGCGATAAAGCGATTCAGAATCGCTTTCGCGCAACTCGCTTCAACTTGTCGCTTTGGCTCTCTTTTCGCTTCGCTTGCACTCTGACATGCATTCAACGATTACATATATATTTGAATGAAGAGCTTTCTCGCTCATTGTCGCTCAATATTATCGCATCGCTTATCGCGGCCACTCTGACATCAGCCTAAGAGAAAATGGTCGATTGAGACAACGCGTGAGCACACGAAGATCATTGGCATCATACAACCGCTTGGCATTCCAATATGATCCCACTGCGAACTACAGCGATGATGACAATTTAGAAATTGGACCAATGACAACAGTATGCCGATATTGCAATGCCTTAAAGTTCAAAAGAGAAACGGCTGGATTGTGCTGAGCGAGTGGAAAAGTCAAACTGGATCCATTACATACACCACCACACCCACTGAAACCATTGATCGAAGGAACTGATCCCGATTCCAACCATTTTCTTCCACGCATCCTTGAATGCAATAACTGCTGCCGCATGACTTCTTTTGGAGCTAATATCATTCGAGAAGGTGGCTTCATGCCAACTTGCAAGGTAAAAGATACAACACACACAACCAATCCCTCACACCAATCATCACTGTGCTTGCCATCACAGATTTAATGAGAAATATATCATTCCCATTGTTCAATGGTGCCAACACCAGATGAATCGCATCAATTTCTGCAAATATATTTAATTTCGTCAATGGTGGATCAGCTGAATGTGCGGTGCAATATACAGGGAACATGAATATGTTTAAAACAGCATTGGAACGAATTCCATCGGATAAGCACAAATTTGTCATAAGAGCAGATCGTACCCCAACAGATGAACATGTGCGAAGATTCAATGCACATTGTCGACAGCGAAGAAGTAATATCATGCATCGTGTATCTAATCATTTATTGGCATGGGCAAGACGGATACGACATCACGTTGAAGATGGTCGACCCAATTACAGGTACAATATTAACACACTAATTATTGCTATTATTGGTTTCCATTAACAATCCGTTTAATTTTGCATTTTCAGGCATATCAACGAACCAAAATCTAAGTGCAATGAATTACTATGCGTATCGTATGGTGATTCGTACGCATGAGGAGAATGTCATTCTTAAGTGCCATCGGCTATTCCATCAGTTCGCTGTCGATATGTATGTCAAAGTCGAGACCGAACGTTTAGCGTTCATTTGATTCAACCAGGCAAAGCTACGATCTGAGGACTATATACACTTGTGTGATGCTATTCATTCAGATGGTAATGTTCATGATATTGGACGCCTGACGATTTTCCCATCATGTTATATCGGAAGCCCACGCCACATGCACGAATACGCTCAAGACGCTATGACGTACGTGCGAAATTATGGAACCCCGGATTTATTTATTACGTTCACAAGCAATCCGAAGTGGAGGGAAATTGAACGTGAGTTGGACACGGGCCAAAAACCGCATGACATATCGTGTTTAAGTAAAAACTCAAAGTTATGATGGATGTTCTTACTAAGTATCGAGTTTTTGGTTACACACGTTGTTATATGTTCTCGGTGGAATGGCAGAAGCGTGGACTACCGCATGCTTATATCCTAATTAGGTTGCTGAACAAATTACATTCAAATGAAGAGGATGACATCATATCACCAGAAATTCCTGAACCAGTCACTGATTCCCGTCTACACGGCATTGTGACGACACAGATGGTCCATGGACCGTGCGGTGCATTAAATCCACGATGGATATCCATTTTATCGTCGACGTTCAAAAGAAGATAATGGTCGAACTATCAAAGTTAAAGTTCAAAATAAAGAGAGATCGGAAATGAATTCATTGTACCATACTACCCGCTCCTATCTCGAATTTTCCAACCACATGCGCACGTTGAAAGTTGTCATTCGGTCAAATCAGTCAAATATTTGTGCAAGTACGTCACAATAGGCAGCGACATGGCTGTGTTTGGTATTGCGTCGGAAAATGCGAATGACGAGATCAGCAACTTCAAAATAGGCAGATACGCTACTACTAATGAAGCACAGTGACGATTAGTCTCATTTCAAATTCATCAAAGATAACCTACAGTTATACATTTAGCAGCGCATTTGGAAAATGGACAAAGAGTTTACTTCACTGAGGATAATGCGGCACAACGAGCTGAGAGATCACCATCGACAACATTGACTAGCTTCTTTGCAATGTGTGAAGCAGATCCATTCGCAGCGACGCTGATGTACGTTGTCCAAGTATTAAACTTGGAATCAATCAACAAAAAATTCCAACGTTGCAATCAAGGAACCCCAGTTCCAGATTGGCTATTTTCCACTGATGCGCTAGGTCGCATGTATACTGTTGATCCTACAAATTATGAATGTTTTTATTTGGACTGCTGTTAGTAAATGTACGTGGACCAAAATCATTTGCACATTTGAAAACTGTGAATGGCCACCAATGCCAAACATATCGAGAAGCATATCAACTATTGGGTTTGACGGATTCAGTTATTTCATCAAATGCTACCAAATACGAACGCTGTCCGCAATTATCATCACCACATGTTTCCCTTCACAACCAATTCAGTTATGGAATAAATACAAAGACGACATAAGTGAAGATATGTTGCATCACTTGCGCATTCGAACGAATAATCCCAATTGCGCCAAATTGATCGATGCACGATGCATTTAACCAAGAATTAAATCGAGAGCTGCAATACAATGTTGATAAATTGCAGGAATTCGTTTAAAATAATGTGCCACTATTGTTTTTGGCCACTATTCGATCAAGATGCGACATAGCTTTGGCGTTAGCATCATCTGGAATTGCGGGGACTCTTGTTGATCTTCCGTTTGACTTCAAACGTTTGTAATTTCCAGTTCGCCTTGGGTTCGCAACCCAATTAACAAGTCGCAAGGCCAAATGCTTAGTGTTTGCGGGATAAATTTAGAAAATCATTGTTTTTCACATGGGCAGCTTTATTTTGCGTCTTCACGAGTTGGGAAACCATCCGCTTAGTTTGTGTAAACGTCAGATCAAAAAATGTAATTTACCAAAAAGCACTTTAATGAAAGGGATCGATTACTTTGGATTCACTTTCATTTTTTAAATAAAATTTTTCCTTTTCAAATATCAAACAAAAACCAGAGGGCCGTGGCTAACTTCGACCGAGTCAAAGTTTGTATACCATTGCAACTTTTTTGCCAGCTCTTTTCTTACCCTTATCCATCAAAGTAAAACCAGAGGGACGGGGTTAATATCGACCGCGTCGAAGTTTCTATACCCTTGCAAATGTTTTGGTAATTCTTTCCTTACCCATAACCATCAAAGTGTAAAAACGTTTTATCCAAAAAGTCTAATATTTGCGAAAGAACGGCCTTCAATCTTAGCATATAGGATATAACGAACTTTTTGATGAAAGTCACCACCAAAACCCAGTTTTGATTAACTTCATCATCATTGTTACTAAAATTATTAGTATTATTATTATTATTATTATTATTATTATTATTATTATTATTATTATTATTATTATTATTATTATTATTATTATTATTATTATTATTATTATTATTATTATTATTATTATTATTATTATTATTATTATTATTATTATTATTATTATTATATGTATTTCGTTTGGGGATTAAAAGATGAAGAAAAATGAGCTTATTACACCCCCGTGAGCTTATTACACCTACAAACGACTTTACCAAATTTGATCAAGATCGGGTGACTATATCCAACAGGAACGATTGGTGCTAGATCTCTGACACTATGAGAAGAAAAGCCACCAGATTGGTTACGTAAAGTCGTGCAAATTTTGCCACGCACCCTTCCGCCCTTGTAATTTAAAAAACCAATCCATTTTTGGACTTTCGATGATCATCAAATTCACCATACTAATTAGTCTTAATAATTTATACCAACCTAGCTGCGAAATTTAAAATAAAAATTCGAAATAAAAATAAAATGAAGTAAGTAAGTCGTCTCGCCGACTTAGGTATACCATACACCAGTAAAACAAATATTTCAAATTTGTAATAACAAATGTATTTTGCCTATTTCAAAAAAATTCTGTTCACATGCTTTTTACAAGCATATCTTAGTATCTCGCTCACTCATGCATGTGAGCACCTTAGCGCCCTCACCCGCAACGGCCAACTCCGGCCTTATGGAAAAACGTTTATATGCATAACTTGGCTATTTTTTGTCCGATTTTGATCAAATTTGGTATTTTGCTGGGTATTAGTATCAAATTCAAGTGTGCCAAATTTGATTCCACAAGGTAAAAAATTACGGGAGATAATGGATTTTTTCAAATTTTGGGGGCGGAAAGGGGCGTGGCAAAATCTTTATACATACAAAATGTGCGCATTTACTAAGCAAATATACATACCAAATACGGTGTCTCTAGCTACAATAGTTTTTGAAATAAACGTTTTTTTTGAATTGTGGGGGCGGAAAGGGGCGTGGCAAAATCTTTATAATTACAAAATGAGCGCATTTACTAAGCAAATATACATGCCAAATACGGTGTCTCTAGCTGCAATAGTTTTTGAGATAAACGTTTTTTTTGAATTGCGGAGGCGGAAAGGGGCGTGGCAAAAATTTGAAACAAACTTGATCACTCTACATACCACACGAGCCTACATTCCAAATTTGGTGACTCTATCTCTTATAGTCTCCGAGATCTAGGCGTTCATACGGACGGACGGACGGACGGACGGACAGACGGACAGACGGACAGACGGACAGACGGACAGACGGACGGACAGACGGACATGGCTAGATCGACTCGGCTGTTGATACTGATCAAGAATATATATACTTTATGGGGTCGGAAAAGCTTCCTTCTGCCTGTTACATACATTTTGGCGACTTTAATATACCATTTCACCCTATGGGTGTATGGTATAAAAAAGGATTTTCTGAAGTAACCGAGAATATACATAAATTGTAAAATGTAAACCGATATGTGGACTGATTTAACTTAATTATTATTATGTTCCATTTAAATGTTCCTCAAAAAATTTTATTCTTCCCGCAGTTGTCAGCAGCGTCTATGTGGCACCTCTTTGCTGTTGATATGAAGTACGCCCTGGAGGAGCACGAACAGCATCGTCTTTGCAAATCGTCCGCTTATATGAACTTACACTTTCGGGTTAAGTGGTTATATAGCAATTACGTAAAGGAGGTGCCTCCATACAAAGGTGCCGTTCCTGACTATCCCGCATGGTTTGAACCATTTGTGATGCAATGGTTAAACGAGAATGACGATGTCTCTTTGGAATACCTTCACGGCGCCTTTAATCGCGACAAAAAGGATGGGGTAAGCATGCATCTATTATAAGGCTGCAACAGAGCTTAACTGACTTATAGACGTTTAAATAAGCCTCTTCATATTCACATATACATAATTTAAATTCTATTCAATAAATTCTCTCAGTTTCAAAAGAGCAGTGAGCACGCACTGTTCTCCAATTCAGTAGTCGACGTTTTCACTCAATTGACGCAATGTTTCGATGTTGTTAGCAAGCTCGAGTGTCCTGATCCAGAAATTTGGAAACGTTACATGAGGCGTTTTGCTAAAACAATCGTAAAAGTGCTAATAGCCTATGCTGATATTGTGAAAATGGAGTTTCCAGAGCATATGAGGGACGAAAGAATTGTAAGTACAAAGTATACAAAGCATTAGTCAATTTATGGAAATTTAACTCCTACATACATATGTATATGCACCAAGTGGCCATTTGTCACAGAACAATTTTTGACGATTTTATGAAACATATACATGTACGAATATTTTCGACTCGAATACTGACAGAAACCACACATACATAGATTAAAAGCCCAAATCCGGACTTGATATTGGTATTCAGTTTACACAGGGACAGCAAATGCTCGGCATATCGATCCTTTTGGTTTAAAAGGTTTTCAGACAAAAGTGCCAGAAAAGTCGCCATAGGAATAGCTGGCTTGTGGCGGCCGAGCTTTCGTAGCGTAGTCGCTGTTTGATCCTTGGAATATTTTTCCATCCGCCTTAAGAAATGTTGGAAAATAATTTTTGAATATAGAGAAAAACCAGAGGGCCGGGGTTAACTATGACCCTGTCGCAGTTTGTATACCCTTGCAACTGTTTTGGTAATTCTTTTCTTACCCATAGCCATCAAAGTGTAAAAACGTTTTATCCAAAAAATCTAATGTTTGCAAAAGAACGGCCTTCAATCTTAGCATAGGATATAACGAACTTTTTGATGAACGTCACTGTTTTCCACCGATCGTTTCTATGAGACCTATATGATATAGTTACCCGATCTTTACAACCCCTGCATCATATACAAGCCTACATGGAAAATTTCAGCTCTGTAGCTCTAAAGGTCTAGGAGGAGTTCGCATCGATCGAGACGGACGGACGGACGGACGGACGGACATGGTTATTTGAACTCGTCTCGTCGTGCTGATCAAGAATATATATAATTTGTATGGTCGGAGATGCTTCCTTCAATGCGTTGCACACTTCTGACCAAAATTAATTTACCCTTTTTGCAAGGGTATAAAAATGTTAATTTGTAAATGTTTGATGGATTATTAGGTTTAATCTCTAAGGCATAGGAGTATGATAAAACAAAGTATTGCTGATAATAATTTTGGTTTATTGAGGAATCTTATAAAGCGATTTAAAATTAATTTTCCCATCACTTATAGGCACTACAAAGGCGAACTAAGCACTTTTGAGTAAAAAATACGACTTTGATTTTCTAGGTGGTTCATTTGCCAGATTCTCAAATATACATACGTACATATACATACTTGCATATTTACATTTTGCATATCTGAAGTTTCAAAACAGTAACAGTAAATATACGTATATACGATGGAATGCAAGAAACAATAAGTTTTGGTATTAACTGCTTGAAAACTGCAATGATAATATTGCAAAGTTTTTATACCATACACCCATAGGGTGAAATGGTATATTAAAGTCGCCAAAATGTATGTAACAAATGAAGTAAGGAAGTCGTCTCGCCGACTTAGGTATACCATACACCAGCAAAACAAATATTTCAAATTGGTAATAACAAATGCATTTGCCTATTTCAAAAAAATTCTGTTCACATGCTTTTTACAAGCATATCTTAGTATCTCACTCACTCATGCATCTGAGCACCCTAGCGCCACCGCCCGCCAACGGCCAACTCCGGCCATATGGAAAAACGTTTATATGCATAACTTGGCTATTTTTTGTCCGATTTTGATCAAATTTGGTATTTTACTGGGCATTAGTATCAATTTCAAGTATGCCAAATTTTGCCATAGGGTAAAAAATTACGGGAGATAATCGAGTTTTTCAAATTTCAGGGGCGAAAAGGGGCGTGGCAAAATCTTTATAATTACAAAATGAGCGCATTTACTAAGCAAATATACATACCAAATATGGTGTCTCTAGCTGCAATAGTTTTTGAGATAAACGTTTTTTTTTAATTTCGGGGGCGGAAAGGGGCGTGGCAAAAATTTGAAACAAACTTGATCACTCTACATACTACACGAGCCTACATTTGAAATTTGGTGGCTCTATCTCTTATAGTCTCCGAGATCTAGGCGTTCATACGGACGGACAGACGGACAGATGGACATGGCTAGATCGACTCGGCTGTTGATACTGATCAAGAATATATATACTTTATGGGGTCGGAAAAGCTGCCTTCTGCCTGTTACATACATTTTGGCGACTTTAATATACCATTTCACCCTATGGGTGTATGGTATAATAAAGTATATATATTCTTTATCAGTATCAACAGCCGAGTCGATCTAACCATGTCCATCTGTCCGTCAGACTGTGCGTCCGTCCGTATGAACGCCTAGATCTCGAAGGCTATAAGAGATAGAACCACCAAATTTGGTATGTATGCTCGTGTAGTATCTAAAATCTCAAAAACTATTGTAGCTAGAGACAGCATATTTGGTATGTATATTTGCTTAGTAAATGGCCACATTTTGTATGTGTAAAGATTTTGCCACGCCCTTTCCGCCCCCGTAGTTTGAAAAAAATCGATTATCTCACGTAATTTTCTACCTTGTGCAATCAAACTTCGCACACTTGAATTTGATTCTAATATCCAGCAAAATACCAAATTTGATCAAAATCGGCTATCTAAAAATAGCCAAGTTATGCATATAAACGTTTTTCCATACGGTTGAAGTTGGCCGTTGGCTGGTGGGGGCGAAAGGGTGCTCGAATGCTTGAGTGAACGAGATATTAAGATATGCTTGTAAAAAGCATGTGAAAATGCTTGTTTAATAAATTTGAAATATTTGCTCTATTGGTGTATGGATACCTAAGTCGATGAGACGACTTACTAACTCCATTTTATTTAAATGATTAAACTTTAATATGGTCGGAAATTGGAAAGTATTTGATTTTCTAAATTTTAAATGAACTCCTTTCATGAATTAAACTTTATTTGACTCACCTTCTGCTTTTAACGTACATGTAGGCTTGCATCCTTATGAACAACATACAACAATTAAGAGTACAGTTGGAAAAAATGTTTGAGTCTATGGGTGGTGATAAGCTAGAAGAAGATGCTGCAAACATTCTAAAGGAGCTGCAACAAAACTTGAATTCGGCTCTAGACGATTTAGCTTGCCTTTTTGCCATTAGGTAAGTCCATGTGCCTTATAAGTATGTACATATGTATTGCATGTTACATCTTTATTGTCCTTCGTTTAAATTTCCAGCCTAGAGCCTCGCATAACACAGTCGGTCCGGGAGCTGGGCGACATGCTGCTCTCTATAAAGGGGGGCAGTGGAAACCTTGTTGCCGGCAACCAAGCTGCCCAACGCAACGCAGTTGCTGTTGAAGCCGACGAGGTACTGCGACCCTTAATGGATCTTTTAGATGGTTCTTTGACCCTGTACGCCCAGTCATGCGAAAAAACCGTGTTAAAGCGCCTGCTGAAAGAACTTTGGAAGATTGTAATGCGTATTTTGGAAAAGACAATTGTGTTGCCTCCAATGACCGACAAGACTGTAAGTTTTCACATGCGCACAGTAAGAAATCAAAAGTGTAGTTCTAGTAAATGAATGACTTATCTTTCAATAAAGATGATGTTCAAACACCTCACCGACAATGCTAAAAATTTGGCCTCTAATGCTAAAATAGAAGATATGGGTCGTCTATTTAAGTCGCACATGGCCGGAAAGCAGGACGTGAAAAGTGCCCTTAGTGGTGTCATGGACATGTCCAAGGAGGTGGAAAAGAATCTCTCACCCAAACAATGTGCCGTGCTTGACGTTGCCTTAGATACAATCAAACAGTATTTCCATGCTGGCGGCAATGGACTTAAGAAAACATTTTTAGAGAAGTCGCCCGAGTTGCAAAGTTTGCGATACGCCCTCAGCCTATACACTCAAATGACCGACACATTGATTAAAACATTCATATCCAGTCAAGTACATGAAGGTAGGTGGTTCTACCATCTAAATGGAAATTGTAATGTACCACAATTTTATATTTGGTTCAGTTGATCCCGAGAATGCTGAGGAGAGCGTCGGCGAGATTTCAGTTCAAATTGACCTGTTTTCTCACCCAGGTACCGGAGAGCACAAAGTTACTGTGAAAGGTTAGTATTTGGCCAAAGAAAACCATATTCAACAATATTGATTATTTCCTTATAGTTGTGGCTGCCAACGATTTGAAATGGGTTATACCTTCTGGTATGTTTCGACCCTTCGTCGAAATCAATCTGATTGGGCCACATTTGCAGGACAAAAAACGAAAGTTTGCCACTAAATCAAAATCGAACAACTGGTCACCAAAGTACAATGAGTCCTTTAACTTGTAAGTCTTTGAACTGAGCATGAGCATAATAAGAAATTATATAAATAAATATCCTATTTGTAGCGCCATTGGAAATGAGGAACAACTTGACTTCTTTGAACTACACATTTGCGTGAAAGACTATTGTTTCGCACGAGATGATCGGTTGGTGGGTGTTGCCGTTATACCACTAAAGGATATATCTGAAAAGGCAAGAATAAAACAGTTAACCATTCCCAATAAATGTATTTCTTATAATGTTTTGATTTTTTTAGGGGTCGGTAGCCTGTTGGTTACCTCTGCAACGTCGAATCGAGATGGACGAAACTGGTTGGACAATTCTGCGCATACTTTCGCAGAGAAGTAACGACGAGGTTGCCAAGGAGTTTGTGAAGCTTAAGTCAGAGATTCGTCAGGAGCCAACTATGGGTACTTAACTCATCTATAGCTAGTTGAAAAAACCGTTCCAGTCACTTTCGCAGATCCAATCAATTGTATGACACACACACACACATCTGGAAAATATTCTCCATCCCACTAAAACTACCATTCGCATACATACATAGATAAAACACATTCATACAGACATTTATATATAACTAAGAGAAAATACAATACAAATATGAAAATTTATTTCCCCAAGACTATATGATATTATTAGCGATCGTGCCAGTGGTGTATAAGAGGATCAATTCCAGCTTCGCCGGCTTACCTATATCTTCAGCCGGCATCCGAATTCAATCGAAATCGCGAATTCTGCACCGTCGAACTTACATACATTTTCATATGTACATACGTTTGAGATATAATCACACACGCACATTCCTATTTATGTAAATAAGTACCTGTAAAAAAATAATTTGGTATTTCCATATTTTGTTTAAGATAACTCATATGCGCACTGGGTCCATGTGAATACGAATGTTTTTTTATTGTAATAATAAACATTGGCATATTATCGATCAAACCAAATAGTCGTCCTTATCAAATCTACCATACTCTTACCTGACAGAGGGTGCGATTGGGCAAAATAAAATGTTATAAATGTCCGGAGGTCTCAAGATTGGTCCTTCTAATTTTTAATGTTTTTTTTTTTCCATATCTTTCATGGTTCATATATTCCAACATAATATTTTTTATACCCTTGCAGAGAGTATTATCAAATTGGTCAGATGTTTGTAACGCACAGAAGGAGACGTTTCCGACCCCATAAAGTATATATATTCTTGATCAGCATGAGAAGCTGAGTCGATATAGCCATGTCCGTCCGTCCGTCCGTCTGTGCAAATCAACTTCACGCTGGCATCTTAAGAGCTATAGGAATGAAATTTGATATACTTTTAGCCCGGAGCTGATAAAGTATGAAAATTGTCAGGATCGGACTACTATATCATATAGCTCTAGAACAAACATTTTTGCAAAATATGATAGAATTTCATATAAAATCTCAGATCCCAAAATTTGAATCTGTTCGGATAAATAGAACACAAGTTACAGTCAATATAAATCGCCTCAAATCTGCCTGCTGCCTACTACGTCATCATCAAATCAACAGAGCACATGTATACACACACACAGACGCAGCGCTACACGAACTGAATGTGTATGCGTGCCGTGCTTTGCTTAGGGAATAATGGAAGAAATTATGTTTTGTTTGTGTATTGATGAACTGAGTTGCAGGGAAAGAAATTTCAAAATGTCAAAATATTATTGCCAAGGACTGCAAGGGTACATAAACTTCGGCATTGCCGAAGTTAGTTCTTTGATATTTTTATACCATACACCCATAGGGTGAAATGGTATATTAAAGTCGCCAAAATGTATGTAACAGGCAGAAGGAAGCTTTTCCGACCCCATAAAGTATATATATTCTTGATCAGTATCAACAGCCGAGTCGATCTAGCCATGTCCGTCTGTCCGTCCGTCCGTCTGTCCGTCTGTCCGTCCGTATGAACGCCTAGATCTCGGAGACTATAAGAGATAGAGTCACCAAATTTGGAATGTAGGCTCGTGTAGTGTGTAGAGTGATCAAGTTTGTTTCAAATTTTTGCCACGCCCCTTTCCGCCCCTGCAATTCAAAAAAAAACGTTTATCTCAAAAACTATTGCAGCTAGAGACACCATATTTGGTATGTATATTTGCTTAGTAAATGCGCACATTTTGTATGTATAAAGATTTTGCCACGCCCCTTTCCGCCCCCGAAATTTGAAAAACTCGATTATCTCCTGTAATTTTTTACCCTGTGTCAAATTTGGCACACTTGAAATTGATACTAATACCCAGCAAAATACCAAATTTGATCAAAATCGGACAAAAAATAGCCAAGTTATGCATATAAACGTTTTTCCATATGGCCGGAGTTGGCCGTTGGCGGGTGGTGGCGCTAAGGTGCTCATATGCATGAGTGAGCGAGATACTAAGATATGCTTGTAAAAAGCATGTAAATAGAACTTTTTTAAAATAGGCAAATGCATTTGTTATTACAAATTTGAAATATTTGTTTTACTGGTGTATGGTATACCTAAGTCGGCAAGACGACTTACTTACTTCATTTCAATAATATTTACTCTAAATAGTGGCATATACACGTTCTTGATTTTCATTTCGGTTTCGCGATTTTGACCATTTAAACTGTTTAACAAGAAAATCATCTATATTTTATAGTGAGAGAAATGCAAATCTGCTTTATAAAATTTAATATACCATCACAGCATATGGGTGCATGGTAAAAATGTAAGCATAAATGATAGATATTTATATTTACGTAGCTTGAGTTTATATTATAATTATGTTTACATGACCACCTATATAATGTAGTTATCCGAATTTGAACAAATGGAGTACATACACTAGTAAAACAAATATTTCAAACGTATAAAAACAAATGCATTTAAGTGAAGTTTGCCAAATGTGTGCGGGAGATAATCGATTTTCTTTAAATTAAGGGGGCGGAAGAGGCGTGGCAAAATCATTACACATACAAAATGTGCGCATTTTCTAGTCAAATATATTTATAAAATATGGTGTTTCTATCTAGAATAGTCTTTAGGAAAAAACCTTTTTTAAATTACGGAATCGGAAAGGGGCGTGGCAGAAATTTAAAATAAACTCGATCACTTTACATACGAGTCTCGTTGTGACTGTCGAAGTGTACGGACGTCTATCGCGGATGAATCTCGCAATTAGTGTCTCAAGTCGACTGCAAACAACCGTAATTTGCCTGAAGTTGGTAAATGCCCCTTACCATGGCAGTACGTCACCCGAAAAAGCGTAATTAACACTAGATTTACCAAGAAATTTTTGTACCTATTTATACCAAAGCCAGTCAATTTGACTGGTTAAGAAAAGTCCTATTATTTTATATTACAATTCGTAATCCTTTAAAAGATTTAATGAGAAATAAAAAAATATAAATAAAAAAAATAAAAATGCATCAATTGTGTTAGAAACTTTTTTTCTACACATTTTCCGCAAACATATTTCTTGCAGACGCCACAAATCGTAGTTTCTCTTGTTGTTGTTACAATGCCCTATTTGGCACCATTTACGCACAGGCCGGGGATTCTGCGTTACTGGACGGTGATTTTCATTTGCCTTTCTTCGGCTTGATAACTGATATTCATATTCATATTGATACTGATATTGATATATTGATACTGATATTGATATATGATATCATAAATATATATAAATATATATATATATATATAAACATATATATATAATCATAAACCCAGTCAAAATGACTGGTTACGGTATAAGTGCCAAAAACAAAAAATATCTCTTTTCCTATAAACACAAAATGAAATTAACTTATCAAATTATCTGTATTTAGTGGTTATTTAAAAAGTCATAACATAATATCGAAAAAAAATAAAAACACTTAATCGATATTTATGAAATAAAAAGTAAAACCAGTCATTTTGACTGGTGTGGTAGATCTAGTGTTAAAAGAAAGGCTTCCTCGTCCCCAAAACTAGAACGAAAAAAAGATGTAAAGACTGTCAACAAGAGGCGTTCATCGTCCGAATCCTCGATGTCCACCCAATCTGACTCGGACTCCAACGACAGCTCTTTGGAGCACGGAAAACGTCGCCAATGCCACCACCGCTGCCCCAACACAGACCCCGAAGACTCCCAAAATACCACCAATATTTATATCCAATGTGGACGTAATCACTGGCTTGATCAACTTTATTAAGGATACTATCGGCAGTTCAGTCTTCTCTTTCAAGGCAGTCAGAGATGATCAAGTTCGAGTTATGACTTCCAGCGTTCGGGATTACAGAAACCTGTTTTCTGCGCTAGAGGCAAAAAAAAAACTCCCTTTCATACATACCAACTGAAACAGGAAAGAGCTTACAGGGCTGTAATACGTAGTCTCCACCACAGCACTCCACTTGACTTCATCCGCGAAGAACTGGCAAAGCTTGGTCATAAAGTGTGTGCCCCTGTTTTTCATCGACCTTGAGCCAGCGACGAACAATAAGGGCATATTCATGAAACGCCTTTGTAATGCCATTATTTCAATAGAGCCTCCCAGGAAAAACAATACAGTCCCACAATGCTAGTGCCCTAAGGACGACGCTCAGTCTACAGAATGCGTTAACTGCGGAGGTAGTCACACCGCCTAGTACAGAGGATGCCGGGTGTATAAGGAAGCCCAAAAACTACGGGACCAAGGCAGCGCAAGTACAACCACACGCACCCAAAATATCACTGCGCCCAGAAGCACCGTGTCGCACATATCCAGTTATTCTCAACCTGGAATGACATATGCCGGAGTAACCAAAAATTCCGCCACAGCTAGCATCTCCGCACCGACTACCAACCATGTACCATCGCAGCAGGCTGCTCCGAATGTTCTCCATTTCGAGCAAATAATAAAACTCCTCCAAGATCAGATGAAACAGATAATCCTAATGATGCAAACAATTATGGCATCATTATGCAAGTAGGGCTAAAGATAATCATCTGGAATACAAACGGACTATGCAAAAGTAGGCCAGAAGTCGACCTATACCTCAAAAGAAATAATGTCGACATCATGCTTATATCAGAAACTCACCTCACAGACCAATCATTCTTCCACATCAACGGATATGACCTCGTACGTGCCAATCACCCTAGTGGCAATGCCAGAGGAGGATCTGGCATAATAATTATTATTATAATCAAGTCCAGACTACAATACACTGCAAATACACCACTCTGTCACCCATAGCTACAAGCGTCATCCATCAGAATCGCAACCTCCATCGGCGACATTAACATCGCTTCCTGCTATGTCCCTCCAAGACACTCAGTAGACACACAGATGTTTCTGCAAAGCCTAAGCAGCTTTGGATCAAGGTTTCTGACTGGCGGAGACTTCAATGCCAAGCTCACCTGGTGGGGGTCCAGACTGAACAACCCAAAGGGACACGCGCTAATACCTTGCAAGCAGAGTCTCAACCTGACCACTCGACAGGTCAACCAACATATTGGCCAACAGATCCAATGAAGAGCCCGGATGTTCTGGACTTCGCCATCACCAGAGGTTTAAACCCCAGCAGCATCCACACAGAAGCTGAATTCACCCTACATTCGGATCACAGTGCTGTGACGATCTGGGTAGGAATTTCAGTTGAGTCAATGAAACGCACAACCAGGCTGCTCAGGAAAAATTCCAACATAGAGTCCTTTAAAACTATGCTTGATGAGATCACTGAGCCCGACGCCCGTCTCAACACTGGAGTGGACATTGATGAAGCTGTGGAGAAGCATCGCATGACATCTGCGAGGCCGCCCATGCATGCACGCCGCCAGTTAGAACGAGTCAACCCCATTCACGACAAAGAGATATGTTTGCCTTCTGCGACGAAATCACAAATGCCTTGCGCAAGAAGAGACGCCTGCGACGTGTCTGGCACCACAGTCGCAACCCGCTAGACAAGACGGCTCTCAATCGTGCCACAAAGCATCTGACAACGTTGTATTTCGAACTTCGCAATGAAGCCACTGCTGAGTACCTGAGGAATCTTGAGCCAAATCAACCGGATCACAATCTCTGGCAAGCCTGCAAGTACCTCAAAAGGCCGGCTTTGAGAAAAGTGGTGTAAATCCAGTGAGGAGAACACATTTATCCCTTTCAGCACTTGCAGCGCCGAAGATGTGACCGCCACCTTGTCTTTCCTCGAGGCCCCATACCAAATGGCTCCCCCAATTGTTCGAGTCACTCCAGAGGAAATCAGGTATGAAATTGACCGCCTTAAAGCGAAGAAAAGCCCTGGCTATGATGGCATCGACGCAGTCACCATCAAGTGCTTACCACAGTCAGTGATCCAGCTACACCCAATGGAAGTGCGCAGAGATTATAATGATTCCGAAACCAGGAAAACCGGAGCATGATCTCGCCTCTTACCGTCCAATCATATGCGGATGATACTGCGTTTCTCGGCTCTGCCTCGGAACCTTCGGTGGCCTCGAGGAACATCTGTATGAATGCGGACAAGTCACAGCACATTACGTTCGCCACTCGAAGACTCGATTGCCCCCCAGTCAGCCTTCATGGCACATGTCTTACGAGCGTGGATTGCGTTAAATACCTGGGCCTCATCCTCGACCGGCGTTTGAACTGGAAAGCCCATCTAAAGGCCAAAAGAAAGCATCTTAACCTGAAGCTGTCCAAGATGCAGTGGCTGCTCGGCAAAAGATCCCAGCTCAGCACATCCAACAAGTTGCTACTATACAAGGCCATACTAAGGTCCATATGGACCTATGGGATTCAGCTCTGGGGTACGGCGTCCGATTTAAACGTTGAAATCCTGCAGCGTTTCCAAAACAAGCTGCTCCGTAAACTAGTTGGTGCGCCTCCATTCGTTCGCAACTCGGTCATCCACATGGACCTGAACATTCCATCGGTGCGCAACGAAATTAAAAGATATGGTACTCGGCACTGCTCCAGGGTGGAGATGCATGACAACATTCTGGCACTCGCCCTGCTAGATAACAGCACCCAGACAAGGCGATTCAAAAGATGTCACCCCCTGGACCTTCCCTTCAGACTGCTTTACCTTTCAGTAGCGATATTTTTTGCCGAAAATGCCAAAGAGTACTATGGTAATCCACACAATTTATGGATCTCGTATTCTGTCGTTATAACGTACCCAGTCGTAGACTGGTTTGAGAACCGTCGGTGTATATTAAAGGATGATTCTTGAACTTAAATATTAACTCGTGGAATTGTTTCTTCAAAATAATTGAATAGGGATTCTAGAACCACAACTAAAAAAACCCGATCTTCATTCATTGAATTCAAAATATGAACTAATTTTATTTAACAAAGTGTTGTGTATATAAATGAACTCTTAAACTCTAGAGGGCGACAATTGTTCTTAAAAATACTTATTCTAATGACCCACGTTTCTCGGGGGTTAAAAATTGTTTATATTTTATGCTCAGCGTTTGTTACTTGATACCTTGCCGTTGTTATAATCTTAAGTGTTTCCCACAGAGTGTGGATACATGTTTTCTCTGGTTTTAAGCAATAATTGTCATATGAATCTTGATGACTTATTTTTGTTTTATGTTTTGAATGTTTCTTGGGTGCATCTGATTTGGTGAAGAAACGATGAAAGCGATGTTTAATCTTAAACAATACTATTACCAGTATTCGATTTTCTAAGGACTTTTAAGCGTGAGTCGATTGTATAAGTGTTAATAAGCCACGGTGGTCGGTTGAATGCTTTAACTGTGGTTAAGGTGAGATTGTTAAGTTGATGCGATTGCATTTTTATTTGTTTTGCATTTGTGTAATGACAAATTTCTAAAAGCTTTGCTGCTTTTTAATGTTGTTTATTTATTATTTCTGTATAAGACATATACCCATAGCAATGCATAGAGTGAATTGGTATAAGGCGTGCATATGTTTGAACATTTTTCCATAAGGCCGCAGTTGCCCGTTGGATGGTGGGGCGCTAAGGTGCTCGAATGCTTGAGTTAGCGAGATAATAAGATATGCTTGTAATGTAAAATACGTAAATGCATTTGTTATTATAAATTTTAAATATTTGTTTTACTGGTGTATGGTATCAGGGCCATCGAGACGGGGGGGAAGAACGGGTGGGTTTTCCCCGGGCCCGCAGTTTTCAGAAGGGCCCGCGATACTTCACAGTCGAAAATAGCAGATTTATTTGAAGGAAGTAGGGGGCCCGAACATATTTACCCCCGGGCCCTGATTTTCTCTCTGCGGCCCTGTATGGTATACCTAAGTCGGCGAGACGACTAGTTCATTTGGCTATCAATTGTTGTGCTTTTATACCCTTGCAGACGGTATTATAAAATTGGTCAGATGTTTGTAACGCACAAAACATTCAAATTATTTCTCTTTTTACTACAAATGTTTCTTCTTCTTCCATCATTCCGTAAGCAAAGCACAACACTCATACACATTCAGTTCGTGTAGCGCTGCGTCTGTGTGTGTGTATGCATGTGCTCTGTTTGATTTGCTGATGACGTAGTAGGCAGCAAACAGCGCTGTCGGCAGCGCTTGAACCGATTTGTACTGACTGTCACTTGTGTTCTATTTATTCAATCAGATTCAAATTTTGGGATCTGAGATTTTATATCAAATTCTATTATATTGGTACATTTCATGGGGATACTCCAATTTTTGCAAAAATGTTTGTTCCAGAGCTATATAATAGTCCTAAAAATTTTCATACTTTATTTCACCCGGGTAATAAAAAGCCCCCAAAAAAATTTCATCCCGATAGCTTTGAAGATGGCTGAGTAAAACGCATACGCACCGAGGGACAGACGGACATGGCTATATCGACTCAGCTTCTCATGCTGATCAAGAATATATATATGTTATGGGTTCGGAAACGTCTCCTTCTGTGCGTTACAAACATCTGACCAATTTTATAATACTCTTTGCAAGGGTATAAAAATATTATATTATTATACCCTTGCAAAAAGAGTATATTAATTTTGGTCAGAAGTGTGCAACGCATAGAAGGAAGCATCTCCGACCATACAAAGTATATATATTTTTGTTCATCACGACGAGACGAGTTGAAATAGCCATGTCCGTCCGTCTGTCTGTATCGACGCGAATTCCTCCTAGACCGTTAGAGCTACAGAGTTGATTTTTTTTTTTTTTTTTAGATCATTTATTGGTTAATTGAGTTAGGTTGACTTAATAAATAGCAGTATATAATTTTTTTTTTTTTTTTAACTTATGCTAGTCTCTCATCGAGCTCTCGGCAGAAATAGATGTTTGTAAATTAGGCTTTCTTTTCAAAAATAAATTTGTTTTTGTATATATACTTAAAAGCTAAATTAGTGTAATGAAACCAAAATCGATCGCAACAAAAAGTAAAGAAAAAGTTTGCGTAAGTAGGGTAGTTTAAGATAAAATAGGAGAAAAAAAAAAAAAAAAAAAAAAAAAAAACAATTTTTAAGACCGAGCATCAATTTCTATGAGCCACCAGAAAAGCTTCCTTGATGCTAACTGGAATTCTTTGTCTCTGATCGATAGGGATGTATCAAATCTTTTATTTTCAACAGTTAAGCTTTTTGACTGTATTGACTTATTATTTGCTCTTCTCAGTATGTGATAAAGGATAGGTGTGCCGTAACTGTCTTGTATAAATCCTCTTTTATCTAGAAGTAGGAATGTTTCAGGGGGTGAAAACCCGTTACATATTGCTTGCTCTAAGTAGAGATCATCTTCATAGAATGGAGCTTTAATAAGATCGTTAGAGCTCTCCAGACAGCGGCAGATGTGCCTCCTAATTAGATTTATAATTTGATTATCAATCCTTATTATATTTGCAGCGTTATAAAGTTTATTGTTAGAATAAAATCTTATCCAGTTACTGGCTGGAGTTCTATATAATGAGGTGCAAGCTCTGAGTATCTTTCTTTCAAACATTCTAATTCTTTCCATGTATGATGGTGAGATTAAGTACCATATTGGGCAACCGTACGTTATTATGGGCCTGAGGACAACTTTATATAGCAAGACTTTCACTTTTTTACTGAGTATTTTGGAGCTAAATGCCTTTCTGTACAGTTGATATGCGCTCATTGCCTTGGAGAGTTGTAGATTGATGTGATCATTAAAGTAAAGGAACTTGTCAAAATGTACCCCCAAGTATTTCACCCTATTAACGAGAGGAATGGGTTCGTTGGACATGTTAGAGACAACTTGGAATCTTTTCCAATTTTTGCTGACATTATGATTGCATTTGTTAATTGGAGGTCGGAAAAGAAGACTTTCGCATTTACTTATATTTATTTTAAGATGCCAGTTTAGTGTGAATTCTTCTAGTGTATTGAAGCTTTTTTGTAGGTTTTTGTTAATATTGGCTATTGTTTTGTCTGCATTGTAGATAACAATATCATCAGCGTAGGCTATAATATTTTCAATTTTTTCAAGTAAATCGTGTATAAAGATAGTAAACAATGTAGGTGCATTTACGGTGCCCTGCTGCAAACCATTGATTGCTTTAAACTGTGAACTACTAGTTGTGCCATTTAAATGAACCACAAACTTCCGAAATGATATCATATTGTATATTGATATAAGAAGGTGTAAAGGGAATTTGAAGCTCATTAATTTTGCAATTAGTCCTTTAATCCAAACCGTGTCAAATGCTTTTTCAAGATCGATAAAACAAGCGCCAACAACATTCTTTTTGTTCCAATTCCAGTTAATTTCAGATGTTAAGAGGTTCATTGCATGAAGAGTTGAGTGATTAGATTTAAATCCGAACTGTTTATTGCATACGATTTTGTTTTTGGCACAAATTTTATGTATGTTTAAATTAACTAGTATTTCAAATACTTTGCTTATATTAGGGAGTAGACTAATAGGTCGTAGGTTATTTATTTCGTTCTTATCTAACTTTTTCTTTGGTATGACTACTAGCTTAGCAGTTTTCCAAATTGGGGGGTAATATGCGTTATTTAACATGTTGTTAAAAATTGAACAATATTCAAGAAGAAGGACTTTCGGTATATGTTTCAGAATTATGTTTGGGATTTCATCGATTCCTGATGAGGTTTTAGGCTTTAAGTTAACGAATATTGTAATTAGTTCATTGCTTGTAATAAAATAGTCGTCAGTCTGGCTTTTTGTTAGGCAGTTGGCTCTTTTGTTCTCGCTAAAGTCAATAAGTGTAGATTGTAAGTTGTCAAATCTATTTTTAATATCTAAAAATTGATTGAAACAGTGCTCTACATTGCTATGGACAGGATTGGTCCCTGCACTCTGTTTTTCAGAGTGGACCAATTCAAAAAAATGACCTATAAAGTTAAGAATGGCTTGCTCATTTTCCAGCACTAAATTGTTTGAACCGGGCTCTTTGTAAAGGAAATCGGGGTGTGTATTGGCCTTTTGCAGGAGATTTCTGAAATCGACAGTGTCTGGTATGGTTATGTGATCTAAAGGATGGCTAATACCCTTAAGAAAACATTTTTTAATTCTTGCAAATTTAAGTGGATCAGAAGGAGTTAAGTTAAGAAGCTGAGACTCCACCATCTTGTTGTAGTGCAATATAATGTTATCTGTCATAAGTTTCTTAATAAGTTTTAACTTGGTTTTTGCTAGTTGTAGAGTAGAGAGTGAAACTATTTGTTCTAGTCTATTGTGTTTTTTTATAAGTGTTAGGACTTTGCTTTTTTCTTTTTGTAGTTTTTTGATAACGCTACTTTTAGTGAGTATGTCTAGTGTATGTGTATTCTTGTATTTTGGCACACTTTTATTGATTGCCGTGGTAAGGATATTTTCTAACTTCATTAAGTGATAGTCTATTTCGGTATTAGATAAATTATAATCATTGGGAGTAGGTATTTCACCTTGAAGCAAGGACGAACATTTATTCTTAAATGAGACCCAATTGGTCCTTTTAAAATCGTGTTTTAATAACTGTCGTGGTTCAGAAAGAAGGAAAAAATCGTCTCTACCCTGGCAAGATACATTTATTACAATTGCACGGTGGTCACTATCAAAGTCCAAGCATTCTAAGCAGTTCACAGAGTTATTAGTTTTGTGTATCATTAAGTTATGATCTGACAGGCAAATATCTAAGAAGGAGCTTGAGCTTTCGAAAGATGGTGTTTGGGAGGCATATAAATTACAACGATATCTGATTTCGTTGCGACACAAGAAGTTTTGAAGAGAGTTACCCTTTGGATTGCAGCATGAATTGCCCCAATTCTTATGTTTACAGTTCATGTCACCAGCTATAATATAGTGATGGCTAGTGTTGTCAAGCTTAAGTGTTTCAAATAAAATGTTAAGTTCGTTTTGAAATGAACCGCTTTCATTTCCTGAAGGACAGTATACGGCAATCAGAAATATGCATTTATTAGACTGTAAATAAAGCTTTACCACGCATGCCTCAATGTGGGAGAAAAGGTTTAATTTGTGATTATATTGTCTCTGATATTTTATGCTATTTTTTATTAGTATTGCGACGCCTCCCCCTCTGGAACCAGTGTCTCTGTCTTTTCTTATTACTTCGTATCCGTTAATGTATAATTTGTGCATGCGATTGAGCTTGGTTTCATTCAACATAAGGATATCAGGCTTGTTTTCAATAATAAACTGATTGAGCTCAATTCTTTTGGATGTACTGACTAGTGAATTTACGTTAATTGAAATTATTTTTAAAGTATTTTTAATCTTCGCGGAGTGCCTGATAGTATTCATGATGAGTCTACTAAATTACAAATAGTGTCTACCCGAGCGGTTTGAAATTCGAGTTGTTTTTGAAGATTTTCAATTTGTTTACTTAAAGCTAAAAGAGATTTTTGGATATTTATAAGAACTGAATCGCTTTGGAGGTCTAAATTTAGATTACCTATATTAGCTTCTTTGCATACATCGGCGTATCTTATATTAGGGTTAATTAGTTTAGTAGAATAGATTTGGGTTAATGGTGTTTGTCTTTTTTTATCCCTTATCCTCTGTTGGAGTTCTTTGTATCGCTCGCATCCTTTATACGAGGCCGGGTGGCCACTCTTCTTGCAGAGTACACAGAACAGTTTCTCCTTGTTACACTCAAAGTTTTTGAGGATGGGGCAGGGTGCGTCGCCGTGATGGGCACCACATTTCACACATCTGGATGGAAGGTTACAGTTAGCAGAACTGTGAAAAAAACGTTGACACTTTCTACATTGGGGAATCTCCGCTCGGCGCAGTGGTTCCCATTTAATGCAATGATGTTGAATCGCTTTAATTGCTTTTAAAGCGTTTGCGCTGCTTTCGGCACTTATTTGAACCAAAAACATAGGTAAGACAATTTTCCGTTCCACAGAGGATTTTGTGTTGAAGGGTTTTACTTGTATGAATTTTAGAGCTTCTGATTCAAAACTTTTTAAATCACTTAAAATTTCCTGCACGTCTGAATCCCCACTTAGGCCTTTCATTAGGTATGTTTTGGTTTTGAGGCTCCTAGGTGTATAGGAGAAAAATTGAGCGTTGGCTTTTTCCAGGTGGCCACGTACTTTTATGTAATCGTTCAGGTTTGTCAAGAAAACGGCAGTTTTGTTTTGGTTTAGTTCTCTGATAGTAAATTGAGTAATTTTTAAACCAGTTTTAATTAATTGTATTATTTGTTTTGCTTCAATGTTAAACACATTTATTGGGGGTATATGTTTGTTGTTGTTTTTGTTGGACTTTTTAATATTTTCTGCATTGGGCCCTGTACCCGCCGTTATAGTTGAGGTGTTTTTTGCAACTTTGGATGTTGACGGTGATGGTATGGGCTCATCTGTTGAAACTGTTGTTGTTTCTGTTGTTATATTGCAGTTTTTGCTTTGTGCACTTATTCTTTTATTGAGACCTGCTTGTAATTGCACATGCTGCGTAAAGCTTTCAAGCACTTCTTCGTCGCACCGTTGCGAATCAATGTCTAATAATTCGTAGTAGTTAGTGCATTTACGCGGAGCTTTGTTTTCATGCTTTGTGGGAGAGCAAACACTTTTTCTTTTTCTGGAGTTACCTAGTATATTTTCTAGGTCCATATCATTAGAATTGACGTCCATATCGTCGAGAGCATTATGCTCACTCATAATTACGAGCTGCTACCTCTATGGGCAGTTAGTATTTGTATTAAACACTCAAAAAATAATTAATTGTAGAAAATAAACTTCGGAAACACCGGTTGTTAAGCACTTAATTTCTTGACGCGTCTGCTTCACACCCGCTACAGAGTTGAAATTATTAAATTGCATGTAGGCTTGTATATACTGCACAGTTTGTATAACTCGGATTCAGCAGGATCGGACCACTATATAATATAGCTCCCATAGGAACGATCGGTCAAAAACAGTGGCTTTCGTCAATAACTTCGTTACTTTTGACGCGATTGCTTTCAAAATAAACATTTGTTAGTTTAATATATCTGTTATCAGTCGCGATAGTGAGCTTGAGGTGTACACATGCCAAATCGCATTATCAAAAGTCAAAACAAACAGCGACCCGAAACGAAAGCAAAATTAAAAGAACAATTGCAACTGTAAACGGCACCGCGATGTCGCGAGTGCAAAAGAAATTGAAAGTGACGATGGCATAGAAGAAATTGTGGCAAGGAAAAAAAACTACGTTCCTCCGTTAACGGTGCTAAAGTGCCCGGTTGATGAAATTCATAACATTTGCAAGTCAATAAACTGCACAAAATATTCGATTAAAAAAATATCAATTGGTGTTAAACTTCATTGTGCTGACTTGAAAGACTACGAAGCAGCTTGCACCTTGCTAAAGGGAAAGCATGAATTTTTTTCCTACGCCAACAAAGATGACAAGCACTACAAAGCTCTTCTGTTTGGACTGGATAGATTAGACCCTGCAGTAGTCAAAAACGACCTGCTTAATCTATGCAATGTACTGATGTGAAACTGGTACAAAGGAAAAGAAGAGACAACAGCAACATTACAATGTATGTGGTTTTCTTTGTCAAAAAAACCATAACACTGAACGAGTTGAAGAAAAATTATTCAATCATAAACCACATACGAGTAAGGTGGGAATATCAAAAACGCCGCTCAAATAAAATAACACAATGCTACAAGTGCCAGATGTTTGGTCACGGTTCAATGAGTTGCAACGTTAAATCCTACTGTTTGACATGCGCTGGCAATCATAATACCGCCGATTGCAAGGAGACATCTGTCGTTAAGTGTGCTAACTGCAGCGATGCACACAAATCTAACTTCCCAAACTGTCCAGCGCGGATAAATTACATCGGCTACAGAGGCCAGAGACCATTACGTTCTGTCGTTACTTGGAGCAGTATCCGCCACTGCACTCGGAAAAACCCTCAAATCCCACATGGGTAAGAGCCGCAGACCCTTTGGCAACGAGTAAATAGGATCTCTTTACGTTAGAGGAACTAAAATCACGTACACTTGATCTTATTAAAAACCTTAGAAATAGTAGGTCTAAACATGATCAATTCGAGGTCATAACCTCGCTAGCATTTAAATTTATTGTATAATAATAATGGCTAACCTACTAATAGTTACGTGGAATGCCAGAGGCATTAAAATCAAAAAAGACGAACTTTTTAACTTCTTAATCCGAAACAGTATCGATATCTGCTTAGTTACTGAAACCTGGCTAAACAGCAACATTACAATTAACCATAGGAATTTTTATGTTTACAGATATGATAGAAAAAATTCCAGAGGTGGAGGCGTGGCAATTATAGTTCAGAAAAGTATTCACCATGCTGTACTCCCAGTTTCACTCAAAGTATAGAGGCAATTGGAATTAGCATTCAAGATAACACAAGACGTCATACTGCAGTATATTGCTGCTATTTTCCAGGTGGGAGGTCAAATTCAGAAAACAAGCATCATTTTTCGGCCGACTTGAGATTGTTAATAAACGGGGATTTTTTATTAGGTGGCGATTTTAATTGCCGGCACAGAAATTGGGGCTGTTGTAGGGCAAATGCTTGGGGAAATTTACTTCAAGACATTTTAACCACAGACGTCAGTATCTCCTTCCCGGCTGAGCACACACACATTCCTGCCAGTAGAAGAAGTCAGGCGTCAACCCTAGATTTTTATACCATACACCCATAGCGTGAAATGGTATATTAAAGTCGCCAAAATGTATGTAACAAGCAGAAAGAAGCTTTTCCGACCCCATAAAGTATATATATTCTTGATCAGTATCAACAGCCGAGTCGATATAGCCATGTCCGTCTGTCCGTCCGTCCGTCTGTCCGTATGAACACCTAGATCTCGGAGACTATAAAAGCTAGAGCCACCAAATTTGGTATGTAGGCTCATGTAGTATGTAGAGTGATCGAGTTTATTTCAAATTTTTGCCACGCCCCTTTCCGCCCCCGCAATTCAAAAAAAACGTTTATCTCAAAAACTATTGGAGCTAGAGACACCATATTTGGTATGTATATTTGCTTAGTAAATCCGCTCATTTTGTATGTATAAAAATTTTGCCACGCTCCCTTCCCGCCCCCGAAATTCGAAAAAGTCAATTATCTCCCGTAATTTTTTACCTTGTTGAATCAAATTTGGCACACTTGAATTTGATACTAATACCCAGCAGAATACCAAATTTGATCAAAATCGGACAACAAATAGCCAAGCTATGCATATAAAAGTTTTTCCATAAGGCCGGAGTTGGCCGTTGGCGGGTGGTGGCGCTAGGGTGCTCATATGCATGAGTGAGTGAGATACTAAGATATGCTTGTAAAAAGCATGTGAACAGAATTTTTTTAAAATATGTAGGCAAATGCATTTGTTATTACAAATTTTAAATATTTGTTTTACTGGTGTATGGTATATCTAAGTCGGCGAGACGACTTACTTACTTCATTTTCTTACAAATTGCCCCGCAAGTATTAACACCATAATTGTCATGAACGATCTTGGTTCTGATAATTTACCTGTCCGTAATCCTAAGCCGTTTGTTTTCGACATGAAAAAATCAAACTGGAGGAAATTTGCCAAAAACGTTTCATTACTACTGACGAGCACAGATAGGATCGCTATAAATAACACTGAGGACTTAGATAATTCTGTAGCTTTTTTTAATAATGCCATACACACGGCTAAGATCGCCAGCATTCCGCAAAAACAAATAGGAAATACAACAAAAACCTTACCTCGCAGTATCCAACACCTCATTAGACGCAGAAATAGCCATCGCCGCAAGTGTCAGGTAAATAGAAGCATAGACGATTTTGCCCTGTACAAATGGCTAAGTAAGGAAATAAATAAAGAGATTGACAAATTCAGAAACGAATCTTGGAATAATCTCCTCTCTTCGTTAGACCCTGGTGCTTCTCCCGTTTGGAATCTTTCAAAAGTGCTGAAGAAAAAGCGGGTCGATATTCCCATTCTCAAAAACAATGCAATGATGTACGCTACCCCAGCTGAAAAGGCAAATGTGTTAGCAGAAACTTTTAAGGACCATACGCTGACAAATAACCTTAGTAATTCATCGACCATGGCTGAGGTGAAAAACTTCGTCGATTACTTAAACTCATGCTCTCCAAACCCATCCGAATCGTATTTTATGAAACATGCTGAAATTTCGTCTATCATTAAAACACTTAAAAACAAAAAATCAGCGGGTCTAGATAACGTAGAAAATATATGCCTAAAAGCATTGCCTAAGAAGGGGATAGATTATCTAACAAAAATTATAAACGAATGCCTACGGCTCTGCTATTTCCCAAAAGATTGGAAAGTTGCAAAAGTAATTGCCATCAAATAGAGCAACAAACCTGCTGAACACCCTTCTTCCTATCGCCCAATTAGTCTGTTGTCGTCAACTAGTAAAATCCTAGAAAAAGTTATCAAGAGCAAATTTAATTTATTTATTGAGGACAATAAAATATTACCTCCAGAGCAATTTGGTTTCCGTCAGGAACATAACACGATTCAGCCCCTTGTTAGAATCAATAATATTGTCAGATCAAACTTTCAAAGAGCCAAGTCCACTGGCATGATTCTGCTGGACATAAAGGCAGCTTTTGATTCAGTCACGATGGTCTGTTGTTCAAGCTAAATGCGATGTCAACTCCTCCAAAGTTAATAAAGCTAATTCAAAGTTTTTTAAAAGATCGTTCCTTTAAAGTGCATATAGGCAAGGCTATGTCTCAGGAAATCGATACAGGTGCTGGATGTCCACAAGGCTCTTGCCTCTCACCGATCCTATATAACTTGTTCACTTCAGACATTCCGATTCCAATCGGCTACACTGCATCAATCTTTGCAGATGACACTGCCATATTATCTGCTGGTAGCCTGGGTTCCGAAATTACAACAAACCTTAGCCAAGCATTTGATACACTTGTCTCATATTTTCATAACTGGAAAATACAAGTAAATAGCGAAAAAACTCATCAAGAGTCTTTTTTGGCTTTTATACTCTAGCTAAAGTCTGGCATTTAATTTAAAGTTGAGTTACGCGCATTTAGTATTAATATCCCAGTTTTTAAAAATGTCCCACTATTATCGGCGCTAACGGTGCCAACTGTCGATACAGTTTTAGCGGTAAAGGTTTTAGCTGCCAATTTATTTTTAGCGGCAGCTGTATCCGTCTAGTGTTGCCAAATTTTGATATGGTGTTGGAGAATACGTAAATATTAGCTGCCGGATGCCACATATCAAGAAGAGCTGAATACAATTCAAACCACCAGCCAAAAGAACAACCGCACAAAAGGTTGCTTCTAGCAGCTTCTGATATTCCGAGTACCTTAAGTAAATATTTACCGAAAATTTATTTATTTATCGGGTTTAAAGCTAAAAATAGCTGAATCTAGCTATTTCCGGATAAAATAGTGTGGCCAAATTTTACGACAATGTTGGAAAGCACGCCAAATGCCGTTGCCAGATACCAAATTTTCTGGTAAAAAATTTAAAAATTTGCGGCAAATTCAAATCGATTGTCGATAAAAAAAATATTTTTTTACGAAGGACCATTGAAAAAAATTTATGTATATAATGGTGTAATAATACTAATTGTTATATTTCAGTGCAATTGGGTTAATTTAATGGGCAATGGCGTAAAGTTAAAGGTTAAAGATGTTTACCTACATATGTATTTACCTAAATAGAATACTGAATTTAAATTTAAAAAAAAATAGGGAATAGAAAATATGTCATCCCCAAAAAAAGAATTGACAAATCGCGTAAGTTCTTTCAATCACTATAGGAATTTATAAAATGTGAACTTCTGGTGTTTAATATGTTAGACATGTTATTATCGAAACATCTTGTGCCAGAATGGCAACCATTAGCATTCAAATTAATTAAAATTCATTTTAATATTATTTATTTTGATATCAATTAATTTAAGCTCAAAGATTTAATATTTACTATTTTGGAAAATTGAAAGTAAAATAAATAAATTTTAAAATAATTTGTTTGTGTAATTTTTATGCCCTTAAAGGGTTTAATCTCCGACATTATAAAGTATATATGTAAATTCTTGATCAGCATGACGAGACGAGTTCAAATAGCCATGTCCGTCCGTCTGTATCGACGCGACAGTTTGTATATCTCAGATTCAGCCGGATCGGACCACTATATCATAAAGCTCCCATACAAAAGGCAAAGTCACGAACAGTATAGGAAGACTTTTCACAATAACTTCGTTATTTTCTGAGCTATTGTCGAAATTTAATATTAGTGAGTTTATTACAAATATAAACGACAGTGCCAAATTTGATCAAGATCGGGCGACTATATCATACAGCTCCCATAGGAACGATCGGTGGAAAACAGTGACTTTGATCAATAACTTCATTTTTTCCTATCTTAAGATTGTGGGCCGTTCTTTCGCAAACATTAGACTCCTTAGATAAAACTTTTTTCACTTTGATGGCTATACCTAAGGAAAGAGTTACCGTTACCACAAAAGTTATAAGGGTATACAAACTTTGACGCGGTCTAAGTTATCCCCGGCCCTCTGGTTTTTCATTCATTTATTCACTAATATTGATACATATATACATTTAAAATGGTTAAGGGTTAAGAGTTAATGCTGCATTGGCATTTTCTACTTAAATATGTAACAATTTGCTAGACATTGATGTTTAACGATAATACATATATTATTTACATATTTATTATCAGCCACTTGACAACCTGCCGTTGTGGTCTTTTGGGTTAGTTTAGAACTACAAGTGTTAGGTCCTTCCTGTTCTATTTTTGACGTACAGTTGGACCTTGATTATCCGGCAACCCATTAACCGGGCACCCCTATTATCCGGTAATTTTGCTGTCGATTTACCGGGTTTTTCGATTTTCCGTGATGGCTCTGGTCGCGGCCGTCCCGGATAATCGTGGACCAACTGTATTGCTTTCGCCCTTCGTAAATGTTTTAGATGCGTATGACATTGGTAGTTGGAGTCCATCATATTGTTGACTAAGAACGGTTCCACGTGCATTGGTTGCAATCCAAAAATCTTTATTGAAAACCGGATATTGACTTGTAGACTTAATGAAGTAAGTATAATAATTGGTTTTTATACCATACACCCATAGGGTGAAATGGTATATTAAAGTCGCCAAAATGTATGTAACAGGCAGAAGGAAGCTTTTCCGACCCCATAAAGTATATATATTCTTGATCAGTATCAACAGCCGAGTCGATCTAGCCATGTCCGTCTGTCCGTATGAACACCTAGATCTCGGAGGCTATAAGAAATAGAGCCACCAAATTTGATGTGTAGGTTCGTGTAGTATGTAGAGTGATCAAGTTTATTTCAAATTTTTGCCACGCCCCCTTCCACCCCCGCAATTAAAAAAAACGTTTATCTCAAAAACTATTGCAGCTAGAGACACCGTCTTTGGTATGTATATTTGCTTAGTAAATGCGCTCATTTTGTAATTATAAAGATTTTGCCACGCCCCTTTCCGCCCCCGAAATTTGAAAAACTCGATTATCTCCCGTAATTTTTAACCTTGTGGAATCAAATTTGGCACACTTGAATTTAATACTAATACCCAGCAAAATACCAAATTGATAAAAATAGGACAACAAATAGCCAAGTTATGCATATAAACGTTTTTCCATAAGGCCGGAGTTGGCCGTTGGCGGGTGGTGGCGCTAGGGTGCTCATATGCATGAGTGAGTGACATACTAAGATATGCTTGTAAAAAGCATGTGAACAGAACTTTTTTAAAATAGGCAAATGCATTTGTTATTACAAATTTCAAATATTTGTTTTACTGGTGTATGGTATACCTAAGTCGGCGAGACGACTTACTTACTTCATTTAATTATTTGCAGGCTGATTGGCAGTTGTTATACAAATGGAATTTTAACATTTTTGCTTGATAGTCAATTGATAAATCGGGTATGATATGCGAAGTTTAAAATAAATCTGTGGAAGTAATTGCAGAAAGCTATAAATCGTTTGGCTTCCTCGCCATTTTTGAGTCGGGTATTCTTGAATGGTTTTAAACTTGCTTTCATCTGGTAAGTTTTCTTTTTTTGTAGATTTGTGTCCTACGACTTCTTGTCTGAAGAAAGAGCATTTGTCCAGATGTATCTTTAAATTTCCACAGATTTTAAAAACATTTCTTCAATTTCTGATCATATGACTTTCGGAGCATCCAGTAATTATTAGGTTATCCATATATAGGGATGTTTGAAAAGGTCTTAAACCCGTGAATGCAATGGACATCATTCTTTGTAACGAGTTTGGTTTGGATTAATAATTATTAATCCATATTGTAATCGTTTAAATCTGAATGAGCCTTTATCAGTTAAAAATTATGTTATATCCTAAGAGTTTTCTTCTAATTCTACTTGCAATCCGGACCCTAAATCTAAACAAGAGAAATATTGACCATAACCTTGTTGGTCCAGGATATCGTCATTCGTGATAACGGGAATGCATCAGCTAATGTTTTTTTTTTTAATTTTTCTACAATCAACTACCAATCTCCACCTCTTTTCATTGCTGCCAGGTAGCGACTTTTTAGAAACCAATAAAATCGGACTATTGAGTTGAAATATCGAGGGTTCATTGATATTATCTCTGATTAATTTGTCCACTTGTTGATTTAATTTTTATACCCTTGCAAAAAGGGTATATTAATTTTGGTCACAAGTGTGCAACGCATAGAAGGAAGCATCTCCGACCATATAAAGTATATATATTCTTGATCAGCACGACGAGACGAGTTCAAATAGCCATGTCCGTCCGTCCGTCTGGATCGTTGCGAACTCCTCCTAGACCGTTAATTCTACAGAGCTGAAATTTTGCATGTAGGCTTGTATATACTGCAGTGTTTGTATATCTCAGATTCAGCCGAATGGGACCACTATATCATATAGCTCCCATACAAAGGGCAAAATCACGAACAGTGACTTTTCTGAATAACTTCGCTATTTTCTGAGCTATCGTCATGAATATGGGTGAGTTTATTGCACCTAGAAACAACTGTGCAACTTGAAGGCAGTTCTTTCGCAAACATTAGACTTTTTTCATAAAACGTTTGTACACTTTGATGGCTATGGGTAAGGAAAGAATTACCAAAACAGTTGCAAGGGTATACAAACTTCGACGCGGTCGAAGTTAACCCCGGCCCTCTAGTTTTGACTATGCGCTATTCTGTAGTTTTTGATGTAGACTGGTGCTGTGTCTTTAAGTTTTATTTTTTTTTTATAGGATATATATATATATATTTAGGATTTCGTAATCGGACAAATTTTCATTTAAGAGGCTTATGTTAGAAATTTGAACGTTTGTGTCCTTAGAAGCGATTGTGTTCGCAACAAATACCCCAGGGTGCAATTGTTCATTAGGGATGAAGGTGTTATTATTAATTGAGTTTATTGCAATGCGTAGGATTTTTTCTGTCCTAGATGGAGTGTGGAGCTCATGTGTGTTTTGACTGATTCCTATTTTAATTAGAATTTTGGTGATTTATAAGGGTCTATTTGTTGGTTGAGTAATTGTGCAAATAAGTTTTTTTTATAAAATTAAGCCTCATTATTCCGTCACATGGGATGGGAAAATAATTTTCTATTACTTGGAAGGTGTGTTTCATCGAGAGATTGCTGACTTTGAGTCTGATTTCGTCTGTAAATAGGACGTTTTTAAAAATCCACTATGTTCTGTCTGTTTATGTATGTTGACACCTTGAGGTACACCAGATATCACAGGAAGAGAATAGGAAAACTAAGACTTGAAAAGTAACTTCTGTTTTCTGTTTGTTAAATATTCTCGAACCCAATAATGGAAAGGGGGTGGAAACCCAATGTCGTTCAGTTTATAATGTAATAGTGTATGATTAACAGAATAAGAGGCTTTGCTGAAGTCGGTGTATATGACATCAGTTTGTTTAGCATTTTTGAACCCCTTAATGATTATAGAGGTAAATTCTTAAAGGTTAGTGGTTGTAGATCTACGCTTCACAAACCCATGTTGGGATGGCGAAATAATAGAGCTGCAAAAATGTTGCAATTGCGAAGTTATAATTTTCTCAAAAGCTTTCGGAATAGCGGACAATTTTGAAATACCCCTATAGTTAGAGGCTTCGGACTTTTTGCCATTTTTAGGCAGAGGAATGATATACGACTCTTTCCAAGTAGATGGAAAAGAGGAAGATTCGACAGACAATAAAAACAATTTTAAAATGGGTTTACATAATGCGTTTGCACGGAACCTGAGTACACATCCAGGTAGACCATCTGGCCCCGGAGAATAAACAGGTTTAACCAGTTTAAGTTCACTTAGAAGAGAACTTTCATCAATTACTGGATTAAAAATACAATTAGCATTTTTTAAATGATAAGGATACGGACTTAGTCGATATTCCGTTGAGGAATAAATTGTTTTGAAAAAACTCGCAAACATATCGGCCTGATATGCCTGATTAGTGCTCGCTTTTTTATTTTGAAAGGACAAAAAGATGGATGCACAGAGATCTTACGTTTAGAATTAACGAAATTATAAAATTGTTTAGGGTCAGAAGAAAAGATAAAGATAAAGAAGAAGATAATTCTTATAGCATTGTGTATTAAGCATCATGAATTTTGAACGAGCGACTGTATACAGAACGTAATCTGATGAACGACGTGTTTTTTGAAACTTCTTATAATATCGAGTCTTCACATTTTTCAAATTGGAGAACTCTCGAGAGAACTAGGGAGGTTTATTACGCCGCTCCTGCCTACCAAGAAGCACTCAAAATCAAAGAGTGAATTCAGAGTATCATAAAAGAAGCGAATATCTGAGTTCATATCTCTACAATTGTACAGATAAGACCAATCAGTAGTAAGAATCTTTTCATTAAGGCTGCCAAAGTCAGTCTTACGAAAACACCTAGTTAGAGGTAGCTCATTTGAACCAAGTAATGACTGTGAGGGTCGATCAATTTTTAAATTTAATGTTGGATGAAATTTATCTTCGGTAAGAACAAAAGGTTCGATCCTAGAAACATCACAATAAGAAGAATCCAATACAAAAATAAGATCTAACGATTTTCCATTAGAATTTAAGACAGAGTTGGCTTGGGCTAAAGATAAGCCTAGAAGGCCATCAATAAAGTCATGTGACATAAAGGGCAGCAACATGATAGATTCATCTGTGGGATATAGGAACACGTAATAAAAGCATTAAAGGGTCTAAAATTTACTTTTACACCGACAAACTCAATTCTCGCCTACGCGAGAAATTCGGTCACGGTCATTGTCAGCAATGTCAGGTTTTAGCTACATCTCCGTAAAATCTAGAATGTTATGATCAAAAGAAAGACTATCTACATAGAGATTAGGAAGTTTGAATTTTAGTCCTCTTACGTTCTGGTAACTTAAGTTAAGAGCCGAAACTCATCATCCGTGAATTTATATTTTTTTGTTTGGTTTTGTTTTGCTTGGGGGAAAAAAATTGAAATTAACAACGCGGTTTAAATTGACCCGCCAAAAAAAAAAAAACACTGTTCAAAATACGCGCCAAAAAGCAAAACAGTCTGGCAACGCCAAAATGTAGAATAACTGCGTTTACCAACAATAAACTACAATCTAGCTGATTTTTGAGCAGTTTTTAATTTTCGAACACTGAAATCTCGAGTAGCTTAAGTAAATACATACATATATTCCGAAATGTTCATATTCATTTGTTATTAGATTAAGTATTTTTAATATTATTTTATTGAGACTTTTCACACGTGTTTTAGCAATTTTGAGCATTTTTCCCACAAATCTAGCAGGGTAAATAGTTACTACAGCTACTCGGGCCCAAAACGCGCTTAAACTACATAATTTTGGTATCAAACGAAAAAGAAAAATTCCACGAGCACGACCTCAGGAGCGCCTTGGCGATTTCAATTCAATTCATTATTTGCTTTATTGCTCTTTGATAGTACAATGTTCTTAAAGCTATATGTGATAGGAAGATTTTACAGAGTTATAGCGATTGCTTTTCAGCTGAGAAATTTTTATATATGAACATAGTTATACAAGTTTGATGGGTGATAATATAATATGGCATGGAAAAATGAGCGAAAACCTTTAATATATGCCTTAAATACGAACTTAAGCTAGGTGACTGGGACTAAGGTGACTAAACTAAGATTCACAAGTAATGTGCGAGAAATAAATAATAAATAAATCCATTGTTTTTAAAACGTTCTTCTAAATTAAACATGTGCAAATCAGGAATCGTTGCCCTTAGATGAGGAATTGGCGGCTCTGGATTTGGACCAGTCTAGTTCCTCCTCTTTGGCCAATGATTCCGATGCCCAATCGTAGTGAATATGTGGTGTAACCGGAACTGCGCTATATACCTATGTTTTGGGTATGTGCTTTTAGGGATCAAAGTTACGCTTTGACTGCACGCAGTCCTACAATCCGACATAATGATAGTGTTTGGCTTTATGTAACGGTCCTTATTATCTCAAGCAGAGCTGGCCGTCATTTCCGTTTCCCGAATTCAACCCCCAGTAACAAGTATACCTCCCGAATAAAGACATCCCATGCTTATCCTCATTGAACTTCTGCTCCATGGTAGCAGATCTTTCCCAGACTTTAGATTGCTCAAAAATCGTGTGTTTCCTGACAAAAATTTACACCCATTTAACATTTGCCGACGATTCTGTACGAATCGGTATTGACGTTGACATCGAAAATTAAGATCCTTGATCAATGTCGCGGGATTACCACAATTTACTGTCCTTCAAAGTGCTCTGCGCAAACAAAAATTCATACAACTCATCATCCGTCATTTTTATGATTTTTTTTTTTAATTTTTCTATTTTTGATTTTGTTTTCATTTTTAATTTTATTTTGAAATTAACTCATTTTGGTTCTTAATATTTTAAGATTTAATATTAATCAGTATTTTAAGTCTTATTTTTAAGTAATATTTTTCATTTTTTTTTTCGCAGTTCTGGGTTGGGGGAACAAAAAATTGAAATTACCAATTCGGCTTAAATTGCCCGCCAAAAAAGACAGTCTGGCAACGCCAAACACTAAAATAATTGCATTAACCAACACTAAAATGCAATTTAGCTGATTTTTTAGCCGTTGTTTATTTTCCAACACTGAAATCTCGAGTAGCTTAAGTAAATATTTACCTCTAGCAATTGTTTTCTCACTTTTCTTAGAATATTAGGAAGTCTATTGGAATTTTTGAACCTTGTTGAATTTTTTGAACTCTTTTTTAAGATTTTTTCAACTTGCTAAATTTGTTTTTAGCTGTAGCTATTTTCTGGCTAATTTTCGGCTAATAACCGTTCTTCACTACGACACTATTCGATTATTAAATAGGATTATCGATAGAAGTACTTTATCTGTCGCATGTCACTTTACTTTGTGTAAGTATAAATTTTAATTGATGGATTAATAAATGCAGCATTTTTTGTTCAAAGCATACACAATCATGCACACATGTGCATGGATCAAACGGTATTAAATTTTAATTGAGCGAAAAATAAATACAACTTTTTTTCGTCAAAGCATACGTGTGCATGGATTTGTGTATAGGTTCGTTTATACGGCAATGGTGAATCACGATTTCGATGCAAGTCTGTACGTATGTATGTGTGTATGTGCGGTTTGAAGAGATTCTCGAATGACGCCATTTGATAAATTATTTAAAAAATCATGATTTCTGTGAATCGTCGTGTAAACTAGGAGGTTGCTGTACAATTTATGTTATACTATTTATTTCATTTCAATTTCGATTCTGATTTTTACTCTTAGTGTAAACGGAAGGTTAAAATAAAAAAAAGAGTTGCTAAAAATGACAGACTCGATGAAATTTGGTCCAGAATGGTTGCGTAACATGTCCGCGGAGCCTTTACCAGCCACCAACAGCAGCAACAATGGAGCTGGTGGAGGAGGGAGTGGCTTGGGATCCGGAGCCGCAACAAATAGCGCCTTCGCCACACACAGCAATACGAACACGACAATTGGATCCAATTCACGAAATCTGTTTCCTGAGTATCGGTATGGGAGGGAAGAGATGTTGTCTTTATTCGATCGGAACTGTTTGTTGCCACAAATTTTACCCTCCTTCAAGAAGCTCTTTGTGGAAAAGGTTCAGTATCCACTTGCACTGACTCCCAGTTCCGAGGACGAACTCAATAGTCAGATTTCAATTGGAAGTAACGTAAGTATTGCTAATACTGAAATATTATTTTACCATATTATTGACAACTGTTTTTACAGTCCCGTCCTGCTTGGTTGCAGCGGTCGACGGGGGGATTTGGAACAACATCACGTGGCACTGGACGAGGCGGAGCAGTTGATCGTGGGCGGATGCGCGGTAAATCGATTTACCATCCCATTTTCCAGAGATCTGCAGGAATCTATGATGAAGGGGGCCTGTCGTCCATATCTATGAAAGTAAGTATTTTCATGTGCAGTTCATGCTCTAGAAATGGTATAATTGTTTATGCGCAGCCTGAACGCAATTGGAATGAACGCAATGGAACCGGCGATTCTGTTGCAGTTGGCCCATCCACTGGTGGCCCAATTGGTGCAGGAGGGGGTATCGGTGTGGATTGGAACGGTACTCCAAACTCTAGTCCTCGTAAGGAATTCTCCAGTCATCATCGCAACATGGAAAATTGGCGACGAAGCCGAAACGAAGATGGCTCTGGCGATGGACCTGGTACGCTTGGTAGCGGGAGCGTTGGAGGCACCGGTATTTCAGGCGCTGAAGTGGCTGGTTGGCGCAGTAGTGGCGGTGGTGGAACATCGACTAATAATGCAAGTTTTGCGAGCAACACCCATCGTTGGGGTAAGCATTATATATTTCAAACAAAAAAGAAACAGATTAAACAAATCTAGAATTATTATATTTGGATCACAAATGTTGACTTACACGTTAATCGTGCTTATTATCCTTTTAGGACGGTCTACAAGTTGGCGCGACGAAGAGCTTAATATAGACAGCTCGGCGGGTAATATTCAGCGTTCTATTTCAACGATCGGAACGGTTAGCAACGATCGAGACCGTGTTGCAGGTGGAGGAGGCTCGAAATCGACGGGAACGGGTGTCGGCGGGATAGGTGCTTCAAATGACAATTCACGGCAACTAATGGGCTCGAAAGGAAATCAGTCATGGGCTGGGTGTGGCAGTGGTGGCCCTGATGCCGAGGACAATTTACCAGAATGGGCCATGGAGAACCCTTCGGAATTAGGGGGTACATTTGATGCCAGCGGTGCGTTTCATGGTGACGGCGACAAACATGAGCGGGGAGGCGGTGTTGCTATTGGAAAAGCTATCCGAGTCAGGCCACATGCGGATCCAAAAGAAAATATAATTAAAAGTTCGATAGAGGGGAAAAATGATGAGCAATATACTGTATCTGACGGAGAAGCTGAGGCTAACAGTCAGGAGCCAAAAACTACTGCAGAAACCATCGGCAGTGGCGGCGGCAATGGTTCAGAGACCATTTCAGCTATCTCCAATCTCCGTATTGATGACAGCGCGTCGGTATCTCCAACGGAGTCTATTGTCCATGGTGATATATCTGAGCGCTTTAAAGAAAAAGCAGATGAAGTTGAAAAGCTAATTATGGATGATGATATTAGTGTGTCTCAAAATCAGATCCGTGGACTGACAGAGATTGAAATGAATATGAGGCAACATCCTCCTATTGGAATACAGGGTACGACTCCCGGTACAGCCACAGCTCAACATCATCAACAGCCGATACCATTTTCCGATCAAATAACGATACAGCAGCATCATCAACATCATCTTCAACAACAACATCTGGCCATGCTTACCCCCACGTCCCATATGATGAACACCAATGCAAATGATTTGTGGTTCTATCGGGATCCGCAAGCGAATGTTCAAGGTCCATTCAGTGCCATGGAGATGACAGAGTGGTATCGGGCTGGTTACTTTAACGAAAACCTATTTGTTCGCCGTTTTTCAGACAATCGTTTCAGACCACTTGGCGAACTGATCAAGCTCTGCCACGGCAACATGCCATTCACCAATAGCCATCTACTCCCCTCGCGGCTGGATGTGGATAACTTGCAGTTGCCGGGTATTGCAGCACCAGTTCCCGTTACCATTCCTGTTCGGCCGTCATCTGAAGATCAGCATCTGCAGCTTAAAGCCAACGTGACAGCTGCAGCTGATTCATTGAGCGCTGCTATTAAGGGCATCCACATAAGTGGTGGTTCAGCTGGGCACGCTATAGACAATACCACATCCCACATGCTTACCATGCGGTTTCAGATGCTTCAAGATCAATACATTCAACACCAAGAATATCAAATACTGGCTGAACTTTCAAAAAATGAATGTTTCCAGCGTCTGTCAGCCATTGAACGAGAGGCTGTGGTTAGGCGTAAGGTTCAGATGCTGGTGCTGCCCGAATACTTAAGCAGTTTCAGTGGTCTGAGCAATTCGTTGGCTGTTCTTAATCCAATAGCTGGCAGTCAATTGTACGACGCCATCGCAGAGCAGGCTAAAAAAGATCAGCAGTTGCCGCCTGTAAGTAATTTGCTGGAGGCTAATGATTTTATTGTCAACGCTCAATTAATGCATCAGCAAGCACAGGCCCAAGTGCAGGGCCAAAACCAGGTACCACAACCAACGGCCAGTGACTCAGAGAAACTTCACGATTTGCCCGGAGGAAGTGAACTGGATCTTCTAAATGAATTTAACTTGAGAATGTTATTGCGCGGTCAATCCAGTGTGGGTCAACAGCAGCAGCCACCACCGACGCCTGTCCCAGCAAATCCATCATCGGACTTTATGACCGAATCCCAGCTAATGGCTAATCAAAATCTGGTAATGCCGATGTGGTTGCCTTCAGCACACACTCCGACACAACCGCAGCCAAACCAGCAATGGCCAGGAATGCCAAACGCGAAGGTGACTTTATGGGACGTTGCTGCTTTGGAAGAAGAGCAGACTCAGCATCAGCAATTAATTCAGCAGCAAAACGTGCAGCAACAGTGTAATTCTGTTCAGGGGTCAATTTCATCGATTGAAACACCCAACCAAATTCAGGTCAATAATAACCAAGCCCATCAGGACGAACTCAAAGCGGACGACTCCAAGCAAGTCTGCGAAGATTTAGAGCAACGCAAGGACCTGCAATCAGCACCAGACCTTGAGATTAACGCCAAGCAGAGCAGTAAACAGCTATTACCACCAATTCAGGCTTCCAAACAGCAGCAACCTCCACAACCCATATTAAAAGTCACTGAGGAGGATCGTCGGCGCGAGCAAGTCGAAGAGAAGCGCCGTCTTAAGGAAGAACGTAAGCGACTGCAAATCGAAGAAGAGAAACGACGTGCGCATCAAGTAGAAGAAGAGCGAAGCCGCGAAATTCAAGAAGAACGTGAGCGTCAGCAGCAAATTCAAGCTCAACGGCGAAAGGCATTATTAGGCAACAGTGCTCCAGTTGCATCTTCAATATCAGGTGAGTGTTCTCAAACCTTATATATACATACCTTATATACTAGGTAGTATTAAGTTCCAATACAGATCTAAAGGCCAATTTAATTGACCTTAGGTTCTTTTTGATCCCGTAAGAGGCTTTTTACAATTAAATTACTTTTCACTACAAATCAATACAATTATCTGCTTCTTTCCGACGCACCAAAAGATAAGATGTCAAAAAAGTAAATTTGCTCTTCATCTATCAGTGAAAAAAGGTCACATCGTCAATATTCAATCGATCACAATATCGTTATCTACCATTGTGTAACAATTTATTTAAGAGTTAGCATGATTTAAAATTTAATGTATATAGATTTTATATGGTATATAACTCCATTTTAAGGATTGAAATTTATAAAAAACATGTGCAAAATTACATTTTAATTAGCTGTCTTATTTCAATTCGACATTTTCGTTTATGTAATACACTTTCATTAAAAGATCCCTCTTAAATTATAGCGTGCTAAACAATCATTGAATAATATGTGTTTTTGTGAAACAAAATTGTCATTTGTAGGTGTTGGAACTGGCACTAGCACGAAACAAGTCTCTAGTAAGCCAGGTATTGGTTCTGAAAGAGAACGAGCACCAGCTTCTTCGATTGCCCCATGGTCGCTACAAGCACCCAATGCCAACAACGCTGCTCCAGGTCTAGCAGAAATACAAAAGGCGGAGCGTCGCGAGCGACGTGCAGATCAGCAGCGACAACAGGAGCAAATTGACAAGCAGATGCGCGCTACAGCTGCTGCTGCGGCTGAAGCAAATGACGCTCTTTTGAAATGGCAGTCAGCACCAGCGCAGGCACCAGTTATGAGTCTGGCTGAAATTCAAGCCGAGGAAGCAAAGCGGTTAGCTTCCGAACTTTTGGAACAGCAGCGTCGCCGAGAGCTCGAACAACAGCAAGCTTCCCTATCAGCCAATGCCGGAGTAACTGGCGGATTGCCTAACATATGGGGCCACTCGAGCAAGGCCTGGAGCGGCACTGCAAGCGGCAGTCCGCTAACAGCGTCCACATCTATGAGTTTTTGGGATGAATCCAAGCATATTGCACCAGTGGTTGCTAGTGGCACGGGACCCGCAACAGTCGCAGCTGTTTTAGCAGCTGGTCTTCAGCCGGTAAACAAATCGCAGTCAAAATCAGCAACCGCCCTTTTGCCGGCATCTCGCAACTTGCGGAAGAGCCAGACTTTGCCCTCAATGCAGAATGTAAATCTAGTAGGAAAAGCCGGAAAAACCGCCATGGGGCAACCACAGGAAAAGTCCAAGGTCGCACAGAGCAAACCAGGTGCCAAGATAGCCCCCACTGGAACGGAGGAAAACAAAGAGAAGAAACCAAGTACTAAGGCCAACCAACAAGGCAACGATCTTGAGAATGAGTTCACAGGTTGGTGTACAAAAAGCCTGGAAAACATGTCGGCAAAGGTGGACGGTAAGTATTTATTTATAATACGAAACATTAACTTAACTTATTTTTCTTTTATTTGAATATAGTGCCAACGTTTGTGGCATTCTTGCAGGACCTGGAGGCGCCATACGAAGTGAAGGATTATGTGCGCATATATCTTGGTGTGTATTATACAAACGACTCTATGCTGAACTAATGTAGGCTTATATCTAATCGCTGATGTTGAGTCTTGAAATTGCAAAACTAGGTTTCTCGCTGAAACTGATTCGTTCCATCATTTTAATACAGCTGTTCAATATTTGTTCAAGCAGATGGGATATTGGCAGTTTTGTTATTTCAAAAAACTCAAGTATTAGTATATCTATATTTTTGGGTTGACAATTCAAATAAGCCACTAAACTATAATAATATTAAATTCTTGTATCTCTCCATCTTTTTTGTAGGAGAAGGCAAAGAGTCAGCTGATTTTGCAAAGCAGTTTTTGGAGCGGCGCAGCAAATACAAGAATTTGCAGCGTGCACAATACGCACATAACGATGATATGTGCAAACCAGCGCCAGCAATTACGCCTTCAAGCAACGATAACACCGACAATAAGGTAAGTGAACATTTTGACTATTTCATTTAGTATTTAAAAACCTTCCTAATGACTCCCGCAGAACAAGCAGAAGAAAATAAAAAAAAATAAGATGACTAAAATGGATGCGCGCATTCTCGGATTCTCGGTAACAGCCGCAGAAGGCCGTATTAACGTTGGTGTTCGTGACTTTGTCGATGCTCCGTAACATTTCTGGAAAGGACCACCTTACCGAATGAATTGCCCTGTCTGCCGGCAGATCATAATTAAAGTTAAAAATATAAATAAGTCGTCGAATGAAAGAATTCAATCGAATGTGAAATGAAATCTGTTATAAATAAAGAATTGAATGAAATCTAGCGGGCAGCTTTGCAACTGAATAATTAGAAAGCCTTTATAAATGCATCTAAAATAAGTAGCTTCAAAATCATTATATTTTCTAAAAATTTTAAAAAGAATTTTTTATTTAGTCTTTTTTCAGGAACATACAAAAAATTAAGTAAGTAAGTGGTCTCGCCGACTTAGGTATACCATACACCAGTAAAACAAATATTTCAAATTTGTAATAACAAATGCATTTGCCTATTTTAAAAAAGTTCTATTTACATGCTTTTTACAAGCATATCTTAGTATCTCGCTCACTCATGCATATGAGCACCTTAGCGCCACCACCCGCCAACGGCCAACTCCGGCCTTATGGTAAAACTTTTATATGCATAACTTGGCTATTTTTTGTCCGATTTTGATCAAATTTGGTATTTTGCTGGGTATTAGTATCAAATTCAAGTGCCAAATCTCTTATAGTCTCCGAGATCTAGGCGTTCATACGGACGGACAGACGGACATGGCTAGATCGACTCGGCTGTTGATACTGATCAAGAATATATATACTTTATGGGGTCGGAAAAGCTTCCTTCTGCCTGTTACATACATTTTGGCGACTTTAATATACCATTTCACCCTATGGGTGTATGGTATAAAAAACATCTCCAAATGCACTATAACAACAACCTAATTTAAATTTATCAGACCAGATATTTATTTTAATGGGAATAGAAATTAATAAATATTAAAATATTTTGAAAACGAAACTTATTGAGGCAAAGGTATTAAAGGAACTAACGATTTTAAAATGCCACGAACTTTATGAACTTCGGCTCATCAAAAGTTAGCTTGTTTTTCGTTTTATATTGTTTTATCTATCAATATAATTTTTTTTTTTTACATTTTTATACCATACACCCATAGGGTGAAATGGTATATTAAAGTCGCCAAAATGTATGTAACAGGCAGAAGGAAGCTTTTCCGACCCCATAAAGTATATATATTCTTGATCAGTATCAACAGCCGAGTCGATATAGCCATGTCCGTCTGTCCGTATGAACACCTAGATCTCGGAGACTATAAGAGATAGAGCCACCAAATTTGGTGTGTAGGTTCGTGTAGTATGTAGAGTGATCAAGTTTATTTCAAATTTTTGCCACGCCCCTTTCCGCCCCCGCAATTCAAAAAAAACGTTTATCTCAAAAACTATTGCAGCTAGAGACACCATATTTGGTATTGATATTTGATCAAAATCGGACAAAAAATAGCCAAGTTATGCATATAAACGTTTTTCTATAAGGCCGGAGTTGGTCGTTGGCGGGTGGGGGCGCTAGGGTGCTCAGATGCATGAGTCAGTCAGATACTAAGATATGCTTGTAAAAAGCATGTGAACAACAATTTTTTTTGAAATAGGCAAATGCATTTGTTATTACAAATTTGAAATATTTGTTTTGCTGGTGTATGGTATACCTAAGTCGGCGAGACGACTTACTTACTTCATTCTACTTGACACTGGACAGGTACTATTAGACAATTTTAGTAGCTATATCGTATAATCTTGGGAAAATTAGCCTTTTAACCGTGATATACATTTTGACTCTGTAAAATTGTAAGTAAAAGTGTAGTGTAAGTTGGAAAACATCAAATTGTTTATGTAAGTTGGACAAGAAATTATCATTATCATATAAATATAGTTCAATAATGTACTTAAAAAACCAGTGGGCAGTTTTTTCCCATACACATTTTGTCAAAGAACTTAGTTTGGTGTTTAGAAATTATTTATTTATTTATTTATTTATTTACGTCAACTAAGTCAGCAGTCGACGAAAAAGCTTAAGCTAAAATACAAATAGTAATTAATTCATTAAGGTAGCTTAGCTATATGCACAACATCCCCGACCCGATGGAGGTGTTTTATTTGCAACAAGGTGCCAGCTATGCCCCGATTCACAGCCAATGTGGTCAGGGATGAGTTGCAGCCAATCAAATATCCAGTCCAGAATACTTTCAGTGGTTACGCTGTAGATAATTAAAAAGTATAGCGCGAAGAGAAGTGACAGATAGATGAGGAGAAATAAGGTGAGAAAGGTTGTTAAAAGATTGGCAAAGAACACGAAGAGGTTCGTGAAGAGAGTAGTTAGTCAAACATCTACTAAGGTGAAGAGGAAAAAAGTTTCTGGTCCGACGTGAGGGAACACAAAAATATAGCGTATCTAAATAAATTGGTAAAACTGACTTCGCCGTTGACTACTTTATGTAGAAAGAGAATCCCAAATACGAGCCTACGGTTGTAAAGTGAAGGAAGATTAATAAGAAGAAGTCTGTCAGAATAAGAAGGTAGGCGAAGATTCGGGTCCCAATTAAGACCGCGTAACGCAAACTTAAGGAATTGCTTCTGTACCGATTCAATACTACGCTGGTGAACATCATATTGAGGGTTCCACACTGGTGAGCAATATTCTAGAGTAGGGCGAACTAACGAAGTGTATAAAACCTTTGTCACATATGGATCATCAAATTCTTTGGCCCAACGTTTAATGAAGCCAAGAAGACTGCATGCTCTATTAACAATTGAAGATATATGAATATTAAAAGAAAGTTTTGGGTCAAACATAACGCCTAAGTCTTTAAATGATGGTACACAATCTAACAGAACAGACTTAATAGAGTATTGAGCTAGGAACGGCGACAAACGACTGAAAGTCATAAAAGAGCATTTAGAGGCATTAAGGTGTAATTTATTAACGTGACACCAAACACAGAACGCATCGAGATCTGATTGCAAGTACTGTTGGAAAGAAGGATCATTATATGAATAGCAAATCTTCACGTCATCCGCAAACATGAGCACGCGTGAATGAGCCAAGGCCAAAGGCAAATCGTTTATAAACAAGGTAAATAACAGTGGGCCCAGATGACTGCCTTGGGGGACACCTGACGTAACTCGAACAGTTCTAGATATCGAGGAACGAAAAGACACCTTTTGGGTTCTGCCAATAAGATACGACTTTAACCAAGCCAATAGTTTCGGGGAAAAACCCATGATGTTAAGTTTCATGAGAAGCAAGGAATGATCAACCGTATCGAAAGCCTTACTAAAGTCAGTATAAATAACATCAGTTTGACACTTTTTACGGAAGCCATGGTGTACAAGGGTAGTCAATTCTAAAAGGTTGGTAAGCGACGAACGACCTTTCATGAAAATCTTTAGACACACAGTTGTAAACCATAAGAAGAACTTTGGCTGCACCGGAGCTAATATACCCTTCAAGTGCGTACCATTTTAAAATCATAAGTTTTCGATTTTCATTGCGAGCCACTTTAAGTCTGTAATTCCTTCAATATGTGTATGTCATTGAACAACTTTCCAAATCTTTTTCCGAGATATTTTTTTTAGAAAAGTAGGCTTTTCGAACGATCACTTCTCTGCAATGTAAAGTTTATATTGCTCATCCTCTGTATATTTTTCCACTTGGTGCCAAACTTGGCAAGAAGACTTACTTTATTATCATTAGCTTCCGTTTTTTTGCAAGCCTATTGCCACCATTACAAACCGTTAAGTAAAACACGTTTATACGCATATTTCGCATGTTACTAGTCCGATTTTAATAAAGTTGTTAGAAAAAATAAAATTAATTAGTGTACCATATTTGATTATGATACCATACACCCATAGGGTGAAATGGTATATTAAAGTCGCCAAAATGTATGTAACAGGCAGAAAGAAGCTTTTCCGACCCCATGAAGTATATATATTCTTGATCAGTATCAACAGCCGAGTTGATCTAGCCATGTCCGTCTGTCCGTCCGTCCGTCCGTATGAACGCGTAGATCTCGGAGACTATGAGAGATAGAGCCACCAAATTTGGTATGTAGGCTCATGTAGCATGTAGAGTGATCAAGTTTATTTCAAATTTTTGCCACGCCCCTTTCCGCCCCCGCAATTCAAAAAAAACGTTTATCTCAAAAACTATTGCAGCTAGAGACACCATATTTGGTATGTATATTTGCTTAGTAAATGCGTTCATTTTGTAATTATAAAGATTTTGCCACGCCCCTTTCCGCCCTCGAAATTTGAAAAACTCGATTATCTCCCGTATTTTTTACCTTGTGGAATCAAATTTGGCACACTTGAAATTGATACTAATACCCAGCAAAATACCAAATTTGATCTAAATCGGACAAAAAATAGCCAAGTTTTGCATGTAAACGTTTTTCCATTAGGCCGGAGTTGGCCGTTGGCGGGTGGTGGCGCTAGGGTGCTCATATGCATGAGTGAGTGAGATACTAAGATATGCTTGTAAAAAGCATGTGAACAGAATTTTTTTAAAATAGGGAAATGCATTTGTTATTACAAATTTATAATATTTGTTTTTCTGGTGTATGGTATACCTAAGTCGGCGAGACGACTTACTTACTTCATTTAAAATTATGGATGCGGAACGGCTGAAATTTTACATATTTATTTAATTATTTAAGCTAAAAAACAGTATCAATTAATTGAAGAAAAGTAAGCTTAGCTTTATAAGTAACAGGCAAGAGTTGCAAGCAATGCGATGTCCAAAATATATTCAGCGGTTTCGTTGTAGATTATTTAAAAGTATAGAGCGAAGAGAAGACATTACGATTAGAAGAGATAAGGTGAGAAAGGTTGTGTTAAAAGATTGGCAAAGAACACGAATGGGATCGTGAAGAGAGTAGTGAGTCAGACATCTACTAAGGTGAATAGGAAGAAAGTTTCTAGTCCGACGTGAGGGAACACAAAAATATAAAGTATCTAGTAAATTAGTAGAAATGACTTACCCGTTGACTAGTTTATGGATCATAATCTGGACGCATACTAAACAAGTGTACATATCAATTTTGATAACTTTCGCTTTGTTAGTTTGAAAATCGTGGCCAAAATTTGTAAATATCTGCGCGCGTATTACGCAAGTATACACCCTCTGCAAAGGTATAATAAAATAAAAATCATTGAACAATTTTTTATTTTCAATATTTTACTAAAAAAATACACCTCAAATTAAAAAAAAAACAATTTTTTCCAATTCCAAGCAGACTTTTTACGATTTCAAACAACCCTAAAAAAGGATATGGGGTACTTGAAGCAAAATGGATACCATGCACCAATAAAATGAAATGGTATATTAAAGTCGCCAAAAACAGACAGAAGGAAGCTTTTCTCCCATACAAACGACAAAGTCACGAACAGTGACTCTTCTCAATGACTTCGTTATTTTCGGAGTCATATGCTATTTTTGTATACCTATAACTGGCTGTACCAAATTTGATAAAAATCTTATGACTATATCATATAGGCATAGTATAACAGCATAAATTTTGTCAGTTTTATATACTTATTAATGACTATGCCAAATTTGATCAAAATCGGATAACTATTTATAATTTCTTCTCGTTAAAACTTGCAAGGGTATACAAACTTCGGCGATGTTAATCCCAGCCGGCTTTATATAATATAAATATTGAAAGAAGTTTTATTGAAAAGAATGTTTAAAAATGATGGCAATTTTTAGCTCTTCAGTGATTTAAAGTCTGAGAGAAAGCAACGCAATGCATCAAAGTTAAGGATTTTGTTTCCCTTTACACATATCATTGGTAAGAAATGGCGCATAATGAGTAGATAATGGGCATATGTAACAACGTTTTTTTCTATAAATACATTTTTTCTTCAATCGATATACAATTTTTTTATAATCGTATTCACATGGCTGCTTGTCCCGTCGAGAACGAGTACTGCGGGTGGCAAAACACAGCCTACGGCTGATCCAAACAAGTCAAGGTTCCTGTTGGTTGGCGGAGGGTTGTTTGGGGTGGTGGTTGAACCAATGGAAATTAACAATGGCAAAAGCTTCGCCTCGGACGCCGTCTTGGGGACGGTAACACGCTGACGCCCATTGTTGTGTATGTTATTATTTTTGGTCTTTCTGGAGTGCATTTGAACACTCTAACTGTATACATTGCGCAATACAATAAACAAATTAACGACTTTTGTTCTTTTTCGCTTGGATGAGTGCATTTTGTTTCAAATAAAAGGGGCACGAGCGACTGAAGCATTAGAGATGGTAGTATTCAAACTACAAATATGTTATTTTTAATTTGTCAAAATGTATACACAAATTTTGTTTTGGTCATTATTAATCACCGGATCGTCAAGCCGTTTACGAAAACTAGAAAATGAAGGCAATTGTTGCAGCTAGATGCATCCAATATTTATTAGACGGATAAGGTTAGATCGACCTAGCTGTTGATCAATAAGGTTATTTATGGGGTCTTAGACGCTTCAAGCATTTTAGGGATATGCTTTAAATTACGACGATTAATAGACCGCCAGTTCTCTGGATATCGGTGTTTAAGCAGACAAACTGGTATTTAACCGACGATTTTGGATTCTGTAATGAAATCCATATGGTAAAAAGAACAGACCTTCATTCGCATCATGTATTTCATTTGTTCACTTTCGTTACCATAACTGTCCATACTTTGATCTGTTGTAAAAAAAAAAGAGAAAGGTCCGATAGACCCGTAAATATTTTTCCGCGACTAGACTTTTACTCTACGGGCTCTAACGAGTCATAAGCTCCAAACATCTATAAAGAAAATACAGAAGATAAAAAAATACGCCCTGAATTTATTCCTGATAGAGTTTTTCGATATGTGTTATTATGAACCATCAGATGAATTTATAGAAGATCAGATTAGATGATCACGAAACCACCAAAACCAAATAATATGTATAATATTATAACATTTTTACATTCTACACGAATATTAACCTTTCGGGAGGTATTACAAAGCTGGCCTTTATGTTTTCGTGCAATTTAATAATCTAATATTTCAGCCGGATATGCTTTTATTATTATACTAGTCCTAGACGGAGAAACTTTATGTTTCTTAAGTTCCTTAACGTATAGAATCTTAGCAATAAATATATTAAATAGTTCCCAAATCGGTACATATACATACTAAGCCAACAACTGGACTAAAATCAGTGTTTTTAAAAATATTTCAAATCGATTTCATAAAATGAAATAAGACGGCTTGGTATAATAATTATTATTAATTTCAACAGGTGTCAAATTTACCGTTACCATTTAATGTTGAAAGATTCAGAGGTCGAAGAAGGTTATTAACTACAGTTATTATCTTAATGCATAGCTAAATAAATGGATCACAATGGACACTTACTTCGAATAAAATCAATTGGGTAATATCCATGTTATTTGTAAAGAACTCTATATTATCACGTATATCATTCACACGACGAGAAATGCAAACATTTTTATTGTCAAAAGTTGAATGTCTTAATTGAGTTATACGAGCTGTGAATTGGGTTTATGGTGACAGATGTTAGGAGACTGCTGGTCTAGAACAAGCCTCCGGGTCCTGCTTCTGTTCACTTGTAACCAGATACCTGCGAATTATCTGATTGAGTTGGTTATAAAAATATTCGTGAATGGGGTGCACCGCGACTGGTGGTAACATTTATCAAACGAAGCAGCGACTGCTTTGCCGTCTACCCTGTTATCGCTTTTCCCTCACCATTGCCCTAATTTTTCGCACTTGAAAGTAAACACCACACTTGACGACATACTGCTTTGTAGTCTTACAATTACGATTTTATTCAATTAATAAGTACTTACCTATTTGCACGAGCATGGAATCACCAAGAAAATTGGGGGAGCGAATATAAGCGTTTTTACATAAAGTAAGGGAAATTTTATTTTAAAAACAGGGAAAAATACAGGTTTTGGATGGTTTGGTTTTAAATAGTTGGTAACGAAAAGGCCTAATCTAGCTGGGGAGCAGATTTTTATTTCTTTCAATAATTGTAATTCTAAAGAAATCTGCTCTCTTGAACATAAACCAGAAATTTTCTGATATAAGTTTTTAGTACATTAATATACCATTTTACCATAGTATGTACAATGTACATATTAATTAGAACTGTCGCCATGTATGATTAAAAATATGACTAAAAACAGTCAAACCTGATTAAAAGTAGTGATAATTTCTTACTCATGAAAATAAGTCACGTATTCCATAAGGTATATACAATATATTATTGTTCAGAATCAATAGCCATTTCGTTCGTATAAACACCAAGATATCTGAAACTACGTGGGTTAGGTATGTACATATGTACGAGGGCAGACCGAAAGGTACTTAGCTTACAAAAAACGAAAATTTTGGAGAAGTGCCGTTTTTATTATACCCTTGCAGAGGGTATTATAAAATTGGTCAGATGTTTGTAACGCACAGAAGGAGACGTTTCCGACCCCATAAAGTATATATATTCTTGATCAGCATGAGAAGCTGAGTCGATATAGCCATGTCCGTCTGTCCGTCCGTCCGTCCGTCCGTCTGTGCAAATCAACTTCACGCTGTCATCTTAAGAGCTATCGGAATGAAATTTCATATTTGAGCTACTTTTAGCCGGGAGATAATAAAGTATGAAAATTGTCAGGATCGGACTACTATATCATATAGCTCTAGAACAAAAATTTTTTCAAAAATTGGAGTATCCCCATAAAATTTACCAACATAATAGAATTTGATATAAAATCTCAGATCATGCTGATCAAGAATATATATACTTTATGGGGTCGGAAACGTCTCCTTCTGTGCGTTACAAACATCTGACCAATTTTATAATACCTTCTGCAAGGGTATAAAAAAGTCGCACGGGGCCAAATCTGGAGAATACGGTGGATGGGGCAGCAGTTCGTAGTCCAATTCGACCAATTTGGCCATGGCGACTGCGGATGTGTGACCGTGCGTTGTCATGGTGAAAGAGCACTTTTTTCTTCGGCAAATGAAGCCGTTTTTTCTTTAATTCAGCGTCGAATCGGGTCAATAATTCAGCATAGTACTGTTTTGCCTTTCTCCAGGTAGTCGATGTGGATCACACCTTGTGAATCCCAGAAAACGGTGGTTTGCCTTCTTCGGAGCAGATTCGCCTGGTAAAGTCCACTGTTTCGACTGTTCCTTGGTCTCTCATGTGTACCTGTGTACCAGCATCCAACCGCTCTTTGATTTCACTTCGCGATTTCCCTTCGAAAAACAAGAGTCGAATCACCGACGGATATTTCTCTTTTCCCATTTTTCTAAAATCCGCTCGCTCCTACACGGAGTCAAAACAAAACCACGAATTCGATTCGACTGAAATTCTTAGCTTTGTCGTCTATAAGATAGTTCTACACGATAATAAACTTTTCTTGCCATAGTGACGCCACTGGGCGGTGAGGCTAAGTACTTATCGGACCACCCTCGGATGTAAGAATTTCGATTTAAGACTACATTCTTTTGGTTTGTTAAATTTAATATTGTTCTTTGATTTGGTGCATCGTATAGTTCTTAATTTTAAAATAAATTATTTTTAATAGTTTATTTAATTTAATTTGTTCACCACCTTGTTATTATTCTGTGACTGCTAAAAAGCCATTTATCAGATGTTTCCTATTTCTGAAATTGTTGCAACTAGAAAATTCTGTCTTGCTCAAACAATCCCGCAGAAGAAAGAAAATCTTCAGGCAAAGTCAAGAGGAAATAAATTTTAACAAGTTATTGGGCATTTCTATCTGTATACTGGTAATGCGCGCAAATTGTTTGAAAATCACCAGTCTCCAAGGAATTCATTTATCAAGGGTAAGGACAGCGGACAACAAAAAAGGATATAAATACACATACTTTTGTGTGTGTGTGTGTATCTACAGACTCGCATTTACAATGGAAGATGGGATAAGGGTAGTGAGCAAAGGTTTTTCGCTCATTTGCTCTCAGCGCCAAAGCTCGCCGACGGGAAATTGTTAAACGGTATTTAAACATAACAAGCGTTGGAACTGGGACTTTGGTACTGTTACGGCGACTGGGTGTGGAACTGGGAGCAGAATAGCTAATCCCAAGGCGCACGCACACAACAGGAAGCAACCACAAAATTTGTTATTTCAACAGCGACATCGACATCAGTCATGCAAGGATAACACCAACAATAAGGCGTATCAGCGCGTTACCAAGAAAGGGGACACTAATGAAATAAATGGAATATTCTCTCAAAAAGGGGTGGGGGATGACAATGGGGGAGGCAATGCCAGTTGCAGTGAGAATGAAACTTCATAGATCCGAGCCTACTTTACCTGTTTGGCGAAGAGAGCAATATCGTCTTGGCCGTTTACAGCGCTGTCTGGGGGAGGAGGCGTGGTACAACTGTAATCCGTTTACGTTTTACGTTCTCAACAATAAGTCCCGTTGGGAACTGAAGCCACAGAAGCCCGCTAAGCTAAATATTAATGAACAACACTCCCCATCACCATGACCACTCCGAGCTACTCCAGCATAACGGTGATTTTTGTATTCGTATGAATGTATGCATGTATTATCGCTCGTCCAGTGTGCCAGCCTTTTTACATCACAATACACCGTACATTTTCCCCACAGTTCATATTTTCTCTCTCTCGCTCTACCCTCCCATTCCGTGCCAATAACAACACGCATGCGGTGTGTATCTATTTGATTTGCGTCAATAGAATACAACTCAACAAAAGAGAGAGCGGGGTCACATTCGATTCAGCTGCAAGGCAGGTTTTAAAGGTTAGCTAATGAGTGGTTCATACATACATATGTATGTACAAATTTTTAAACGAATTTAGATTCAAAAAAAAAAAAAAAAAAAACTAGTAACATTCGCAACAATTTTCCAGAAATAAATGTCTCATATTAGTACGTCGATTAGCTATCCGTATGATCTTTTGATCAAACTTTTACTTCGCCCCCGAATTTCAAACAGAATATAATGACTATATTACTATATAATAATTATCAACAAATTCTATTAAAATTAAACTAATTAAATTAACACCTCATTATGGTAGGCGCTTTCATTACATTATTTTTCAAATAGTAACTTAAACTCATCAGTCTTCTTTTCCTAGATGGGGACCATGTCCCTCAATCATTCCGCCTTAAGCCAACATAACATTTTCCTTGTCCTTTTTTGTTCGAAAAACTTCCACATAGAAATTTGAAGCAAAAAACCGACCACTCATTTTAAATGCCTTTATCCTTTATCGCTTACCATGACACACCTTTGGATCTCAAATTTAACGTCGGATCTCGAAATTGGTGTGTATCCAATGCCCATCTGCTTTCGGGCGATAACTCCATTTAACATTTGAATTGTGTGAAAAATGAAATTAAAAACATACATTGGAATACATTTGTCTGGCCGAAGTTTGCATACTCTTCAATGCCTTGCACTAATTTTAATAATAATAATCTTTAACAATTATAAGTTCAGCAATCCAGAGTTGACTAATGTGCCGAGTATATAATCAAATATTTTAGCAATTTGTTTTATACAAATGTGTGACTAATAAGAGTATACTTTTGCAAGAGTATGATACTCGACCCATTTCAAAGATTTAGATCGTAATGTGTTTTGGAGCGCGTTAATATGCGGTGCAGGTGTGTTGCGTGTGTTAAAATTAAAATATAATAACATTGTCTTTGCAGTACATCGAAACTAAATACCTACTCCTGCTTTTTTTGAAATCATTAAAAATAAGTTGAATACATACATATATCTATAAGCTTTAGTCAAAAGTCTTTACATATTAGATTTTAGATTTTAAAACTGTTAAGACGTATAATTTTATAGCGTTGATGAATTTCTTCATTTCTGGAAAGAAAAGATTTGTATGTGTTTGTATGAATTTGTAATAACTAATTAAAACAAATATCGATTGTTCCGTAAATCATTAAGTATAATATTCTGGTTCAATTCTATAAACCACTCAATGCTAGCAATTTTGTAATCACGCACGCACACATTTAAGTGATTGCGGTTTCCATTAGTCTCGGGTGGAATTCATGGGAATCATTGCCAGGTACATACATATTTACATACTTATGTATCTAAGTATGTACATAGGTGCATTTGATGATAGAGATATGCATCGAGATCTTTTTGTTTGGAAGCTATTGAAATTTCGAAAGAAAATACTCACTCAACAAGAAGTGTGGAAAACAAATAATAATAATGATTCGAGAAAAACAGTTTGGGTCGCACTGAAAAAGTCGCTCGGTGACCCTGCTTCCAGACTGGCTCAACAAAAGGACCCAAACAAAATGGATTATTGCCAAAATCGTAATCGTATTGTGGGCAATCGACTACTGCTGAAATTTTTGTGTTTGCTTTGTTGCAATCCCAACTAATGCACTTCCTGTCTCACCTCTGCCTGGCAACTACGTATCTTAAGGTGTAATGTTTTGCCAAGAGTCGACAAGATAAAGATTTTCACAAAAGCAAAAAGATGAACCCATTGAAGTAGGTAGTTCACTTGGAAGTGGATTAAGTGATTCATTGATTTTCATGGCATTGCATTATAAAATATCTTAGAAGTATGAATATAAATGAGAAGTACGGGATTTCTTCTGAACAAGGCGGTCGGGGTATCTTCAGAAGTCTCCAAGTTACTAGTTGTCAAACTAAAAAACTCTTTTATTGCAATTGCAATTGTCCGAGTCGGCATATTCAATACTTTGTGTATCTTCTTTTGCTGTTTAGTTTGGTAATAATCAAAAAATATCAAAGAAGCTAACTTCGGCAATGCCGAAGTTTTAATACCCTTACAGTCCTTGGCAATAATTTTTTACATTTTGAAATTTGTTTCCCTGCAACTCAATTCATCAACACACAAACAAAACATCATTTCTTCCATTATTACCTAAGCAAAGCACAACACGCATACACATACAGGTGTAGCGCTACGTCTGTGTGTGTGTGTGTGTATGCATGTGCTCTGTTTGATTTGATGATGACGTAGTAGCTGCCGGCAGCGCTTGAACCGATTTGTATTGACTGTAACTTGTGTTCTATTTATCCGATCAGATTTTGGGATCTGAGATTCTATATCAAATTCTATCATATTGGTAAATTTCATGGGAATACTCCAATTTTTGCAAAAATGTTTGTTCCAGAGCTATATGATATAAACCGATCCCAAAGACTCATACTTTATCTCATCCGGGTAATAAAAAGCCCCCAAAAACAAATTTCATCCCGATAGCCCTTAAGGTGGCTGAGTAAAACGCATACGCACCGACGGACATGGCTATATCGACTCAGCTTCTCATGCTAATCAAGAATATATATACTTTATGGGGTCGGAAACGTCTCCTTCTGTGCGTCACAAATATCTGACCAATTTTATAATACCCTCTGCAAGGGTATAAAAAAAGAAAACGGACGGGCGGATACTCTGATAAAATTTTTAAAGCATCCAACCTATCGGTGGAAAAGGTTGGTAGATGGATATTTTAGTAAAAATTTCAATCCATCACTAACTGGTTTAAATAAATACGAGCTCCCAGTACATACATATCTACGTATACAGTCTACTTCTGTGCATAAGCAGTAGTGATGTAAATTTCGATAAAAACATCGATGTCTATGTTCATCGATGGTTTCAATGTTAATAATCGATGGTGTTTTAAAACATCGGGCTATATATCGATGCATCGATGTACATATGTATGTCTGGTTTTCTAAATTAATAAAGATCACTGTTTTCTAATAATTAAAAGATCTTATAATACTACTAAACATTAATCTTAAATGAATAAGGTATTAATAAAATATTGAATCCAGCTAGTCCCTTTTCCCATTGTTAGCCTTGTCTTTCAAAAACTATGTGATAAATTATTTACTTTCCGAAATAAAATTTCGCTTACCTGATTTCAGTCGGTCAGTCGGTGAAAAACCATTTACTTTATCTTTGGTGTCAAAAAAATGCGCTTAAAGTTATAGCTTAAGTAAGGTTTGAAATGGCTTTTAAAAGACAGCCTCATTTAATTAATTTAATTTAATGATAAAATTTGATAAGTAGCAAATAGAACCCATATTTGGTGTAACATCAATGTTTTTTACATCACTAATAAGCAGTAAAAATTGTAGTTGCAGATAGATCCTGCACGAGGTTACCTTTCGCAGACAGACAAGTTTTACAGTATCAGCATCATTTTAATGCAAAATCTGTGTTTATTTCCTTGCAAAAGGAGTACAGATATTATTTTTGGTCAGAAGTGTGAAACGACTTGAAGGCAGCACTACAGGACGAGCTTATGTTGTTATGACTGGCCGTATGTCCGTCCGTTTGCCTGCCCGTACATCTGGATCAGAGCAAACTGCTCCAAAGGTTATATATCCCTGCAAAGGATATATCCGTGACTCGACCGGATTGGACTGAATAACCACCATATAGCTTTGCTATTTTTTAAGGCATTGTCAATGTTTAATTTGTTTGTCCAAATCTAATCAGAATCGAGCAAATATATCATTTACGGCAAATGCGCCTCATGGTTCAAGCCACTTTGACGGCTGGAGGTAACTGAAAAGCCACAAAAACAGTTACAAGGGTATACAAACATAAGCGCGGCCAAATTTAATCACGGCCCTCTGTTTTTTTAACAAAAGGACAAGAGACAATTTTTTATAAAACATATTCTTTGATTTTAAGTCTGCTTTTGTTGCCTAGATTTTATGAAAAACATTAAAAATCGGGACCTTTACTTTTATTTATGTGTTATCCTTAGGAAAACCTATAAGATATGATAAAATGTATCAGTATTTCGATATTTATTGGTAATAGACTAAACACAATTTAAAATATTATTTAAAAGACCTAAACTTGTGGGTATATGCTATATTAAAACCCGTGTGTTAGCCTGATGACGAGCAGTGTGTATTAATATACCTAATGTTTACCTAGTGTTTCACAATTAATCTAAATCTAAACATAGACTGTTCAAAAGATACATAATACCAACAACGTTATTTGTGTAGCTATGATTTCTACTAAAACCTTTATAATACAAAAAAACACTTGCAATAGAGCTTTTATAAAGAAGTGCAGGTTGCAGGTTCAATGATTGTCACCCATCCAGCGTGTGATAATAGAAATATATTTTCATTTAAATATACAAAACTTGGGCACAACTACAGTCATCCATATGTACATATATACATACATACATATATATGTATATTGGCCCTGTCAGACCCTGCATTAACCTTTAGAAAAAGAAGCTAAAGACATACAGTTACGATTTTGTGCTGAAGTGTTATTGTTTTTGTTGCAATTGCTACGATTGAATTGCTGAATCATGAATTTGAACTGGTTTTCATCGGACTTCATCCCTGTAGATGCGCAACAGAGATGGCAACACACAAACTCGTTGTTGATGAAGACGCCATTGCTCTGCCATAGGTTGTCCCGTCAGTCAGAGCCACCACGAATTTCCGGACCAATGAGATTCAGGGGCGTGGCGTGCCGCATGCACCAGCCGTGTTGAACCATTTTGCGCAGCACCCGCACTCACATACATACTATATGTTGTACCTACTATTCAGACCCAGTTTGAACTCCGTGTCGGTTACACGCAAACTCTTGAACGTTCGTTTTGGCATTATATTAAGATGGTGATGTTAAATGTTCTACTGAAAGCAAGATTTCAAAATCTGAGTGACTAAGAAAAAGGTTTGTTTGATGTGATGTGCTTCGGCGAAAACTGAATAGAAAAATAAACAATGCGATAAATTAACAACCGTGTTGTAAAATTAAAATTAACTAGTGTGAGTATACTAGTACAAACAAATTAGTGGCTAATGTGAAAAATTAAAAAAAAAAAATTCCAAAGCTGTTGGGATTGAGAAATCCTTTTATAGTTTAAAAAAATACATGAAGAATTTCGAGTTCAATGGAAAACAACGAAAGTTATATTTAGGTGCTGAAAATACAGTTAGCAATTATGTTTGCATGTGTGTAGTTAGCCAGGACTATATTTGTCAACATTTTTCTTTAAACCAGAGAACACATATATTATGGTTAAAGAACCCAACCATCTGGATTTTAAAAAGCTGGTCATATGTAAGTGCGAATAATATAAATGAACACCGATTGGCGGCCACACCTCAATACCAAATGTAGCCGTCAGCATTATCTCAGCATCATAACCATATACATACATATGGTCATAGATACCATACATACATACATATGCAATGGGACTTAATTTAAAGATATACATATGTATGTATGTATGTATATATGTATAAATTCCGTATATGTGCACAATACCCTCGTTCTCGCATTCGTAAGTGCTTGAGATTTCAAGTGTGTTTTTATTATATCAAGCCTGAAAACGAGAAACAGAAACACGGCCTGGTTAACACTAGCTCTTGGAAAGTGGCGTCAAGTGGACCTCTTATTAAATTAACATAAATACCGAATATCAACACGTCGCGAAGGGCCTCGAGACCTCACAGCAAGCTCTTTGCATTGTTCGTTTACTAGTTTGTTTAGTTGATATAAATAGTTTATAAACTAATGAATCCAACATTTTTTAATTTCATACAATCTTGTTGCTGAACTTATTTTATTCATATTCACCTTTGAATATATCATTTTCTTCGAAAACTTCAATGACTTGATCGTAGTTTTTCCAACGTCCTAAATTAAATGTATGCAAGATGTAGGGAAAGTGCAAATGTTTATTTTGAAAGCAATCGCGTCAAAAGTAACGAAGTAATTGACAAAAGTCACTGTTTTCGACTGATCGTTCCTATGGGAGCTATCTGATATAGTCACCCGATCTTGACCAAATTTGGCACAGTCGTTTATAGCTTTAATGAACTAATATAATTTCACGACAATAGCTCAGAAAATAACGAAGTTATTGGCAAAAGTATGGGAGTATTTACAAGCCTACGTGCAAAATTTCAAAATTTCTAACGGTCTAAGAGGAGTTTGCGTTGATCCAGACGTACGGGCAGACAGACGGACGGACGGACATGGCTATTTGAACTCGTCTCGTCGTGCTGATCAAGAATATATGTATATACTTTGTATGGTCGGAGATGCTTCCTTCTATGCGTTGCATACTTCTGGCCAAAAGTAATATACCCTTTTTGCAAGGGTATAATTAAAACATCGATGTCTATGTTCATCGATGGTTTCAATGTTAATAATCGATGGTGTTTTAAAACATCGGGCTAATATCTCGATGCTTCGATGTATGTCTGGTTTTCTACATGAATAAAGTTCACTGTTTTCTAATAATTAAAAGTTCTCATAATAGTATTGAAAATTAATCTTAAATGAATAAGGTATTAATAAAATGTTGAAACCCGCTCGTCTCTTTTTGCATTGTTAACTTTATTTTTCAAAAACTATTTCATAAAGTATTTATGGGCTTTATTTTCCGAAATAAAATTTCGTTTACCTGATTTGGGTTTATTTAATTACAATAATACAATTATCAATATAATTATCTGTTTGATTTAATTATTTAAAAGTTTAAAATGGCTTTTTAAAGACAGCTTCATTTAATTATAATTATTTTGGTGAAACATCACCAAGAGAAGGTCGATGTTCGATGCATCAATTTTTTTTTTTTATATCACTACTAACAACCACCTCGGTTGCTTGTAAGAATGAGCATTACTACTGAAAGTACTTAATGTTTGTTGTATTAATTTTGTTGGATTCATTTTTTTAATGTTTAATTTCTTTATTTTGGTGTTGTCTATTATAATAATTTAACTTCCATTACTCTTTGACAACAGAAGTGCCTCAACTTGACTAGTCACTCATAAACTCAAAAGAATATTCAAAGACAAATATTCGAAGATACTTTGTCGAATTTGTGCATAAGAATATAAAGAACATCTAAAATTTATAAAATATATTTTTTGATACAGAATTTCGGATACAAAACAATTTATTTAATCCCGGAAATACACATAAGTAGTACATACATACATATGTACATATGTACCAAACTTTTGCAACTTAAAAGACCGCATAGTTTTTGAGTAATTTTTCCAAAACAATTTGTTACTCAGATATTAGCCCAGGTTACTTACATATTAATCCTGGTCTCCCCTCTACAAATTCAGGAACTTTTTTTATGCAACTTCGACGTATGTAAACCCAAGAAAATATTCCTGAAGTGAAAAAAATTCAGCAAATTAAAAAATTTACGACAAATATGTGATCTAGACAAACAAAACAACAAACATGATGGAAGAGATGTACATTTATTGCATATACTGATGCAGTACGTCGAGTAATTTCAGATACCCATTTCTGTTCAGTTCGTCCGTCTGGATAAATTTCTTATGGTCCCTTAAAGCTGCGGTGCGGAAATTTGGATCAATATCACCATTTTCGGATTGTTGAATTCAAACTGACTATTTTAGTCTTCTTTGAACTTCATTTGTGGTCCCGTTAGCTTTAATGAAAAACGTGGTCTTCAAATTCATATACATATGTGCAAATTCTAATATTTGTGTTCGAGAGTAGCAACGTGATCAGATTCAGTAAAGGAATGTGATCAAATATATAGTATCAATTCGAAACAATTTGTAGAAAGCATTACACAAAAAAAAAATCGAGTCAAATAGAGTATATTTCTTTAAAATGCCTCGTGGTACTAGGTACAACTAGCCGGGCTTAAAATTGGTCAAATTGCTAAGCAAATGAATCGGCGTAACAGACCTCGAAGATTACCGCATTAAGCGTCGACATGGGACAGTACAATCTATCAACGAACGGAGAAAGCGGCATATGAGAAAGCTGGCAAGCGAAAATATGATGGGATTATACATATGTTACCAGGCAACGAGTGAGCTAAATTTAGAAACTTTGCTTATCGAAACTGCATTATTGTGCACGGTTAGAGTTTTATGAACATAAGGTTTGGGAACTGAGTTCCAATATATATATAATATTCAGTTGAAAAAAAATTGGACTTTTCAACAGAACAATGCGTCAATACATTTTCTGCGAACCACGATGAATTACTTTGAGGCGTACAACATACCCTTGATGAAATGGGGCTTACTAAGTCCAGACCTACATATGTAAATCCGATAGATGATCTCTGGGGAATCCCTTCCGAAAAAGTGTATGCATGTACAAAGCAGTATCATACACTAAAAGAGTTGGAAAACAATTGTTAGAGAATGGGCAAAAATTGAACTATCAACGCTCCAAAACTTGATAGCGTCAATGCCAAACAACTACATGAGCTTCATGAAAATAAGGGAGACTCTATTAAATATTAGAAGTAATATTTTCTTGCGAAAGTAAAACTAAAATGCTTGTTTATTCTTTATCCTGATAGCATTGATTTGTAACTATCAACGATAAAAAATTAAAAATATCAAAGAAGTTAACTTTGGCTATGCCGAAGTTTATATACCCTTGGCAATAATATTTTCACATTTTGAAATTTCTTTCCCTGCAACTCAATTCATCAATACACAAACAAAACATTCAAATTATTTCTCTTTTTAACTTATCTTTTCTTTTTCTTCCATCATTCCCTAAGCAAAGCACAACACGCATACCTATGCAGTTCGTGTAGCGCTGCGTCTGTGTGTGTACATGTGCTCTGTTTGATTTGATGATGACTTAGTAGGCAGCAAGCAGCGCTGCCGGCAGCGCTTCAACCGATTTGTATTGACTGTAACTTGTGTTCTATTTATCCGATCAGATCCGATCAAATTTTGGGATTTGAGATTTTATATACGATACTATCATATTGCTAAATTTCATGGGGATACTCCAATTTTTGCAAAAATGTTTGGTCTAGAGCTCTATGATATAGTAGTCCGATCCTGACATTTTTCATACTTTATCAGATCCGGGCTAAAAGTAGCTCAAATATCAAATTTCGTTCCGATAGCTCTTAAGATGCCAGCGTGGAGTTGATTTGCACAGACGGACGGACAGACGGACATGGCTATATCGACTCAGCTCATCTGATCAAGAATATATATACTTTATGGGGTCGGAAACGTCTCCTTCTGTGCATTACAAACATCTAACCAATTTTATAATACCCTCTGCAAGAGTATAAAAACGTTTCAATGGCTTGCACATATGTATAGCCATTTCTTAGGTTAAATGATTGTGCTAAATTTGATCAAGAACGGGTAACTATATCTTGTAGCTTCCACCGTCAAAAACAGGTACTTTTATACATACCTTCGTTACTTTTTAATTGCTTTAAAATTAAATATTCCTATCTGACGTAGTGAAATATCATATAGCTCCTATAGAAACGATCGGTGGTAAACAGTGAATTTGACATTAACTTGTTTATTTCTTCTTAAACTAAAATTAAAGCCCTTTCTTTCGTAAAAAAAAAAAAATCTACAAGATATTTACTAATAGGAAAAAGAAAGCTACAATGTAATTTCTTATTCTAATTACTGCTGTTAAAAAGGAAGTAATATAGTAATCCCTTGCCCACAAGTTAACCTTGAAAATAGTAAAGTTTCTTTAAATTTACCAGTCAGTACTGTTCGAACAACCACAAAGCGCATTGGAATCAATATTGTTTAAAGTAATCGGTTGAAGCTATGTCACATTGTATTGTATCTTTTTCAAGGAAACTGTAGCAGCACCGCATAACTTGGATGGTTTCACTGCAATTTTACTCGAATTTGATACCTTACTAAATAATATTTATAGATTTTTATAAGTTACAATAATTTGGCGACTTTAATGGTCCATTTTACTCTATGGGTACATGGTATACCCAAGTCCTCGAGACGACTTAATTAATTTATTTCATCAGTGCTAACTGACGGAAGAGCCAGGACTTCTCCTCAATGCTTACAAAGAGAAAAATGATTTTCATTACAGCTTACAAAACTGATGGCAAAGGATGAGCATTTTCATCGGTGCTTACAGTGGACAAGCGATATTTTCATCGGCACAGAAATTATACATAGATCAGTGATTACTTCATTAATTCAAAAACCGAGTGCTCGGACGATTTCCGGCTAAGCATTGCTATTTTAGTAAATTTAAACTTGGAAAATGCATACTTAAAAATAGTGTAAACAGTTTGTAACTTAAAATATCAAGGAAGCTAACTTCGGCCAAAGTTTATATACCCTTGCAGTCCTTGGCAATAATATTTTTACATTTTGAAATTTCTTTCCCTGCAACTCAATTCATCAATACACAAACAAAACATTCAAATTATTACTCTTTTTACTACAATTTTTCTTCTTCTTCCATCCAAAGCACCGCACGCATACACATACAGTTCGTGTACCGTTGCGTCTGCATGTGCTCTGTTGAATTGATGATGACGTAGTAGGCAGCGCTTCAACCGATTTATATTGACTGTAACTTGTGTTCTATTTATCCGATCAGGTTCAAATTTGGGATCTGAGATTTTATATACAATACTATCATATAGCTAAATTTCATGGGGATACTCCAATTTTTGAAAATATGTTTGTTCTAGAGCTATATGATATAGTAGTCCGATCCTGACAATTTTCATACTTTATCAGCTCCGGGCTAAAAGTAGCTCAAATATCAAATTTCATTCCGATAGCTCTTAAGATGCCATCGTGAAGTTGATTTGCACAGACGGACGGACGGACAGACGGACATGGCTATATCGATTTAGCTTCTCATGATGATCAAGAATATATATACTTTATGGGGTCGGAAACGTAGGCAAACTCATTGTATTGCAGTTACGACCTGTGTAACTATTGTTCGATTTCTGGGAGAATTGACAAAAGTCTATAGACTACGGTATAAACCAAGCTAGTTCAAAATGTTTACTTTAATTCTATAATTCAAAGATATTTATGTAGCTGAAATACGTTAGATCTAGTACTTCATTAAAAGATATATATTGATAATAAACTCTCTGCTCTTATTGCAGCTACATTTGTAACTTCGGGAATGTAATCGACAACATGTCAGAGAAAACGGAAAATTTAGAGTGTCAACTAGTTACAATACGCCACACCAGTCACTAGAATTGATACGGAAATGGCACACACAGACTTAAGTACATCGCGGACTTCATCACCGGATCAGGAGCAATCAACGACACATCCCCTCAAGCTTATGAGTGGCATCTATCCAAATTCTTCGGTGGTCCCAAGGCATGCACAATCGACTAGCATGGCATTGGAACAGTACCGACTACAACTCTATAACTTACTTTCGCCGAGACACATGGAACGATTGCGGACTCCGCAATATCCTGCCACAGGAGCCTCAGCGATTGGAGTTCCCCCGTGGATGCATTTGAATCCACATTTGAACCCATACAGTCCACATAACCCAGGCACAAATGTTAATGCCAACCGAATGGCGGCTTTGTCGACAATCTCTCTGTTTCCACAAACGCAGCGCATCTTTCAGCCTGAGGAGCCAAAGCCGCAGCATAGCTATATTGGCCTCATTGCAATGGCTATTCTCAGTTCAAGCGAGATGAAACTGGTGCTCTCCGACATTTACCAGTATATTCTAGATAACTATCCATATTTTCGGAGTCGCGGACCTGGCTGGCGCAATTCCATAAGGCACAATCTGTCCTTAAATGATTGCTTCATCAAGTCGGGTCGTAGTGCCAATGGGAAGGGACATTATTGGGCTATACACCCCGCCAATATTGATGACTTTCGTAAGGGTGATTTTCGACGGCGTAAAGCCCAACGAAAGGTAAGGAAGCATATGGGTCTTTCTGTTGACGACGCCACTACTGACTCGCCAAGTCCACCGCCCCTAGACCTAAGTACACCGCCGCCGCCGCCGCCCTCGCAGGCTTCCTTGCAGCTTGCTGCTCTAAGTTATCCCTATCACCAGCATCAGCATTACATCGGACAGTTTTTTGGACGTAATATTATTGGCTTGCCCCCCTACCGCCAATATTCCGATATGCATCATGAACGACAGCGAGCTAACCCTCCTCGTTCAGAACCAGTAATGGGTAACCAGCAGAACTTGGAGGCAGAAGGCCAACAATCACAGCAGCAGGACCTGGATCAAGCGCACCACCATATTGCTTACATCAACTCAACGACGACGACGACAATCGCTAACCTATACTCCCAAACTCGAAAGAGACAATTTGATGTAGCTTCCTTGCTGGCCCCCGACGTACAGCTTGATATAGTTTCTGGGAATCGAGTAGAATCTCCCGGCACGGCCACAGCAACAGCCACACGGACCACAACTCAAACGCAGCACACTGTTATTACCAAAGTCCAAGTTCAGAAACAGCAGACCATTCATCACGAAGTCCTTGTCGGGCTTGAGCAACCAGTAGTTAATATTGATGGTGCTGATCCAGATATAGATGACGATGTTGATGTGGATGTGGTGGATAATGCCAGCGACGGTGAAGCAAAAGATCCAACCGACGCTGATTCAGTAAGAAAAACTCCACATAAAGCTCGCAGAATCCAACAAATATTCTCGTCTGATGACAATAACTCGTACCTAAGTGATGCCAGACGATCCTCACTCGATGTCGATCCAGAGGACAATCACGGCCCACGGCTCTTTCCAGTTTCCGTATCGCCTGTACTAGCTGACTCTGCAGCAAGGTCCTTAGCCAGCAGCTGTAGCCCTCATGACTCCAACTCTTTTGAAGAGAGCCCAATCGATGTTGCTGCCAGCACAGAATCCGTACCAGTCTTAGCGAATACAACACATCCACTGCCAACATCACCGAAAGGATACGTCGAGCTGAACCATGTTGATCCCCATATACTGAGCAGATATTACGGCACCTATATGGCAGCTGCAGCTAGACGCGCAAGTCTTGAGGCGTCTCGTTCCAAGTCGAGTTCTATTACCCCGCCACCTTCAATTGAATTCGTTGCGCATAAATCTTAATTATAATCGTACGCGCTAGTCTAATACATGAACCCACCCTGATACATATAGGAAATAACTTCCAAAAAAAAAAGGTGACTTTTTATATAATTTTCTTTAAAAATATTAATAGAATCTATGCAGATGCAAATTATTATTATTTAAATATATTTAAAATGACTATTATTAAACATTTTTAAGTTCAACTTATTTGTATAATTCTGGGGGATTACGGTCGTACTTTACTCTAAGTAGGCGGTTTATTAGATATCGTAGATTGTTTGGTATATACAGTAACAACTCTGATATCCAAAAACACAGAAAACAACTTATACTTATACAAAACCGACCCGAAAGAATCGACTTTGAATAGAAAAATATCAAAGAAGCTAACTTCGGGAATGCCGAAGTTTATATACCCTTGCAGTCCTTGGCAATAATTTTTTTACATTTTGAAATTTCTTTCCTTGCAACTCAATTCATCAACACACAAATAAAACATTCAAATTATTACTCTTCTTACTACCATCCAAAGCATCGCACGCATACACATACATACATACGTGTAGCGCTGCGTCTGTGTGTGCGTATGCATGTGCTCTGTTTGATTTGCTGATGACGTAGAACCGATTTGTATTGACTGTAACTTGTGTTCTATTTATCCGATCAAACTCAAATTTTGGGATCTGAGATTTTATATCAAATTCTATTATATTGGTAAATTTCATGGGGATACTCCAATTTTTGCAAAAATTTTTGTTCTAGAGCTATATGATATAGTAGTCCGATCCTGACAATTTTCATACTCTATTATCTCCCGGCTAAAAGTAGCTCAAATATGAAATTTCATTCCGATAGCTCTTAAGATGCCAGCGTGAAGTTGATTTGCACAGACGGACGGACGGACGGACGGACGGACGGACGGACGGACGGACGGACGGACGGACGGACGGACGGACGGACGGACGGACGGACGGACAGACGGACATGGCTATATCGACTCAGCTTCTCATGCTGATCAAGAATATATATACTTTATGGGGTCGGAAACGTCTCCTTCTGTGCGTTACAAACATCTGACCAATTTTATAATACCCTCTGCAAGGGTATAAAAATATTTTTATTTGTGAAAATAAATACACCTAATTTTTGCGACATAAATATTCCTTGTTGGCCTATTTAACAAAAATTCGGAGTCACCTTTTTCAATCGGACCTCGTATATGAATATGTATGTATGTAAAATGTATGGATATTGTACTTGATAACAGTAGTTTTATATTTGCATATATGTATGTACCTACCAATATAAATATGCATCTTAGAGTGGTTTGACTCATTACGGAAAAATTATAAATTGTGTCGTAGCGAGTAAGTTATATATTTTTTAAAACGAGTGTGCCAAAGCCGAATAAAATCAAAATCAATAAAAGAAATTACCTTTATTAAATTTTCTCATATTTCAAACACTTTTTGTGTAGAACTTTAACAAATTAATCAACATTCACGAAGCCTCTTTCAGACCGTAAGCTCTTTAGAAAAATATAAGACAATGATACCGCCTTTTTTTTATTTAGGTACTCCAATTTTGTTACCAGAACCAGAAACGAGATTTAGCAAATGAAATTTGCTTTTATTAGTGAATAACACATTTAAATAAGTGATGCGCCGAGCCTAAGCAATTATCAAACTTGGATTGCGTTTGAGTGTGGTGGGGTCTGTTTTTAAAGTGCGGGAGTCTTAAAATCATAATTTTTTATTTAATCAAGATAATGTAACTCAACACATTTATATTTTAAAAAGGACTATCAAGCAAAATTGAGAGATATTAGTGATTCTGAGGGACCTTTTATGTATAACAGGACCTTTTGATTTGTCCAAAACTATCAGAACTGGCATAACCGCTTGAACAGAGTCCATGTAGTTAATGTAATTCAAAATCTTTGGTCAGAATTGGGTAGAATGCTTATAAGGATGAAGTTAGTACGCTGGAAAATGAATAAATAAATTCTGAACTCGTTCCAAATTACTTTAAGGATTTGTTAACCTCTGTCGAATTATTTATAACTTATTTAGCGCTAAAACAAATGTTAGTTTGCTATAAGATAAAGGTAAAATTAAACTGAAATATCAAAGAAACGAAGTTTGCAGTGCGAGACAGTATAAAACCCTTAATAAAAAGCTTTATTACCAAGTTTCATGCAAGTGTTAAATGGAGAGGTATGGGACTAACGGACGTACAGAACGGTTATATTTGTCCAGTTTCACATGCGCATCAAAAATTCATATTACTTTAAGGGGTCGAAACCTCTTCTTTTCTGCCAGATGTTTGTACTTTTATTTTTTCAATATCACTCTGCAGAGGTATAGAAATCTATATTCTAGAATCTAGATGCTTTGCTCACTAATTCCTGAAAAAGGAATACATTTACACTGCACATTACACCAGAAAATTCGGTGCTATTTTAGTTGCAATAGAAATAATGGAGGTTAATTAATAGCAAAATAATTGAATTTAGTCCTTTGAAAGTTACCGCATCCTTATTAGGAATTCAAACGGTTTACAAGTAATGCAGTAATAAAAGAAATATACATATGTTTTTTAATCTCAATATAAATGTCTGTATGTACATATTTTCTTTGGCAAGAACATCGATTTCACATTTACCAACACATGGTGGTTAAATCGTAATCACCTTTCATATATTTTGTGAAAAGTTCAGAAACAATAGTTTAACTTATAACTAATATATATAATTATAACTAATTATTACCAACTGGTAAAATTAATCGAAATTTCCCAAAATCCATGAACTTAAATGTAAGGCACAAATGTAAACTATCGAGCCACTTTTCATTTTAATTTTGTATGTATGTACATATTCTGCATAATTACATAAACAGTAATACATACTTACATAGTATACTCATCATATAAACATTGTCATAAATTTTGTGAGCCACTCTGCAAATATTCAAATATGCATATTGTAACTATAATGCTCTGTTGTACGTACATAATGTACATACGTTTTACATTAAATAAAATATTCACTAATTGTTATATACAGCCCCTAAGATAATTTGCGTTTTTATTATACAATTTTTTATGGATTTAGCTTCTGCCTAAATGAAAAATCAAGAGCCCAAATATACATATATATATACATACATATATCAGCGTCATTTGTGTGCAAAATGAGTTAATTAATTGAATTGCATTTTTTTTTAACAATCCACACAAAAACAAGAAAAAATCCTAATGACTTAAATTTTTGCTTTTTCCGAATCGTTTTTGCCCACCGTGCTTTGCTTGCTCTCAAAGTGTCTTTCAACGTGTTCGAGTTGTACATAACAGGATCGAGTTGCGAAAATATTTCGAATTCGCTGTATAAATCGGTCTTTTTTCCCTGACTTTTTTCCTGACCTAAGCCTTGTCAGGTTTATTCTAATCAATAAAATTTTCGCAGGTTGTATACTCCATAACACACAGAAACAGTAAGAAATTAAATGAAGTAAGTAAGTCGTCTCGCCGACTTAGGTATACCATACACCAGTAAAACAAATATTTCAAATTTGTAATAACAAATGCATTTGCCTTTTTCAAAAAAGTTTTGTTCCCGTGCTTTTTATCTTATCTTAGTATCTCGCTCACTCATGCATATGAGCACCCTAGCGCCCCACCCGCCAACGGCCAACCCCGGCCTTATGGAAAAACGTTTATATGCATAACTTGGCTATTTTGGCCGATTTTGATCAAATTTGGTACTTTGCTGGGTATTAGTATTAAATTTAAGGGGTCCAAATTTGGTTCCACAAGGTAAAAAATTACGAGAGATAATCGAGTTTTTCAAATTTCGGGGGCGGAAAGGGGCGTGGCAAAATCTTTATACATACAAAATGTGCGCATTTACTAAGCAAATATGCATACCAAATATGGCTCTAGCTGTAATAGTTTTTGAGAAAAAGGTTTTTTTTTTAATTGCGGGGGCGGAAAGGGGCGTGGCAAAAATTTGAAACAAACTTGATCACTCTACATACTACACGAGCCTACATTCCAAATTTGGTGACTCTATCTCTTATAGTCTCCGAGATCTAGGCGTTCATACGGACGGACAGACGGACAGACGGACGGACAGACGGACATGGATAGATCGACTCGGCTGTTGATACTGATCAAGAATATATATACTTTATGGGGTCGGAAAAGCTTCCTTCTGCCTGTTACATACATTTTGGCGACTTTAATATACCATTTCACCCTATGGGTATAAAAAGAAATAAATAGTTCATCAGTTTTCAAATAATTTGAAAACTTATGTAAGCAATTTTTAAATGTTTATATGGTATTTTTTTTGAGAAAATCTGATGCTGAAAAAAATGATTTTGATGTTTATTATGCTTCGATGTTTAATCCAAGGTTTTAGGAAACATAAGCAAACTGAGGTTATACATAAGGATTTCAGTTAGGCTTTTGATTCGGTAAGCCATGCCTTACTATTACATAAGCTGAATTTAGTTGGCTTTCCGGATGCTCTGCTTGCTTGGATTTCACAATATCTAAGCAATAGGAGGCAGAGGGTTCTTTTTAGGTCCTCTTTTTCTAAGATCATTTGTGATGAATCGGGACTCCACCAGGGCAGTCACCTTGGCCCATTACTATTCACCATTTTTATACCCTTGCAAATAGGGTATATTAATTTTGGTCAGAAGTGTGCAACGCATAGAAGGAAGCATCTCCGACCATATAAAGTATATGTATATATTCTTGATCAGCACGACGAGACGAGTTCATATAGACATGTCCGTCCGTCCGTCTGTCCGTCCGTCTGGAGCAACGCAAACTTCTTTTTTTTTTTTTTTTTTTTAACGTTTAATATATATTTGTTGAATCTACTCTTAAATTAGAGCCTAACAACAAGTTTGAGATATTTTTCTTAATCTAGTACTTAAGATATATCCAGGGGATATTGCAGGCGGCCCTAATCATTTATTATTGGGTTTGTCTGTCATTTCTTTTAAGACGAGTTCTATTATTAGTTTGCGTAAGGGAATTGGCAAGAACATTAGGGTGTACATCCAGTTTCGCAGAATACTTTAGTTGTTGACTACCTATTTCAGATTTTACGCTAGGTATATTTAGATCATTTTGAATGTTGTCGTTCCGTATGTACCACGGAGCCCCAGTGATTGATCTTAAAATCTTCGACTGCGCCCTTTGCATAATTTCGACATTGCTGGTACTTGCATTTCCCCATAATACGGCACCGTAGGTCCAGATGGGTTTCAGTACGGAGTTGTATAGGAGGACTTTATACTCCAGACGTAGAGGTGACCGAGCATTGATGATCCAATGTAAGCTACTCGCTTTCAGTTTAAGCTGTGACTTTTTTGCCTCAATGTGCTTGCGCCAAGTTAGTCTTCTGTCTAGGTGGATACCAAGGTAAGTGTCATCCACGGCTTGAGGAATTGGTACGTTGTTTAGCATTATAGCTGGACAGTTTCTTCTGTTAAGCGTAAATGTAACATGTTTGCATTTCTGCTCGTTGACCCGGATACGCCAGGTTGCTAGCCATTCCTCTACCACCTTGAGGTGTTCTTCTAATTTTGCAGAGGCTTGTATCGGGCATTTGGATCTGCTGAGGATTGCCGTGTCATCGGCAAAAGTGGACGTTGTAAGTCCTAGACTCGTTGGTAAGTCTACAGTGTACAGCAGATAGAGCAATGGTCCGAGTACACTGCCTTGCGGTACACCAGCTTCGATTTCAAAGTCAGCCGAGACGGAGCCATTACATCTTACAGCGAATTTCCTATTGTAAAGGTAAGATTCCATGAGTTTGTGGGTGTTCTGTGGGAGTTTCTGCCGGATTTTCAACATTAGACCCTCCAGCCAGACTCTGTCGAAAGCCTGGGCAACTTCGAGAAAGACAGCCGTACAGTATTCTTTTAGTTCGAATGCTGTTCTTATTTCGGATGTTATACGATTGACTTGTTCAATTGTCCCATGTTTTTCGCGGAAGCCGAACTGGTGAGAAGGGATTGTGTTCTCCGATGCCAGAAATGAGTTTAGACGAATCTGCAGGACCTTTTCAAAAAGCTTCGAAAGACATGTCAGCAAACTAATTGGCCTATAGGATGATGGTTGGGTTTTGTCCTTTCCCACTTTAGGAATCATGATATGACCTTTTCCATGCTCTTGGGAAGTAGCCAATTCTTATTATAGCGTTGAACATTTTGCAGATGTATTGTATGGCGATGGTAGGATCATTTTCGGTGTGATTAGGTCATGGCCAGGGGCTTTGTTCGGCTTTATGTGGTTTTTAATAACTGCAGTGATCTCATCCGATTGGAGTTCCGAGTACTCACTATCCGTTAATGTGCTCGAAGGGGGAAGTACAAATGAGTTTGATGTTGGATTTGGCTGGAAAACTATTTTAAGATGTGTGGCAAATACGGATGCCCTCTCTTCGTCGCTGCGGACCCATCCACCGGTTGGGCCCCTTATTGGTGAAACTGTCTCTGTAGGAGCGCTTAAAGTTGGGTGGGCTTTCCACAGAGGATGTTTAGTGCTGGATGGACTGAGCTTTTCTATGTATTTCCTTTGAGCCCAGATTTCCTCTTGTCTTAACTCCTTGGAGAGGTTGCGGCTGGCATGCCTTAGGCGAAGTTTTGCTGCTGGTGATCGAGTAATCTGGAATTCCCTTCTTAGACGTCGTTTTTCCGTTACTAATTGTTCTATCCGCCGGTTCGTAGGCCTGATAGCAGGTTTAGCGTAAGTAGAGGCATGTGGAGTAGATACTCTTGCTGCTGCTCCCAGCATCGACTCAAGTGCAGAGACGCACATGTCAATGTCCTCTGCAGCATCCAGTTTCGGCGAACAGTCAATGTGGGCACTCATGTACATTTTAAATTTAAGCCAATTTGTTTTGTTGTTTGTAAGCATATATGGGCGATCAAGTACTTGGGGTCTTGTTAACAGTGTGAATAGCACTGGAGAGTGAACGGAGGTTAAATCTAGCAGTGTTTCCGCAGTGATCCGATTACGCGGAATCCTCTTGGTTACTGCGAAATCAATCAAGTCAGGCATTTTCTGTGGATCTGTGGGCCAATAAGTAGGCCTACCCGGTGAGACGCAATCCATCTTATTGAGTGGGTTGACTATTGTATTGTACAACTGCTTGCCTTTAGGATTTACCAGGCGAGATCCCCAGTGCGTATGTTTGGCGTTATAGTCCCCTGCTGCAATGAAGCGTTCTCCGAGTGTGTTAAAAAAACCGGTGAATTCCTTTTCAGAGATTGAGAAGCGTGGTGGGCAGTACAGGGCAACCAACGTAGTGTTGCCGCAGCTGGTTTGGACGGTTATAGCAGTTGCTTGTAGGTGCTGTGTTTCGAATCTGTTGAGGAACGAGTGTTTTATACGATTTTTGATTAGGATACCAGTCCCGCCATGAGCTTTTCCGTCTGGATGGTTTGTTGCGTAGAAGGTATATTTTGGTATTTGAAAATTATTTTTTGATGTTAAATGTGTTTCCGATATCAGCATGACGTCGATTTCATAAAAGTGGTCATGTTTTGATTAAGTGAGATCAATAGGGCCTCTAAACCACTTGGAGTTTGCTGGCCAAGCTCTGGTGCGCTAGGTTGCGGATTCTGTAGATGGTGGAGTGACGGGGTCTCTTTCGCGGGCTCCGTCTGTCCAGTTCGGAGTACACTAGCGAAGGATACACTAGGATTGGTTGTAGCAGGCATGTTAGATGATCTAACAGCCTTGGCGAAGAATACCTCCGGTGTAGTTTTGGAGGCGTTGAAGGTGATTTTTGGCAACTGAGAGCCCTACACAATTTTTGCAAACGCGGTCTTTTTATACCATACACCCATAGGGTGAAATGGTATATTAAAGTCGCCAAAATGTATGTAACAGGCAGAAGGAAGCTTTTCCGACCCCATAAAGTATATATATTCTTGATCAGTATCAACAGCCGAGTCGATTTAGCCATGTCCGTCTGTCCGTCCGTCTGTCCGTCCGTCCGTCTGTCCGTCTGTCCGTCCGTATGAACGCCTAGTTCTCGGAGACTATAAGAGATAGAGCCACCAAATTTGAAATGTAGGCTCGTGTGGTATGTAGAGTGATCGAGTTTGTTTCAAATTTTTGCCACGCCCCTTTCCGCCCCCGCAATTCAAAAAAAACGTTTATCTCAAAAACTATTGCAGCTAGAGACACCATATTTGGTATGTATATTTGCTTAGTAAATGCGCACATTTTGTAATTATAAAGATTTTGCCACGCCCCTTTCCGCCCCCGGAATTCAAAAAAAACGTTTATCTCAAAAACTATTGCAGCTAGAGACACCATATTTGGTATGTATATTTGCTTAGTAAATACGCTCATTTTGTAATTATAAAGATTTTGCCACGCCCCTTTCCGCCCCCGAAATTTGAAAAACTCGATTATCTCCCGTAATTTTTCACCTTGTGGAATCAAATTTGGCACACTTGAAATTGATACTAATATCCAGCAAAATACTAAATTTGATCAAAATCGGACAAAAAATAGCCAAGTTATGCATAAAACCGTTTTTCCATAAGGCCGGAGTTGGCCGTTGCCGGGTGGGGCGCTAGGGTGCTCAAATGCATGAGTGAGCGAGATACTAAGATATGCTTGTAAAAAGCATGTGAACAGAACTTTATTAAAATAGGCAAATGCATTTGTTATTACAAATTTGAAATATTTGTTTTACTGGTGTATGGTATACCTAAGTCGGCGAGACGACTTACTTACTTCATTATTTTTATACCCTTGCAGAGGGTATTATAAAATTGGTCAGATGTTTGTAACGCACAGAAGGAGACGTTTCCGACCCCATAAAGTATATATATTCTTGATCAGCTTGAGAAGCTGAGTCGATATAGCCATGTCCGTCTGTCCGTCCGTCTGTGCAAATCAACTTCACGCTGGCATCTTAAGAGCTATCGGAATGAAATTTCATATTTGAGCTATTTTTAGCCGGGAGATAATAAAGTATGAAAATTGTCAGGATCGGACTACTATATCATATAGCTCTAGAACAAACATTTTTGCAAAAATTGGAGCCGAAGTTAGCTTCTTTGATATTTTACACTAAATTTTGCGGAGTGCATTAAAAAACACGTCTGCACGCGGCGGCGGTTGAATTGAATAATGACGCAAACTTCTGAGCTGAAATTTTGCACGTAGGCTTGTATATACTGCAGGGGTTGTATATCTCGGATTCAGCCGGATCAGCTATATCATATAGCTCCCATACAAACGGCAAAGTCACGAACAGTGACTTTTCTGAATAACTTCGTTATTTTCTCAGCTATTGTCGTGAAATTTCATATTGGTCAGTCTATTAAACCTATAAACTGTGCCAAATTTGATCAAGATCGGGTGACTATATCATATAGCTCCCATAGGAACGATCGGTGGAAAACAGTGTCTTTGATCAATATCATCGTTATATCCTATGCTAAGATTGTAGGCCGTTCTTTCGGAAACATTACTCTTCTTAGATAAAACGGTTTTCCACTTTGACGGCTATAAGTGAGGAAAAATTACCAAACAACTTGCAAGGGTATACAAACTTCGACGCGGTCGAAGTTAGCCCCGGCCCTGGGTTATTAATGATCTCTGTCGATGATGTAAAAATCGGTTATCGCATCGTAGACTCTCTTTCATGCCATACCCTGCAAGCTGACCTCAATGGTTTTCAGGGGTGGTGTAGGGCTAACTTGTTATCGCTAAACTGTTCTAAGTGAAAAATTATGTCTTTTTATAGAAGTTCTCTCCAATTACTTTTTAAATAATTTCCCGTTAAAATGAATTATTAATACTAATTTGCTTGTAATAGATTAAGGGATCTTACTAGAACACAACTTAGTTTTAATCGTAGCTCTTGTTGGTCTTGTTGCGAGCACAATCGGAAAAGTTCATACTCTTTCGCTCTCGCTCTGAGCAAGAGACTTTTGGGCTGCAAACACAGTGCACCCTAAGACGAAGATGTGAGTTACTTATTTTCATTGAGCATTTTGTTGGCCGGTCTTTCAATGAGCAGTGCGTAAAGAGCGAAACGAAGAACGCTTGCAAAATGACCGAAAAACTCAACGCAAAAGGTCATAATATTTATTTTCGTTATTGTGAAAAAGAAATAATATAATTTTTTTAAACAAAACAATGTAAATTTATTTTTAAATATTTTTATACCCTTGCAAAAAGGGTATATTAATTTTGGTCAGAAGTGTGCAACGCATAGAACGAAGCATCTCAGACCATATAAAGTTTATATATTCTTGATCAGCACGACGAGACGAGTTCAAATAGCCATGTCCGTCCGTCCGTCCGTCCGTCCGTCCGTCCGTCCGTCTTGATCAACGCGAACTCCTCCGAGACCGTAAGAGCTACAGAGCTGAATTTGCACGCATGCTTGTATATACTGCAGGCGTTGTATATCTCGGATTCAGCCGGATCGGACCACTATATCATATAGCTCCCATACAAACGTCAAAGTCACGAACAGTGACTTTTCTCAATAACTTCATTAATTTTATAGCTATTGTCATAAAAGTTGGTATTTGTCAGTTTTGTGTTCTTATTAATAATTGTGCCAAATATGATCAAGATCGGGTGACTATATCATATAGCTCCCATAGAAACGATCGGTGGAAAACAGTGACTTTCATCAAAAAGTTCTTTATATCCTATGCTAGGATTGAAGGCCGTTCTTTCGCAGACATTAGACTTTTTGAATAAAACGTTTTTACACTTTGATGGCTATGGGTAAGGAAAGAATTACCAAAACAGTTGCAAGGGTATACAAACTTCGACGTGGTCGAAGTTAACCCCGGCCCTCTGGTTTTTTTCTCTATTTAGAAAACCACATTTCTATTAAAAAATGAAGTAAGTAAGTCGTCTCGCCGACTTAGGTATACCATACACCAGTAAAGCAAATATTTCAAATTTATTAAACAAATGCATTTTCGCATGCTTTTTTAAGTTTCTCGCTCACTCAAGCATACGAATACTAGCGCCCCCACCAGCCAACGGCCAACTCCGGCCTTATGGAAAAACGTTTATTGCATGACTTGGATATTTTTAGTCCGATTTTGATCAAATTTAGTATTTTGCTGGGTAATAGTATAAAATTTAAGTGTGCCAAATTTTATTTCACAAGGGGCGGAATGGGGCGTGGCAAAACTCTTTATACATACAAAATGTGCTCATTTACTAAGCAAATATACATATGTATGTACATACCAAATATGGTGTCTCTAGCTGCAATAGTTTTTGAGATAAACGTTTTTTTTGAATTGCGGGGGCGGAAAGGGGCGTGGCAATAATTTAAAACAAACTCGATCACTCTACATACTACATGAGCCTACATTCCAAATGGTGCCTGTATCTCTTATAGTCTCCGAGATCTAGGTGTTCATACGGACGGACGGACAGACGGACATGGCTAGATCGACTCGGCTGTTGATACTGATCAAGAATATATGTATATACTTTATAGGGTCAGAAAAGCTTCCTTCTGCCTGTTACATACATTTTGGCGACTTTAATATACCATTTCACCCTATTTGTGTATGGTATAATAAAATGATATGATAGAAGATATTCGTTCGTTGAGACAAATTACAACGTTTCAAAAATTGCAAACTCAGCTTTATGGGATTGTAGCTCTTCCACGCAAATGCCGGGCTCACCAGTCCTGATCTTGCCTGAAGAGAAGGTCCAGGGCGTGACATCTTTTGAGACGCCTTGCTTGGGTGTTGTTGTCTAGCAGGGCGAAGGCCTGAGTGTTGCCATGCATCTCCAACCTAGAGGAGTGCCGAGTGCCATATCTTTTTATCTCGCTGCTGACTGATGGAAAGTTCAGGTCTCTGTGAACGACTGAGTTGCGAACATATGCAGGCGCGCCAAGTATTCTTCGGAGCAGCTTGCTTTGGAAACGCTGTAGTATGTTAACATTTAAGTCCGAGGCCGTACCCTAGAACTGAATTCCATAAGTCCACACCGATTTGATTATGGTCTTGTACAGCAGCACCTTGTAGCGAATGCTGAGCTGTGATTTGCTGCCGATGAGCCACTGCATCCTAGCCAGCTTTAGGTAGAGCTGAGCTCGCTTGGCTTTAAAGTGGGCCTTACAATTCAAGCGCCTGTCCAGAGTTAGGATCAGATACCTGATCGAGTCCACAAGGACGGGGACAAGCCTCACATGAAGACTGACCGGGTGGCAGTCGAGTCTGCGAGTGGCGAAGGTCATGTGTACTGACTTGTCTGTGTTAACAGCGATGTTCCATATGTTTAGCCACGGCTCAAGTAGGATGATCCTGGATGATCTCTGACACCTCAGTAGGGTTCGCTGCACTGGCAATGAATGCAGTGTCGTCTGCATATGAGGCAATCAGGAGTTGCGGGTGTTGCAGCACTGGTAGGTCTGCAGTGTATAGAGTGTGGAGTACAGGGCTCAGTACACTGCCCTGTGGGACGCCCGCTTTGATGCGCTCAATTCTTGATAAAGAGCTCTCACACCTTACGTATAACCGCCTGTCTACGATGTATGATTTCAGTAACATGTAGTACGGGGAGGGGAGGAGCAACTTTATTTTGTGCAGGAGACCATCATGCCAGCCTCGATCGAAGGCCTGCTTGACATCCAGAAAAACAGCGGAGGAATACTGCTTGTCTTTAAAGGCATAAAGCACCTTCTATACTATGCGATGGCACTGCTCAGGAGTGCCATGGTGTTGTCGGAATCCAAACTGGTGTTCTGGGATTATGTTTCCTTCGTCCAGTAGCGACAACACTCTGGCCAAAAATATTCTTTCGAATATCTTGGAATATCTCGGTGGGTCTATTTAAGTACCTTGTGCCTTGCCTAAGATTCTGGACATGCTGGTTGGGCTCGAGTTCCTGGAGGTAGGCAGCAGTGGCTTCATTTCGGACTTGAAAATAAAGCGTTTTGTCTAGAAGGTTATGGCTGAGTTGCCGTACGTCTCAAACGTCTTTTCTCCCGCAAGGCGTTGTTGATCTCATCAGACCAGGCGAACATGTCCCTCTGAGGTGTTGGACGGTGTCTGCTGCTAGTTGGAGGACTGCAGGCGCAGGCAACTTCATAGGTGTCTCGGGTAAGCTTTTCCACTCGTCGATGTCCTCTCCACTGTTGAGGCAGGCGTTGGGCTCAGTGATCTCGTCAAGCATAGTTTTAAAAGAGTCTATGTTAGAGTGTTTCCTGAGTAGCCTGATGGTGCGTATTGTCGACTCGACTGGGATGTCAATCCAAATCTTCACAGCACTGTGGTCAGATTGCAGGTTGTGGTCTGCATCTGTGTGTATGCAGTTGCTGTTGATACCTCTGGAGATAGCAAAGTCCTAGACATCGGTGATCTTGGCCGATTCAGTAGGCCAGTAGGTAGGTTGGCCGGATGAATGGGTGGTCAGGTTGAGGGTATGTATGCATGGGCAGAGTGCAAGTCCCTTTGGGTTGTTGAGCCTGGACCCCTACCAGGGCGTTAAAGTCGCCTCCAGCCAGGAACCTAGGGCCAAAACTGCTGAGTGCTTGATGGAACATCTGTGTGTCGACTGCATGTCTGGATGCCGATGTAGGTGACAATGCGGAGGGAAGTCGCTTGCAGCCACTTGGAGGAACGTTTGCAGAGTAATTTAGTCTGGACTTTATAAGGATGCCAGAGCCTTCTCTGGCATTGCCGCTTGGGTGGTTAGCGTGTAGTAAATCATAGCCGCTGACTATGAAGTATGACTGGTCTGTGAGGTGGGTTTCAGAGATTAAAAGAATGTCGACATTGTTTCCTTTCAAAAACAAATCGACCTCTGGCCTACTATTGCATGCGCAAAACCCACTTGCATAATGATGTCATTTGGTCATCTGCTCAATTTGGCCTGAAGTAGTTTTATGATTTGCTCAATACGAGCAACGGTACGGCCTCCATGCTGCAACGGTGGAGGAGCATTAATGTTGTTTTCAGCGGGATTGCATGCCGAAGCCGAGTTTTTGGTCACAACGGCATAAGACATTCCGGGTTGGGTGAAGCTAGACCGGAAGCTATGGGGCATGAATGGAGTCGGTGCAGCTCGATTCTGCATGCGTGGTCCGGAGCGCGTCTGACCTTGCTCGCTTAATTTTTCCGCCTCTTTATAAACTCTACATCCTCTGTAGGATACGGCGTAGCTTTCCCCGCAGTTTACGCAATCAGGGGGATGATCCTTGTCCTTGGGACACTTGTCTGGTTCGTGGTCCTTGGTACATTTGACACAGTTGCGCACATTACCACAAAAGTTTTGGGTGTGGTTGAACTCTTGCCATTTATGGCATTAAGGAACGTCGTTATTTTTCCTCGGCGGCTCGATGGTTACCACAGCATTGGAATGAAAAAGATTTCCTTGTTATTCGCAGCAGGCTCAAGGTCAACGAAGAAAATTGCAATAATACATACTCTACTTACTAGTATTTTTATACCCTTGCAGAGGGTATTATAAGGAGAAGGAGACCCCATAAGGTATAAATATTCTTGATCAGCATGAGTCGATATAGCCATGTCCGTCTGTCCGTCCGTCCGTGCGTTACGTTTTACTTAGCCATCTAAAGAGCTATAGGGATGAAATTCTTTGGGGGGCTTTTTATTACCCGGGAAAAATAAAGTATGAAAATTGTCAGGATCGGCCCACTATATCATATAGCTCTAGAAAGCAAACATTTTTGCAAAAATTGTTACGCAGCTACACGCAGAAAAATTAATGCTTCACTTTCCTACATGTGCACATATATACATATATAGTATGAAAAGTTTGCCTAAACAATATATACATTCATTTTTATGACATTTTGGTAGAAGGAACCCAAGGCCCATAACTGTAATTTGTTTTAATTTTTTATTCGTTTCTTCACATACGATTTGCGCAGTGTAAAGCAGCTTACGGACACAAGCAAGCGCACGCATACATTGACAGTTTGAGCTGGCTCTCTTTGTGCCTACCCCTTTAGTAATGAAGTAAGTAAGTCGTCTCGCCGACTTAGGTATACCATACACCAGTAAAACAAATATTTCAAATTTGTAATAACAAATGCATTTTGCCTATTTCAAAAAAATTCTGTTCACATGCTTTTTACAAGCATATCTTAGTATCTCACTCACTCATGCATCTGAGCACCCTAGCGCCACCACCCGCCAACGGCCAACTCCGGCCTTATGGGAAAACGTTTATATGCATAACTTGGCTCTTTTTTGTCCGATTTTGATCAAATTTTTTTATTTTGCTGGGTATTAGTATCAAATTCAAGTGTGCCAAATTTGATTCCACAAGGTAAAAAATTACGGGAGATAATCGAGTTTTTCAAATTGCGGGGGCGGAAAGGGGCGTGGCAAAATCTTTATACATACAAAATGTGCGCATTTACTAAGCAAATATACATACCAAATATGGTGTCTCTAGCTGCAATAGTTTTTGAGATAAACGTTTTTTTTAATTGCGGGGGCGGAAAGGGGCGTGGCAAAATCTTTATAATTACAAAATGAGCGCAATTACTAAGCAAATATACATACCAAATATGGTGTCTCTAGCTGCAATAGTTTTTGAGATAAACGTTTTTTTTGAATTGCGGGGGCGGAAAGGGGCGTGGCAAAATTTTGAAATAAACTCGATCACTCTACATACTACATGAGCCTACATACCAAATTTGGTGGCTCTATCTCTTATAGTCTCTGAGATCTAGGCGTTCATACGGACGGACAGACGGACAGACGGACGGACGGACGGACGGACAGACGGACATGGCTATATCGACTCGGCTGTTGATACTGATCAAGAATATATATACTTTATGGGGTCGGAAAAGCTTCCTTCTGCCTGTTACATACATTTTGGCGACTTTAATATACCATTTCACCCTATGGGTGTATGGTATAAAAAGAGTAATAATGTATTATTTGTATATTGATGAATTGAGTTGCAGGGAAAGTAATTTCAAAATGTAAAAATATTATTGCCAAGGACTGCAAGGGTATATAAACTTTGGCATAGCCGAAGTTAGCTTCTCTGATATTGTCTTTTGCTATCCAATTCGCGATGCACCACTTTTACCAACTTAGAGCAAATTACAGTGATTAGGAGTCGACTTGAGACACTAATTGCAAGATTCATCCGCGATAGACATCCGTACACTTCGACAGTCACAACGAAATTTAAAGGTGCCAAATTTGATCGCACAAGGTAAAAAACTACGGGAGATAATCGAGTTTTTAAAATTTCGGGAGCGGAAAGGGGCGTGGCAAAATCTTTATACATACAAAATGTGCGCATTTACTAAGCAAATATACATATGTATGTACATACCAAATATGGTGTCTCTAGCTACAATAGTTTTTGAGATAAACGTTTTTTTTTTAATTGCGGGGGCGGAAAGGGGCGTGGCAAAAATTTTAAATAAACTTGATCACTCGACATACTACATGAGCCTACATACCGAATTTGGTGGCTCTATCTCTTATAGTCTCTGAGATCTACGCGTTCATACGGACGGACAGACGGACATGGCTAGATCGACTCGGCTGTTGATACTGATCAAGAATATATGTATATACTTTATGGGGTCGGAAAAGCTTCTTTCTATCTGTTAGATACATTTTGGCGACTTTAATATACCATTTCATTCTATGGGTGTATGGTATAAAAACAATTTTACATATTGGAAAACAAATAAAATTGAAGAATTTTGTGCTTGATTTCAATGAACTAAGTTATTTTTAATGTTTTGGTTTTCAAATCACTGGAAATATATTTTTGTTTCATTATTTGATTAATATCTAATGCATCCACCACTATTTTAATATTATATTTCCCATCTCCGTTGGGCATACCCTTCACTACGAAATGTCGCCGGAAACAAAATCGCTGCATATATGTACCACTGACGTCGCGACGCGTCGGTAGAAAAAATCTGGCAATGAAGCTGAGATTAGCCGACGGCACCCGAACGATCTAGTGCAAGGATGGCCACGTAGTGGCTCTTTTGGCTCCCGTGGCTCTTTACCGGCAGAGGCTGGGCAGAGAAAAAGGTCATTTTTTGGTCGAACTTGTAGACAGAGGGACGGACAAGCCCCGAATTTTGCGGAGAGGGGGAAAAAAGGTCGCGATCTCGAGCTCGCAGCTTGTAGGCAGAGAGACGGACAAGCACCGAATTTTACGGAGAGGGGGAAAAGGGTCGCGATCTCGAGCTCGCAGTTTGTGGGCAGAGAGACGGACAAGTACCGAATTTTGCGGAGAGGGGGAAAAAGGGACGTGATCTCGAGAACACGACAAAAACAACCCTTATTTTCTAGCTCGCGATCGCGACCTTTTTCCCCCTCTCCGTAAAATTCGGTGCTTGTCCGTCTCTCTGCCCACAAACTGCGAGCTCGAGATCGCGACCCTTTTCCCCCTCTCCGTAAAATTCGGTGCTTGTCCGTCCCTCTGTCCACAAGTTCGACCAAAAAATGACCTTTTTCTCTGCCCAGCCTCTGCCGCCGATGCTCTGGCTCCCAACTAAAATTTCCGTGGCCACCCTTGATCTAGTGTGTTATTAAAATATTAAACTACTAAAATTTTGTTCTTTTCAGAATCCATTTAAAATTCTATTCCGGATGAGCATGCTGAGACATTGTTTGACTTGTGCCAAAAAGAATAATACAACAAGCAAAACAATATAAAGCGTGACAAAAATGTAAACATAATAATATTTAAACTTAATTTACATAATATCTTACAGAAATAGAGATAAAAAAAATAGAAATGCATATATTGTTGAATAAAACCTAAATCAAATCAAGTTTTTGTATTGTAAATCGGGAGCAAAAAAAGCCACCTGCAAGAAGTGAAATCGCTAAGGGAAGAGGCGAAGAAATGCAAACTTCTAACTGAAATGTTTCAAAGAACGTCATCAAAAGCTTCTACTTCATCAACGCAAGGATCAGCGCCATTAGCGGAAAACGATAGCTGTGACGTACATATGTGTCTATTATTTACGTAACAATTTTAGTGAGTCACTTTGTACCACAAAAATTCTCACTAAAATCATTTCACATTCGTAAAAAATATTTCCCTCACAATTTGCATTTACGAAAAACGGTTGAATTTTTATTATAATAAATAAAAACTGAGTTTTAGCTGGCTTCAGGTCAATAAATCTTACTTACGAATTTATTTGTAAGATTTTAAATCATAGGCAGCACAAAAGGTGAGCAGGTTTTCTGTATAGCTATTTCAAGAACTACCAAGTTCTATCATCAGCAGACTTTGCAAAAGAATCCACAGTTGTTATGGTCATACCATATCTTCAACGCTAAAAGTATTTGGGAATTCCAATACATGAAGCGAGAAAAGAACGGCAAAGCTTGCAACTGCAGATTCCACCTTTTTTATGTGCATACCCTTGGGCGCCATCAGAATTAGTGTAAGGGGCTTCGCCTTAACCAACTAACCGTCGCGCCCAAATATTTTGTTATAGTATATTGTACTATATATACAGCACATGTTTACTCAACAATTTTTTCCGCTACAAAAAGTTTGTCCAATTATTTGCAAACAAACGGACAAATGGACATGCTTCATGCCCAAAGGATGGTTACATCAACTTTGGAATCTCTTGAACACATTCAACGGGACTTTGATAATGTAAATATAACTTTCTATAATCCATGTTGAATGTTCAGTACTTGGGTACATGCTACGTTTTTATACCATACACCCATAGGTGAAATGGTATATTAAAGTCGCCAAAATGTATGTAACAGGCAGAAGGAAGCTTTTCCGACCCCATAAAGTATATATATTCTTGATCAGTATCAACAGCCGAGTCGATCTATCCATGTCCGTCTGTCCGTCCGTCTGTCCGTCTGTCCGTCCGTATGAACGCCTAGATCTCGGAGACTATAAGAGATAGAGTCACCAAATTTGGAATGTAGGCTCGTGTAGTATGTAGAGTGATCAAGTTTGTTTCAAATTTTTGCCACGCCCCTTTCCGCCCCCGCAATTTAAAAAAAACGTTTTTCTCAAAAACTATTCTAGCTAGAGACACCAAATTTGATATGTATATTTGCTTAGTAACTGCGCACATTTTGTATGTATAAAGATTTTGCCACGCCCCTTTCCGCCCCCGAAATTTGAAAAACTCGATTATCTCCCGTAATTTTTTACCTTGTGGAACCAAATTTGGCACACTTAAATTTAATACTCATACCCAGCAAAATACCAAATTTGATCACAATCGGACAAAAAATAGCCAAGTTATGCTTATAAACGTTTTTCCATAAGGCCGGAGTTGCCCGTTGGCGAGTGAGGGCGCTAGGGTGCTCATATGCATGATTGAGCGAGATACTAAGATATGCTTGTAAAAAGCATGTGAACAGAATTTTTTAAAATAGGCAAATGCATTTGTTATTACAAATTTGAAATATATGTTTTACTGGTGTATGGTATACCTAAGTCGGCGAGACGACTTACTTACTTCATTAGTAATTGAAGTTATAAGTTAAAATTTGATGGGCTGTCCACTCAGTGTATGTTCTTTCGAATTCAAATTTTCATGTGAAATGATTCTAATTTTCTTCCAAAAACTTTCAGAGATATAATCAAAGCTAATCATTGTTTTTATTATGAGTGGAATCAAAGTCGAGTCTCAAATTCAGTCTCCCAAATGTCTCCATAATTCTCGCTAATTGAAACGTCATCCTTCAAACTTTGTCGAATTAAAACTTAACTGAATTTATGATCTTTATAAGATGAACTTTTTTATTTTTACCATGCTTCAATGTCTTACCATCTTTTTCATTTGAGGATTAAAAGCCTTTAAATTACGAATTAGAGTGTTTCAAAAAGTGTAGTTTTACAATGTACAAAAGATTAATTCATTTTACAGGTGGTAACAACTGCAACTAGTTTCATTACGTGGGCATCAGATTTGCTAGTTGAGAAAGAATCAGAAATCATTATAAACCAAGATTTCACGAAACGAACGCACAAAAAGAAAAGGTTACCGGGTGAGAAAACCCGTGATGAAACAATCGATGAACCTCAACAAAAATTTATAGTAGAAGTTCACAATGTCATTATTGATAAAACCATTTCTGCAATCAAATCACGGTTTACGGAACATGGAAGACTAGCCGCGGATTTCTCATGCCTCGACCCGAAAAATTTTCTTCATATCGTAGCGGATGGTCTTCCGTCTAGCAGCTCTTGTCAACATTCTACAAAAATTCGGAGCAGTTGCATCACCGAGCTTAAACAATGATTTCAAGGATTTTGCCTAAAAATGGACTACCTTCAAGCAGAGTCTCTCGGATTAATATGAAGTAGAAGCGACTCAAAACTGTGACGATGATAGAGATCTACACGAAGAGAGCTGCCTGCAGATCAAGATGAATTAAAGAAATCAGATCCAGCTCTGTGCTCTAATGTTACTAAAACTTTGAAGACATGCAAAAATGTGCGGGTTGTTGTTATTTTTTTCTTGCTTATAAATTTCTTTTGACACTTTCTTGTACGCAATTAGCTTGCGAAAGATCATTTTCAAATTTAAAATTTGTCAAAAATAGATTGAGAAGCTGTTTGACGCGAAATCATTTAGAAACTTTCTTGCTTATAACAGTTGAAAAAAAAACTTGAATCAAATTGAAAATGATCGGATTATTAAAGCATTATCCTTACTGAGCATTTTACTTCAAATCTTTTGACTGTTTGATGATTTAAAATCTAGTAAAATTACGCCTTACGTAGAAAAAAGATAGACAAATAAAATTGTTTGTTTGTTTGTAAGAAGTCGTTTTTGTTTTATTCACATAAACGATCATACTTGATGTAAGTATATGGGGCCCTTCAACTTGAATGCCCGGTGGGCCCTTAGGGTCCCAGTCCGGACCTGAATACAAATGAACCATCCTTTACGTTCACAAAAACAGCGACATTGGAAACAAATTAGTAATTTTATCGTTATCAATTTTTTTTTTGTCTAGATAAGTCTCATACTTCAGTACATGTATTTTTCTTCTGGTAAACCACGTGGCAGAGAAGACATCGTGGATTTCATAGACGCCAAAAGCGTCTTTGTAAAGAAGAGGGAAATTATGTTAATGAAGGGACTAAAGACGCTGAAGATAATGATGAAAATGGTGAAGATTCGGAAGACGATGTAGAATTATCACTGACCGGAGTTTCTCTACTCAGCATCGTCGTAAAAACAATGAAGAAACTAAATTTGAATTTTGAAAACTGTATCTCGATTGGGGCTGATGCGTATGCTGTTAACATTTCAGAAAAATGTAGAGCTGTGAATGAAATCAGAAAAGAAGCGAATAATGCTGCTATGGTTCCATGCTTCTCTCACAAACTTAACAGCAGTACCTATAATGAAATCTTCTAATATTCAGTCAATTCAAAAAGTTTCCGATGTCATACGACAGGTAACAAAATTCTTCCAGAATGCACATCCTAAACGTTGCATAGCATTATCAAAATTACTTGGACACAAGCTGAAAAGTTTATGCGATACAAGATGGGTCGAACGACATGATTCTGTTCTCCAATTGAACCAAAATGAATAAATGGAACAACAGAGAAACAGCGGGTAAAGCAACATTACTTATTGCTGCTCTTAGCTCTTTCGACTTTATCATTGCGCAGTTTTGTTTGAGTGATGCTTTATCCTTGACACGACCCCTCAGTGTAATTCTTCAAAAAGAAGACATGGATTTGGCGAATGCTTCCCAAAAAATTAAATGTCTAGTTGAAGTTTTAGCGAATCAAAGGCAAGAGGCCGACGAGAAGTTCAAACAAATATACATATGCAGAAAAATTGGCTTAGGAATTGAATATAGAAGTAAAGAAACCAAGTACAACAGGTAGACGAAACGTGAAAATCACGATACGTCTAACTGTGAATATTACTTCCGAGTCTCTATGTATATTCCACTTCTAGAAAATATTATTGAAGATTTAAAAATTCGATTTTCTCAAGAAGTTCTAGATGGCTTCAAGGATATGACATCAAACGAAAATACAGATTTAATCAACTGTTTAATTAAACGATTCGGCATTCTAATTAAGGAACCAGAAAAACTTTTGCACCTGAGACTCAAAGGAGAAATGACCCACTGGCAGAACTTTTAAAAAAATAAGACAACCCAGATTTCTCCGAAAAACTCTGCAATTCCAGTTAGTGCTTTGAAAACATTGGAACTTTGCTACAAAGATGTCTATCCTACAATTCACGCTTTGCTCAGAATTTTATGTGCGTCACAAATGCAAGCGCCGAACGCTCTTTTTCAACTTTGCGACGCGTGAAAACATGGCTAAGAACAACCATGCTATAGAATAGATTGGTAGGCCTACCACTGCACTGTGGTCCGAAATCCAGATTTTGTGGCATTAACCTAAAAATTTGTTGAAACAAAATCGTATTTAAATAATTTCTTGTTGGACAGAATACTTTGAATATATCGAATATAAAAATATTTTTGTTTTTACTGCACCCCTGAAATTTTGGCACACTTTTAAAGTCAAGTGTTTAGTCAGCTGTTCGCTCTGCCAAAAAAAGCGGGAAATTGTAGGCAAACTTTGAGCCAGTGCAAAAAATTAACAAAGTGTAAAATAACTTTTGTAATGGATAATATTAATCAAGGTATGTAGAATGTAAATACTGCACGAAATTTCAATTTGTATATGTTAATTGTTTTTTTTGTGTAATGATTGTTTATGTCCTAAAATAAAGAAAACTTAACCCATGTGTGCGTCTATTGTGGAGTGAAAACTAACTTTCTGTGAATTTCTGCGAAATTGTAATTATAGTACATTACAGCTCAAAGTATGTATTAAATTATGTTATGATTACTTTTTCCGAGTTTTTCCGAGGTAAATTTATATTATCATTTATTTTATCGTCAAATCGTCAAAAATATCTTATTTAAAATAAAATCAAAGTTGTTTATTTATAGTTTGCATTGCTTAATCTTAATTTTTATACCCTTGCAGAGGGTATTATAAAATTGGTCATAATCCCAAATTCATTTAAATCACATTACGTATACGCTGCGTGGGCTAGTATGGGAGGTCAAGAGGGCGTGGTCAAATCTTTCCAATTTTTTTTTTTTTTATTATGCATCCTAGCATGGTTATATGTGCAAAGTTTTAACTCGGTAACTGCATTCCTTATAGTTAATGCCACAAAATCTGGATTTTGGACCACAGTGCACTGCTGAATATTCATTATGACATTGAAGTAAGAAGATATCATTCAACGGTTTGCAAATCGATGAGCACACCGAATAGTTTTGTAATTTATGTTTGAGACAGCAACTTATTTGTGTTATTAATCTCATTAACGTATATTCTTTGATGAATTGTAGAATTTTGTCATCTACGCGTAATATAATATACCAAAAATCAAGTTCGAAAACACTTCTATGTATGTACATATATTTTATTTATGACTTACAAAAATATTAATTTATATTAAAGAAATTATATAGGTATAATATAATGAAATTTCTTCCATACTTGGTCTAAAAAAATTTTTGTCTTCGATTTAATTTATTATCTGGTTAGATTACGACCTATTTTAAATTTAAATCAAACCTTGTATTTTAGCTGGCTCGATGTCAATCTTCTAAAAGAAGATTATTTCAAAAGCAATACAAAAAGGTGAGCAGGTTGTCTGTATAGCTATTTCAAGAACTACTAAGTTCTATCATCAACAGACTTTGCTAAAGAACTCCGGAATTGCAATAGCCATACCATACCATAAATGAAGCTAAAAAAGTTGGTAAAGCCTACAACACCAAAGACCACCTTTTTGTACATACCCTTAGGCGCTATGAAAAATTAGTGTAAGAGCTTCGCCCTTACCAAACTAATATCACGACCTGTTATTTCATATACGGTCCATTGTACCATATAGAAAAAGTGTTTTTTTGTTGAATAAAAATTCCAAAGTAACGGCGTGCTTTCCGTTGGTGTTATCTATGTAGTTAGATTACGACTGTCGCTCTCTCTGCCGAAAGTTGCCTTTAACAACCGCTGTTTTAATTTCAAATGCATCTCGTTCAATAGTAATTCATCGCATGTTTTATTCTATAAATATCAAAGAAGCTAACTTCGGCAATGCCGAAGTTTATATACCCTTGCAGTCCTTGGCAATAATTATACCCTTGCAGAGGGTATTATAAAATTGGTCAGATGTTTGTAACGCACAGAAGGAGACGTTTCCGACCCCATAAAGTATATATATTCTTGATCAGCTTGAGAAGCTGAGTCGATATAGCCATGTCCGTCTGTCCGTCCGTCTGTGCGTACGCGTTTTACTCAGCCATCTTAAGAGATATCGGGTTGAAATTTTTTTTGGAGACTCTTTATTACCTGTGTGAGATAAAGTATGAAAATCATCGGGATCGGACTACTTTATCATATAGCTCTGGAACAAAAATTTTTGCAAAAAAAATTTTATAAAATAAAAATTGGAGTATCCCCATGAAATTTACCAATATAATAGAATTTGGTATAAAATCTCAGATCCCAAAATTTGAACCTGATCGGATAAATAGAACACAAGTTACAGTCAGAACAAATCGGTTCAAGCGCTGCCGGCAGCGCTGCTTGCTGCCTACTACGTCATCATCAAATCAACAGAACACATGCATACACACACAGCACGGATTCATAAATTGTATGTGTGTGTGTGTGTGAGCCGTTGGCAATTGTGGTGTCCAATTTTAAAAATTTTAACTTCGATGATTTTCGATAGATTAGTATTGTATTTGGTATTTTTGCGGCATATTCATAATACGACAACTAATGCTGTTGATGTATGAAATTTCACTTTTCTTATCGAATTAAATATAATAAAGAACTGCAAGGGTATATAAACTTCGGCAAGGCCGAAGTTAACTTCCATAGCTCGTTTTTTTACATTTTGAAATTTCTTTCCTTGCAACTCAATTCATCAACACACAAACAAAACATTCAAATTTTTTCTCTTTTTACTACAAATTTTTAAGCAAAGCACAACACGCATACATATACATACATACGTGTAGCGCTACGTCTGTGTGTGCGTATGCATGTGCTCTATTTGATTTGCTGATGACGTAGAACCGATTTGTATTGACTGTAACTTGTGTTCTATTTATCCGATCAAACTCAAATTTTGGGATCTGAGATTTTATATCAAATTCTATTATATTGGTAAATTTCATGGGGATACTCCAATTTTTGCAAAAATTTTTGTTCTAGAGCTATATGATATAGTAGTCCGATCCTGACAATTTTCATACTTTATTATCTCCCGGCTAAAAGTAGCTCAAATATGAAATTTCATTCCGATAGCTCTTAAGATGACAGCGTGAAGTTGATTTGCACAGACGGACGGACAGACGGACATGGCTATATCGACTCAGTAGTTGGCCGTTGGCCGGTGGAGGCGCTAGGGTGCTCGTATGCTTGAGTGAGCGAGATACTAACAAGATATGCTGGTAAAAAGCATGTGGAAATGCTTATTGCTTAATAAATTTGAAATACTTGCTTTACTGGTGTATGGTATACCTAAATCGGCGATACGACTTATTTAATTTTCTTCTGTTTTTATACAATATTTGCATATTGTCCATTTAGAATATATCGCAAATAGAATATATATACATACATATATAAAAAGAAATATTTGTTTTAGCTTAAATTATTTTTTGGAATATCCAAAAAGTTCACAAAATTTCGCATTTTTATTTAATTTTTATATTTTGAAAATTCAATAAAAAATTAAACCAGAGGGTCGGGATTAACTTCGCCCGCGTCGAAATTTGTATACCCTCGCAACTGTTTTGGTAACTCTTTCCTTACTCATAGCCATAAAACGTTTCATCTAAAAATTCAAATGTCTGCAAAAGAACGGCCTACAATCTTAACATAGGAAATATCGAAGTTATTCATCAAAGTCACTGTTTTCTACCGATCGTTTCTATGCTATAAGATAATGTCCCCGATCTTGATCGAATTTGGCACAGCTGTTTATGGTTGTAATAAACTGACCAATATTAAATTTCACGACAATAGCTGAAAAATAACGAAGTTTTTAAGAAAAGGCACTGTTAGTGACTTTGCCGTTTGTATAGGAGCTATATTACATATATATTGGCTCGATCCGGCTGAATCCGAGATATACAACCTGTGCACTATATACCTATACACCTACATGCAAAAATTTAGCTTTGCAGCTCTTACGGTCTAGGAGGAGTTTGCGTTGATTCAGACGGACGGACAGACGGACGGACATGGCACTTCTGACCAAAATTAATATACCCATTTTGCAAGGGTATAAAAAGGTTTTTATAAATTATATAAGCGGAACGTGGCAACAATTTTAAATATTTAAATCTGCGCACAAGCTAAACAAGTCTACTCGCCAAATTTGGCTCTGTTAGTGTTCGAGAAAATCCGTTTTATTAAAATTACGGAGGTGAAAGTGAGCATATTATAAATGAAATAAGTAAATCGTCTCGACGACTTTGTAGGTATACCATACCATATGCATTTACGTATTTTCCACTTTTACAGTGTCCTACTACGTTCCCAAAACTTAACAACACTGTTTCGATCATTGCTACAGCAGAGCATACACATATATGTACCTGCAACAGCCTCTGGGCGTCCTTCAACGCTGGACATCGTTCTTATAAATCGCCCCAGACTGCTATCATTAGACAGTGGTTCTAAACAATCTAGGTTCTGACCATTTGCCAGTGCAAACAGAGGTCGGAAATGTTTTGACTCGAATAAATCCAGTCATCTTTATTTATGATACCAAACACGCTAACTGGGTTAAGTAGCGCCGCGTAGTAGAGTCAGGTATCCCTGATCCACATTCCATTCGACCACCCAGCGACAGCGACATACTGCAGTCATAAATGCAAGAAACGTTAGCTTTCCCAAGAAAAAAATTAAACTGTCCCCTAAATTGTTTCCAAATAGCATTACAAAGCTATTAAACGAAGAAATCTTTATCGCCGCAAATTACAATTTTAATTGGTTTAATTTTATGGCTGCAAGTGCGATTTCAGATTTTCAAAACCAGTCTTGAAACATCGTACTTTCTTCCCTCAACAAAGGTTCTTCTCTATTTTGGAACCTAACAAAAATTATTAGGAAGAAAAAAAGGTAAATTCCAACATTTGTTACCAATTCACATAGTTTTGCTGCAGATATACTTGCGGAAACTAATTTAAGCGACTCTGCAACAGAAGCTGCTGTAGACAATACGTTCATAAACCCAAATAATAACTTCTATATACCTCATGCCGCAGTAAAAGAAGTCATTTCGAAGTAGAAAGTTAGAAAATGCCCTGGGCTGGATAACATAGACAATCTCTGACTCAAGGCGTTGCCTACCCGAGGTATCCCCAGTATCACGATTATAATTAATAGCTGCTTAAAGCAAAGTTACTTCCCTGCGATCTGGAAACGCGCTAAACTTATCGCAGTGGGTAAGCCAAACAAGCCAGACGAGTTAGCAAGTTCTTGTCGACCCATAAGTTTACTTTCGTCTGTTAGCAAAATTTTTGAAAATTTTATTAAGTAGAAGATACACCATTTTGTCGAATCAAACAATATTCAAACAAATTTGTTTGGATTTCGTAGGGAAAACTGTACTTTACACCCACATATTAAGATTAAGAAAATGGTAAAGGAAACATTTTCAAGCTCATTATCCACTGGTATGGGGTTCTTTTGGATATAAAGGCTGCCTTCGACTCAGTTTGGCATGATGGGCTAATTCACAAGATGTACTCTTTTAAGTTTCCCACGGAAATCATAAAAGTAGTTCAGAGTCTCCTAATTAATATTACTACGGGGTCTCCACAAGGATCCTCTTTATCACCCTTGTTATACCCTTGCAAAAAGGGTATATTAATTTTGGTCAGAAGTGTGCAACGCATAGAAGGAAGCATCTCCGACCATATAAAGTACACTCTACCCATTTTTTAATAGAAATTCTAGATTAAACATAGAAAACGAACTTTTCCTCTTTAGGTCGATTTTCCAAGCAATTATCTTTTATGGTGCTCCTGTATGGGCGAACGTGGCGAAGTGTCACTTAAAAAGACTTCAAATTTCTCAAAATAAAATACTTAAGCTATTCTTAAATGTGCCGTGGCATTACTCGATAACTGATTTGTACACTAGAACTAAAATTGAGACAGTCGCAGAAAGAACTATACGTCTAGCTAATAATTTCAACACAAGATGTGTACACTCCACTTATAATCACATTCTTAATCTGTCTTAGCTAGTATAAGTTCCCCATATTCCTCCCCCCTCGAATGCTAAACTATTTATTTATTTTTTTATATACGAGGTTTTTTACAAATGTTCTCCTCATCTACTACTTTCACTAAAAAATACGAATTACTGTTAATAAGTATAAAATTGTTTCAAAGTAGAAAACGCTCACCTCCCTGAACTCTTAAATTAAGTAGGTTATATCACATAAAAACAAAAACACTGTATACCATTCTTGTGAGATAAATTGAAATTGAGAAGTTACGTATTTTTACAAAATTCTGTTCCCTTGCTTTTTACAAGCATATCTTAGTATCTTGCTCACTCAAGCATACGAGCACCCTAGTGCCCCCACTAGCCAACGTCCAACTCCGGCCTTAATAGAAAAACGTTAATATGCATAACTTGGATATTTTTAGTAAGATTTTGATCAAATTTGGTATTTTGGTGAATATTAGTATCAAATTTAAGTGTGCCAAATTTGCACAATGTAGAAAATTGCGGGAGATAATTGAGTGTTTAAAATTTCGGGGGCGGAAAGGGACGTGGCAAAATCTTTATACATACAGAATGTGCGCATTTACTATGCAAATATACATATGTACATACCAAATATGTTTTTTTTTTTAATTTCGGGGGCGGAAAGGGGCGTGCCAAAAATTTGAAATAAACTTGATCACTTTACATACTACATGAATTTACATACCAATATCTACGCGACGGACAGACAGACGGACATGGCTAGATCGACTCGGCTGTTGATACTGATCAAGAATATATATACTTTATTACGGGGTGGGAAATACAATTTCAGATCAGTAGCATTTAAATTGAAGCTTATGCCTTAGACAAAGTATATCTATCGCAATGTGGTAGGGTAAGTAAACTGGTAAACTGAAATGCAATGGGTTTTTAATAAATCAATTTCTTTATATTTGTATATTGAGTTTTGTTTGCATTTTGTTAATAATAACATTAAAGTTTCGAAATGATTGTGGAAAGTTAAACTAGCAAGGCATTAATGAAATATTACAAAATCAAGTCTTTTGAAGTTTATTTGATTCATTTGTTGTACACGAGGTTGGCAATTCTATTTAGCAATTCTATTCCATTTTTCTGTGAGCAGTGAAAATTGAAATAAAATAGGTAAGTAGAAGGATCCAAAGAGTGTTATTAGTGTTTCAATATGTAAACATTAAATAAAAACCAAGAAGTCGAGGAACTAATTGATTCAGTTTAAGAAAACAGGATTAAAAAATTTGTATTTATGGGATTTGGAAAAAAAAATATTACGCTTTTGTCTAAACAATGTGTGCTTATGTTTCTAGCGTTTTAACTGTAATTAATGGTAAAATCACAATTTTTACACTGCCAGTCGCTCGCTAGGGGATGAGGATAATGAATCATTTTGGCATATTTCACATTTGACAAGTTTCGTAATTCCGATACCGCTACCACTTTCATGTTACCGAACTACTGTTGCATCTACATGGTGTAAGTAAAAAACCTACTTTTCGTATGAATAAAAAAAGCTAAATATACATAGCTAGCTTAGCATTACTTTGGCAAACAATATTGGCGGGAAATTCAAACGGCTTATTCGCGTTGAAGAGGAATATCATCAAAATATTTTCACTATTTGCAGTCCTTGTTAGATAAGTGACCCATCATAAAAGCAAATGAAGAATAAGAATCCGGTTTCGAGTCCCCGGCTGGTGTATAGTTGTAGTTATTGCAAGTGCTCGTAAAAAAGTTGATAGACTATAACTACGTTGATATTTTACAATTATATCCCCTATATTAAAATAATGATAATAATTTTCATTATATATCTGGATCGTAAAATATAAAAAATTAGAGATGATTGTTTTAAAGATTTGTGATGTCACGGTTACTTCTTCGTTGCAAGCCAGAGCGCAATTCTCTGGGCACATGCGCACTACGAATATTAATGGACACATATAAGATGCAGTTGTTTCTCTCAATATGTATTCTCGTTGTCTCTGGCTGTCGCATTGGAGAACACATTCTTGGACCAGATGTGGAATTGTCAATTCTAAATTTAGCCTAACCGTACCTTTGCAAAGTCCACCCACCAATTCATCATGGTACCATTTTTCGAAAATTGTTTCTGATATTTTTAATTTGGATTGGGCAGATCAAATTCCCTCGTTTTTCAATACTACTTTGTTGAAAAAATTGTTTATGGTCGTCATTCAGTATTTTGAGACCGGTACCGAGTAAGGAGCCGCTTAGTGTACACCAATATATAGAATTACTTTTAAGACAATCTCTCACCGGATGGCCCAAGAAACTTTGGTTTGTCTTTTATCTCGCAGCCTAGCGCCCTTGCCAGCCAACGGCCAACTCCGGCAAAATTTGTACACAAACAAAATTTGCTCGTGTTTGAAAAAAAAATGTTGTTTAAATTGTGTGGGCGGAAGGGGGCGAATCAAAAGTTTGATTAAACTTGATCACTTTACATACAACACGAGTCTATATACCAAATTCGGAGACACTAGCTCTTAAAGTCACCGATATCGAAATTTCAATATACCAATCAGTATATTAATAATTAACATTTTGAAATGAAATTTGTATTATGTCATGTACTATGTATACTAGGGGTATCCTTAGTTGTACGGGGGGTAAAAAAAATTTAATTTTTTTTTAAATGCCGGGCATTTTATTTTTCCTATTAGTCAAAATAAATCTAAGAAAAAATTTGGGCCGATTGGATAAGGGTTAATGGGCGCGAAACACACCTAAAATTTTAAGTGTGATGCTCCCATATAAGCATTCAATGTGTATTGCAAATGAAGTAAGTAAGTCGTCTCGCCGACTTAGGTATACCATACACCAGTAAAACAAATATTTCAAATTTGTATTAACAAATGCATTTGCTTATTTTAAAAAAAATCTGTTCACATGCTTTTTACAAGCATATCTTAGTATCTCGCTCACTCATGCATATGAGCACCCTAGCGCCACCACCCGCCAACGGCCAACTCCGGCCTTATGGTAAAACTTTTATATGCATAACTTGGCTATTTTTTGTCCGATTTTGATCAAATTTGGTATTTTGCTGAGTATTAGTATCAAATTCAAGTGTGCCAAATTTGATTCCACAAGGTAAAAAATTACGGGAGATTATCGAGTTTTTCAAATTTTGGGGGCGGAAAGGGGCGAGGCAAAATCTTTATACATACAAAATGTGCGCATTTACTAAGCAAATCACCATACCAAATATGGTGTCTCTAGCTACAATTGTTTTTGAAATAAACGTTTTTTTTTAAATTGCGGGGGCGGAAAGGGGCGTGGCAAAATCTTTATAATTACAAAATGAGCGCATTTACTAAGCAAATATACGTACCAAATATGGTGTCTCTAGCTACAATAGTTTTTAAGATAAACGTTTTTTTTGAATTGCGGGGGCGGAAAGGGGCGTGGCAAAAATTTGAAACAAACTCGATCACTCTACATACCACACGAGCCTACATTTCAAGTTTGGTGGCTCTATCTCTTATAGTCTCCGAGAACTAGGCGTTCATACGGACGGACAGACGGACAGACGGACGGACGGACAGACGGACGGACATGGCTAGATCGACTCGGCTGTTGATACTGATCAAGAATATATATACTTTATGGGGTCGGAAAAGCTTCCTTCTGCCTGTTACATACATTTTGGCGACTTTAATATACCATTTCACCCTATGGGTGTATGGTATAAAAAGTAATCTAGTCAGTTATAATAATAAAAATTTAAGTTAAACCCATTAATTTAAAAAATTTTCTTTATATTCTCATTTCCTTTTTATACCCTTGCAGAGGGTTTTATAAAATTGGTCAGATGTTTGTATCGCACAGAAGGAGACGTTTCCGACCCCATAAAGTATATATATTCTTGATTAGCATAAGCTGAATCGATATAGCCATGTCCGTATGTCCGTCCGTCCGTCCGTCTGTGCAAATCAACTTCACGCTGGCATCTTAAGAGCTATCGGAAATTTGATATTTGAGCACTTTTAGCCCAGAGCTGATTAAGTATGAAAATTGTCAGGATCGGACTACTATATCATATAGCTCTAGAACAAACATTTTTGCAAAAATTGGAGTATCCCCATGAAATTTAGCAATATGATAGTATTGGATATAAAATCTCTGATCCCAAAATTTGAATCTGATCGGATAAATAGAACACAAATTAAAGTCTATATAAATCGTCTCAAGCGTTGCCTACTACGTCATTATCAAATCAACAGAGCACATGTATACACCCACACGAACTGTATGTGTACGTGTAAAAATATTATTGCCAAGGACTGCAAGGGTATATAAACTTCGGTATAGCCGAAGTTAGCTTCTTTGATATGTTTACACTAAAAGGAAACATAAAATGCCCGGCACTTGGTGAATTTCGAATATTTAAAAATAAGAATACCCATATTTTGTATCGTCCAAAAAGAGGGAAATCTAATTCGACATACTTGTTTTCTGTGAAGTAGAAACGGCCTTTGCCGTACCGTTAACTTAAAGGTGAAAATAAATGCTCTAACGTAATTTAATAATTATATATGTTTAACTTTATAACAAATATTGGGCCAATAATATATCAGATTTTCAGGTTAAAAACACTAAGAACATTCAACATTATTCAATTTATTTTAATAAAAATTTCCCATAATACTTTAAAACGAAAAAAGATTGAGCCTAAAAGTATGCAAGACTTCAAATTTTATAATTTTGAGCAGATCGGGATAAAGCCCTAATCCAATTGGAAAAATAAAAAAATCGAAATTATATATTAGTCCTTCTAATGTGTTTGTAAAGTTTAAAAACTCTTATATTTAAATTGGAATTTATTGACATAAAACTTTGTCTGGTGCACTGCTTAAAACTTATGTTCGTTTTTCGGTACTGCTTGACAAGAGCATTGTTACACTTGTTTTCATTATACCATACACCCATAGGGTGAAATGGTATATTAAAGTCGCCAAAATGTATGTAACAGGCAGAAGGAAGCTTTTCCGACCCCATAAAGTATATATATTCTTGATCAGTATCAACAGCCGAGTCGATCTAGCCATGTCCGTCTGTCCGTCCGTCTGTCCGTCCGTCCGTCTGTCCGTCTGTCCGTCCGTATGAACGCCTAGTTCTCGGAGACTATAAGAGATAGAGCCACCAAACTTGAAATGTAGGCTCGTGTGGTATGTAGAGTGATCGAGTTTGTTTCAAATTTTTGCCACGCCCCTTTCCGCCCCCGCAATTCAAAAAAAACGTTTATCTTAAAAACTATTGTAGCTAGAGACACCATATTTGGTACGTATATTTGCTTAGTAAATGCGCTCATTTTGTAATTATAAAGATTTTGCCACGCCCCTTTCCGCCCCCGCAATTTAAAAAAAAACGTTTATTTCAAAAACAATTGTAGCTAGAGACACCATATTTGGTATGGTGATTTGCTTAGTAAATGCGCACATTTTGTATGTATAAAGATTTTGCCTCGCCCCTTTCCGCCCCCAAAATTTGAAAAACTCGATAATCTCCCGTAATTTTTTACCTTGTGGAATCAAATTTGGCACACTTGAATTTGATACTAATACTCAGCAAAATACCAAATTTGATCAAAATCGGACAAAAAATAGCCAAGTTATGCATATAAAAGTTTTACCATAAGGCCGGAGTTGGCCGTTGGCGGGTGGTGGCGCTAGGGTGCTCATATGCATGAGTGAGCGAGATACTAAGATATGCTTGTAAAAAGCATGTGAACAGATTTTTTTTAAAATAAGCAAATGCATTTGTTAATACAAATTTGAAATATTTGTTTTACTGGTGTATGGTATACCTAAGTCGGCGAGACGACTTACTTCATTTTTTTTTTATTTTTCTCGTATAACTTTGAAGATTAAACATCTGTTTGAATTTCTTTATTATATATGTATTCATATTTTTTAAGTTTTTTTTTTACCATGAATTGTTCTTTATTGTTGATTTAAACTTAGCAAGTAGTGCGATTTTTAATTTAAAACCGTAAATCGGTATTTTTAAGAAAGGAACTATTTTTTAAATTGTTTGTTATTTTTGGTAAATGTTTTAATTGGTCTAAAAATATTTATAAAAGTTCTGCTCAATTGTTCGTAAGGTATGTAATCTTGTATATTCGAATTCGCTTGCTTATCTATCAAATACAAAAAAAAAATATCTAGAAGCTAACTTCGGCTTTGCCCTATGTACCCTTGCAGTTCTTTATTATATTTAATCTGATAACAAAAGCGAAATTTCATACATCAACAGCATTAGTTGTCGTATTATGAAAATGCTCAAATATTTTCCAAGCTACTATATTGATATTCAAACTATTTATATTGACTGTAGCTTGTGTTTTATTTATCCGATCAGATTTAAATTTTGGGATCTGATGTTTTATATCCAAATTTATCAAATTCATCGGGATACTCCAATTTTTGCAAAAATGGTTCTTCCAGAACTAATCATTTAGTATATATCATTATAGTAGTCCGATCCCGATGATTTTCATACTTTATCTTACCCGGGTAATAAGAAGCCCCCAAAAAGCTTATAAGTTGGCTGAGTAAAACGCATACGCACGGACGCACTGACGAACGGACGTACGTACAGACGGACGTGGCTCAGCTCAGCTTCTCATGCTGATCAAGAATATATATACTTTATGGGGTCGGAAACGTCTCCTTTATAATACCCTCTGCAAGGGTATAAAAACTTTCTCAAAATTGATAATTATAAATATAGCATTCACAGAAAAAATCTGAATTTATAACAAAGAGTGAAATAAAATCAAATTGAGTTGAATAAGTGTAATTTGTTGAGGCTTTATCAAACTATTTTTCTCATTTTCAGCTTTAATCTCACTTTATTGTGAAATCCGTTTTTTTTTCGCGAAACTCTAATTTTATTGTAAAGGGCAATTCAATACAGTAAAAGAAATATGTATGTATTTGAATCATGTTCATAAAAACTAGACTTTTGCGAATATCTGTGCTTAAGAAAAAAATATCAAAGGAGCTATTTTCGGCTCAGACGATGTTTATATACCCTTGCAGTCCTTGGCTATCATATTTTTACAATATTTATTGTGCCTCAATGGACATGCACATACATAACTTTTAAACTATTACTCTACTTCTATTTCGCTATATCCATAATTTCTTTTTTTTTTCTTTTCCCCTATGTATTTCTACATGGACGTGTGGATCAGTGATCCGTACACATACACATTCAGTTTATATTTTATTTACATGTATGTATATATCAATTTAAAAATAATATTGGAATAATATAATAGTATGTGCTGCATTTACATGTATGAAATATCAACATATGTAAATCGTTTTCTTTTTCAGATTAACTTGTTCTTTTTTTGTCTATATTTCTTAGTAAGTATTAGTTAATAACCATTATCTAATGCTAGTCATGTAATTTTATTTTTTGAATATGAACTAAATACCAATTTTGCTTCCTTATGGTTACAGATTAAAATATAATATTTAATCTACTCTTTCAAGAACAAAAAAAGGACACTATACAAAGAGAAAAAGCTCTCTGTTAAGCTTTATCAACCATAGTCGACTCTTTGGGAATGAAAGGACAACCATGAGATACCATACACTTGGTCCTTCCATGAGAGTGTGTGAGTGCGCTCTCTCGGTAAGTGCTCTTTAGTAGCAGGAGAGAGATGGACAGTTTGCTAGATGCCACTGTTGTTGTTGCTGCTGCTGATGCTGCTGGTAATGTTGCTGCTGCTGGTGGTCGTACAAGAACTGCTGCTGCTCTTGAGCTTATCGTGGGTAAATCAGTTTATCTACTTGTAATGTTAGGGACAGATGTACGCATAGTTTCCTTAAAGTGAATTGAAGAAAAGTTTAGCGATTCTTTAATAAGAGAAAAAAACAGATTATATAGACTGCAGAAAACATTTACGAGAATCAATTAATGCATTGGGCAGCCAAAAGCAAGTACGTAAGTATACATTTGTCAAAGTATGGAAATTATTGTGCGTGTGTGCATACATATATAAGATTTTAAGGTCCTGTAATATGCATTGGGTTCTTGTCCAATGTTTAACTTCTTCGACCTACATAAATAAAAGGCATACACATTTATTTTGGCTCATGTATGTCATTTTGTACATTTATACAGCAGTTTTGTGGTCCAACTGAAAGCATTCATGTGCATATATCAATCTCACTGACTTGGACAATACCAATTTGACCATTTTGTCTGTATCAGAAAGCAGTGTTGGCGTTCAAATAACACTTCTACCAGACCAACATATTTCCATTCCATTTTGAATACCAATGAATTTATCTGTGTGTGTGTGTATGTCTGCTACTTCTGCTTCGCATCGCCATCAGCATCGGTGGTACCATTCTTGTTGGTACTTCTTGGGAAAGTTCTTGCACCAAAGCTTTTTCTGGGTCGCCGTAGTCGCTTTTCACGCTCCCACACACGGTTAAAACAGCCCGCATATAGGAGAGCACCAGTGTAGGTGACGTGAACGGTAAACTTATTTTCATTTACTTCTCTCTTTGGTCTTCACCAACTCTCTTCGATTCAACGGTGTCCATAAACAAGCATTAAACTCAATTTCTTAGATGTTGAGCCGATTGACGACGTTGGTCACCTACTTAAGATGTGCGTAAAATTTGAATAGGCACCGCAATTATTGGCGATTTGACATACTTATTTTAATACGAACTTGTTTTTCCCTTACACAAAATGCATTGGCAAGTTTTAAGCTACATAGTTGGAATTTGCATGAGGGCTTGAATATACTGCACGCATTGTAACTCAGGTTCCAACGGATCGGACCTCTATGTCTTATAGTCATGTAGTTAGTTATTTTCAAAGCGAATGTCTTAAAAGTGAACAAAAGGTGATAATGCTTACTCTTGGGTGGCAAAAATTTTTTGCTTCTGACGATTCTCACCAAGGTAGGTTATTACCTTATGTATTCTATACGTATGTATATATCTGCATTTCTGAAATGCTTGAGTTACAAACAGTTCATAACCGGAAATTTGACTTTTCAGATAAAATTGTTTTCTGCTTTGACGCCTGTAGGTAGGGAAAGGGGAAGATAAGACAAAGGGAAGAATAAAGCTAAACATGGTCTAACATATTGTTTTTTTTTTTGACAATAATTTATATACATATATGATTTACCCGTGACATTTTAAACTGACAAAATTTGTGTAACGAGCTACAGTATGCAAAGCAAAAAAACAATTACATGAAAGTAATTGTGATAATACTTAAAAATAACTATGCAAATAAGTAAAGAAAAATTAAACTCCTTCGGTTGTTCAAAAATTAGTTGTGAATAATTTGTTATCCTCAATTCTATAGAACAATTTAACTATTCCGGTTGGCGTTAAATAGTGAAATAATTTAAGTAAAAAAGCAGAGGACCGGGGTTAACTTCGACCGCGTCGAAGTTTGTATACCCTTGCAACTGTTTTGGTAATTCTTTCCTTACCCATAGCCATCAAAGTGTAAAAACGTTTTATCCAAAAACTCTAATGTCTGCGAAAGAAGGGCCTTCAATCTTAGCATAGGATATAACGAATTTTTTGATGAAAGTCACTGTTTTCCAGCGATCGTTTCTATGGGAGCTATATGATATAGTTACCCGGTCTTGATCAAATTTGGCACAGTCATTAACAGGTATATTTAACTATCAAATGTTCCATTTGAAAGCAATCGCATTAAAAGTAACGAAGTTATTGACAAAAGTCACTGTTTTAGACCGATCGTTCCTATGGGAGGTATATGATATAGTCACCCGATCTTGATCAAATTTGCCACAGTTCTTTATAGCAATAAACTCACCAATATTAAATTTCATGACGATAGCTCAGAGAATAGCGAAGTTATTCCGAGCTATATGATAGATATACAGAGATATATAACCGAGATATACAACCCCTGCAGTATATACAAGCCTACGTTCAAAATTTCAGCTCTGTAGCTCTTACGGTCTAGGAGGAGCTCGCATCGATCCAGACGGACGGACGGACGGACGGACATACGGACGGACGGATATGGCTATTTGAACTCGTCTCGTCGTGCTGATCAAGAATATATGTATATATGTACTTTATATGGTCGGAGATGCCTCCTTCTATGCGTTGCACACTTCTGACCAAAATTAATATACCCATTTTGCAAGGGTATAAAAAGGATTCACGAAGAGATGTTTGTAAAGCAGAAAAAAAAAGCGATTGCGACCCATGCAGCATACATATTAAGGATAATCTTAAGAAGCCAAGTCGATTAAACAAGAAATGACTGTCTGATAACTAATGAAGTAAATTTCACACAAACTTTGGTATACCTCGCACAAAGTAAGAAAACTATCCTTCGTCTAAATAGACGTTCTTTGAATTGAATTGAATTCAAAAATTACCTTTCACCTAAATATTTAATCCTTAAAAATACCTATCTTGTCGTAAGCTCAACGTGCATAATTGCGTTTTATATAGAAATTTATAGAGAAATTTTGTTCAGTTTTCAAAAATTTTCCACGTTTGCTGCCATTTTATAAAATTTAATGCGTTAGGGTGTTCATTTCCGCTGGAAGAATTAAAGATCCGTAACTAATTTCCATCGACTAATTTGCTATATGTTTTTTCAGTTGCCTCGGACTGGTATATTTAAAATGTGTGGTTCCACATTCTGCGATATTAAATGCATTCAACAAATGTATAAATTATCACTAGGAGCATATACATAATCAGTGAAAAAAAGCTTCTCCACCTCCAGATTGCAGCAGGCATGGGGCGCTCAATAGTTCATAGAAGAACCTTGTGCGCAAGCTCAGTCGGATATATTATGATCATTTTGGCGATCCTATTCCTAGTGCCAGTCATAGATGCAGTCCGCTCAACTTCGCAATCGCAAGATGTTTCTGTGATTTCACATGGCGACATCATACTTGGCGGTCTGTTCCCTGTCCATGAAAAAGGGGAGCAGGACGGTACTCCTTGCGGTCCTAAAGTATACAACCGTGGAGTGCAGAGACTTGAGGCTATGCTGTATGCTGTAGACCGCGTCAATAATGACAGCAATCTACTGCCGGGTATAACGATAGGCGTACACATACTTGACACATGCTCGAGGGATACATACGCTTTAAATCAGTCGCTTCAGTTTGTCCGAGCTTCCCTTAACAACTTGGATACCTCCGCCTTCGAGTGCTCAGACACATCTAGTCCGCAGCTAAGGAAAAATTCATCTTCTGGTCCTGTCTTCGGGGTGATTGGGGGTTCCTATAGCTCGGTATCACTTCAGGTCGCTAATTTACTGCGACTCTTTCACATACCACAAATCTCCCCTGCGTCGACAGCGAAAACATTATCCGACAAGTCTAGATTTGATCTATTTGCGAGGACTGTGCCGCCGGACACCTTTCAGTCAGTAGCCCTAGTTGACATTATTAAAAACTTGAATTGGTCATATGTATCCACAATTCACTCAGAAGGATCTTATGGTGAATACGGAATCGAAGCCTTTCACAAAGAGGCAACAGAACGGCACGTTTGCATTGCCGCGGCTGAAAAGGTTCCGAGTGCGGCTGACGATAAGGTGTTTGATGCAATTATTAGCAAGCTACAAAAAAAGCCAAATGCCCGTGGAGTGGTGCTTTTTACTCGGGCAGAAGACGCCCGACGAATTCTGCAGGCAGCAAAGCGGGCCAATTTGGGCCAGCCGTTTCATTGGATCGCTAGCGACGGTTGGGGAAAGCAGCAAAAGCTGTTAGAAGGTCTGGAAGATATTGCAGAAGGAGCCATTACCGTTGAGTTACAGTCAGAGATAATTGAGGACTTTGACCGTTATATGATGCAGCTGACTCCTCAGACAAATCAGCGAAATCCCTGGTTTGCAGAGTACTGGGAGGATACATTTAACTGTGTGCTTACCTCCGATCTTGAGTCTTTAAATATCAATACTAATGGTTCACGAGTGGATAACGAAAAGGTTTACACGCCATGTGAGGAAAATTTGAGGCTCTCGGAGAAAGTCGGGTAAGTTTAGCATTGTTTGATTTATGTTCAATTACCTAAAACAATATTATGGGTATAAAACATTACGATACCGAAGATATGAGCAAGAGTCGAAGACTCAATTTGTGGTAGACGCTGTTTACGCGTTCGCACACGCACTACACAACTTGCACAACGACCGTTGCATGCACCAAGACCAAGTTGATCAGAGCCACCAGAAGCACCAGCAAAGCGAATCCGTATGGTTCCGCAAGCCCGTGGACAGCAGTTCTCAAGCATGTTCAGATATGGCAAACTATGATGGAAAAGACTTTTATAACAACTATCTCCTGAATGTATCTTTCATAGGTTTGTATTCGCCAATTACTTTACCGACCTTACTTAAAAAACTAACTCCATTTGTTTATTTAACTCCCAAGATTTGGCCGGAAGCGAAGTTAAGTTCGATCGGCAAGGTGATGGACTGGCGCGCTATGACATATTGAACTACCAACGCCTGGACAACTCTTCAGGATATCAATATAAGGCAAGAAAAGCTATTGATCGATTGACTACAGTTGTTTATTCCGTTTATTCTGGTAGGTTATCGGAAAATGGTTTAACAGCCTTGAAATGAATTTAGAAAGCATTGTGTGGAACAACAAGGAGTTCGATCAACCGACTTCGGCATGCTCACTGCCATGCGACGTTGGGATGATAAAAAAACAACAAGGGGATACCTGCTGCTGGATATGCGATAGCTGTGAGGCATTCGAATACGTTTATGATGAGTTTACTTGTAAGGACTGCGGTCCTGGACTCTGGCCATACCCAGATAAGCTATCCTGCTTTGGCTTAAGCATTCAATACATGCGGTGGAACTCGCTGTTTGCCCTTGTCCCCATGGCCATTGCTATAATCGGCATTTTGATGACCATTATTGTGATCGTACTGTTTGCTAAGAATCACGACACTCCTCTCGTCCGAGCATCCGGACGTGAACTTAGCTATACCCTCCTTTTTGGAATTTTGGTCTGCTACTGCAATACATTTGCTCTTATCGCCAAGCCGACGATTGGATCTTGTGTGCTGCAGCGCTTTGGCATCGGTGTTGGGTTTTCTATTATCTATAGTGCATTGCTAACAAAAACCAATCGCATCTCACGAATCTTCCATTCCGCGTCGAAGTCGGCGCAACGGCTGAAGTACATCAGCCCGCAATCGCAGGTAGTCATCACATCAACTCTAATTGGTAAGAATTTTTTTTTTGCAGCGCCGAAACAAAATCTCAATCAGTCATTCCACAGCAATTCAGGTGTTAATAACTATGATTTGGATGATTGTCGAACCTCCCGGTACACGTTTCTATTATCCCGATCGCAGTGAAGTTATACTCAAGTGCAAGATTCAGGACATGTCATTTCTATTTTCCCAGCTATATAATATGATTTTGATCACGATCTGCACCGTGTATGCCATAAAGACCCGTAAAATTCCTGAAAATTTCAACGAGTCCAAGTTTATAGGCTTCACTATGTACACTACATGTATAATTTGGTTAGCTTTTGTGCCCATCTACTTTGGCACTGGAAATTCCTATGAGGTTTGTATCGCGATCAGTTTGAACTCCTATATTGATCTCTTAATATTTAATTATTCCACTTACAGATACAAATAACAACGTTATGCATCTCAATCAGTCTCAGCGCATCTGTAGCACTGGTCTGTCTTTATTCGCCCAAGGTGTACATCCTAGTCTTCCATCCTGATAAGAATGTCCGGAAATTGACGATGAACAGCACAGTATATCGGCGTTCAGCAACGACGGGGGCACACGGCGGTGTGCCGACCAGTTCCGGATACAGTCGCACTCAAGGTCCAGGCAATGTAACGCCAGCAGCCACGGGCGCAGCAACGGTAACTGCCACCTCAAGCGAGCGACCCTCCCCTTCGGAAAATGACAGTCGGGACAGTCCGACCACCAGTCGCGACCAAGCGGCTGTTGTGCATAATGGCAACGATGGAAATATTGGATTAATCGGTGTTACTGGCAGGGGTGAATGTGATTGCTCTGGCGATTCATCCTGTATTAAAGCTCATGATGAAGGGCATTCCTGAACTCAATAAGGGGTTTGGTCACATTAAGGAATATGAAGCTTTATTTGTTGCTAAATATGTATAAATCGATTGACAACCCTCTAAATTTAAGAGATGGAAAAACCAGTATTCTTAGTCAAAACTAGATGGGCGAAAATGAACCTAGTTAACTAGTTTAAGATCAAATTATATCCACATTCTTTAGAAAACCAGCACGGAAGCCCACCACACCATCAGAACTATCAAATGCAATATCATTGTCGTTCACTAGAAGTTTTCAATCAATAGAAGAATTAGTATATTGTTTAGTTGACATTATTTCTATGCATGGGTAATTCAATAGTTAGCACTAATATTATGAAAAGGACAAATGTCTGATTTTCTTTAACTTACATTTATTAAGGTCATATAAAGCTCCAAACCCCGTTTTGATGAGATAATATTCGACCAAAATAAAAATGTATTAAATATTTCTAAATATTCTAAACTATATTAAATCTATTTAGCCTGCACCGTAGCTGTGGGCAATACATAACTACATACATATATACACATACCCAGAAATCCCTGTTCTGTTGTGTCCTTTATGCAGTTAGCATTAGCCGTAGTTTACCCACCTAATAGTTCATACAGGAAGGAGGCTAGTATTAAAGCCAAGCACCGCTTAACATTTTTCAAAACCATGTAACGGTGCTTGTTAAAATATCAACTCCAATCGTTATTAACACATCTAAAAACAAAATATAGTCAAGATATGCACCGCACTAAGATAAATGGGCATTCACATTTATCCCAAGGTCCAGGTTCTAAAATTTTAAATTAAACCCTGCATTTCGACATCAAGAATTTTTACAAGCTTAAAAAATATAACACATAAAATACAATTTCTGCGGAGTTAAGGTCAAAGCTGTTAGAATAAATTGTGTGTACGCTTACCATTATAAAATCGAAGTTTTGATCTCCGTGAATATTCGTATCATTTTAATTTTTAAAGTATAAAATAAAAAATACAAAAACCATAAATCTCTACTCTTTCTTTGGGGGGGATCATAGAACTCGATTCCATTGCATGTCTCCCTATTGGAAAGTGTATTTCAACAGTATTCCAACTGAGAAAGAAGTTGAGAAGTTGATGGCTTACTAAATACTTTATTATTTACAATAAAATAGGACTTTTTTTACAATATAGTCAACTACAATTTTTCGATAATTTGAGTTCAAATGTTTTAATTTAACTACCATAGTGGCGCTAAACATGATCTTGATGAGTTCTCAGACTACATACAAGTGTCCGCAAGTTTTTGGCGAAAATCATTGTAATAAGTAGCAAGACTTTTAATTTCCTTCGTTTTTTTTTAATGTAGTATCTGAAGAATGAGTTAAAGCATGAAATTAATTGTGCACAGTGGCCGAGGAATGTTGAATTCTTCGTTCGAATTCTTCCAAGCTTAGTGCTTGGTTCATATTCAAAAGCGGCAACTTTCCAGCCGATGCTTTGGCAAGGAGTTCTGGTGAGAACCATTGAGCCAATTGATTTGTAGTAGATGATAATCGGTCATCTCTGTGGTAGTTTATGGCACCAAGACCATTGTTCTGTATTACATTAACACATTCGGAACCATCGGTAGGACCTTGAAATAAAAAGTACGTAAAGGTTCATTTTAATCGACAGGAATATTTAAACAAGTTTAGTGTTTTCTCCTACCGGGTTGATTATGTTGACGATGCAAATCCATGTGTGACATTTGCCTTGGCTGTCTCGCAGATTGGCGCGACTGGGCCTGTTGCACAAATTGCTGGTGCTGCTGCAATTGGGAGATTCCTTCCGAGAGTCTTTGTAACTCAATTTTAGATGCAAATGCCGGCACTGGCTGTGCGGATTGCTGGACCGGTGCAGAATTCAAAGTTCCCTTTAATATAGGCCGCCCTAGATATGGCATAAAAAGGTAGGGCTTACACAGTTGAGAATTATATATATATATTCACTTACCAAATGACTTTATAGTATGCGGAGCTTGAATATTACCAGTAGGCCATTTTATCTGTTGTGGTTGTTGTTGATTTCGGGGATGAGGAAGCAGTTTTGGAGAAACTTGTGGACTATTTGGATTAGGGGCATAAGTGCCTCCGCCGCCTAATATCATGCGAGGTTGTAAGTTGATCGCCGGCATCTGTTGTGATTCCATCAGCGTATGGTGCGATGCAATGGGTTTGGTAACCTGTGATTGATATTGGTGATACTGTTGATGCTTCTGTTGCTGTTGATTGCTTGGACTATTGTGCAGTGGTGGCGTATCCTTATCCGCTGTCATCTTTCTTAATACAGACGTCGGTGTAAAAGCCAAAGGCAAAGTCGGTGAATTACTATGCCGAATGTGATGATTCATGTTCGGGTTTGAAGGTAAGTTGGGTGTAAATAGCTCTAAAAATGAAAATGACGTTAATAAATTTGAAAAACCATATTAATTTAAAGTAAATTCTTTTCGCCGAGCTCTGATTTAAGAAACCAAAAAACAAAATGTTTCCAAAATATATAAAACTTTTCAAAACTCTGCGCAGAGTAAAATCTAGAAAAAACAAGTGTTTTTTTGAGCCAATTAATCAAAAGTAACTTTATTAAGGCATCAAAAAGAAGACTTCTTATAAATTTGTAAGTCAAAAACTTTAACAGTCAAAGTTTTTATTTGGAGATTAATAGAGCTCCTAAAAAAGTTATTAACGGTGAGATCGATTATTAGCGGTTTGGAAGACGATCAACTATTATGCAAATAGTTGTGGCAGCTCGCGGTCAAGAATAACAAATGGTTTTTCCATTTACTTTTCCAAAATAATGTAGCTGTGTTTCGCGATAGGAACTGTATTTAAATTACTGATGTGATTCTGGCATTTTCTTCTTAGTCGGTGATTAACTGTTGTATGTAATGACGTCCATAATTATTGTTTATTATATTAATTTGTATGCCATTAGCCCAGTTAAATCTGGTACCAGGAAGCCCGGCTTTTGAGATTTTTATGGCTGCATGATAGCTGGTACTTAGTTTAGTATGTATATACATTGAGGATTATTGATTTAAACCTTAAACAAGTGAGTTAGTATTAGATTTTAGTTTCTTTATAGTAAGACATATCACAATATTAGGTACATCACCGACTGTTATGTAAGTATATATGTACATATTTTAAGCATACCGTTGAACGATTTTGTTGTCTATTTTAATTTGTATATTATCACAGTTTACTTTTCTACAAATGCAAATGAAGGTATTCTGCACGGAGCACCAATTTATTGCTGTTCCAATTTTTGTTTGTCTCAGCTATCGTTTGTGTGCATAATTTGTTGAAATCGATAAAGCGCAGAGTAACCGATAATGGTAATCCGTGGAGGATTTCGTTATGGGGTGAAATGGTGTATTAAACTCGCCATGCAGAAGGAAGCTTTTCCGACCCCATGAAGTATATATGTATATTCTTGATCAGCATCTACAGCCGAGTCGATCTAGCCTTGTCGGACAGTCCGTCTGTCCGTATGAACACCTAGATCTCGGAGACTGTAAGAGATAGAGCCACCAAATTTGGTATGTACCTCAGTAAAATAAGTATATGTGCATTTTTTTCTTGCAGTAAGTCATGTACCGAAATCCAACGTCAGCTACAGCTCAATGTATCCAGTAGACGGGTAAACCAGATTTTACAGCAGAGCGACACGGTTACATATGCTTCCCGCGAGGCTGTACCCAGGCTATTGCAACGCCACATAAACGCGCGCCTAGCGTTTGGGGAGAAATATAAATTTTGGTCAGAAGAGTTCAAAAATGTTATTTTTTCCGACGAAAAAAAGTTTAACCTAGATGGACCAGACAGTTTCCAAAAGTATTGGCGGGATGTAAGGCAACCACGTCAGACATGTCATAAGCGCAACCACGGTGGAGGATCTTTAATGATTTGTGCAGCATTTGGATATGGAATGTCTCCACTCTGTTTCATACCCACGAGAACAAATGCAGAAATTTATATAGAATTGTTAGACATGGTACTTATTGAGTTTGCTGGAGACCTATACAGGGATACATGGACTTTTCAGCAGAACAATACCTATTTTGGAATGGCCTGCGATCAGTCCGGACTTAAACCCGATTGAAAATCTTTGGGGAGTATTATCACCGTATAAAGGACCTTAAAAAGTCACTAGTCAAAGAATGGGATGAAATTGACCTTTCAACTCTGCAAAACTTGTCAAATTCAATGCCAAATCGATTTAGTCAAATGCTTGTTAATAAGGGAAAACATATTAACTATTAAATAACAAAAATTATTGGAAAGGACAACAAACTACTTTTTTTCACTTTTATCATTTTGCACATATACTTATTTCATATGGAATGAACTTTGTGAATTCAATATTTGAAGTTTATAAAGAATAATTACAAAAAAAAATGTTATTTTTCCTAAGCAATACATGTACATACATATACTAAATAAGTTTAAAAAACCAAAATTTTTTATTTGCTGTTCATTGATTTTTTTTCCAAAATGACAATGCACATATATTTACTTCACTGAGGTAGACTCGCGTAGTATGTAAAATGATGAAGTTTATTTCAAATTTTTGCCACGCCCCTTTCCGCCCCGCAATTTTGAAAAAAGCTGTTAATTTCAAAAAGTATTCGAGCTAGAGACACCATATTTGGTATGTATATTTGCTTAGTAAATGCGCTCATTTTGTATGTGTAAAGATTTTGCCACGCCTCTTTCCGCCCCCGTACTTTGAAAAAACACCTTGTGCAATCAAACTTGGCACACTTGAATTTGATACTAATACCCAGCAAAATACAAAATTTGATCAAGATCGGCTTCTAAAAATAGCCAAGTTATGCATATAAACGTTTTTCCATAAGGCCGGGTTGGCCGTTGGCTAGTGGGGGCGCTAGGGTGCTCGTATGCATGTGAACAAGCGTGTGAACAGAAATTTTTAAAATGCTTAAATGCATTTGGTTTTATAAATTTGAAATATTTGTTTATTTGAGCCATTTTTGGCCTCGTTGTGCTGAAGAAGAAATGAGAGTAAAATTTATCCGATCAGATTCAAATTTTGGGATCTGAGGTTTTATATCCAAATCTATTAGATTGGTAAATTTCATGGGGATACTGCAAAAAAAAAATTTTGCAAAAATGTTTCTTCTAGAACTAAGTATATGATATAGTAGTCCAATCCCGATGGTTTTCATATTTTATCTCAGCCGGGTAAAAAAAAGTCCCGATAGCTCTTAAGATGGCTGAGTAAAACGCGTACGCACAGACGGACGGACAGATGGACATGGCTATATCGACTCAGCTACTCATGCTGATCAAAAATAAACACTTTATGGGGTCGGAAACGTCTCCTTCTGTGCGTTACAAACATCTGACCAATTTTATAATACCCTCTGCAAGGGTATAAAAATAGTCTTTAACAGCTATATTAAATAAACCGAATTTTTATGAAAAATAACGCTGCAGACGCTGTAGCTTTAGTAGTCTATGACGAGTTTGCGTCGAGTTAGGTATATAAACGAACGGCTGCCAAATTCCTTAAAAATGGCTTGCGCTAGATTATCAGCTGTGCTCGTTGCTTCGATTGTAGCAAAATTGGGCATTTTTATACCCTTACAAAAAGGGTATATTAATTTTGTTCAGAAGTGTGTAACGCATAGAAGGAAGCATTTTCGACCATATAAAGTAAATATATATTCTTGATCGGCATCAAGTATATATTCTTGATCGGCATGACGAAACGAGTTCATATAGCCATGTCCGACAGTCCGTCTGTCTGGATCGAAGCAAACTCCTCCTAGACCGTTAGAACTACAGGGTTGAAAGTTTGCATGTAGGCTTGTATTTCTCGGATTCAGCCGGATCGGACCTTACAAACGGCAAGTCACGAACAGTGACTTTTCTCAAAACCTTCGTTATTTTCTGAGCTATTGTCATGAAATTTCATATTGGTATTCGAATACATTGACTTTGATCAGTAACTTCATTATTTCCTATGCTAAGATTGTAGTTCTTTAGGAAACGTTAGCCTTTTTAGATAAAACGTTTTTTTCCACTTTGATGGCTATAGGTAAAAGTTACCAAAAAAAAATGCAAGGGTATATAAATTTTTGTGTAAAGCAGCTCACGCTTCCTGCTTTACAGACCCGTTCCTTGTCTCTAGAGACAAACAAGGGGCACGAACATTAATGGTTTCAAGACAAAAGGAACAATCAATTGCTTAATTGATTCATATTTCATCTGCCGACATAAATATTAATAAAGCGTCATGTGAGCAGGTGGCATATATGTACGTATACAATGTCCTTTGTCAAATGAAACATGAACCGATTGCAATAATTTTGGTCATTCAAATTCTCTCCAAAGGAGATATGATGATATGCCCACTGATAGCCATATGCATATTCATTTATTTACAATTGACAAGTTTTGTCATTTGGGTGTTTTAGCACTTTTTGTAGTGTAACTCATATTATGTTTATGCTACCACGTGCATTTGTTTAGCAATAATCGCATTTCTGACTTAAATTATGGCATAATCTCCTGTATATACTCATCAAAATACCTCTATCCCAGAGCGAATGACTCTACACTCAGTGCGAAAAAAAAAAGGGTACATATAATAAAAGTAAAAATTTGATTTCGTACCTTCTGAAATGTTAGGGCCCAACGTTTGATGATAGGATGGAAGTGCCGCATTTAAATTTGAATGACCACCGATCACATCATTCTGATATGTTTGTTTTGGTGGCATAGAATTCCTTCTGACATTTGAACATTCACGAAAAACAGCTGTAATTACATCCTTAGTGTGAGCCGTAGTATTAGGATTGAGCAGTTCTTTTTCTAAAAACTCCAAAGAAATATCTCCACGGAAAACACCTAATTACAAAAAGAGATCAAGAAAACACAATCAACACCCAGACCCAAAACTAATATTCTTCCCCATTATTACTTACTTTGAATCAAGTGCTGAATTTCCATTCGTTTTTGTGTTTGCACATGGATGTTTGGTGATGGCCCATGCAATGAGTTCGGTTGTTGAGGTGCAGTTGGCTCAACAATTCGATGCGGCGGAAGGCTTTCTGATAGCTTCAAGCGCTGCTGCTGATGCTGCTGCTGGAGGAACGGCTGAACGTCTTCGTCCGTACGCAACGCATAGTTTTGTTGAGCATCCATTAGATGAGGATGATTTAATTGATGAGCATTCCGAGAAATAGCATTCGGAACTCTCATCATTTGAAACAAATCAGTGGCAGCTTCTTGCTCGTGGCCCTGCTGCATGTTTTGGGCACCCAACTGTTGTAAAAGTTTTTTAAAAGCCTCGGTATCCCGAGCGACAGGCTTTTCTACATGCGATACAGTCTGCGGCGGCATAGCCATAGCAGTGTGGAGGTCAACTTTAGTCATTTGTGCTTCCAAGTCTTTAACACTTGGAATACCTGCAGAAGGCTCAACTGTAAAATGATACCATGCTTGTGCAATAATTTAGTCAGTTTACCGTGTATATCCGGTGTATTCGCTTCTCGTATTTTTGGGGAATCTTCATTGTTGTTGTTTTTTGTAGATTCATTCGGTCCAAACCATCGTGAGAAGCGAGACTTTCCAAATCCGCTGATCTCTGTGCCGGGCATATCAGCATCATTGCCCTGCGGGTATAAAAAAAGGAAGGAATTGGTCCTTGTTTTCGTCGTAATCAATTGTTTTACTTACAATTAACGAATTATCCAATGGATCCATATTAAGAAAAGCATCGAAATTAAATTCTATTTCTGGATTTGATGGTTTTATCAACTGATCTGACTCTTTTTGACTCAGCGTATAATTTCCAGCTTCTACGGCGTTCATGTCGACATCTTTTACATCGTCACCCGTTTTTGTTTCCAATAAATTTAAGCTTCCACTGCTACTATTTGTTGACATAGTTTTCTGATCAATTGGCGTATCGGTATCTACCAGCAGTGCATTGCTAGCTCGTTCTTTTTTGGATTCGGACGTCCGCGACTCATTACTGTTTTCCAAATCGTCAAACCCATGCAAATCAATAGTTTCCAATTGCGATGTGGGACCAGCACTAAACCATTCTGGTTCTTTGTGATGTCTGTCTTGCATTTGGTGGTATGAGCCGCGTTTACCACGACCCACGTCATTGAAACTGAATTTGTCTTTATTTGAAGCTCGCCGACCGCTTAATACTCCGACTGCACCCGAGCCAGTAGTATTCCCTACACTAGTTGGTCTATCAAGTGGCCTTTTACCTTCGTATTGGGAACGACGTTGATCACGATCCCCACCAAATTCACGGTCATTTTGCCTGCCACTATATGTGCGCTGATTCTGTTGATTCGAATTTTGTAACATGCTTCCATTATGAGGTCTCTCCCTGTCCTTCTCCCTTTCTACCACGGCGGAGTCCGTGTCAGTCTCCTGTTTTTTAAACTCCCAGTTATCGTTCCGAGGCAAGAGTCGACCACTGCCAATACGACGCTCGTGGCGCGCTGATGAGTATGTTGGCGAGGATGCTAAAGAATGCTCATGGTCACAGCCACCGCTGCCTTTCGGAACAGGTGAAACAAGTGAGTTTCGCTTTGATTCCTTATTCAATAGAGTCGGAGTACCATTTCGCTCCACTCCGCTTATAAAGTCGTCAGAATTTGCATTGTTAGTTGTCAGTTCGCTGCTCTCTGCAGCTGCTGCGAATCGACGTTTAGCAAATGCCGGCATTAAATGCGATGAGGAAATGCTTCTATGATCAATACTGGACGACTTAAAAGGTATAGTTAAAATGTTATTAGCTGACTGTGTATCCCTTTCCCTCTCTCTATCTCTGTCTCTTTCTCTATCTCTTTCCCTATCATCGCACCCCAATTGAGAATCATTGGGCGCAAAGCGTTGATAATAGGTATTCGCACGTTCACGATTCCGCAGTGCTCGTCGCGAGCTGTTCAGTCCATTGTTAGAACTGCTTAGGCTTGAATTATCAGTTTCTGGTGACAAACAACTATTCCCATAACTGCCACCGCTGACACCGCAACCACTGCCTCCACTACCAACAGAAAGCACTCCGTTTTTCCAAAAACCTAGAGTTTGCAGCTCAGTCTGGTTGGAACAGCTTGGACGCTGCCGGGCGCTTCCTTCGTATCGCAGGGCCAATAAATCTGCTCGTGAGTATCTAAAAAGTTAAACCCGATGAGATTAGATATGAGCATTTAAGATATAGCCGATATTGACTGGCACAGAATTTTATAAAAGAGATATTAAGGTTAAACTGCAAAAGTTAATTTTTTTCCAGTCGAGGTAGCAATGAATGGTTAGTTTGACAACACTTGGATGGATCAAAATTTTTGACTATTTATACAGAAATAAAAAACACATAAAAATTACACAAATTAAATTGTACCTATAGTGTTGGAAGAAATAATAGAAACGGCATAGAATTTATTTTCTTTTGTGTCTGTCTTTGGCAAAACTCTATTTTTTATACCCTTGAAGAAGAAAAATAGCCCCAAAACATAATTTTTTCACCTTAGTGCCCAACGGTCTTTAAAGCGTGTTTTGGATCATAAGCAGTACTTTTTTGCTGTCTTACAAACACCCTGCCACCAGATCCAAACAAATTTACATTTGTTTCATCCGTTTACAAAATCTGGTCTATCTTTTATATTGTTCTTGCTAATGCACGGTTCTTTTCGAGCACTATATGCCTTTTAACCGCTTTAATTTCAATCTTGCCCGGATAGTTCTACTGGTTATTGATGCATTTCATTTATTTTTGAGCCTTTCCGAAGAAAGGAATAGGTTTTTATTCGCATCCAGCATGATGATCTGTTCGAATTTTGACGTTGAGACGTGGGTGCGGCCACGATTTTCCTGCTTATATGTATTCACAATGAATAGCGGAAAGCCTATTTACTCTTGGTCAATTCATTAATTTGGCGATCTTTGCAATTGAACGACCAGAGTTTCTTAGTTTTTCTTTATAATTTCTCTTTCATTCTCTAAGGAGTGCGTGCCACGACCCACACTGCATATAATGTTATTAAATTTAGTGGACTTTAAAACCTTTAATGTAGAATATTAAAATAAACCAAAAAATCTATGAGACTTGAAATGTTTTTGACTGAAAATATACGGAGCGTTTCTATTTTTTTCCAACCGAAAAACGGGTTTTGTTTACTATGAAGCATGTAGAAGAAAAAGTTTCGAAAATAGGGGTCGAAACGTATGAAAATACTAGATGTACTATCCCACATTCTTAAACACTGATTTTCAGGTCGGATAATTTGAACGTTGAAAAAAGAGATTTTAAAATCAAAAAAGGTTGCCGTTTCTATTATTTTTTCCAACACTGTACATATATAATATTATCCACATATGTATGTACATACATATGTATATTGTACATGGAACTTCAGAAATAGTAGTACAGATCGAGCAATGGTGCACATAGCCCTTGTCTGCCTAGAGTTATAATTTTTCAATTCCCTTACCTTGCTTTCTCCTGTCCTGCCTCCATTATTCCGTATTTCCAAAGCGTTCTTTGCCGGTCCCTGTTCCAGCTGTTGAAAATGGAGAAAAGAGAAACAGTGAAAATAAACAAGCTGACAAAAAACTTCAGTTGCATTTGGAAACACTCATAGCATATTCGTAGCTGTGTATATACATATGTATGTATGTATGTATTATATATACATATGTATGTATGTACATACATATTTGGTATGGAAAATAAGAATAACTGGGGATCGAATTGCAAAAAGTGTCTGGAGTTTAATGATTCTTCACTACGATTACACACTTTCATGTGTGTAACTTTTTATTGCTTAGAAAATTAAAGTAGGAGTAGGTTTGTATGAATTTGTCTACACTTCTGATGAATTACATATGTATGTACATATGTATGTATGTTATACACAGATTTCACATCTTACATTACGTTGCCCTTAGACCAGTAGCACTAGGAGCCTTGAATTCACTAATGCTTACGCAGCAAAAAAAAATAGCAAACGTTCATCGATTAAATTTAGCTAAATATTAAGTCCTTTGTTTAAATTGGCAATCCCCGTCCCCGTCTCGCCGTATTTTTTGACACCCACACCGTCGTTTGCTGCGTCACGTCATTACCACTTTCCCGTTTCGTGAGGGGTTTTCGATGAAACTATCGATGATATATTATCGAATACAATCGTAAAATATCGAGTGCGATGGGAAAAAATTGATTGAATTGCAGTTGACTAATCGATTACACTGGCTTTAATAAGTTTCACTCGATAGTTTTCCCAGTCAATAGTATCGATAGTTTTGCTGTGCTGTCACGCAAGCTAGAAACTTAGCTAGAAAGTTGGCGAGAATTATAAAGAACCGAGATAGCTCTGGGAGCGGTTCCGGCTTCGGGACAGAAAATTTTGTATATTAGAATATCTAACAAGGGGAACTTTAGATTTGCAAATCACAGATATGTTGCAAAATAGATGCGCCCACAAAATTTACAACGTTATTAATTAACTAAATTAACTTAACTAAATAAAACTTAATTAAATAAAAATCGAATGAAATCAGAATTTAAGGTAAAAAAAAATGTCTGAAATTTATTGCTGCCACTGTATGTATGTGAACAGTCGGGCTATTTGAAATCGATGAATATGATAATGAAGTAAGTAAGTCGTCTCGCCGACTTAGGTATACCATACACTATTAAAAAAAATATTTCAAATTTGTAATAATAAATGCATTTGCCTATTTTAAAAAAGTTCTGTTCACATGCTTTTTACAAGCATATCTTGGTATCTCGTTCACTTATGCATATGAGCACCCTAGCGCCCCACCCGCCAACGGCCAACTCCGGCCTTATGGAAAAACGTTTATATGCATAACTTGGCTATTTTTTGTCCGGTTTTGATCAAATTTGGTATTTTGCTGGGTATTAGTATTAAATTTAAGTACGCCAAATTTGATTCCACAAGGTAGATAATTACGGGAAATAATCAAGTTTTTCAAATTTCGGGGGCGGAAAGGGGCGTGGCAAAATCTTTATACATACAAAATGTGCGCATTTACTAAGCAAATACACATACCAAATATGGTGTCTCTAGCTAGAATAGTTTTTGAGATAAACGTTTTTTTTTTTATTGCGGGGGCACAAAGGGGCGTGGCAAAAATTGAAACAAATTTGATCACTCTACATACTACACGAGCCTACATTCCAAATTTGGTGGCTCTATCTCTTATAGTCTCCGAGATCTACGCACTCATACGGACGGACATGCCTAGATCGACTCGGCTGTTGATACTGATCAAGAATATATACTCTTTATGGGGTCGGAGAAGCTTCCTTCTGCCCGTTACATACATTTTGGCGACTTTAATATACCATTTCACCCTATGGGTGTATGGTATAATAAGGAATATAGCACAATTAAAAAATAACAAAAATGGCAAGACACATGAACAACGTTCTTCCCACTGAAATTTCGGTTCTGAAGAGAATTGAAGCGAATAAGGGTGTACTGGTACTGTACTGGTACTTATTACTGTAGTGTAATAAGTCGAAGGAGAATGCAGACAATCGGATTTTTGAGAATATTAATTCTCTGCAAGAGTTTGTAACGCAACACTTCTTCGTTAGCATCGATGAGCTCTTTTTGGTAGGTTTAAGGCACTAAATAACTGAACAAAATTAAATAAACATTATTTTAACTTGTAGATTCCAACACATTGCGGAAAGGACACAGAGAAATCCGGCACCTCATCAAGAAAAGCAGGGACTGGGGATGTAGTTAAGATGCTGAAATTCATGCCTGTAGCGCTGGATGGCTTCAGGAATATCTATGCACACATATAATCAGTTGGTTTGCCCTTTGGGGCATGGTGGAAGAAGGAGACTTTGAAGGTTTTGTCTGTGCATTGATGAATGGATTTCCAGAAAAAGAGTTTGAAACATCATAAAACATTATTCCCAAGGACTGTAAGTGTATATTAACTTCGGGTAACTTCGAAGTTCTCTTTTATGAGGCTGGAGCAATGTGGCGCATGTAGCATGCCATATCATTGAATATTTGTATGACAAGTAAATAATATACATAGTACTCCGATCTTGGTGAAATTCGGCATGGTTAATTGGCGCTATATTATACTGATATATAAAAAGTTTTAATTATAAAGTAACGATGTTATTGAAAAAAGTTACTGTTTTCACCGAACCTTCCTATTAGAGACGGGCACGGGTACCCGACTTACCCGAAACCCACGGGTTACCCGTGGATACGGTTACCCGTTTCGGGTAGTGTGCGGGCGGATGTGTGTTTGGAGAATACTAAAAGATGTAAAATCAGTGTAGTGTAATTTGTCAACAAGTTTATTGTCTTATTTTCTCATTTTTTTCGGGTTGTGTGAAACGGGTACGGGTAACGGGTACCCGACAAAAACCCAGCCCATGCCCACCTCTACTTTCTATGAAAGCTATATTATAATGTCACCTGATTTTGTTAAAATGTTTTTAATTTTAACTATATGATATAATGATCCGATAGACTGAATCCAAAATATACAACACCTGTAGTATAAAAACGCCCAGATGCCCATATGACGTTTACCAAAACCATTTCACTGAGTGGAAATGGTACCACTCCACGATGATGATCATTCCATAAACGTTCATATCAAGATCAGAACGTCATGAAACGAGTGGAGAAATACAAATGAAAAACGACAAAGGATTAAAGTATAACTAACGACAGCTAATTACGAGCTAAATATGAATGAATAGAGGTTTTAAGAAAAGAAAGTCAGAGCATAGAACTCGAAAACCTTTATGCACAGCATCGCTAGAGATAAATTTAACTAGTTCAAAAGCTCAGAAGAGTCTACTTTACCTATTATATCTTTGTGTAGCATTATCAGAGTAAAAAGATCCAGCCTATGGGTATGCGATAGTAAGTGGACAATGCGATCAAAAAGTAAATTAACTATATGCAAGATCCGTATCCCACTAAATATAGGAGGCGCTAAAGAAGTAAATATAATTTTTGTTATGTAAAATGCAAATATGTGAAATAGAAATATATATATAATAGTTTGTATTTTAAGTTGCTAAGCGAGGAGAGAATCCTCAAAACATTTGCATCCGTTCAGGCACAAACTCTGAAAATTATTGCAATCGTTTCGAAGCAGGCAAAGATATGATTTGCCTGAATAATGTCAACACCGAAATGATATTGGACAATCCAATCAAGCAAAGGGTTGGGGATGCCAAGATTATCTTATATAGAAAATTAAAATAATTCGAAAGCCTTGCTGATGTTAGTATACATACATGACATCAGTTTGATAATCAGTCTTGAATCCTTAAATCGAGTGTGAAGTAAATTCTAATAAACTAGTGGTTGAAGATCTAAGAGTCATAAACCCATGTTTGGGGCACGAAATTACAGATTATATATGAATATATATTATTATATAATTCCTTTCAAATAGATGTAGACCGTAGAAATCACATTAGTATTGGATTACACAATTGTATAACCTCAGTACGCTACCGGTTGAAAGGAACTAAGCACACATCGACCATAGGATTTAAAATGTAATTAGAAATTGAACTTCTTTCGTCATGCTGATCCGTCCGTCCGTCTGAATCAACGCAAACTGCTTCTAAACCCAGCTGAAATTTTGCATATAGGCTTGTATATACTGCATTGCACTGGTTGTATATCTCGGATCGGACCACTATATCATATATGTAGCTCCCACACAAATGAAAAAGTCACAAACATTTTCACATTGAAGTTGACAATTGGTAAGGAAAGGTTAACAAAAAAAAAAAAAAACATACAAACTTCGGCGCGGGCGAAGTTAGCCCCTGCCTTTGGACTTGAAAGAGTTTCTCACTTGGTGCATGGTAAACCAAAGTCGGCAAGACGACTTATGTACCTACTTAATTTCTGATTTTATACCTCGCGTATCAAACCAATCTATCCATAACAACTAAATACTCATTGCACTTGAATTAAGCTTCAAAAGAATTATAGAGTATGCGCATTTTTAAACTTACCTTCACATTACTAACCACAATCGTTATAAATTTTTTGCAGCCGTTACAAATATCAGATCAGTGCGGAAAAAAGACTGGAACGGAAATCCTGGTCTACTGTGATAGATGTTGAAGTGGCCTTCGATGTTGCCCCATTCCAAAGAAAGTTGAGTGCGCATGACAATGTATTAACACTATATATTTAATATTCTTTATTTATTCACTAAATGTAAGCTTTATTTACTTAAATGTATCTGTATGTGTGTATGTTTGTGTGTATTTTTTGTTAAATATAGTTTGATATTTAGTATGTGTATATGTGTGTATGTTAATTATAGACCCATACATGTATGTATATATGTTGTATAATCACCACCAACCTATTACAACTTAACCTATCTACAGTTCATCAACGACAACGACTGAAATGAACCTTTTAGATTTATTGATCGATACAGATACATTGTTGGAAAATGGCGGATGTTTGGAATTGGAATATACATACATACATATGCCTGTGGCGCTTATGCATATTTTATTCAGACTGTACAAATTAGCGAGAATATAGGGATGTACGGAATTAAAGTGATTTAGCTAATTAAATCATGATCGTACAAATAATAGTAACATTTTCACTCTGGACCAATCCGAGGTGGACGGACCGTCTCCCATTAATTTCACACATATTCTTTATCTCTGTGTAACAACATAGTAACAATTGAATTAGGGACTGTCAGGGCTGGAGAGGGTTGCTAATTATTACTGACTTCAATAAAAAAGTGACAACTAAAGCGTTAAAAGTAACAGAAACACACATAATTAGTAACTTAAATAATAAAGTCAATAAATAAAATATTGCAAAAACGTCTCAAAGTGCTCTACACTTTAAATTAAATTTCCATTTCCTTTCGAATCAAAACACAGAAGATTGGAAGCATAGTAAATATTACATTTTTGATTAGAATATTTCCATTAAAATTAAAGCAGTTAGTTAATGATCATATTTTGTGGTCGTGGGCATGGGCATGGGCTTGGGCGAGGGCGTATATTTACATGTTATGACAATTTACAAGGCTTTAGTTATAGCATTGCATTTTAATGTGTATATGTGTTCTATATCTATATTTATAATTTATCAATACATCTATTTCCATGCGGATTGGATTGACTTACTTTGTGTTACGGTTCGTTGACTAATTGTTGTTGGAGAACGACCTAAGTAATGCATTAATTTTAATTTTAGCTTAAAAGGTACCTTAACATAATTCGTTCCAAATTTATATCTCTCCCTATTATTTTCACAATTCTTCTTCATGCACTCGCACAAACATAGAATAAGTTTTATGATAATGGTACATATAATGGGTTAAACAGTCTTTTTTAATTGGCAATGGCTTTACACATTGTTCCGATTATATAATGAATTTAGAAAGGATTGCCTTTAAATTCCCAAACAATCTAAAGTCATATTATTCAATCTCCGAATTCCTAGAAACGTTCTTTTGACAAATTTTTCAATCTTTGAATCAGTAAGCCAAAAAGTATAGTTGCGAATTAAATTTCACAGGCGCAGTTACTTTACTCCTCATTCGCATGTGTAATGAAATTAAATTAAACAATAATATTACCCTTCTCTTCTTTGGGTTCAAAATGTTTAAGTTAAGTTTTCCCACCATTTTATGAACAAGTTTGGAATAGCTTGCTTAGATTTTTGCAATTTTGTAATATATCCGATAAATATCAGGGACTGTAATCATTATGAGTTTTATTTTAAAACTTGAGAAATAAAAATTATTTTTAATTTTTAATAAATTAATTAATCATTGATTTTGGGCAAAAAAAAAAAAAATAAAACTCATAACATACAATTTATATTTGAGCAAAAAAATAAAACAAAAATCATAACATAAAAATCAAAAAAATTATATTTGAGCGAAAAAAAAAATCAAAAACTAATGATTATTTCTAGAATTTTATTTTTTCGAGCAAAAATAAAAGTCAACATGATTTTCTGGCGTTGCCATAGAGTTAAAAAAGTTTTCCTGAAATATTTTTTTTAAATTTCATTACACTCAAAATCATGTGGATATATGTATATCGGGTTTGCCTTAACTCTCTATGGAAAAGTCAGAAAAACATGTTGACTTTTATATTTGATCGAAAAAAAAAACTCAAGAAATAATCATTATTTTTTTATTTTTTATTTTTTTTGCTCAAATATAATTTTTATGCTATGATTTTTATAACATACAGGGTGAAATGGTATACTAAAGTCGCCAAAATGTATGTAACAGGCAGAAGGAAGCTTTTCCCACCCCATAAAGTATACATATATGTATATTCTTGATCAGTATCAACAGCCGAGTCGTTCTAGGCATGTCCGTCCGTATGAGTGCGGAGTGATAAGAGTGATCAAGTGATATAAAGTGATCAAGTTTATTTCAATTTTTGCCACGCCCCTTTGCGCCCCCACAATTAAAAAAACGTTTATCTCAAAAACTATTCTAGCTAGAGACACCATATTTGGTATGTGTATTTGCTTCTACGTATAAAGATTTTGCCACGCTCATTTTCCGCCCCCGAAACCTTGAAAAAATCGATTATCTCACGTAATTTTCTAACTTGTGCGATCAAATTTGGCGCACTTAAATTACTAATATCCACCAAAATACCAAATTTGATCAAAATCGGACAAAAAATATTCAAGTGCATATACATAAACGTTTTTCCATAAAACCGGAGTTGGCCGTTGGCTGGTGGGGGCGCTAGGGTGCTCGTATGCTTGAGTGAGCGAGATATTAAGATATGTTTGTAATAAATTTGAAATATTTGCTTTACTAGTGTATGGTACACCGAAGTCGGCGAAACGACTTACTTCATTATTTTATTTTTTTGCTTAAATATAATTTTTATGTCATGAGTTTTATTTTTTTTTGCTCAAAATCAATGATTATATAATCAATGGATTAAAAATCGCAGATTTTAAATCATTGTGAAAAATCATAATTTATGCATAGATGAGTCATTGGTATACTTGTGGCTCTCTTAACGTAATTAGAAGTGGATGATTTTTTTCATTAAAAAAATAAAACAAAATAATCATTATTTACCGTCCCTGATAAATATATCATAGACTCAATTTGAATCAGTGGCAGAATACGACACGGCATTTTGTGTAGATTTTAAAAAGAGTTGTTTCCTTTTTCTTTTAATTTTGAAAAGATCAGCGTTGCTGTGGATGTGCCGAACAGTTTCTTTGGTGCTGATAAGGCATCATTTCCCCAGTTACACCCAACATGATCAATCGTCTTTTATACAGTTCCTGGTTGTACATTTGCAATAGTCGTAGTAGCTATCAGGTCTTATGGTCAATAAATTCGTAAGTGTTGCCTTAATGTTCTATATACATAAATTTATTTAATTCTCTCAGACTAATACTTAATTCTTACTAGGGTAAATGATCCCAAAAAGTATTCCCTATTACTCATCGTGTTCTTATCGAATTCCAATTCAAAGTCCATGTTATGTAAATATCGTCATACTATCTAATAGATGTTTCATTCACGGCCGGGAACGTGAAGCGGGCCGTCTCACCAACCATTTCATAGCTAATACATTCCTGATCAAGCACTGTTAGTTTCGTATTATTAATATTTGCATAATAATGTTAATCTTAAGTCGTGTGCACTTCTGGACTGAAGGTCGACCAGACCACAAGCCCAAAATCATCTATTGGTACAATTCTGTTTTTAAATTGATGTGAAAGGCCTTTAATCCGCATATAGATATTACCAATAATAATGAAGGGATAAGTTGAGAATCGGAACAAAAACAAATGAAAACCAATTGCGAACCATTCACTAGCTACTATGCACGCGACAGTTTTGAGTCATTGTATTGTACACACAGTATCTATCTATATCTATATTATAAGCAAATATGCTGCCGATGATGGAGGTGTCTTGAATACATATAAATATCAATAGCGGTATCTACACGTTCATATGTAAGTATATGTGATGACTTAAGAATCTATTTGGCAACGCTTACTATGGTAAGGTAAGTGGTAAGTGGTAAGCCACAATTTACATAGTGTGGGCGCTAATTGTGTATGTGTGTGTATACATATAATGTGTGTTTGGCCTCAGATATAATAGAATATTTGTATGTACAATACGATAAATGAAGTTCTTTTTGGCACTTGTCCATAAATGGCCACAGGTTTCTAAAAAATGACGATGGGATGGCGAGAATACTACTTATTGCACGTTGATTATGTTTGGGGTAGGCTTCATTCGTAGATATGGGTCATGAGAAAAAACTGGATTTAGATTCTCCAGGCCCACACTTATATCCAGATAGACAGTCCGGTTTCGCCGGTGCTATGAGACGCTAATAGCTCCAGTTTCGGAAGCATTGGTTGTCGGGGGGTTGGAAGGCGTCGTTGGCGGTTCGGAGGTATTTCGAAGCTTACCACTAGATGCGGAGGAAGCTGTCTCGGCAGACAACGGTGAGGCAACACCTATGTTACTGGTCTCTGCCAAGTGGTGGCTCAACGTTTGGTGAAAATGCTGACTAAAACTGCTGCTGAAAATCCCATGGTGCGGATGGTATGCTGCGTGTGCGTGCGGTGCGGAATGGTGAAGAATTGATGCGGCCGCCGAGGCAACCATCATTTGTGAATCGCAGACATCTATCGAACCAACATTTTGATCATCTCGTCGCTTGGTTAGTTGATTAATACTAAGGGGATTGTTTATATCCCGAGGATTAGCGCCAATTGGGTTTCGGTGCAAATTTGACGATGCTTGCAGCTTGGACCCGGTCACGGGGCTAGGGATGGATCCATTAAACCCATTCGTTGTCAATGAGGTATTTGCACTGGTGCCAATTACAGAGTGTGACTGGAATATTGATTCAGCGGGGTGACTCACGGGAAGACTTAAACCCATGCCCAAATGACTAAAACGATTGCCCAGCATCATTGCACGCTCATGGGCAGTTGTAGGTGCTGGACCCGGAGCCATCCCAGCTAAAGTTCCGGCTCCAGCTGATACCGTCGGACCAGTTGTTGCTGGTGAGGCCGTACTAGAAGTATTCGGAGTAGTACTGACGCTACATGTAGACCCACTGCTGGATCCAGGCACAGATACAGAACCCGACGACCGAGAGTGGCTTGATGCCTGCTCAGCATTGGCCACCAGAAGTACATTGGAGCTCACAGCTGATAAAACCGGCGTGGCAGGACTTATATTCATATTAATTGGGCTAGCTAAACTGGTGGTGGTAGACGGGCTCTGCAAACTCGACAGTCCGCTTAAGCAACCAGGGCTTGATAATGACTGGTTGAGGGACTCTGTGTCGTCGTCCGCCATTTTGTTGCTTTCATCACCGCTTCCGCAACTTCCGTTCCCCAGTTGGTCATCATCATCGTCATCATCCTCATCGTCACTGAGCTGGCTTCCAGGATCTTCCATTCCGCTGCCGTCTTCTGTAGCGCCGCTTCCATTTATTGCTTCCATATAGCGTATGCATTTTTTTTTGCGCCTGTTTAGAATAGAACGAAAAATGGGCATTAGCTATGTCACAAGTCAAGTCGCTATATACAAGAAAAAGGATGCGAATATGATGGCATTCCAAGGCAACAAAAAAAAAAAATATATATATATATATAAGTACATTACCACTTAAATCTATCATGCACTAGGTGGACGCGATACTAATACTATGGGTTGAAAAGCTCAAGAGCCAAACGTGCACATCCCTAACAGATAACATCCCCGACTAAAATGATATATAGTGACATTTGATTCTTCCTTTTTCTTTCTTATTGTAGATATACTTAAGATAGCTAGGAACCATCAGATCTTAGCGCGAATCTATTCACAACTTGGCAAGGAAACGTATTTTGGCATTAACCAATTAGTGTTTTTTCTTCTCACATATTGCATTTTATTATAACAGTTAAGAAAACTGTCGTCCTAAACAGTGCACAATATTTCTTTAAACGAAATAAAAAAGATTAAGAATAATTAACTGTATGCATATTTTAACTTGTTAATGTCATTAACATACAGAAATAATTATATGTATTAGCATGCAGTAAAAACTTAAATAAAAAACGAGATTTTTAAATGCCTATATTGTTATTACTGGCTTAAAAGATTCTGTATTGGGTGAAATATTCTTAATATTTCCAATTCTTGTCATTATTATTGGCCAGTTTCAGATACAATTTCTTACGATAAAATAAAAGTTTTGTCTCTGTGTCCCATGAAAGTACTTTACACAAATAATATTTAGTTATATCTATGGGTATGTCCCAAGGCTGGTCCCTGTTCTTACAAATAGTAGAATTATAGATGTTTTTCCAATCAATAGAAAGGAGATAATTTAATATTTTGGACATATGTATGTACATATGTAGTAATGCTGGGGGAGTTTGAAATTTTTGAGCCTTTTTCTGTTAGTAGACCTAATTCGCCTACTTATTGAGAATTACGTGCAGGAGAATGCAAAAAGAAAAATAAATCAACATTAAAATAAACAAAACCTTCATGATTTGAGCGAGTTATCATAGCGATTTGGTGCATAAAAATTGGTTGGAATAATTCCAATTTTTCGGCAAAAAAAAAAAAAAAAAAAAAAAAAAACAATCGGCAACGCAATACAGTAAAATGATAGGGGGAAAGTCACAATCAAACAATAAATGTGTTAATGATCAGTCAAAAGGCTGTAGTAAGCCAATAACAACAACAAACAACAACATCAAAGATCTGATTAGCACTCATAAAAATAAGTACGTCCAACATTAATAATAAAACAACAACGAATGTGTATGTAAGTATATATACGAATATGTACATCAGAGTCCACAAATGGGCACCTTCCTAAGCCCTAATTGGTGATTTTGATTTTTTTCATAACGGAACTGTATAGGTTCATGGATTTGTTTAATATGGAATAAATGGAATAAATATATTTTTTGCCTTTTCATAAACTAAAAGTTTTAAAATTTTAAGTACATATTCATTTCTTTCAACTAAAAAATTTGATAAGCAAAATAGACTCTACTTTCAGTTAAAATTATTAGAAACTTTATTGTGTTCACACATGAGAAAACTATTACAACTTGAAGATTTTGAATAAAATTAAGCAGGTCATTAGAATATTAATATAGAAGAACAGTGAACAATTTATGGTATGATTAATAATATAGCTAGCTATAGATTTAAAGTTTAAAAATAAGATTGTATTTAAAGTGTGAAATTAGAAAACATTTTTTGAACTGTCAAATTGGAGGGAATTATTTGAGAGCCCTGATGTACATTTCTGAGGTGTATTGACTAGTGGATTATTTACTGGCGGTTGAACAGCCGCAAGGCTGAAATGTTGGTGCTTCTGCTGTGAACTGTGTCCTGGAATATCCGCAATACGCGGCACATATCGAGTCGCTTTTACAAATTAACATATGTCGGTGGTGCTTGTGGCGAAAGTTGTTGTGACCCAGCACTAGTGACGCCACCACCACCGCCTCCAGTCGTCCCGGCACTACCGTTTAAAGGTGTTATTCCATTTCCATTACTATTGGCCAGCATTTGGATGTGTGTGTGGGAAGACGATGTAGATGACGATGAGGAGGACGAGGATGACGAATTGGGCAGCATTACTGTACCCCCAATACCACTTACAATCGGTGTTAGCATACCGACACCTATGCTGGCAACTCCTGGGCCACTGGCGATGCCGACGCTGCCGCCGCTGCTGCTCACCGATGACATTACACCCAAACTGGGACTGAATTATCGTTTGTGTCGAAAGCGAGAGTATATTATAAAAACGGTCCAAACATTGTTTTGTTTCAACGGTTAGCATTAAGAAGAGAAAATGAGTAATCGAAAACATCAAAATCGTATTATCATAATCATACATTCAATTGCATTTGATGAGTGTAAGTGTGTCTGTGTATATATTATCAGGAGGGATAAAACCTAGGCTAAAGAGAAGATTCGCATATGTAGATACTGCTGCATTCAAAAACACATAACACTCACGCACATACTCATTCGCACATGGAAGAATTTTATTTTGTTGGAATAGTAGTTGAAAAGTATTTGACCTAACAAAGGGAATCTGTCAAGTTAGAAGAACGATCGCAAGAAGGTTTTTGGGTGGGACAAAGGGGAGACCCACAACCATATATGTATGAATCATATATATGAACCAATTGTCGGGTCATAGACGAAGCTTCACTCTGAAAATCAGCAATCCCACGAATCGCTCAAGTTATTATTTATGGGCATAAGCAAGTGATCAATTGGAACGATTAAATGACTCTATCGATCGTTCTTAGCATACTAGTTTAGTATATTTGCTCAAAAACACTTTCATTCATTTTTCGAATTATGTTGCCAACAATTGCCTATTGACGAGCGCGAACTTGTTGTGAAATTTCCTTATGCTTCAAAAACAAAAGAAACATTTGTAAATAAAGAATTTTTCTGTGCGGGGTGCAGGCAAGGGGCATTGTACACCAGAGCGCTCGATCCATGCAACTACATTTGCCGCATGATATGTGTAGAGTTTGTTGCTGTTAGGATTTGTGATAGTGTTTATGTTATGTACGCACGTACCTATGTGTGTTTGTGTGGGTGTGTAGGTGTATGAGGTGTACGGAGTATACGAGCAGTATGAGTGAGTGTCCGCGATAAGTGAAAGGATACTAAAAATTATGAATGAGATCTCTTGCCGTACTTTTGTATAGGAATAACACGAGTATGATACATACATAAGTACTTTTTTTTTTGAATTGGAGCGAAATAAGGACATATTTTTGTGTAAGTATGTATTTTAAATATTATGAGTTGTATTAATATTAAAACGGGCATTGTTTTATCTGTAAACCTACAAATCTATTGACTGAAACCCACCTGCACGGTTTACACCATTGATTCTGCTGGTCCAGTCCAAAGCGGGCGCGACATTTCTTCATATTATTACCTACGGAATCGACCAAAAAGTATTAATTTTTTACATTTAAAAATGATGTGTACAAAAAGGAGACGATTTATAAGTTAGTAATCCACATTTAATTACTTATGGTTTCTACACTTACATAAAACCAGTTAACCAAGAAAATGTAAATTAAAAAAGCGCATGATATTATGTATATGAAAATTTCTAAAAGAACACTAACAACACAGGCGCATTGTTCATATATGTATGTATATATACATATGCATGTAGAAGATCCAATTTACTGTTTGACAAACTTTTCCAAATGATATTCAACTAAATCTTTTCGTTTGGTCCGTCCGAATAATAAGAATAAGAAATGGACTTTGGACTTTTATGGATTTAAAGATATTTAGGGATTGGTTTATTACAGAGTTTTTTGGAAACATAAGTAGGAAAAAGTGTTTGTCAGAAGCGTGTGAGGACCTCCACAAACATATTTACATAGTCAGAGTGGCTCCTACTTAGTCGACGCCACTAATAAGAACTTATGACAATACAATAATACAAGCATGCAAAATAAGAAATGTTATATAACATATGTTTAGTATTTATATGATCATAAAGCCAAATTTAAGAAGCTGTGCCAAGATAATACTAATACTGTAAGATTGGAACCTAATTTTACATAGACACACACACATGATAACATTTTTGGTTGTATTTATTTTTGGTGAAAGTGGTTTGTGTTGATCAATAGAAATGAAAGATGCATAAACTAACAAACAAAATATTTAATGTAAAAACTAGATTCGATTTTGCAAACATTTTGGAAAATTAAGTCAAACATAATGCAGCTATGTACATTTAGTATGTATGTATGTTTTATGTATGTATGTATGTGTTTAGTATATTAATTGGAAGTGGTCCCACATATATGTAGCTTTTTAAAACTGTGTGGGAGCCACAGGTACATAGGCGTAGTGGGCAAGACAATTCAATTTTGAGGTGGTGTGATGATGTTTTGAAACCAACTGCTGATTAAAGTGTTTCGAATTATTATATATTTATATAATATTTTAGATATAAGGCCTTGCTGATGTATGCCTGTGCATGAGCATTTTGCTGTACAAGCACATTAAAAGATTGTTTGGTTTGGTTTTGATTTTGAAGTTGACACATTTAGAGCTGGGGGTTTCACATCTCTGATCTGTATCTGTCTGATCGTTTCAAGTTGATCTATCTTGGTTTAAATCGAAATTGATTTTGGTATGATATAAATATATATATATATATATACATATATACATATTTATATATATATATGTACAAAATATACATATATTTGCATATATCTTGTAGTTTCGTACAATAGTTTTTAAGGAAATGTATCTAACCTCCGTCATTGACATCTTGCTTCCGTTTCCGCTTCTTGCCGCGCGAGGCATTCGTGCGCGAACTCCAATCGGGATACATTTGCATGTGCAGTTGGCGCTCTCTCCGCGCCAATTCGTAATACTTGGCCTGTTCTTCACGCCCCAAGGCATGCCACTGGGTGTGGGATTTGATTTGTGCGTAGATTCGCGAAAATAATATTATTTAATAGTTTTAATTGAATTGTGTCGGATAGGATAATATGGATCAAATATTATATTGGTTCGTTTCGGATTTGGGTGCACAATTTCAGTTTCAGATTTAGCCGATTGGTTTACCAAGTTATTCGTGGATAATATTGCGATATGCGCAAATCAAAATTATGAAAAATAAAAATAGATAATATGCAGACATATTAATAAAACAGTAATATCACATGGTATACGACATATGCATATGATGTTATATGGCTCTAATTTCTTTGTGTAGCCAGGGCGAAAGGATTCCCCCACTTGGGGGATCAAGCACCAGACAAGGAACAGTGTCGAGAGAAAAACGTGTTTCTCATCGTGTAACGTTGAAAAGCTTTGACGGATCGATCTTCTAGTCGGTTTCGGGTGCATGCATTCGCCAATTTATTTCCAGACTCGTAGTTTTGTTTTTTTTTTTTTTTTAGATTTGATGCGTGGTTCTTACAGTCAGAATCAATAGAAATGAAAGTTTTTAAACAAAATGGTATGTTTATTTATATACATTTTTTTGTTATATATTTTTAACTCGCTTTTGGAAGTTGTTGCCAATTTTACAAAGGTTGTGTTTTGTGTTTGTGCGTATTTGTGTTGATCTGACCAGTATGTGAGAAGCTGATCTGCAGTTGTCCTAAGTCCTAAAGCCGTAAACTCATTGATTTTAAGCAAATAATTTGCAAGTATTGTCATGGTTTCAAGTTCCATAATTTAATATAATCATGTTCAAAATGAAAACAGACCAGACCCTTTTAAGGCATTGACTTTCTTTTTTCAAATACCTCTGGGAACACTAGTTCAAGAGTCAATTGAAAGCATACATGAATATTCATTAGGTAAATTCTTTGGTAAATATCTTTCAAATCTTCTTTTATAATTATTTACATTGTTAAAACGATTGCAAAGATTGTTTTCTTTTGTAGAAGTCAATTTTGAGTCAATCATTACTAAGATTTCTCGATTTTCCAATATTTAAGATGGCTACAAATGGAAGTGAAATCTTCAGAGAAATCTATACAGATCTTAGTTATTGACCATCTTCAAAAGCCTGTTTGGATTAACTTGTTGTTGAGTTTAGGTTTGTTGTAGTTTTCTATAGGTTGATAGTTCTATGATTCTAATATTTTATCTAAAGTCAAACTCAAAGCTACAAAACAGAGCGATGATACGGACTCTCTAGGTGTTTTTGGATTTTTGTAGTTCAAAAGTTTTTTATACATACTTTTACGGTAGGTTACGAGAGTTCAATACAATCTAAGTATTTACACAAATTACATAGAGATGTTAGGTACATTTTTAAATTACTGTTACTGTTAATTGGTGTTGTTCTTGTTTATTTTTTTATTACTTTTTTTTTTGTTAGTAGCTGGATGTACTATGTGTGCTTGAGAGTTACAGTGTATGTGTGTTTATGTATGTAAAGGTGTATGATTTAATGAAATCGAAAAACATAAAAGTTGAATGCAGTTAGAAAAGAAAGAGATGTAAAAATTTGACAATTTTGTGCAATACCTCCCGAATCCGCTGTCGATCTGTCTTTTTTACGCTTTTTCTTTTTTGACACGTAACCGTAGTTATCCCGTGCGCTCCACCCCGGATACAATTCCATATGCAATTGACGCTCTTGCCGCGCCTTTTCGTAATATTTGCTTTGTTCTTCGCGGGATAGTTCGTGCCACTACAAAAGTATCATATATGAATGTGAATCAATTAGCATAGGTTTATTGAAATAATACGAATTTCTTCTTTATATATTAAACAATACATAAACGATATTGAAATACACTCTTTACTAAAGCTTGTATGTCCGCCAGTTTTCAGCAGGTGTCAGTGTGTCATAGTCAGATTAATTCTTCAAGATTTTGTAAATGGAATTTAATGGCGTATTTATATACTCTCCATTCTATATTTGTCTATTTTCATTTTAAATTCTGAAAACTATAACTGCATATTTGTAGAAATTTGTATGTAACTAGGAATATAACCAAACTAAAACGAGCTTACCCGTCGCCCCAGAATTTGATTAATAGCTGCCGATTCCTTGAGCGTACATTCGGCAACAACTTTGGCACGCATTTCCTTCATATAGAGCATAAATGCATTCAGAGGTTTCTTGATATGTGGCTTTTTCTTGTCGTTTGAACTATCTTTACAGTCGTTTGCTTGCGAATTCGATGAGTTTTTTGCATCCAAGTTTCTGTAATTAAAGTAAATATATTTTCAGTCTTTTTCGCACTCTAGTATTGGTATTGGGTTTAACGAAGGGACCTATCCGAGCTGAACTCTTCGTGTATACTCTTATCTGTTGATTTAATAGAACTCGGCAGTGAACAAAAAAGTTTTAAATTAAGTAGAATTAGAACTGAAGTATTCAACATGTAATGTTTGAACTAAAGTTTAGTAAAGATAAAATTGCATGCTGTGAAAATCAAATGCGATAAGTTTAACAGGGACCGTAAATAATCATTATTATTTTTTTTACAACAAATTATTTACTAACAGAGGACCTAAAATTTGGGTTTGCTCAAAATCATAAATAAAATACTTTTAAAATCACAAATAATGATTAAATCTATTTTTATATAGGTATAGTATATTAATGTCGCCAAAATGTATGTAACAGGCAGAAGGAAGCTTTTCGAATGGTTCGAGCCACCCTTTTCCTCCTGTGAAATTATTTCCTCTCCCAATGTTTAAATAAAATCAAAATTGGCCCGCCGATTTTTTATTATAATATCTATAAGTATGGACATTTCCGCAAAAAAGTCAACTACTCGAAAATAATAAAAAAATCTTTTTGAAGAGTTTCTTTTAAAACCATTAAAGTAAATTAAAAAAAAAAAAAATGAAATTCAGTTATGACCTTAAATAACCTATAACGATTACGGTCCCTGATTTTAAATGTTTAATTTGTTTAAAATTACATATTTTTCAGCTTGGGTCCAATACTCAAGTCGAAAGGAGCGTCAGCAACAGGCCCATCGTCGCACTCATCACCAATTCCATTTCCGACACAGCCTCCGTTTCCGATGCTAGCTGTTAAGGCGCTAAACCGCGCCTTAAACATATCGGTTAGGGCTCGTTCTTGCAGTGCAGTTACAGCGGCAATGGCTGAGGATGCCCCATGAACGACTGGAATCGATACAGGGACTGAAAGAGGGACCGAAGGTGACTTCATTATAAACGCTGTAGGGGAAGTCGGTAAACTCTCGTTTGAATGCTTCCCAGAAGAATACTCCTTTGGGCAGTTATTCCGCACAGCTGTGCTTACACCAGAGGACAATGCCGGTGTTTCAATGCGACGGGCGTATCTTGATTTTCTTCTATGGTATTTACTGTTCGACGCTGTGGAACCCACAAATGTACCAGTGGAGCAACTGCTATTACTGCTTGTTGGCGGTGTTGATGGCGTAGGTGGAAAGTGAATGTCGGTTAAATAAGCTGTATCACTGGCACTAGAAACAGTTACGCCATCCCGGTGGTTCCGCAGAACGACTACTGGAGAGAGGTTTAGAGCAGAAATGCTGTCCATTGTGTCCCTAGCACCTCTAACATCCGCAGCGGTTGTCATAGCAGCAGTGAATATGTTTGGAATTCGAAGGGCATTGTCCTTGGACTCGACCGATGACAACGATGCGTACTCCAAAATGATTTCTGCTGCTGTGGTGCAATTTTCAACAAGCTCACTCTTTTCATCTTTTGGATGCCAAATACATACAGGTGATGAAATCGCTGACAATTCTTCTTCACTATCACTAGGGGCCCCATCACTGTGGCCATTGATGGAGCCAAGGGCTGATGTAGACTTCGCTTGTCTTAGAATAATATTTTCGATATCATACAATGATCGCGTTTTCATAGTTTCAGAATCGGAAGTGCTTTTGAGTTTGCCATCGCTTCCATCTGCGTGTCTTGATTTTGAATTTTTGAATTTCTCCAATTCGATTGTTTCTGTACCAGGAATAGTTGCTGCTCCTTCACATTCAGCTGACAAGGCAATTGCAGCCAGGGCCATAACAGCATGAGTGGGTGTTTGATTTGAGTTAGATTTCGATCCTCTTCCGTCTGGATCTGGTGTCAGACCCAAACGTTGAAGGCTCCGCAAATAATATAGCTCAGCACTACTCCATTGATGATAAAGTTTTCTCACTTGTTCCAACATGTTTTCAATTATTTTTCCATTACTATCCAACTGACTCTTTACGGTTGTGTCCAAAGCCGTATCGCTACCATCATTTCTGTCGTCGTACATATGCGATTGAGGTTGTTGGTGTCTCAACAAGTTCCGCTGGAACTTACTAGAAAGCATCGTAAGTTGTTCTAGACTTCTTTTTACATCGAAGAGCAGGGTTTTTTGTTCGCGAAACAAATGGCACGTGGATTCAACAGTGCAACATTCTTTTCTCAAATGTTTGGATACCTTGTGATTTGATTGCCGGAATAGATTGGATTCTGTTTGACTTTGAAGTAGTGAATGCTCGGGATCGGGATGCTCATGTTGCTGTAGGGCTATATCTGAATTTTCATCGTTTTGTTCCACGTCATTTACTATACGATTGTTATTGTTGCTATCATGAGGAGCGGCTACAAAAGAAACGGGCAGGGATGGCGAGGCGGTTGCTTCTTGGCAAACCGTTGACTTTGTATCAATGTTACTGTTTGACCCCTCAAAGTCCATGATATGCAAAGCTTGATCGCTGTCTGTCTTTGTACGTACAGTTTCGGGCGTGCTATCTTGTTCAGATAGTGCGGGCTGCAAAAATCTAGCATATAGCAGTTGTGTGGCTAAAAGCTGTTGCTGCTGTTGCTGGGACTTATGCTGAGATTGAGCACTTGTACCATAGACGTGGCTCATTAGTTCCTCTCTATCCTGGTTGCGTTCTGCACCATCTTCTGGTTTTTGCCAGTGTTGACGTGCAAGCAAATCGGACAATGACGAAGCATGTGTCCCAACCCCCATTTTGAACCCTGTCGCATTGGTGGCAGAGATAGGTACACTGAATATATGCTCCAGAATATCCAAATTTTGCTTATTCACGTTTAGTGTATTGTACTCCCCATAAGCTGCTCGAAACGAGTCTAAGTAGTTGTCTTTCATATTGGTACCGATCTCAATCGCAGGTGTGGTAGGGTTCGTTGCAGATGACATTCCAGTCAATGGGCTTCTTGAATCACGTTCCCTACCATTAGCAGGTTCATCGTAGTTCGACATTGCAGGATTTACTGTTTACTGATGTGGCAAAACTGAAACTTCTTTTGCGGTGGCAAATAATCTATTCAATTTTGTTGGTTAGTTTACACAATTTCACTTTTAGTTATTTACTCAACTTTTCAGTGTTTTCATGCATGTTAACCTAAAACCGTAAACATTTTGTTTAATTGTGGCAAATTTTGGCCTACGTCAGTTTGAGAATGTTTTACTAAAACCAGTAAATATTTGTTTTTTTTTTTTTTTTTTGATTTACAAGAAATAAATTCCGCGACTAAATAAATTAAATATATAATTTTTTTATTAAGCGTTAACCTAACTTTGTATGTATACATAAAATCATAAAAACTATTCAGAACGTTAATTACTACTCAAAAGCCTTATTAGCTAAACTCTCAGTTCTCTTTATGTAATTCTGGCCCTTTAAACTTTGCATGTTCTTGACCTGTACTACCAACAATTGACCAATATCTACTAACATGTATCATCAACATGATATTTGTAAGTCCTTGTTTTCAGTCCCATTACAAATTAATTAATAAAATCTCTCTGCGTTGCTGAATCTGCAAAAATGTTCCGTCTTATTTTCTCTGTACTCGGCAGGCGCATTGGCTGTTAAAACTGTCCTGTTGCCTGCCTGTTGCAGACAGACGTAATGAAAGCAATAACATTACCATGTCTAACTAGAATAAATATGTGAACCAAATATTCAATATTGTTTCTGTATCTACATTATATGGCAGCTTTATTTACTACTCTCTCGCCTTATTCTGTTTCTCTCTCCCTATCGGTCTCTCTCTATTATCCATTTGCAATTTGTTGCCTATAAAAATGCACCTTGACTTCAAACGGTAACGGTCTTTAACTTATACATACTAATGTTCATAGTAAATTAATGTATCTATATACATATATTCTTTAAATACATTTACATTCATTGTTAATGAGCGTTGAAACGCTTTTAGCTAAAATTAATCTCATTTAAAATCTGTATGTGTCGATACATATAAGGAAATTTTTAATTAATGTTAGAATTTTTATAGTATGTACATAAATAGCCGAAATTTAACAAGTAATCATTTATGTAAAATAAATTTCTTTTTATGCAAACTCAAACACCACGAAGGACAAAAATTTTACACAACCTCGACTTATATTGGCTTTTTCCCATTATGGGTGCACGGTCTTAGCATCACATTAATAGTATACACTGTGCACTAGAGTAAAACATCATGAAAAAATTAATGCTAGTATTACAAAATGTTTGTTTATGATGTTCAACTAATACGTCACAATATAAATATTTTTATTATTAAATCTGACCGATTAGACAAGTGCTTATTCTGTTATAAGGTTTCGATTGTTGTAACCGCCGCCAATAAAGATTTTCGCAAACGTGTACATACTGGTACAACAATTTGACAAATTACATTCGTCCTTTCGGGCTTTAAAGCTATCAGTTTACTCGTTCTTTATCGTTTATTGCAAGGCGGCAGCGTGCGCCAGTGTCACAAATGCGCGGTGAGAGCAAACGAGCGTGGGCGCAGTGTTCACTTTTTCTCCGAGGTTTAGACTCTCTGCGATTCAAAGAGCCAAATGAGTACGTAGTTTTCTGTTCAATTTTCCCGCATTTATAATTAAATAATGTTTGTATCGATATATAATAATCAAAACATATATTAATATTAATTCTCCTTGCCGAATCTATTTTCTAATTTTATTTCGTTAGAAATTTAAATTCGTTAGAAATAATAGTTGTTTCAAAAAACCCTTAGATTATAACTATCGATAAGTACCTATCGATATGTGATGTTAAATACGCGTTCGCTTTACCAAACGGTTGAGCAACGGTTCTTTTAACTTGTTGAATGACGATGAGTTTTGAAAAATAAAGCAAGAGTGGTGTTGTAAAAAAAATTAAGAATCATTTCTTTGTTTTTCTTCATGGTATGAAATGAAATTAATGTAATATAATTTTATGATTTAATTACAAATTTCAGTTCTTGGTTACTATAGCCTTTAAATGTGGTCGTGTCATCCATCCATTCCCTCCATTTAGAATGGACAAATATGTATTTGATTTTTTTAAAATCATTATTAATCTGATGATTAAAATTATACACTACAAATTTACAATTTAGTCTCAGAATTTTGGTCGGCATTTCGGTATATTAAAATTCTGATTTTTATTTCGTTGCAGAGGGTATTATAAAATTGGTCAGATGTTTGTAACGCACAGAAGAAGACGTTTCCGACCCCATAAAGTATATATATTCTTGATCAGCTTGAGAAGCTGAGTCGATATAGTCATGTCCGTCTGTCCGTCGGTGCGTACGCGTTTTACTCAGCCATCTTAACAGCTATCGGGATGAAATTTTTTTTGGGGGGCTTTTTATTACCCGGGTGAGATAAAGTATGAAAATTGTCGGGATCGGACTACTATATCATATAGCTCTGGAACAGAAATTTTTGCAAAAATTCGTGTATCTCCATGAAATTTACCAATATAATAAAATTTGATATAAAATCTCAGATCCCAAAATTTGAATTTGATCGGATAAATAGAACACAAGTTACAGTCAATACAAATCGGTTCTACGTCATCAGCAAATCAAACAGAGCACATGCATACACACACACAGACGTAGCCCTACACGAACTGTATGTAAAATTAAAATTTGTAGTAAAAAGAGAAATAATTTGAATGTTTTGTTTGTGTATTGATGAATTGAGTTGCAAGGAAAGAAATTTCAAAAAAAAAAATTATTTCCAAGGACTGCAAGGGTATATAAACTTCGGCATTGCCGAAGTTAGCTTCTTTGATATTTGGATGGAATTTCGTACATTAAGTCGACGAAAGAAAGTGAATCAAATTAAATCAAAATCGAATAATAACTAGACAGCAATTTGTTCCCTACAAAAAGTGGTATTATTTTAAGTAGACAGCTGAAGACAGTTGAGTTTAATTAGAGGATTTAGTAGCTTGATTACACTTTAAACACCTAAATCCCGAAAACACCTTGAAAATTAAGACTTTCTAATGTATTGCCTAGCAACGCACTATTTGTAGGTTATGTGTCTTTCAACTTTACGAGCTGAAAGCGATTAAAGTCAAAAAAGGAAAACAACTATGTTTTTAAAATTTTAAAATGAGTATCGTTTTTGACGAGGGAATATTTACAACTTACATTTTTTTTCCTCTTCTATCAATAATCAAATTGTGTTATATCACGTTTATCCCTTAGTGCCAATTTAGTTTGAAAAAAAAAAAACAATTTTTTAGTCGATGTGAAATTTAGATGATGCTGATCGCGAATACAGGAGTACATATGTACATATATGTACTTTATGAGTTCAGAAAAGCCTACTTCTGTCTGTTACATACTTTTGCCGGCTTTGATGTACCATTTCATGTTATGGAAATGTTTTGCAATAGGAAAAAGGAATAACATAATGTCTTGGAATGGTGTACCAACTTCGGAACAGCTGAAGTTGACAGTCTCTCTGATTTTCCGTTATTTTCAATGATCTAAACATTTATTTCTTCAATAGCGCTCTTAATCCAATTAATTTCTGTCCCCTTTTACTTTTGAACTCTACCGGTTTTATTATTTTACTAGACATACTAGCTAGGGAAATTCAAGTAATTATTCCTCATTTTGGAAATTCTAGTTTTGGCTAGGTCAAAGTTTGCGAAATACAAACCAAACAAACAAAACCCAGGTGTAAGTTTTGCATACCCTTGCAAGACTTTTTGTACTCCCCCTTTACCTAAAGGCTCAATGCGGGAAGAACGGCCTGCAAACTTCAGCATATAACACCTATGTAAACGAGTTATCCGATTTTTATTAAAGTTGACAGAATCGGATTTTAATTACCCTGTTTTGTGATACTTATGCTATGTAGCAACAAAAATCCGGCCGAAGCTTTTACCGATCTTTCCTACGGAAGCAATATGATTATTCACCAGATCATCATAGAAATATCAAAGAAGCTAACTTCGGCAATGCCGAAGTTTATATACCCTTGCAGTCCTTGGCAATAATTTTTTTACATTTTGAAATTTCTTTCCTTGCAACTCAATTCATCAACACACAAACAAAACATTCAAATTATTTCTCTTTCTACTACAAATTTTAATTTTACATACAGTTCGTGTAGGGCTACGTCTGTGTGTGTGTATGCATGTGCTCTGTTTGATTTGCTGATGACGTAGAACCGATTTGTATTGACTGTAACTTGTGTTCTATTTATCCGATCAAATTCAAATTTTGGGATCTGAGATTTTATATCAAATTCTATTATATTGGTAAATTTCATGGGGATACACGAATTTTTGCAAAAATTTTTGTTCCAGAGCTATATGATATAGTATTCCGATCCCGATAATTTTCATACTTTATCTCACCCGGGTAAAAATAAGCCCCCAAAAAAAATTTCATCCCGATAGCTCTTAAGATGGCTGAGTAAAACGCGTACGCACCGACGGACAGACGGACATGGCTATATCGACTCAGCTTCTCATGCTGATCAAGAATATATATACTTTATGGGGTCGGAAACGTCTCCTTCTGTGCGTTACAAACATCTGACCAATTTTATAATACCCTCTGCAAGGGTATAAAAATGTAAACTAAGTCGTTCAAATCGTCAGATTGTCGAATTTTTCCACTTAATTTTATTTAAATTGCATATAACACTAAAAACAGCGGATGTTTGATAAAAATTTAATAAAGATTTTCTAGGATCTGGAACTCATCCTCATTCAAACTTAAGCAAGCATTTCTGATTGCAAGTTTATTACAAATTCAAGCTTTCATTATAACTATTATTAAACATGTAATATTAAATTTTGCGAACAAAAAAGAAATTTTGGAAGCTCTTGAAGAAATCAGAATTTTCGCACCTTGCTACCGCACCTGGTCTATGAACCAAAACTTGAGTTTGTGTAAGTAACTTTGAAAAAACCAAAGTCGAAGTTTGTATACCCTTGTAAGTCTATATTCTAGAACGGAATTCCATCTGTAAAACAGCAAACTACGCCTCCCAAAGAACATAAGCAGATTTTTAATGCATTGTAATGTTTTCATAATTATTTATAGTTTAACTGATTTAAAATTTTTATCGATTTTTTTTTAAGTTTCAAAAATTGGATAGGGCGCTTAATAAAATAAGTTTGAAATTGAGTCTTTGGGATATGTAGGATATTAAAATATTCGAGCCTCGTGTAGAATGTTCGTTCTGTCGCATTTTTTCGAATTGCGTTCAGGCTTGACTTTCGAGTTAAGGGGCAACAAGATTCGAATGTGAGGCGAATTTTAGGGGATGGTGTCTAATGCGCAGGCGCTTCGCCAATGAGAAAGCCAATGAGAGAGTTCATATATCGAGGATGTTTGTCTATTTGTTACTCATAGCTGTATATGTATTCGCGCACGTATAGAAGTGAGTTGTAGATGAATTAAAGATGGCGACTGTTAAGCGCCCACCCACGAAAACGCTAGAGAATACCCCGAGTACCTAGAAAACTGAAAATTACACAAATTACACAACATTTTAAATATTTTAAAGTTCATCCTTATATGATGGGGACAACAATGTTTTTAAACCAGGGACCAGATTACATCTCAGGTTCAATAGTCACCACATAAGCAAAGAAATACTTTATGCCGGATTTTTTTTTTTTTTTTAACATTCGACTACTTCTGATCTACTTTAAGTTCACTTTAATTTAGTGGTAAACGGAAACTTAGTTGCAACATATCCTAAAACTTACCTTGGATACCGATTATTCGTTGTTGTGTCTTGAGCGCCGCAGTCTTGTTTAGAACTGGCCGCAACAATTGCAGGATGGGAATTTAGCACATGATGAGATGTAGCATGGACTGAAGGCAACAGGCTCGGTGAGAATCGGAATGGAAAGTCGCTACAAAGAAACCAAATATCTGTGAGCGGCCTGCATAATGTAGCGGAGATTTTTAAATTACCTTGAGAGCGTTGTATTAATTGGTAAGGAAGTGGGGTACGGGGTCCTAAAACTAGATGCTGAGTATACAGATGGTGTGTGCCTAAAACGTTATGACAATATATTGTATACATCAAGTTTCAAAAATGATGCTTAACCATTGGTTAGTCGATAATCCGAAAATCCGGAAAACACTTACCAAGAAGCTACTTGGGACATTTCTGGACTCAACATTGGATAAGGGTATTGACTTGCAGCAAACGGATATAACGCTGGACGAGTAAGTGCTAAAAAAAAAAAAGATAATTTTTAAATACTTTAAAAAAAATGCTATGCAAATAAATTAGTATAAACAACGAACAAACCAAACTTGGTAAAGGATAAAGCTTATGCTTCGTACGATTGAAACAATTATCGGTAAAGTACATAGTAAGTTTAACACTAATTCCGAATATATGTACATTCATATATCCGTATTTGACAACAAATTTGTTAACATTTGTTCTATCAACATTGTACGATCAGCTCTTAGCATGGAGATTGAGAGAACCCATTGCGCCATTCCACCTAATTCATTAACCGTCTCAGTTGCTCAGATGCTGATGCGTTTCAATTGATTACCCGCTAGAACGACATCGTCGCCGAGAAACTCATTGAAATCTCGAATGAAAGGGAGGTAGTAGTAAATGCAATGTATACGCCTGCTTGTAGAAGCCCGTAAAGTAGATGTGTAAATATAGGATTATTTAGCAATTTTACTCTTCGCTCAAGCCGTTTTCAATTTAATTGAAAATTTGTTGTCCTTTCTCTATTTTGATCCGTCGATGTCCCCGTCCATGTGCGCGTCCTTTGCACAATACAATTCTGTCGTTGTTGTCATTTTCAAGTTTTTATTGTTGCCTACTGATGCTGGCTGAATAGAACGGAGTGCAGGGCGACTGTCACTGTCGCTATAATCACCCGCTGGCAAATAGGGCTCGGCATGTGCCGCAGGCCACTCTGGCAATGTGATGAAGACTTGAAATTGAGCTAGCGACAAAAAGGATGTCATTATTATGTGGTTGTGCAACATGTTTTTATTCATTACGTTGCTGTTGGTAGACTTCGAATGGGTCACAGAATACAACTGATGTCTTCTCCCCTTCCATTTACTCTTCTGTCATGCAACCCTTAAGCTACATATACACATGTATGTATGTATAATTCTTAAGCGGTGTACTATCAATTTCAAATAAGGGAAGTATTTGTTAAATATATATTGCTGTTTTTTGAGACAGACCTATGTATTTGTAATACGTCTGTAATAGAATCCTTGGACCGATAGTTTCTTATTAGCAATTTTTTCTTTATGTGCCGTATTAGAAAACAAATTAAAAATATTTCAAACCTTGTACTACGTCACTTCCAAGAGGCTGTATAATTTTAAATTGAAAATTTTCTATTGTGCGGTTTTTTAATGTTTTTCAAAGTTTATACTTCACATTCGCATCCATGTGTATACTATAATATAATATGGATGGCATTGCAATCATTTGAAATCCATCGATCAGATAAATTGTCGCATGTGAACTACAAAATGAGGAGAAAGACCGTTTCATCGATGCCATCTATACCCGTCCCACTTAAGTCGCGCATATCATTACTGGAACATCTAGAGAGGCATGTGGCTCTGCTCATGACGATTTCAATCGTGATATACAACCAGATTATACAGCATGGTTTTGCTCAACATTAAGCCCCGGATTCTTTCTGCATGCAGGGTCAGGACACGGGGGTTGTTGGCAGCCCTGTCAACACCCCAGGTTATATTCTGAGCGACGTCCTTTTGAGCATTCCGCACAGAGGGCGGTCGCACTACTTTATAGCCGTTGAAAGGAAAAACGCCCCTATTCGTGTTCTACTAATAGACCGGCAATTAGTCGTTTTTATAGTATTAAAACCAGATTTTGTCAAAATATAATTTGCATTGTTATTTTCAACTTAAACCATGACCCACATGACCTGAAACCGAACCAATAAACTGTTTATATTCAACATTATAAAATAGCTATGTATGACTAAATTTGCTAGAGCAGTTATTCCATTCGCTTAAATTTAATAGTTTGGTAAGGCAAAGCTGCATGGAATTTTACAACAACTAAAGAGTAAGTAAGTAAGTATTTTTTGAATTGCTCTAAATTATATAATAAAGCATAGTAATACTGTCTACGTATCCACACCAATTAAATTTTTGGTTACTTGGATATCTTTGCTGGATATCCTTAGTTTAATATACCTTAGTTTAGTATTTATATATGTATATTATCTTTGGAATATAAATAATGTTTTCTGCACAAACGCAATAACAGTAATATGTGACGCCTATAATAATTAATTAAAACATTAATGAATGTCACATCTTACACATCTGATTCCAATAAATATGTGGAATGTTTTTATACCATACACCCATAGGGTGAAATGGTATATTAAAGTCGCCAAAATGTATGTAACAGGCAGAAGGAAGCTTTTCCGACCCCATAAAGTATATATATTCTTGATCAGTATCAACAGCCGAGTCGATCCAGCCATGTCCGTCTGTCCGTCCGTATGAACGCCTAGATCTCGGAGACTATAAGAGATAGAGCCACCAAATTTGGAATGTAGGCTCGTGTAGTATGTAGAGTGATCGAGTTTGTTTCAAATTTTTGCCACGCCCCTTTCCGCCCCCGCAATTCAAAAAAAACGTTTATCTCAAAAACTATTGCAGCTAGAGACACCATATTTGCTATGTATATTTTCTTAGTATATGCGCTCATTTTGTATGTACAAAGATTTTGCCACGCCCCTTTCCGCCCCCGACATTTGAAAAAATCGATTATCTCCCGGAATTTTTAACCTTGTGGCACACTTGAAATCGATACTAATACCCAGCAAAATACCAAATTTGATCAAAATCGGACAAACGGACCGGAGTTGGCCGTTGGCGGGTGGTGGCGCTAAGGTGCTCATATGTATGCATGAGTGAGTGAGATACTAAGATATGCTTGTAAAAAGCATGTGAACAGAATTTTTTTGAAATAGGCAAATGCATTTGTTATTACAAATTTGAAATATTTTTTTGCTGGTGTATGGTATACCTAAGTCGGCGAGACGACTTACTTGCCGACTTGGGTATACCATGCTTGGTGCATGTAAAACAAATGGTGAAAAATTTCGAAGACCCAATCTATGTATGTATGTATGTATGTCTATTTAATTGTTTTTACATGACTCATAGCTTACTCTACGCTCGCTCACTCTACAAACACACGAGCACTCTATCGCCGCCACGGGCCTACTGAAAGGTAGTTCCGTCAGGTATAATAAAACTATTGTGGTTACCGAATAATTTTTTTTTCTATCGTATATTTTGGATGTTTCTAGTCCGTTTTCAAAAATATTTGGTAGGTTGGTAGAAATATATATAAATATACAATATTAATAAATCTGCCGAATTACAAACTTGCCGAATTGATTATGATAGTGAACAAATTAATTAATTTCTAATTTCTAAATTATGGAGGCGAAAGTGGGCGTGGCAAAATATTTAAACAATTATAATCTGCGCGCATACCAAATTTGGTGACCTGAAATTTGTTAGTTTTCGAGAAAATTAGTTTGCGGGGGCAAATGTGGCTGTGGCAAACTTTTTAAGCAGCCAATATCTGCGCGTCTATTTAGCCAGTATACATACCAATTTTAATGTTTCTAGCTGTTTTAGTTGTTAAGAAAATCAGTTTTATGTAAATTCTTCGTGCTAACTATACCAAATTTTATGTCCATAGCTAATATAGGTTTACGGAATACCAAAACCAGAGGGCCGGGGCTAACTTCGACCGCGTCAAAGTTTGTATACCCATGCAAGTTTTTTAGTAGTTCATTTATCTAAACTAACTGTTTTATCTAAAAAGGGTAATGTTTGCGAAAGAACGGCCTTCAATCTTAGCATAGGATATAACGAACTTTCTGATGAAAGTCACTGTTTTCCACCGATCGTTCCTATGGGAGCTATATGATATAGTTACCCGATCTTTACCGAATTCGGCACAGTCATTAACAGATATATTTAATTGTCAAATGTTTAATTTGAGAGCAATCGCATTAAAAGTAACGAAGTCATTGACAAAAGTCACTGTTTTCGACGGATCGTTCCTATGGGAGGTATATGATATAGTCACCCGATCTTGACCAAATTTGGCACAGTCGTTTATAGTTACAATAAACTTACTTATATTAAATTTCACGACAATAGGTTAAAAAGTAATGAAGTTTTTGAGAAAAGTCACTGTTCGTGACTTTGCCGTTTGTATGGGAGCTATATGCTATAGACACCCGATCTTGATCAATTTTGGCACAATTATTTATAAGAACACAAAACTGTTCGTGACTTTGACGTTTGTATGGGAGCTATATGATATAGTGGTCCGATCCGGCTGAATCCGAGATATACAACGCCTGCAGTATATACAAGCCTACGTGCATCTTTCAGCTCTGTAGCTCTTACGGTTTCGGAGGAGTTCGCGTTGATCCAGACGGACGGACGGACGAACGGACGGACGGACATGGCTATTTGAACTCGTCTCGTCGTGCTGATCAAGAATATATATACTTTACATATATGGTCTGAGATGCTTCGTTCTATGCGTTGCACACTTCTGACCAAAATTAATATACCCTTTTTGCAAGGGTATAAAAAGACAAATTTGTGGGTATACTGAGCCAGTACACATTCCAAATTTAGTTCTAGATTTATTGGCTTTCGAGGCAATCAGTTTTATTTAATTTGCGGGGGCGGAAGAAGGCGTGGCAAAATTTTGAAATAAACTTGAACACCATAGATACAGGAGTCTTAGTACCAAATTCGGTTACTTTAGCTCTTACAGTCTCCGAGATCTATGTGTTCATAAGGACGGACATGGCTAACTCAACTCGGCTGTTAATCCTCATCAAGAATATATGTATATACTTCATGGGGTCGGAAAAGCTTCCTTCAGCCTGTTACATACATTTTGGCGACTTTAATGTACCATTTCACCCTTTGTGTGCATAGTATAAAAAGTTTATAGAATAAGTTTTATTGGATTTGATGCGCAGGGTAATACCCTGTCTCCTGATACGTAATTTAGCCTTTCATCCTAAACTTTAGAATCAACTTTTAGAACCGAAAAACTTTAAAATTGTTCGAATTATTTGGAAATAACAAATAAGATACGATAAGTTATAACTTATTCTAGATAATACGAATTGTAAAGGTTCAAGGTATTATCAATAAAGTACCATTTGGACATTTATCACTTAAAACAAAAGATTTATGGCCAGACTAACTAACTAAAGTTTATGTACCCTCGTAAAAAGGGACGACGAGGCGAGTTTATATAGCCATGTCCGTCTGGATCAGCAGAAAAATTAAATTAAATTAAACATTATGCATGTGGGCTTATATACATACATACATTTGTATGTGTCGGATTCAGCAGATTTTGGATTTGTTTGTTTTGTATACCTATTAATAACTGTACTAAATTTTATCAAAATCGGATGACTATATCATGTAGCTGCATCGTTATTATCCTTTTTATTTTCTCATAAAAGTTAATATCTGTCAGTTTAAATAAATAAAGAAATATATTATTTAGCTGTTATACAAACAGAAAATAAAATGCTTCTTTCGCGTTAGACCCTAACATTACGGGTAAGACAGGGGTAACAAAAAAACTTGCAAGGGTATACAAAGTTCTGCGCGGCTGAAGTCATTTTCGGCCTTTTGGTTCCACTACTCTTTTCTTACCTACAGGCGTCAAAGCTCAAAAACATTCTATATAACAAAGTATATTTTCCTCCAAAGTGCGGCCTACAAACTCAAGCTGCTATGCGATTTAGTTCGAATTTGCCAAAATTATAGATTACTATATTAAGAAGGAATACAAGTTTTTTGACCAATAAATTTGATTAACTTGGTTTGATTAAGATTTGATAACTACATACATATATCATATAACTGTCATTGGAAAAATTCCAATTTTATTTTAAGGTCGGAGATACTTCCTTCTCTGCATTGCACACTTCTAACAAAAATTAATATATTTTTTTAACAGGGTTATAATAAACTTGGAAAATATCGAGAAATATTGCCAATGAGTCATGGGTACACCGTTGATTAATTAATATATGTAGTTAACGAACTGCCTATTTACGATTAACGGTACTATGTTCGATCATATGCTAAATTATTTTTCTTAGAAATAAAATTCGCATACTTTTGTGGCTTCTACTGCTTGTTACCCGATTGATGTTTATAATAATAATTATTTTAATCCTGAATTAAAAAAACAAACAATACCGTTTTGTACTATCACAATTTTCCAAATAAATCGCTTTAATTTTGAAACAAACTGGGGTCGTTATGAGAATAGGCACAACCACATATCATCACCCCGCGTGTCTGTGTCATCCAGCTAGCTGGGATTTTATTATGTTATTCAATTATTAGTACGATGCTGCTGCTATTGTAAGGAATCATAAAGCCGTGTAATCCACAAGCAGCTCTTAAGTGCATGCCTTTTATTTGCGCCGCTGGTCCCCATTAGATCGGCCGACCCGCAGTGTGTGGGTATTACTCTGGGCTCTATTCCTCTTGACAGTCCAACCACCGAATTGTGCCGCACCGCAAGCATTGCCACTCCACTCAAGCTGGCAAACACGGCGAGGGAAATTTGGCAGAATGGATGAATCAATTTCATAATATACCATACACACAAATACAAATAAAATCGCATCATGTGCAATTATTATTCCATAATTTGTTGAATTTCGTCTTTAAAGTTAGAGGGTGAAAAAGTCAATAGCTTGCGGTTGGGTTACCCAGTCGACCGGACGGAAGGCGGCGTTTCCATTGTTGATTATACCTGATCTATGTATTCATTAATCTGTGAACTAGGAACTTTTGGACAATTTCCAACAAGTAGGATGCTTCAAAATTGAACTTCTCGAATAAAACGTTATAAACTTTTCATTTTAAATACGCCGGCATTGGCAGCAATAATACCATAGTGCACCATGACAGAGTTTAATGAGGCGTCCCTTATAGAAGGCTAATTCAGGTAAATTTTTTATTCAGGACAACAAAAAATAAGTCGTGAAATTGTTAGTAGACAAGTATTTAAATTCCCTTTTCTCTACGTTCATCTTATCTTGTGTTCCTTTTCTCAAGGAGCTCTTGACGAATGAGGAAAATATATTCAATTTTCCTCAGTGGTTACGCGATTTCAGACGATAATGGAAATTTTCCGCACAATTGACAATTAATTAACTGATTGTTCACCTTAAGTACTGAACACATTTGCATTCCGAAAGGTTGAAACTCATTTTAATAAGAGCCCACTCCGCCGAAAGTTACGGAGGAATAGAACACATTACCGAAGGAAAAATATGCATGCATTCTGGTAAATCACAGCACGGCTGAACTAAAAGTCAAACTGGGAAGCTGATATAGAAATACGCATACATAAATAATCTTACCTATAGCTTTGGGATCCAATTGGTACGGAGGTATGCCACAATGCGCGGGGGGCGGTGTTGTCATTGGGTCTCCATTATGACAGAAAAAAGGAGGTAGTCCTATTTTATTTGCCTGTAAGAGATTTAAGACAGTTTAACTTGTGTGTGCATGGTACAATAGTGGGCAAAATAAGTAAACTCTTCAAATTTCGTAATACATTTGAACTTAGTAATAATTGATATATTTAAAACGACCCTGAAAAGAACAATCCATCCATCTTTTCCATATTCGGGAAAGCTGCCTTCTGTTACATTCTTTTTGGGGTCTTTATTGTGGACCAAGAGAGCGATCGTACAAGTCAGAGGGTCAACACATGGGGGTGCACTGCTTTAAATGAATATATGCCAAATGCTCATTACTTTGACAAAGGCAAACTATTATTATTTGTTTAAAACATCGCAAATGTTTTCCCTTTTCAAACAAACTACAGTTATAGTTTAAAGCATCTACTCATATGTGGACATACATATGTACATATGTACTTATATGTACATACATATCCGTGAAGTTGTAGATTATGAAATTCTTTTAATTTTACGAAAACGCCATTTGTCTTGTTTCTCTATAGTCTATATTGCATTTGAATACTATCTGATACAATTTACAAAATCTGAAAATTTGAACCGCATGATATTATAACTACGGACATTTTCCAACAAGAGATGAATCCTGATAAATTTATATCGAGAGACTAAGAAATATTGTAATAGTGTATGGAATTTTTAGTTCAGGCTGTATAAAAAAAGAGTATGTACATATGTATAGTATGTTTAAAAGAGAGTATACGCTTAGCTGTTTATATGTACATTTGTAAATACGTGAATTTCTGTTTGCAATTTGTCTGTGGTAAAAATAAGTGTGTATGTAAGTATGTATGTAGGAATATGTGTGCTTTGCAAACGAACTCTTGTAGGCTCATTGGCCTAAGGGGTTGAGGAAGTTGGGGAGTTGTGGCCTTACGCCAGGATGAACTACTATGCATCAACAAGAGGAGTTGAGGGCATTAAACTTTGCATTTCGTTGGCATTGTGACCTGTGCTTCATCTTTGTGGTGTTCTCACCATACTGAACTCTCTACCATTCCCGGGACTATCAATAAGGCAGAAAAAGAGTTAAAGAGAATGACTAAGAACACAAAATGGAAACAGAGAGCAGTTAAATGAAATAATTCAGAGCCATCATTAATTTTCCTAAAACATCGTGGCATTATTTAAATCACAAATATTTCCACCAAAAGAGCATTTAATAGGAAATAAACTTGACTGTTTCAAGCACTTCTCTCTCTTAAAAATGGTCCGTCCGTCCGTACGTCCGCCTGTCCGTTTGTCCGTCTGTCCGTATGAACACGTAGATCTCAGAAACTATAAGAGCTAGAGTTACCAAATTTGGTACGTAGACTCGTGTATTAACTACGGTGGTCAATTTTATTTCAAATTTTCGCCACGCCCCCGAAATTTAAACAAATTTTGATTTTCTTAAAGACTATAATAGCTAAAGACATCAAATTTGGAATGATTAATCCTTTAGTAAGCGCGCAGACATTTGTTGCTAACCACCAAATTTGGTATGTATTTGCTTAATAAATGCGCATATTTTGTATATGCAAAGATTTTATCAAGCCCCTTTCCGCCCCCGTAATTTGGGAAAACTCGATCATCTCAATTTTTTACCTTTTGTAATCAAATTTGGCACACTTGAATTTGATACTAATACCCAGCAAAACACCAAATTTGATCAAAATCGGACAAAAAATAACCAAGTTATGCATGTAAACATTTTTTCAGTTGGCCGTTGGCTGGTGGCGGCGCTAGGGTGCTCGTAAGCTTGAGTAAGCGAGATACTAAGATATGAAATTTTTTAGGGGCTTTTTATTACCCGGATGAGATAAAGTATGAAAATCTTTGAAAAAACTCTATTATCTCCCGTAATTTTCTACCTTGTTCAATCAAATTAAATTAAATTTGATACTAATAGCGAGATACTGCCGAGATTCAATATATTTTAATGTAAACGTTTCCGTTTTTACAGGTGAGGCACTGTTCGAGTTTCTGATGCACTAAACGAAACGAAAGAGGTATGTAAAATATCTCTTATGATACAAATATTCAGTACTAGGCCAGTTAGTATTCTAGCGCGAACATGATGAGTTTTTATTTGCTACTCTTGAAAATCATTGATGAACACTTACACCTAATTACCTGACCTCTACATTTTTCCTGCATTATTTCGGGTCGAAGTCACTGAAACTAAACGATATTTCCTTATATACCTTCCAGGATCTAGATCAAGTCTTGATTGGGATGATACCAACCAATAAAATCCAAGATTAGGCGTTTCTTCGTTGGTGATCTTGCAGGTAAATTATTCTGTCCCATAATATTCCAATAATATTTATAGTCATGATGAGTTTTCTTCGGATTCCCCATCATTTAAAATAATTTGTATTATTAATAAATGAAAGTAATCAAGTTTCTGTACCACAAAACCTTTATTATTTCTATAATCTGATAAATACGTTCTATCTAAACCATTTCCGTATTTAATTTTTTAGATTTATAAAAATAAATGCAGTATTTGCGACCGATTCGGGAATTATCGATCTACACGACAGGTAAAACACTTAGGATATTAATATATTTAATGCAATTATAATATAACCTGTGATGATAAATTTACCCAGCTCGCTTTGATTTACTATGAAGAAAACTGTTCCATATCCAACGCAAAACTAAATTGCTGATCAAACATACATATATGCATATTGCCTTCTGATCTATCATGTCCGCTAACTCATTTTCAAATCTTTTCTTTACAGGGAGCTAATACGGTTTCGACGAAACAAAATGCACCATATGAAATTGAATGTAAGTTGCGCTATTTTATACCCTTGCAGAGGGTATTATAAAATTGGTCAGATGTTTGTAACGCACAGAAGGAGACGTTTCCGACCCCATAAAGTATATACATATTTTCTTGATCAGCATGAGAAGCTGAGTCGATATAGCCATGTCCGTCTGTCCGTCCGTCCGTCCGTCTGTGCAAATCAACTTCACGCTGGCATCTTAAGAGCAATCGGAATGAAATTTGATATTTGAGCTACTTTTAGCCGGGAGCTGATTAAGTATGAAAATTGTCAGGATCGGACTACTATATCATATAGCTCTGGAGCAAACATTTTTGCAAAAATTGGAGTATCCCCATGAAATTTACCAATATATAACTTGATACCAATATATAACTAAATACCAGATATAACTTGATATAAAATCTCAGATCCCAAAATTTGAATCTGATCGGATAAATAGAACACAAGTTACAGTCAATACAAATCGGTTCAAGCGCTGCCGGCAGAACTGCTTGCTGCCTACTACATGCATACACACACACAGACGCAGCTCTACACGAACTGTTTGTGTATGCGTATTGTGCTTTGCTTAGGGAATGATGGAAGAAGAAGAAAAATTGGAGTAAAAAGAGAAATGATGTTTTGTTTTGTGTTGATGAATTAAGTTGCAGGGAAACAAATTTCAAAATGTAAAAAAATTATTTCCAAGGACTGCAAGGGTATATAAACTTCGGCATTGCCAAAGTTAGCTTCTTTGATATTTTTTTACTAACGAGGTGCTGCCTCCAAGTCACCCAACGATACATGCTTGTTTCGTGGAGTAAGCGAAACAGCATTGGTTTGATACACGGCATTTGAAAGAAATAATAGTAAATTGAAAACAAGACTTTTACACTTTTTATACCCTTGCAAAAAGGGTACAATAAATTTTGTCAGAAGAGTGTACCGCATATAAGGAATCATCTCTGACAATATAAAGTATACATATATATAGATGAGTTGTCTAAGTGACCCAGTCATTTAGTCAACTGAACAACGAGGATCCGGGTTCGAATCCCAGGCAGGCTAGTGTATGGATGTAGTTCTCGTCTAAGCCGAAGGCCTTAGTTGCCGGTGCTTGTAAAAATATAGTTATGTTGATAGTTTACAGCTATAGGATAGGATAGGATATAGGATATACTTTAATAATAATAATAACCAGAGGGCCGGGGTTAACTTGTATACCCTTACAACTGTTTTTTTTTTGAAACTTCGTTATTTCCTATGCCAAGATTGTAGTCCGTTCTTTTGAAAACATTACCCTTTTTAGATAAAACGTTTTTCCACTTTGATAGCTATAGGTAACCAAAGAGTTAGCAAAAAAGTTGCAAGGGTATACAAACTTTGACGCGTTCGAATTTAGCCCCGGTCCTCTGGTTGTACCTAATTTATCCAATTTCTCTATTTCAGATGGGATTTGAGAATTATATTTAGAAACCTATGCACCCATAGGGTTAAATGGTATATTAAAGTCGCCAAAATGTATGTTACACGCAGAAGGAAGCATAAAGTGTATATATTCTTGATCGGGATCAACAGCCGAGTCGATATAGACATGTCCATCCGTCCGTCCGTCCGTCTGTCCGTATGAACACGTAGATCTCAGAGACTATAAGAGCTAGAGTCACCAAACATGATACGTAGACTCATGTATTACCTACGGTGGTCAAGTTTATTTCAAATGTTTGCCACGCCCCCCTCCGCCCACGAAATTTAAACAATTTTGATTTTCTTAAAGACTATAATAGCTAAAGACATCAAAATTTGGTATGATTAATCCTTTAGTGAGCGCGCAAAAACTAGTTGCAAAAAAAATTTGCCACGCCCCCTCCGCCCCCGCAATTGAAACAAAACCGATTTTCTTAAAGACTATAATAGCTAGAGACATCAAATTTCGTATGTGTGTTTGCTTAAGAAATGCGCATATTTTGTATATGCAAAGATTTTGACACGTCCCTTTCCACCCCCGTAATTTGGGAAAACTCGATTATCTCACGTAATTTTTTACCTTTTGTAACCAAATTTGGCACACTTGAATTTGATACTAATACCCAGCAAAACACCAAATTTGATCAAAATCGGACAAAAAATAGCCAAGTTATGCATATAAACGTTTTTCCAAAAGGCCTGAGTTGCTCGTTGGCTGGTGGGGGCGCTAGGGTGCTCGTAAGCTTGCGTGAGCGAGATACTGAGATATGCTTCTAAAAATCATGTAATCAGAATTTTTGAAAAAAAACGTAAATGCATTTGTTATTATAAATTTTTAAATATTTGTTTTACTGGTGTATGGTGTACCTAAGTCGGCGAGACGACTTACTTCATTTTTATTTTTATTTTAAACACCTACTTCCGCCCCCGTAATTTAGATAAAATTGATTTTCTCGAGGACCAAAGCCACCAAATTTTGTATGTAGACTTGTGCAGTGTGCGCACAGATTATTATTATTTAAAATTTTTACCACGCTCGCTTTCGTCTCAATATTCTAGGATTCAAATTCAGCATACTAATAAGTCTTATTAATATCTACCTATCTAGTAAATTGTTTTAAATTCGGACTAGAAACCTCCAAAATATACTTGTAGAAGTGTTTCACTAGGCGGTTCTTTAGGGCGGAGTTAGCCGTAGGCTTGTGCCGGCGCTAGAGTGCTCGTAGGTTGGTAAGATGGAGCGAGATAGCATATGTGAAAAGAATTTAAAAAAGTTATGTATGTATGTACATTTCATCATCGCAATTAAAAATAATAATTCTACTTGGTGCATGGTATACCGATATCGGCGAGACGACTTACTTTCTTCATTTATAATTGATCGTTATTTTGATCTTTGCTAAAATAAAATATGTATGAATGTATTTAAAACGTTCATTGGTGCTCCAGCAATCAGTTTTGATCCTAATATAGTGTTAATAATAATCAACAATTATTCAAATATTATTTTGGAGACAATATTTTACAGGCCTTCAAACTTTCGTAGAAACGTCGATACATACATTTGTATTTGTTGATACAGAAATAAATACATCATTGTGAGTATAAATACATGCTTATATTTGTATCTACGTACATATGTATGTATGTATGAATTTTTTTTATTCATATACATATGTATGTATGCATGTATGTGTGTTTAAGTTATCGCTGATGTTGTCGTACTTGTTGTGGCTTGATGAATAAAACAAAAAACAACAAGCAGCAGTGGCTACAACGGCAAACGAGTCAGCGAAACTGAAAATATGCCTTTGATGTAGCCGCCGCTAAACGAATATAAAACGTGCCGCCAACGCCGCTTTCCCGCTGCATGTACATACATACATATATGTAGTATCCACATACTCGTACATACACATACACACACACATTTATACATATACACCCGCTGCCACCCCACAATGCTCGAAAACGTATGCAGACGTACTTGGCTCAGTTTCATCAGCCGGCAGGCAAGGTTCGTTTGTGCCATATGAATTTGTCGTTTTGCTACTTAGCATACAAATACATTGATGTACCAATCTATATATGTATGTATGTATATGTATAGGCATGAAATATTAAATAGACACAATCGATACTCTATTAAAATGTTTTGTGTTTTGGATCTAGTTCTCTAGTTTTTAAATCATGAAATAGAATGTTAATGATATCACTTTCTGATCAGGTTTTACATATGTATAAATACATATAAATACATTTGTATTTATAATAATACATTCGTCTATCCAACAACAAGCACGAATTTCTGTTTCCATAAGATTCAGATACAACGGCACAGCGGAATTCTACCCAGTACGATTTATTTCATTTATTATTATTTAGTCCTTATTATTTTCTGTAGGACTAGCAAAATATTTCTAAAACTAACTAATCCCTGTTTACCCTAAATGTGAACTTTCGGCTAATTTCGATTCATTACGATGAGCGGTATTTTTCGCATATTACAGAAGGACGTAGAAACTAAAACAAGATAATAAACAAATGAAGCAAATAAGTGCTATCGCCGACTTTGGTATACTATGCACCGTCAACAACTGTTTTAAATTTATAAGACCAAATGTGTGTATATAGAATTATTTCAATTTGCTGTATAGCAAATACATCCCACAACTTGTCTATTTTTAGTTTGATTTTAATAATTTTACAAATAAATATTACAATAGAAAATAAAAATAAATATATGAACGGATGCACCCACGGATCGATGGACATAGATCGACTCGACTGTTGATGCTTGGTAATCGAAATTATATATACTTTATGGGGTCATCTTTTACTTTTTATATCGAACATTACTGTTTCCTGGTATTTAGTCAAGTTCAGAACAGGCTGTTTTAAAATTTGACTATTTTTAAATTAAAGCAAAATTGTAAATTTACATGAGAAAATAAGTTTGTACACATGTACAAACCTATGTATGGACATACATATGTATTGGATGTTCATTCAGCAAATTCCTCTTGGTTAGCGTTGGGTAGGTAAATTAAAATAAAAAAGGCTTTAACAAAAAATTTATTAAGAATTGGATAAAAAAGGAAGAAATTGGACGCCATTGTTTAAACCCGAACCAAACTCAGCAAAAGATTTGGGGGTTGTTCTTGGTCTGTTAAAGAAAAAAATACGCCAATGCTCGTTACTTTGGGTGGTTGCTTTTGTTGTTGTAGTTGCGGCAATCGGCTAGCTGGTTTTTTAGATTTCTTCTTTCGCTCGTAATACCGCACGAACAGTCGAATCCTTCGAAACTTGTGCAGTTAACGTGAGAGTAGAGTGCGTCGTTGACTACGTATACGTTCATGTGTTAGAGTAGGACCAAAAAACGAGTGTATGTCTGTACATGGGGTGGATGAGCGGGTGTATGGTATAGTGTGGGAGTATACCAAACGAAAGGACAACGAGCCGACAACTTCGATGCTGACGTTAAGAAGGGTGGAGCAAAATGAGGTCTGCATACTGAAACTGTGGGGTGGTTGGTTGGTTGCAATACGCCGAACCGTTGTCGTTGATTAAAGGGATTTAAATTGAAATACTTTTATGGCGACAAGAAATACACAAAGATTCAAAAATTTTCAGTACGAATTACATTTCTCCTTCCATAAATGGTTTCCTTCATGATTTCGAGGGGAAGAAATCGATTCGCTTATGACTGTATTACAGTCACTGTAACATACATACATATGTACATACATATGTATGTATGAATTTGGGTCTGTATGTTTTAAACTTTTTTATGCATACATACATACATATGTATGTACATATATACACATGTATGTATTTTAGATGTAAAGCTATTAATAAAGATAGTATACGTAATTTCAGAAAGTAATGAAAACGGCAATCAAAAAGTTAAATTTAGCTTAAAAATTTAATATTTAATTTATTTATGTATGCACATACATATGAAGATGAAGTCCAAAATTTCCAATACATAGATCAGCAAATCAAATCTGCTTGCTTTTACAGTCCCTGATATTTTACGGCATATGTACATATTCAGATGGATAAACAGCGTTAATGGTTTTTATACTATTGCAGAGGGTATTATAAAGTTGGTCAAATGGCGACGCAGAAGGCGACCTTTCCGACCCCATAAAGTAATATAATATATATTCTTGATTAGCATGAGAATCTGAGCCGATAAAGCCATGCCCGTCTGTCCGTCCGTCCGTCGGTGCGTATGAGATTTACTCAGCCATCTTAAGAGCTATTGGGATGATATTTGAGCTACTTATGTATAAGCCGGTTAAATAAAGTATGAAAATTGTCAGGATCAGACTACTATATCATATAGTTATAGAAGAAACATTGGTGAAATTTACTAATATAATTTTTATAAAAACATCAGATCCAAAAATTTTAATTTGATCAGAAAAATAGAACACAAGTTACAGTCAATATAAATCAGCGTTGCTTGCTGCCTACTACGTCATTGTTCGAAATGAACAGAGCAGAAAAGATAATTTGAAGTTTTTGTTTGTGTATTGATGAATTGAGTTGCATGAAAAGAATTTTGAACATGTTAAAAAATTATAGACAAGTTAGCTTCTTTGATATTTCTTGATCAGCTTGCAAAGCCGAGTCTATATACTTATGTATGTCCTTCCACTTGGAAAAGTTTCAATTACATTGGATGTTTATCCAGAACTCACTGCTTACTATGTCCTTGCTCTTATGGCTGGGGCCGAGCAAAGCAACCAAAAGTTTTATTATTATACACAAACCGCCACAAAGCTGCTAAAAAAGTGTGTGTGTGTGTGTGTGTGTGTGTGTAAACGTGTTGATCCCTGAAATGTATGTATGTAAGTAAATCTACACATACAAATGGACTGCAAAGAAGCCATTAACCCTTGTTTTAAAATTTAAATATCACGTTCAAGGACTGCAAATATTGCAGAAGAATTTCGGATTTCGTAGGTGAGTAACAGTCGTTAAAGGAACCTACTTAGGTTTTAAAACTTGGAGAACCCAGTTTACTAAACCTAACTCGTCTTCCACTTTGGAGCCTACCTGTTGTTACACCGGCTGACATGCCTAGATATTCCTTAGCCTAGGGCCTGACAACTTGCCTTGTTGGCATTTTAGTTTAAGATGTTTGCCAGTAGATTTGTACTTAACCTCTCATTGTTGTCATTGTCCAGGACAAGTGAAAAAGTACGCCACGTACGAAGAAGAGCGGACAACTAAAATTCGAAGTGGCAAGCCACGTGGGGTGTATTTACTGGGGCGTGCAACAGACTTAAGAAGGAAACGGAGATGTCGCATCACGGAGTCTGGAGTCGTTTGGTGATACAATAGCATTAGGTATCCCCCTGCAATACTTCTGTACCCAATTCGGACAGTTGTGCGGTCAAGTCCACACAGTGCAAATACCAGACCGTAAGTGTATCTGTGTGAAGGCCGAAAAATTGAATTGACGCCATTAACAACAGTCAAGAAGCGTATCGTCGCAGGATGGAGGAGGGATGTGTGTGTGTGGCTGTTTATGTGGTTAAACTCCACATGTCCGTTTCCTTTTGTCGTTAGAACCAAAAAACAAGTAAAAATATCATCGTTTGATATATTGAGCACAATTATTTGCGCAAAACATTAAGACTCCCAACAACAAAAGTGAAGACTGTGATTGTAATAAGAGATTTCCTAACGGCACCTTTTTAATCTTAATGTGCTCTATTAATACGGCAAATTAAATGCGTTATGATGCATTGATCAGAGAAAAGGATACTAACACATTTGTAATTCTATTGTGTTGTACTACTATTGGTTCTAGTTGTTTAGGGCTGCGCCTGAGCATTGTATTTAGATATATGAACTCACCATGTGGTGCAGGAATATAGAACGTTCATATGTACTCGAAGATGCTTTCATCTATGACACCCTTTTTCAAGGATATAAGTGCCAATGTTCCTCGTGTCTATCTCTAACCTTTAATTATTACAACAGTTTGCAGGAAAAGTATAGAACTTTTAATATCCCTTTACTTAGTTTGCATGGTCAACCAAGGTAAATTATAGAGTCCACATCCTACAAAAAAGTATTATTGAATATTTATATTTATAAAACTGTCAGAAGGACGGGGGTGGAAACATGCAACATTACAAATCGTAGTGATAATTTGACAAACACTCCCCTTTTGACCATCGTTTGCAGTCTATATTAAGCAGGCTGTAATAAGCTGGGTCGTCCTCATTTATCTATATGAATATACTTATACATACAAACGCATACGTTGTAATTACCCACAGGGTATATGTTGTAACTTACAACTTGTAAGTAATACATAGTTCAATGCACATGGACTGGTAATCTGGTACATGAAACAGTTCAACAAGATAAAGTCGTCCCTTAGACATCATTAAACCCTGCGATAAGTGAAAAGACTACATAAAATCTATAAAGCCAAATTTATAAACGACATTTTTAACATTGCTGGACACAATAATTTAAATACTATACTAAGCTCCAGCTAGTATAGTATTTGAACTAATTCGACTACAAGGAATAAAAACTAAAAATCATACCATTTTAATAACCGCTATGGCTTATGTTTCAAGATGTTAGAATTCAAATGTCCTTGTTTAAATCCACAAAGAGAACGTTTTAGCTAATACTCTTATGGGGATAAGTCCTCTTAGGAATTGCTGTTTTCAAAGAATATAAATAAATAAATCCTACATGTCCTCGGAAAAAGGCCGTGTTGAACTTTCCATTGTATTGTACATGTGCCTATACATAATTCTAAAGAAGTTCTGTTCGGCTATTGTTATAATAAACAGCAGATTACATCAACATAAGGTGGTGGGGAGTTTCAAAAGATACAATAAATAATATTCGAGCCTCCCTAAAACCCCCCCTATGCTTCGTAAATGGACAAAGAAGTGTGCTTACCATAGTCACCGGTAGACCGCCAGGACCACCATTGGCATATGAATATGGCGATACCAAATATCCCATGTTGAAGCTAGGTGTATGCGGTTCGAGCTTATCTGGAATTATAAAAATGAATGAGAATGGATGAGTACAATTGTAATTATTTATCAATTATTTTGAGATTCCGAAAAATGTCGTAACTTTTTTGGGGGGACCGGATAATGTCTATGCGACCATTAGAATTTACATACGGTGGACAGTTTTTTTACCATATTTGGAACTACGAAACTCAGCTACCAGTCGAAAATAGATACTAGGACACGCCGACAGTTACAAATTGATATGGCCTTAGTACATAATATTTGTACATGTTCCCAACTTTTTTATACCCTTGCAAAAAGGGTATATTAATTTTGGTCAGAAGTGTGCAACGCATAGAACGAAGCATCTCCGACCATATAAAGTATATATATTCTTGATCAGCACGACGAGACGAGTTCAAATAACCATGTCCGTCGGTCCGTCCGTCTGGATCGATGCGAACTCCTCCTAGACCGTAAGAGCTACAAAGCTGAAATTTTGCACGTAGGCTTGTATATACTGCAGGGTTTGTATATCTCGGATTCAGTCGGATCGGACAACTATATCATATAGCTCCCATACAAACGGCAAAGTCACGAACAGTGACTTTTCTCAATAACTTCGTTATTTTATCACCAATTGCCATAAAAGTTGGTATTGGTCAGTTTTGTGTTCTTATTAATAATTGTGCCAAATTTGATCAAGATCGGGTGACTATATCATATAGCTCCCATACAAACGGCAAAGTCACGAACAGTGACTTTTCTCAATAACTTCGTTACTTTTGATGCGATTGCTTTCAAATTTAACATTTGTCAGTTTAATATATCTGTTAATGACTGTGCCGAATTTGGTAAAGATCGGGTAACTATATCATATAGCTCCCATAGGAAGGATTGGTGGAAAACAGTGACTTTCATCAGAAAGTTCGTTATATCCTATGCTAAGATTGAAGGCCGTTCTTTCGCAAACATTACCCTTTTTAGATAAAACAGTTAGTTTAGATAAAAGAGTTACTAACAAACTTGCAAGGGTATACAAACTTTGACGCGGTCGAAGTTAGCCCCGGCCCTCTGGTTTTGAATATCAATACATAACCTTCAAACTCTTAATCTGTCCCTTTCTATTTCGCTATACTCGCATACTTCTTTTTGTACGCCGTTCTCCCAACCCCTTACAATTGGTATACATGTGTTTTACACTTCACACTATATTATTGAAATTTGCCAATATAATGTTTCTTACTCCGAAACTATCTCATTAGTACACTTTATAAAGGTACTCCCACTCCTTCGCCGATTCATTCAGTGATATAGCACTAAAAGATATAGTGGGGCGTTCTGGACCATACACGCCAAAATGTATGTAACAGGCAGAAGGAAGCTTTTCCGACCCCATAAAGTATATACATATATTCTTGATCAGAATCAGCCGAGTCGATCTTAGCCTTGACCGTCCGTCCGTCTGTTCGTATAAACATCTAGATCTCGGAGACTGTAAGAGATAGAGCCACCAAATTTGGTATGTAGGCTCGTGTAGTATGTAAAGTGATCAAGTTTATTTCTAATTTTTGACACGCCCCTTTCCACCCCCGTAATTTAAAAAAACGTTTTTCTCAAGAACTATTCTAGCTAGAGCCACCATATTTGGCATCTGCACGTTTTGTATATGTAAAGATTTTGCCACGCCCCTTTCCACCGCCGTAATTTGAATAAACTCGATTATCTCCCGTAATTTTTTACCTTGTGCAATCAAATTTGCCACACTTAAATTTGATACTAATATCCAGCAAAATGCCAATTTGATCTAAATCTGACTAAAAATAGCCAAGTTGTACATATGTATGTACATATAAACGTTTTTAAGGCCGGAGTTGGCCGTTGGCTGGTGGGGGCGCTAGGGTGCTCGTATGCATGTGAACAAGCATGTGAACAGAATTTTCAAAAAAGAAACGTAAATGCATATTATAAATTTGAAATAGTTGTTTTACTGGTGTATGGTATAGCTAAGTCGGCGAGACGACTAACTTACTTCATTATACTTTATCACGCGCAGGCTATAAACAGCTTAAATACCAAGTTTTAGCTTCTCTTGATCAAGAATATATGTAAGTATACAACTACTTTATGGCGTTGGAAAAGATTTCTTCTGTCTGTTACATACATTTTGCCCTTCAATACACAATTTTACTGGTCGCGCCGCACTTTGTATACCCATGCATGTTTTTTTGTTAATCTTCCCTATAGCCGTCAAGCAGAAAATAGGTTTTATATAAAGTCTAATGTTCGCAAAGGAACAGCCTTCCAGCTAAGGCTTTAGTAATCCGGCGCAAGTAGCTTGCTATGTTATCGTTTGTTTATATGCATGCTATCAAATTAAGTTATCCGATTATAATTAAATTTAGCAGAGTCATTAATAGGTATATAAAAGTGACAAACTTTTCATGAAAATCGCGTCAAAATAAATGAAGTTATTGATAAAAGTCGCGGTTTTCGACCGATCGTTCCTATGGTAGCTATATGAAATAGTCAACCAATTTTCATCAAATTCGGTCAGTCATTTGTAGGTATACAAATATTAGTTAATTATTATTATTAATGACAATAGTAGTTAGAGAGAAGTCACTGTCCGTGAAAGTGCCGTTTGAATGGAAGCTATGTATATGATATATTGATCCGCTAAATCAGCGATATAAAAACCGTGCAGTATATACAAGCCTACGTGCAAAATTTCAACTCTGTACCTTTACCGATCTAAAAGGAGTTGGTGTTTTCATTTCAATGCCAAAGTTTATATACTTATATTACTGCAAGGTAATATTTTTACATATTGAAAATTCTTTTCCTGCAACTCAATTCATCAATACACAAACAAAACCTTTAAATTATTACTCCTTTTACTACAATTTTTTTTCTTCTTCCCTCATTTATTTAAGCAAACCACGGCACGCATACACATACAGTTCATGTAGCGATGTGAGTATGTGCTCTGTTGATTTGATGATGACTGCCAGCAGCGCTTGAACCGCTTTATATTGACTGTAACTTGTGTTCTATTTATCCTATCAGATTCAAGTTTTGGTATATGAGGTTTTATATGCACTACTATCATATTAGTAAATTTCATGGGGATACTCCAATTTCTTTGGAAATGTTTCTCCTAGCTGAATCCGAGATATATGTACAACCCCTGCAGTATATACAAGCCTACATGCAAAATTTCAGCTCTGTAGCTCTTACGGTCTAGGGAGAGTTTTCGCTGATCCACACGGACGGACGGACATGGTTATTTGAACTCGTCTCGTCGTGCTGTTCAAGAATATATATACTTTATATGGTCGGAAATACTTCCTTCTATGCGTTGCACGCTTCTGACCGAAATTAATATACCATTTTTGCAAGGGTATATAAATGGTATATTAAAGTCGTCTAAATACTTTTCCCGATACGTTGACTCAGGAGTAGGTACTACAGGTAGTAACTACGGTTATCAAGTCCATGTCCAAGTCTAATAAAACTATTGTGGTTGTGTAAAAGTTTGTCAGGAGACGTTCCGCCCACATAATTCAAAAAAAAAAAAACGATTATCTTCCGCAAATTGCTACTGCAACTAAATGTGACACACTAATATCTGTCATCATTACTTAGCAAATTATGCTTTACTTGGTGCATGGTATACCGAAGTCGGCGAGACGACTTACTTCATTTAGCTTACAATTCATCCAATAAAATTATTAATAAGAGTTAGGCGAAGAGACAAAAAAGCAGCGCTGAAATGTACATAGGTACATATGTACATATGTATGTATGTATATTCTAGATTCATATGCGAGTATAATTAGTAGACGCATCAGTATTTGGCCTTCGGCCGTCATATACAAAAAATATTCTCTTCGGAACAATTAACAAAGCATTAAAATATTTAAATGAATTCGGACACACGCGTCAAGTGAACTAAACAACCAAAATGGTGATTAATCTATTAAGACTATGTACATATGTATATATTCATATATTTGTATCTATATGGTTAAGTACATACATTTATGTATTTGTATGTATGTACATATGTATGTTCTGCCTATGAAACATTGGAACTCAAGTTCCGAACCAAAATCTTTTATATACATACATACATACGTACAAATGTATGTACATAGATTAGAATTTATTATTTGTACATACATATATTGTAAATGGACAACAAGACAACCAACAGTATGTACGTCTGTACATACATACATACATATATATATGTATTGGTTAATGTACGTATTTATTTTATATTATATATTTGTTTGTATATGTATATAATGTATGTACATACATCCATACATAAATACATTAAAATGTACCACGTATAAAATGCAAGGAACAAATGCAATCATTGGTAAATTAACGTGTCGTACTTATCATTAAATAATTCACAGCTTGTTAGAAAAGCAAGCAAAGGTAAAAGAGATACGGACAAACAAGAAGGCAAAACAACAAAAGCAAGCCCAAGCCCCAAATCCAACAACGAGCCGAAAACAAAGGCCCTAAATCAAAATGGTAAAGAGACCAAAAAAAAAAATTTATAAAACGAACGGCAGTAAACGTGAAATGGGAATAACAACAAGAACAAGAACTACAACAACATACGTACAACGCAACATACAGCAGCCAAAAAGGTAGACACCAATGAGCAGTCTACAAGGGATAAGGAAAAAGCAGTGAGCAACCACGAAGTAACCAGAACAGAACAGTCAAGTTAGTGTGCCAGAGTGGCGAAAGAGAACTTCGAACATCGTCGACGACCGATTCCACGAAAACTCATTAATTTCCAAGGATACCCATAATATACATACGTCCGTACTCATATGTATGTATGTACATTCGTGCATACATATTTACGCACAACGTTCAAATGTATATACATATATGTATACATATGTATATATATATATATATATATATGTACATATATATAACATGTGTTTGCATATATGTATGTATGTATGTGTTTGTGCGAAGGCTGCTAAAATCTCCTTCTTCTTTGTAAGTGTATGTATGTACACATGTATATATGTATGTATATACATACATATATCTTATATATGTGTGTGTATGTATGTACAAGCATACATCATACACACATGCATACATTTTTGAGAGCAAAATATGTTCAGGATAGAACAACAATTAAAAATAAAGCAGTTTTGAATCACAACTTTAATTGGAATTGTGTGTATTTTTTTGAAATTTGATGTTTATATTTATGATCTGATCTAGAATTATAATTCATGACATTCCCTGCAAGGCTCAAATTGAAGAATTATGTTTATATGGTTATACTGAAAAAACAATGAACATCACAAGAAAAATTTAAAATTAACCAAGAGACAATGCAAAGAAACAATCTTCAACATCCCTTGTAAGGCTGACTCTGGTGCAAAAACAAAAACAAACTTAACGTTTTATGGCGGACATCATGGGCGTAGCGAGGGGACTTTAAGAATTGGTACCAATAAATAATTTAAGGCGAAAAATAACGGACCTATGTATGTACATATGTATGTATGTATCTGCAACGTTTATGTATGTATATATATATACACTGTACATTACCATACACATTCCTATACATACATATGTATATACATATGTAAGTCGATATTTTTCTTTTCCTTTTATTTTATTTTGTCTCCCACAAGCCTCAGCAGGCGTTTACGCCTATGCTTGCCAGGCACATTGTTCTGCAGAATCGCAATCGCTTACTAAAGACGAAAGAGCGGAGAGAAAAGCTCGTTAACTGTTTTGTTATGGATTTAAAAAAGCGTGGCTAGCGACATGATGCTAACGAGTGAAGTTTACCTTACAACGCATCTGAGCATTGATTCAAGCCCAAACATATACACACGCTTATTCTTATGTACATGCGTCTGTATGTATATATGTATCTACATATATGTATACATATGTACATGTGTACAATTCACAGTAAAAAAAAAATATTTCATTTGTGTTATGACTCACATTCATACATACATATGTACATACTATCTAGAAATGCATTTTTACACATTTGCACAAAAATAAATGTGTACATGTATGATGTATAAACATTTTTATGGTTAAAACGAATCTTTAATACATATGTACATACATATATTGTATTTAAGCATCTACATACATACATATGTATGTACATATGAACTTATTGTTTTCATTTATGATATATGTATGTATGTACGTATGTATATTAACTTATATTCAATTTAATTTTTTTTCATCTTAAGATATATGTATGTATGTATGTACATACATACATACATATATATAATATAATATATAAATATACATATGTACATATATACATACAGATACATACATATATAAATACATACAAGAGTGTACATCCATACATATACATACATACATTTTTAAATGTACTTACATACATACGTACGTGCAGATACCGATTCAAACCTAAACCAGACCGAAAGAAAGCAAAATGTAGCAACTCAAAACAAGAAGTGAAGTAGCGTGTCGGGGAACGATCTGCATCACCTTGTTAGCACCATGGAACGGCGCTGGCACAGGGGGATGGCGGAGCCGCAGCCGGTTATTTAATCGCGCGCGCCCCCGCCGCTCCTCATCGGCAGTAGCTCCACACAGCCACATGTCGTCGTCGTCGGCGTCGTTGGCAGAGTGTGTTTGTTTGTGTAAAAACAATGCAAGGAACGTAGGTACGTACACATGCATGGCTGCATCGGTGTTTAAGTTCATACATTCGTGTACATATACGATATGTATATGTACATGTACATACATAAGCACATGTATGGCCGTTTACAAACGAATAGGCGAATGGCTAAACAGAAAAAGTAAAGACGTATCCAAAACGTTCTTCGTCATGAAGAAGTTTTGATACTCTGAATGTTCTTACATACATGTACATATATGTGCATACCCTTCCGAATATTGTTATATACAGTGATCTCTAACTATTTTCGTACTTAACAGTGGTGGAAAGAGCTATTGCAAAATCACCTATTTTCTTTGAAGGAATCGTTCAAATCTCTAGAAAACTTTAAGGCGATTAAAAACTGATGCAATAACTATGTATAGCATTGTATAATGGTTCTTTTGTTTTATTTCTAATGGCTAAGCTAAGGACGTGAAACCAGAAATGAATGGCTCAGAACAGATACTACTTTTGTGGAATCGCAATTACATAAAGATAATATTCAATTACGAATTGTAAATTAGTCTTAAAATACTTACTGAATACAGGACTATGATCCGGCCTAGCTGCTTTGCCGCCTTTTTCCTATGGGGTAAATTAGAGTAAAAAAATAAGTAAAAATCTCTTCACCTTTTTTTTATGTTTTTCTTGTTCCTAGTCAAGAGACTGATTCCTCCAGAGGTAATCATAAAAATACATACCTCACTTTCGGTTAAGTCTATTAAGCTGGATTTCTCTTCAACCAAAAGGTTTTCGGATGATATTTTTTCATCTTCCCGGTCACCTTCGTCCTTGAAAATTTTTACTTCATCCGTACTACATAAATCATCCCCGGATGACCCATGACGGGTGTGTGTATGAGGCATGTTTTTCTCCCTAGCGGCGTTAGCGTTATTTTAACGGCAATATGTGGGGCTTTCGACTGACTTATTTGATCTCAACATCAATTGGTATCGTTTCGCTCTCGCGAATGACTGTCACCGCCGTTTCTTTGTTGATCCGCATTTGTATTTGCGCCGCCCTTTTTGAGGGAGCCCTATCTTCCATTCTTCTTTTTCTTACAGCAGCAATGCCACATAAGAGTTTTTGTCGAAGTAGACCTGAAAATATGGAGATGAAATATTAAAACATCTTGCAGTAAATTTGTAGCCACTCACCTGGTGGTGATCAATAATATACATACATATACATATATAATATATTGTATAAACATAAGAACTATTTAAAGTGAAATCTTTTTCTGTTATCACCATATACACATTTCCCATGCGAAAGATAGACGTACAGCCGAGCCCTTCTCTTATCTTATCTATAACCCAGGCGAACGATTACAACGGACGAAGTTTATGTGACTCTCTTAAATAAAGTCAAACAAATTCAAATAAAAATATTGATTATGTATGTACATATGTACAATATACGTACATACATATACATATACTCTAACCAAATTTGTCTTTATTTCAGTTGTTGAGTGTAACTTTGGTATATCTCCCTATCGATGCCAATGCTTATATGAAAATTGCCAAAAGAAAGAAAACGAACATATCAGAAGTTAATTCAAGATTCCTGATTTAATGGTCAATATTTCAATCGGTTTTTGAATCGGTAGCACAGATTCAATTATTCACAACGTGAATGAAAGAAATTAATTTTTGGCATTGGCTAGGGAAAATCGTTTTATCTAAAGGGTCAAATGTTTGCGAAAGTACGGCTATAATCGTAGGCTGGACCAATGCTGCTTAAATTTGTCATTTTCAGTAATATGAATACTAATCTGACAAATTTTATCTATGACAATAGATGAGAAAATAACGAAGGTACTGAGAAAAGTCACAGTTCGTCCCTTTGCTGTTTATGTGGGAGCTATATGATATAGTCCGATCCGGCTGAATCCGAGATATACAACCCCTGTAGTTTTTACGGTCTAGTAAAAGTTTTGCGCTAATCCATACGGGCGAACAGAGCTATATAAATATACCTTTTTGCCAAGGGTATAAAAAAAGCATTTTTTTTGTTTATGTAACTGCTTCCGATAATTTTTGGCCGACTTTCCCAAAAGATTTTGCTTTATATGAGTTACGGCCGCTAGTTTTTCTTAAGCGACTTCATTCGGTTTCAAATTTTATACCGTACACCCATAGAGAGCAGAAAGAAGCTTTTCCGACTCTATAAAGTATATATATTCTTGATCAGTATCAGCCGTAAGTCGATCTAGCCATGTCCGTCTGTCCGTCCGTATGAACGCGTAGATCTCGGAGACCATAAGAGATAGAGCCACCAAATGTGGTATGTAGGCTCGTGTAGTATGTAAAGTGATCGAGTTTATTTTAAATTTTTGCCACGCCCCTTTCCGCCCCCGCAATTTAAAAAAGCGGTTATGTCAATGACTATTCTAGCTAGAGACACCATATTTGGTATGTATATTTGCTTAGTAAATGCGCATATTTTGTATATATAAAGATTTTGCCACGCCCTTTTCCGCCCCCGAAATTTTAAAAACTCGATTATCTCCCGCAATTTTCTACCTTGTGCAATCAAAATTGGCACACTTAAATTTGATACTAATATCCAGCAAAATACCAAATTTGATCAAAATCGGACAAAAAATAGCGAAGTTATGCATATAAACGTTTTTCCATAAGGCCGGAGTTGGCCGTTGGCGGGTGGTGGCGCTAGGGTGCTCATATGCATGAGTGAGCGAGATACTAAGAAGGCAAATGCATGTGTTATTACAAATTTGAAATATTTGTTTTGCTGGTGTATGGTATACCTAAGTCGGCGAGACGACTAACTTGCTTCATTTTTATTTATTTATGTACCAAGTTAACTAAGTTACTAATAAAAGTTTAAAAAACTTTGTTCCAATGTGCGTACATGTACATACATATGGACATTCATACGTACATATGTAAGTATGTATACATATGTATGTATAAATGTATTTTTGTTCTTCGGTTGACTTTCGACATCACCGTTTTATGGAAATAAATAGTTAGCGTTTGTTATTAATTATAGTTTCAGCATGCTGCATCAAATACATGCATACATACATACATACATATATGATATACAAACGCTTAATGTACATATTTATGTTGCTTTTGTAAATATGTATGTATTACCGTATGTATCTACATAATTGTACACACATACATATGTACATAAACATGTATGTGTAAATATCAATTTAATTGTTTCCCTAAAATCGAAATAATGTAAATAAAATTAAAATAGAATTGAAAACACGCAGCGTGGATCGCGATCGTGTCTGTTTCGTGCCATATTTTGCAGTGTACTTATTGTATGAACTTATGTACATACATATTTACATACACACATGCATATGAATGTTTGGGTGGATGCTTATATGTACATATGTATGTATTTATGTATGTATATTCGTATACAGCATTTCGATGCATGTGTGTGGCGTGCGGAGGAAAGTAAAAGGCCCTGTTATTCCTATTCCCGGGACGCGACTGGATTTCGGTCCGACCGATCAATTGATTTCCTAGAATCGGTAGGTATGTAAGACGGGGCGGAAGCCAAAGAGACCTAGTGAAGAGTATGTATCTATATGCATTTGTTTGTGTATGCGTTTGTAAGTATGAATGTGTGTGTGTTTATTATTGACATTATTTAAAGCAACACGGAGCTGTTTCTACCTGTTCAGTTTAACGCCGGAGCCGGATCGGCGCGATTTTCAGCAAATTGTGTATGTGTGTGGATGTACATACATACATACATACATACATACGTAAATTTATGCCTGTGTAGGTACTCACAGCAGGGAATACCTAGCTACATATTAGTTCAAGGTAACAGACAAACCAAACCATACTGAACGCCGAGCTGAAACCAAACTCAAACCACGACATCAACAACGGCGGCAGCAAGACTAATCACACAACGAGTTTCTATTTAGAGACAGAGACATGATTGTAGGATATCAACAGGTAGAAAAAAAACAATAAAATTAAGCGTAAAAGAGAATACAGAAAAGGTATTTTCAGCAAATAAGTAAACAAACATCGAAATGTGTGTGTATACATACATAGTATTTATGTATGTACATATATACATACATATGTATGTGTGTACGTACGTACATACATATGTATATGGGACCTCTTCTCTTCTCGGGTTAAAATCGAAACCTAGCAGAGAGACGGGAAAGGTGAGTGGGGAGTTACTCAACAGAGTATAGAGAATAAACATCTAATAATATATCTATTCACTATTTAACATACATACCTATGTATGCAATGCAATTGTTTCAAAACTAAAATCGTAATAGATAGATCCATATATGTACATACATACATATATACGTATCCAAATAAAACATCGTTTTTTAACGATGATATGTGATAAATGCCGTAGCTAACTAAACGTTTCATAAATTATCATATGAGTGCAGATGTTTCTTTTGCATTTTTGAAAGGTCAGTCAACTCTTAAAAATATTTAAAAGCTGCACGTAGACGCTTAGTTTCCGTAGCGTCTGGTCAATAATGTAATAATTTGTTTTTTTCTAGAATTTGATGACACACGCTCTTTAGCTTTATATATAACCGACGGTACATTCTAGCCATCCTGCAGAAAGTAGTCTGTTCTAAAAGTTCTATAAATAAACTTGGTAAGCGTCCATATCCATATTCATATCCTACAACCCCCTTCTATACCAATATTAAGAGGTCAATGTTTATACCATGTAGTTGTAGTTAAAACGGTTTTGGAATCGTTTTTACCAACAGCATAGTTAAATTGAATTGTAAATATAATTGAATATCATCATAAAATTGAAGTGTTTATCGGAACTCAAAATAAAACACTCAGGCCCGTCATTTTTGTTCTTTAAGTTACCGACGGTAAAAACAACTTGTGTTTGACCGCCATCCGCATGATTATCTATTTCATTCCTTTTCAAGTTGTTGAGAACGAAACTTGGAATAAAAAACTCACTTTTTTGGCTTGCTGAAATATAAGATTTGTTTGTATCCAAGGTTGTGTGTTGTGTTGATTAAAACGATGCATTAAACAACGGTTGATTTTTCATATTTGTACATTATTATTCACAAACATGCACAATATTCACTTGCATTCTTGCACAATTTTCCTTTGATTCATATTCATTCTTTGGCTTTGCTTTGCTTCACCCGATCACACACTCACACACACTTTTAAACAAGTGCTCGTGTGTGAGTGTGCGTATAAGTATGGGTGCGCGGTTCACTACACTGACGCGATCGATTCAGAGATACTCACACCCATACACGCATAGGTATGTATCTGTATCTTTTTTGCCTGATTTACATACATATAAGCACAGAAACGTGTGTGTATGTGTGTCTTATGATTTCATCAAAGCACAATTTTGTCGGAAGTACGGCACTAATACAACACGAATCTATTTCGACTCTTTATTTTAACTATAATTTTTACCGCCTTTCTTAGTGGCTTGTAGGCGATTTCGAAAATGCGGGCGTTTATCTATGTATGTATGTAAGTTCACTTGTTCAACTTGCGTTCACTAGTTAATTGAATTCTTTTTGAATTTGAACACCCGCAATCGCACGTCCGCTCCGCCTTGCACCGTAGAAGATTGAGATACAAATCAGGGATGGCAAACATGTAAGTCGGATAAAAAACGAGTCCCCCTATTTTAAATAGCGGGACAGAAAAATAGTGGCTCAAATACTCGGCATCGGGCTCGCACTATTTTTAGTTCACACTTTTAGCCCCAAAACCGGTATTTTAGCCAATATTTATATTGCCAGTGCCTAAACCAATATTTACATTGCCAAGCCAATATTTGAGACATATCCCTATTTGAGTAAAAGCAACCCTGCAACATGCTTCCTTCTTTTGACAGAGCCCGTCAACGTGACTCGACCTTTTCCGGTTAATTCACTGAACATGGCAGTCGGTAAAAATAAAGGTCTCTCCAAAGGTGGTAAAAAAGGCGGCAAGAAGAAGGTGATTGACCCCTTCTCGCGCAAGGATTGGTACGATGTGAAGGCCCCAAACATGTTCCAGACCCGCCAAATTGGCAAAACTCTGGTTAACCGCACCCAGGGCCAGCGTATCGCTTCCGACTATTTGAAGGGTCGCGTTTTTGAGGTTTCTTTAGCCGACTTGCAAAAAGACATTGACCCCGAGCGCTCTTTCCGTAAATTCCGCCTCATTGCTGAGGATGTTCAGGACCGCAACGTGCTCTGCAATTTCCATGGAATGGATTTGACCACTGATAAGTACAGGTAAGTCGAGGCGATCAATGAAAAGTGAACAATCATGAGGAGATACATATGCTATCACCCGCTTCAGGTCAATGGTGAAAAAATGGCAAACCCTCATTGAGGCCATCGTGGAGGCTAAGACAGTTGACGGTTATTTGTTGCGCGTGTTCTGCATTGGATTCACCGCCAAGGACCAACAGTCGCAGCGTAAAACTTGTTACGCACAACAATCACAAGTGCGCAAAATTCGTGCCCGCATGACTGACATTATTACCAACGAAGTCAGTGGCGCCGACTTGAAGCAGTTGGTCAACAAACTAGCTCTGGACTCGATTGCCAAGGACATTGAAAAAAGCTGCCAGCGCATTTATCCATTGCACGACGTCTACATCCGCAAGGTTAAGGTTCTAAAGAAGCCCCGCTTTGACATCTCCAAATTGCTAGAACTCCACGGCGATGGCGGCGGCAAGACTGCCGAGGCTGTCGTGTCTGCTGAAGGCGCAGTTGTAGATCGCCCCGAGGGATATGAACCACCAGTACAAGAGGCCGTTTAAGTAGGTCTTGAGTAGTGGAAATAAGTTTCGAGATGTGAATTATAATTTGTATTGCATTCGAAAAGCAAGTCCCATAATACATTATTCTACAAATGGTAGAAAAAGAAAATCAGTTATATTTTGGTTCGGGCGGGGGTGTTGTAGAGTGTTTCTCGATATTTTCTTTCGTTCTAGATGTTATACTTCATCAATAAATTAATGAAGCAACAGAAATCCCAAACAGCATGTTATAAAATCATTAAAGGGTGAGTCAACACAATTGAAATTCTTAAAATTAGTTTTTAATCTGTAAATGATGACCTATTTTTCGTCTCTGCCATCTTGGTGATGAAAAAATACCTTCACTGATATCCAAAATTTTTTTTTTATTTATCAATCCTTAAACACAATTAAAACAAATGTTTCAACCTTTCAGCTTTTTCGGTGACATAAACTGACAATTCGAACAAGGCGACAGATGTTTTCCAGATACATAGCTTTATCGGTAAGTATGACAAATTAAAAATATTTCATTGAGTTTCAGTGAAGAAAAATAAATTCAATGCGAACATGATGAGGTTTTATTTGCTACTCTTGAGAATCATTGATGAACACTTACACCTAATGACCTGACCTCTACATTTTTCCTGCATTACTTCGGGTCGAAGTCACTGAAACTAAACGTTATTTCCTTATGTACCTTCCAGGATCTAGATCAAGTCTTCATTGGGATGATACCAACCAATAAAATCCAAGATTAGGCGTTTCTTCGTTGGTGATCTTGCAGGTAAATTATTGTGTCCCATAATATTCCAATAATATTTATAGTCATGATGAGTTTTCTTCGGATTCCCCATCATTTAAAATAATTTGTATTATTAATAAATGAAAGTAATCAATTTTCTGAACCACAAAACCTTAATTATTTCTATAAGCTGGTAAATACGTTCTATCTAAACCATTTCCGTCTTTAATTTTTTAGATTTATAAAAATAAATGAAGAATTTGCGAGCGATTCGGGAATTATCGATCTACACGACAGGTAAAACACTTAGGATATTAATATATTTAATGCAATTATAATATAACCTGTGATGATAAATTTACCCAGCTCGCTTTGATTTACTATGAAGAAAACTGTTCCATATCCAACGCAAAACTAAATTGCTGATCAAACATACATATATGCATATTGCCTTCTGATCTATCATGTCCGCTAACTCATTTTCAAAGCTTTTCTTTACAGAGAGCTAATACGGTTTCGACGAAACAAAATGCACCATATGAAATTGAATGTAAGTTGAACTTTTTTTGGGGCAGCTTTAGTTATTTCATGGCTTAATAGGGTCGTTTTTGTTGTATATTTAGAATTATTTATTGAAAATTTAATTAGTTACTAACTACGTAGTTACTACTCGTAGCAATGAATCTGTGTTTCGTCAGTATATCGATATCTTTATCGAGGCTTCGAGAACTATTAAAGCTGTAGGCACCAAATGATTCTTTCGCAATATTTTGTAAGCACTCTAATAAAATTTAACGAACTTGTGACCCTTTGGTTGGAATAATCAGATTGTCTATCGACATTTAAATTTAGAAGTAACACAACAAAAAGGTCGAGTATTGACAGTAGCAATGGCGCCTCTTTTACTTGCGGTATCTGTAAAGGATTTAAATTAGGAACTTGGTGTTATATATGTTTTATACCATGCACCCAAAGGGTGAAATGGTATATTAAAGTCGCCAAAATGTTTGTGACAGGCAGAAGGAAGCTTATATATATATAGTGCCACGCCCCTTTCATGCGCACATTTTCTACAGCTGTGTTCACGAAAATAGCAGTGCCGTTGAGCTTTGACTTTAAAGATAAATCAATCTTTTATCTTTTTTAAATTCATAATCTATATTTAGAATAAAATTAGTATCATTTTGGACTAAACCATAAGTCTCCCATTTTCAAAAATGAGCAAGTTAGTAAGTTAGTGGGATCTGTTGCCATGTTTCTTCTATAACTTCCCAATGTTAAGCTTTATTGGACGGGTTTTTCTTTGTGACGCTTCTCTGAATGTTTCCCCATACATTTTAATTGGGTTACCAATCCGGCGACTGAGCTGGCCCTGGCATTACGTCGATTCCTTCGAATTGAAAACAACCTTTTTGAGTTTGTTCCTATGTTTTCGGTCGTTGTACTGGAGATATGTCCATTTTATGGGCATATTCCATATGATATAGGAAAGCTTAACATTAACAAACAAGACTACATTGAGGACGTCTGGCCCGAGAATATTACGCTACTTTGCAATATGAAGATTCATGTAGAGTTTTGTGAAAATACAAACGTACTTTACAGGCTTCTAAGTTAAGAGTGGGACTTTCCTTCGACTTCGCGATATTACCTCTTCTAGCAGTCTACGCCGACAATTGTTACCACTTACCGACATATTTAGATCACGTTTGACTAAATTGGAAGATGAAAACTGATTAAATCCGCTGCATATAACAATAATTATCTAATTAATTACACTTACTACTGACAGATTTGTAAACTTTTTATTTACTTTTTTCGCAACTAAACGAAACACTGCTATTTTTGTGCACAGCCAAATTTGTGGATAAGCACAAAAATGTGAAAAACGACATTAAAATTAGTAAAATTAACGCATTTTTTTTTGGTTTTCCTATGCCTATATACCATTTTACAAAACCAAAGTCAAAAAACTGTATCTATACAAAGGAATATATGAAAAGTTTTGAAATCTTTGTTAGCATCTACTGCACTGCTATTTTCGTGAACACAGCTGTATGTATAAAGATTTTGCCACGCCCCTTTTCGCCTCGTAATTTGAAAAAACTCTATTATCTCCCGTAATTTTCTACCTTGTTCAATCAAATTAAATTAAATTTGATACTAATAGCGAGATACTGGCGAGATTCATTATATTTTAATGTAAACATTTCCGTTTTTACAGGTGAGGCACTGTTCGAGTTTCTGATGCACTAAACGAAACGAAAGAGGTATGTAAAATATCTCTTATGATACAAATATTCAGTACTAGGCCAGTTAGTATTCTATCTCGAACATGATGAGTTTTTATTTGCTACTCTTGAGAATCATTGATGAACACTTACACCTAATTACCTGACCTCTACATTTTTCCTGCATTATTTCGGGTCGAAGTCACTGAAACTAAACGATATTTCCTTATATACCTTTCAGGATCTAGATCAAGTCTTGATTGGGATGATACCAACCAATAAAATCCAAGATTAGGCGTTTCTTCGTTGGTGATCTTGCAGGTAAATTATTCTGTCCCATAATATTCCAATAATATTTATAGTCATGATGAGTTTTCTTCGGATTCCCCATCATTTAAAATAATTTGTATTATTAATAAATGAAAGTAATCAATTTTCTGAACCACAAAACCTTTATTATTTCTATAAGCTGGTAAATACGTTCTATCTAAACCATTTCCGTATTTAATTTTTTAGATTTATAAAAATAAATGCAGAATTTGCGACCGATTCGAGAATTATCGATCTACACGACAGGTAAAACACTTAGGATATTAATATATTTAATGCAATTATAATATAACCTGTGATGACAAATTTACCCAGCTCGCTTTGATTCACTGTGAAGAAAACTGTTCCATATCCAACGCAAAACTAAATTGCTGATCAAACATACATATATGCATATTGCCTTCTGATCTATCATGTCCGCTAACTCATTTTCAAATCTTTTCTTTACAGGGAGCTAATACGGTTTCGACGAAACAAAATGCACCATATGAAATTGAATGTAAGTTGCGCTATTTTATACCCTTGCAGAGGGTATTATAAAATTGGTCAGATGTTTGTAACGCACAGAAGGAGACGTTTCCGACCCCATAAAGTATATACATATTTTCTTGATCAGCATGAGAAGCTGAGTCGATATAGCCATGTCCGTCTGTCCGTCTGTGCAAATCAACTTCACGCTGGCATCTTAAGAGCTATCGGAATGAAATTTCATATTTGAGCTACTTTTAGCCGGGAGCTGGATAAAGTATGAAAATTGTCAGGATCGGACTACTATATCATATAGCTCTAGAACAAAAATTTTTGCAAAAATTGGAGTATCCCCATGAAATTTGCCAATATAATAGAATTTGACATAAAATCTCAGATCCCAAAATTTAAATCCGATCCGATAAATAGAACACAAGTTACAGTCAACACAAATCGGTTCAAGCGCTGCTGGCTGCCTACTAAGTAATCATCAAATCAACAGAGCACATGCATACACACACACAAACGCAGCGCTACACGAACTGTATGTGTATGCGTGCCGTGCTTTGCTTAGGGAATGATGGAAGAAGAACAAGAGCAAATTGTAGTAAAAAGAGTAATAATTTGAATGTTTTGTTTGTGTATTGATGAGTTGAGTTGCAGGGAAAAAAAGTTTAAAATGTAAAAGTACTATTGCCAAGGACTGCAAGGGTATGAAAACATCGGCATTGCCAAAGTTAGCTTCTTTGATATTTTTATACCCTTGCAGAGGGTATTATAAAATTGGTCAGATGTTTGTAACGCACAGAAGGAGACGTTTCCGACCCCATAAAGTATATACATATTTTCTTGATCAGCATGAGAAGCTGAGTCGATATAGCCATGTCCGTCTGTCCGTCCGTCCGTCCGTCTGTGCAAATCAACTTCCCGCTGGCATCTTAAGAGCTATCGGAATGAAATTTCATATTTGAGCTACTTTTAGCCGGGAGCTGATAAAGTATGAAAATTGTCAGGATCGGACTACTATATCATATAGCTCAAGAACAAAAATTTTTGCAAAAATTGGAGTATCCCCATGAAATTTGCCAATATAATAGAATTTGACATAAAATCTCAGATCCCAAAATTTGAATTTGATCGGATAAATAGAACACAAGTTACAGTCAATACAAATCGGTTCTACGTCATCAGCAAATCAAACAGAGCACATGCATACGCACACAGACGTAGCGCTACACGTATGTATGTATGTGTATGCGTGTTGTGCTTTGCTTAAAAATTTGTAGTAAAAAGAGAAAAATTTGAATGTTTTGTTTGTGTGTTGATGAATTGAGTTGCAAGGAAAGAAATTTCAAAATGTAAAAAAATTATTGCCAAGGACTGCAAGGGTATATAAACTTCGGCATTGCCGAAATTAGCTTCTTTGATATTTCCTGTATCATTTTGGTTCCAAGTCACTGAAACTAAACGTTATTTCCTTATGTACCTTCCAGGATCTAGATCAAGTCTTCATTGGGATGATACCAACCAATAAAATCCAAGATTAGGCGTATCTTCGTTGGTGATCTTGCAGGTAAATTATTCTGTCCCATAATATTCCAATAATATTTATAGTCATGATGAGTTTTCTTCGGATTCCCCATCATTTAAAATAATTTGTATTATTAATAAATGAAAGTAATCAATTTTCTGAACCACAAAACCTTTATTATTTCTATAAGCTGGTAAATACGTTCTATCTAAACCATTTCCGTATTTAATTTTTTAGATTTATAAAAATAAATGCAGAATTTGCGACCGATTCGGGAATTATCGATCTACACGACAGGTAAAACACTTAAGATATTAATATATTTAATGCAATTATAATATAACCTGTGATGATAAATTTACCCAGCTCGCTTTGATTTACTATGAAGAAAACTGTTCCATATCCAACGCAAAACTAAATTGCTGATCAAACATACATATATGCATATTGCCTTCTGATCTATCATGTCCGCTAACTCGTTTTCAAATCTTTTCTTTACAGAGAGCTAATACGGTTTCGACGAAACAAAATGCACCATATGAAATTGAATGTAAGTTGAACTTTTTTTGGGGCAGCTTTAGTTATTTCATGGCTTAATAGGGTCGTTTTTGTTGTATATTTAGAATTATTTATTGAAAATTTAATTAGTTACTAACTACGTAGTTACTACTCGTAGCAATGAATCTGTATTTCGTCAGTATATCGATATCTTTATCGAGGCTTCGAGAACTATTAAAGCTGTAGGCACCAAATGATTCTTTCGCAATATTTTGTAAGCACTCTAATAAAATTTAACGAACTTGTGACCCTTTGGTTGGAATAATCAGATTGTCTATCGACATTTAAATTTAGAAGTAACACAACAAAAAGGTCGAGTATTGACAGTAGCAATGGCGCCTCTTTTACTTGCGGTATCTGTAAAGGATTTAAATTAGGAACTTGGTGTTATATATGTTTTATACCATGCACCCAAAGGGTGAAATGGTATATTAAAGTCGCCAAAATGTTTGTGACAGGCAGAAGGAAGCTTATATATATATAGTGCCACGCCCCTTTCATGCGCACATTTTCTACAGCTGTGTTCACGAAAATAGCAGTGCCGTTGAGCTTTGACTTTAAAGATAAATCAATCTTTTATCTTTTTTAAATTCATAATCTATATTTAGAATAAAATTAGTATCATTTTGGACTAAACCATAAGTCTCCCATTTTCAAAAATGAGCAAGTTAGTAAGTTAGTGGGATCTGTTGCCGTGTTTCTTCTATAACTTCCTAATGTTAAGCTTTATTGGACGGGTTTTTCTTTGTGACGCTTCTCTGAATCTTTCCCCATGCATTTTAAATGGGTTACCAATCCGGCGACTGAGCTGGCCCTGGCATTACGTCGATTCCTTCGTTTGTTCCTATGTTTTGGGTCGTTGTACTGGAGATATGTCCATTTTATGGGCATATTCCATATGATATAGGATAGCTTAACATTCTTCATGATGTTCACGAAGACATTTCGATTCATATTCCCAAGAATCATATATGAGAAACAAGAACAAATCATGTCATATTGCTTAAACGTTTTAGCGGGTCCTTTGGGTGGTATTCCGTATATTCTGGGCGACGTACATACTGTTTAGACCCTGCACCACCAAACAAGACTACTTTGCGGACGTCTGGCCCGAGAATATTACGCTACTTTGCAATATGAAGATTCATATAGAGTTTTGTGAAAATACAAACGTACTTTACAGGCTTCTAAGTTAAGAGTGGCACTTTCCTTCGACTTCGCGATATTACCTCTTCTTCTAGCAGACTACGCCGACAAGTGACACCCCTTACCGACATGTTTAGATCACGTTTGACTAAATTGGAAGATGAAAACTGATTAAATCCGCTGCATATAACAATAATTATCTAATTAATTACACTTACTACTGACAGATTTGTAAACTTTTTATTTACTTTTTTCGCAACTAAACGAAACACTGCTATTTTTGTGCACAGCCAAATTTGTGGATAAGCACAAAAATGTGAAAAACGACATTAAAATTAGTAAAATTAACGCATTTTTTTTTGGTTTTCCTATGCCTATATACCATTTTACAAAACCAAAGTCAAAAAACTGTATCTATACAAAGGAATATATGAAAAGTTTTGAAATCTTTGTTAGCATCTACTGCACTGCTATTTTCGTGAACACAGCTGTATGTATAAAGATTTTGCCACGCCCCTTTTCGCCTCGTAATTTGAAAAAACTCTATTATCTCCCGTAATTTTCTACCTTGTTCAATCAAATTAAATTAAATTTGATACTAATAGCGAGATACTGGCGAGATTCATTATATTTTAATGTAAACATTTCCGTTTTTACAGGTGAGGCACTGTTCGAGTTTCTGATGCACTAAACGAAACGAAAGAGGTATGTAAAATATCTCTTATGATACAAATATTCAGTACTAGGCCAGTTAGTATTCTAACTCGAACATGATGAGTTTTTATTTGCTACTACGACCTCTACATTTTTCCTGCATTATTTCGGGTCGAAGTCACTGAAACTAAACGATATTTCCTTATATACCTTTCAGGATCTAGATCAAGTCTTGATTGGGATGATACCAACCAATAAAATCCAAGAATAGGCGTTTCTTCGTTGGTGATCTTGCAGGTAAATTATTCTGTCCCATAATATTCCAATAATATTTATAGTCATGATGAGTTTTCTTCGGATTCCCCATCATTTAAAATAATTTGTATTATTAATAAATGAAAGTAATCAATTTTCTGAACCACAAAACCTTTATTATTTCTATAAGCTGGTAAATACGTTCTATCTAAACCATTTCCGTATTTAATTTTTTAGATTTATAAAAATAAATGCAGAATTTGCGACCGATTCGAGAATTATCGATCTACACGACAGGTAAAACACTTAGGATATTAATATATTTAATGCAATTATAATATAACCTGTGATGACAAATTTACCCAGCTCGCTTTGATTCACTGTGAAGAAAACTGTTCCATATCCAACGCAAAACTAAATTGCTGATCAAACATACATATATGCATATTGCCTTCTGATCTATCATGTCCGCTAACTCATTTTCAAATCTTTTCTTTACAGGGAGCTAATACGGTTTCGACGAAACAAAATGCACCATATGAAATTGAATGTAAGTTGCTCTATTTTATACCCTTGCAGAGGGTATTATAAAATTGGTCAGATGTTTGTAACGCACAGAAGGAGACGTTTCCGACCCCATAAAGTATATACATATTTTCTTGATCAGCATGAGAAGCTGAGTCGATATAGCCATGTCCGTCTGTCCGTCTGTGCAAATCAACTTCACGCTGGCATCTTAAGAGCTATCGGAATGAAATTTCATATTTGAGCTACTTTTAGCCGGGAGCTGGATAAAGTATGAAAATTGTCAGGATCGGACTACTATATCATATAGCTCTAGAACAAAAATTTTTGCAAAAATTGGAGTATCCCCATGAAATTTGCCAATATAATAGAATTTGACATAATATCTCAGATCCCAAAATTTGAATTTGATCGGATAAATAGAACACAAGTTACAGTCAATACAAATCGGTTCTACGTCATCAGCAAATCAAACAGAGCACATGCATACGCACACAGACGTAGCGCTACACGTATGTATGTATGTGTATGCGTGTTGTGCTTTGCTTAAAAATTTGTAGTAAAAAGAATGTTTTGTTTGTGTGTTGATGAATTGAGTTGCAAGGAAAGAAATTTCAAAATGTAAAAAAATTATTGCCAAGGACTGTGCAAGGGTATATAAACTTCGGCATTGCCGAAGTTAGCTTCTTTGATATTTCCTGTATCATTTTGGTTCTAAGTCACTGAAACTAAACATTATTTCCTTATGTACTTTCCAGGATCTAGATAAAGTCTTGATTGGGATGACAGCAGCTAATAAAATCCAAGATTAAGCGTTTCTTTATTGGTGATCATTCAGGTAAATTATTCTGTCCCATAATATTCCAATAATATTTATAGTCATGATGAGTTTTCTTCGGATTCCCCATCATTTAAAATAATTTGTATTATTAATAAATGAAAGTAATCAAGTTTCTGTACCACAAAACCTTTATTATTTCTATAATCTGATAAATACGTTCTATCTAAACCATTTCCGTATTTAATTTTTTAGATTTATAAAAATAAATGCAGAATTTGCGACCGATTCGGGAATTATCGATCTACACGACAGGTAAAACACTTAGGATATTAATATATTTAATGCAATTATAATATAACCTGTGATGATAAATTTACCCAGCTCGCTTTGATTTACTATGAAGAAAACTGTTCCATATCCAACGCAAAACTAAATTGCTGATCAAACATACATATATGCATATTGCCTTCTGATCTATCATGTCCGCTAACTCGTTTTCAAATCTTTTCTTTACAGAGAGCTAATACGGTTTCGACGAAACAAAATGCACCATATGAAATTGAATGTAAGTTGAACTTTTTTTGGGGCAGCTTTAGTTATTTCATGGCTTAATAGGGTCGTTTTTGTTGTATATTTAGAATTATTTATTGAAAATTTAATTAGTTACTAACTACGTAGTTACTACTCGTAGCAATGAATCTGTGTTTCGTCAGTATATCGATATCTTTATCGAGGCTTCGAGAACTATTAAAGCTGTAGGCACCAAATGATTCTTTCGCAATATTTTGTAAGCACTCTAATAAAATTTAACGAACTTGTGACCCTTTGGTTGGAATAATCAGATTGTCTATCGACATTTAAATTTAGAAGTAACACAACAAAAAGGTCGAGTATTGACAGTAGCAAAGGATTTAAATTAGGAACTTGGTGTTATATATGTTTTATACCATGCACCCAAAGGGTGAAATGGTATATTAAAGTCGCCAAAATGTTTGTGACAGGCAGAAGGAAGCTTATATATATATAGTGCCACGCCCCTTTCATGCGCACATTTTCTACAGCTGTGTTCACGAAAATAGCAGTGCCGTTGAGCTTTGACTTTAAAGATAAATCAATCTTTTATCTTTTTTAAATTCATAATCTATATTTAGAATAAAATTAGTATCATTTTGGACTAAACCATAAGTCTCCCATTTTCAAAAATGAGCAAGTTAGTAAGTTAGTGGGATCTGTTGCCATGTTTCTTCTATAACTTCCCAATGTTAAGCTTTATTGGACGGGTTTTTCTTTGTGACGCTTCTCTGAATGTTTCCCCATACATTTTAATTGGGTTACCAATCCGGCGACTGAGCTGGCCCTGGCATTACGTCGATTCCTTCGAATTGAAAACAACCTTTTTGAGTTTGTTCCTATGTTTTCGGTCGTTGTACTGGAGATATGTCCATTTTATGGGCATATTCCATATGATATAGGAAAGCTTAACATTAACAAACAAGACTACATTGAGGACGTCTGGCCCGAGAATATTACACTACTTTGCAATATGAAGATTCATGTAGAGTTTTGTGAAAATACAAACGTACTTTACAGGCTTCTAAGTTAAGAGTGGGACTTTCCTTCGACTTCGCGATATTACCTCTTCTAGCAGTCTACGCCGACAATTGTTACCACTTACCGACATATTTAGATCACGTTTGACTAAATTGGAAGATGAAAACTGATTAAATCCGCTGCATATAACAATAATTATCTAATTAATTACACTTACTACTGACAGATTTGAAAACTTTTTATTTACTTTTTTCGCAACTAAACGAAACACTGCTATTTTTGTGCACAGCCAAATTTGTGGATAAGCACAAAAATGTGAAAAACGACATTAAAATTAGTAAAATTAACGCATTTTTTTTTGGTTTTCCTATGCCTATATACCATTTTACAAAACCAAAGGCAAAAAACTGTATCTATACAAAGGAATATATGAAAAGTTTTGAAATCTTTGTTAGCATCTACTGCACTGCTATTTTCGTGAACACAGCTGTATGTATAAAGATTTTGCCACGCCCCTTTTCGCCTCGTAATTTGAAAAAACTCTATTATCTCCCGTAATTTTCTACCTTGTTCAATCAAATTAAATTAAATTTGATACTAATAGCGAGATACTGGCGAGATTCATTATATTTTAATGTAAACATTTCCGTTTTTACAGGTGAGGCACTGTTCGAGTTTCTGATGCACTAAACGAAACGAAAGAGGTATGTAAAATATCTCTTATGATACAAATATTCAGTACTAGGCCAGTTAGTATTCTAACTCGAACATGATGAGTTTTTATTTGCTACTCTTGAGAATCATTGATGAACACTTACACCTAATTACCTGACCTCTACATTTTTCCTGCATTATTTCGGGTCGAAGGCACTGAAACTAAACGATATTTCCTTATATACCTTTCAGGATCTAGATCAAGTCTTGATTGGGATGATACCAACCAATAAAATCCAAGATTAGGCGTTTCTTCGTTGGTGATCTTGCAGGTAAATTATTCTGTCCCATAATATTCCAATAATATTTATAGTCATGATGAGTTTTCTTCGGATTCCCCATCATTTAAAATAATTTGTATTATTAATAAATGAAAGTAATCAAGTTTCTGTACCACAAAACCTTTATTATTTCTATAATCTGATAAATACGTTCTATCTAAACCATTTCCGTATTTAATTTTTTAGATTTATAAAAATAAATGCAGAATTTGCGACCGATTCGAGAATTATCGATCTACACGACAGGTAAAACACTTAGGATATTAATATATTTAATGCAATTATAATATAACCTGTGATGACAAATTTACCCAGCTCGCTTTGATTCACTGTGAAGAAAACTGTTCCATCCAACGCAAAACTAAATTGCTGATCAAACATACATATATGCATATTGCCTTCTGATCTATCATGTCCGCTAACTCATTTTCAAATCTTTTCTTTACAGAGAGCTAATACGGTTTCGACGAAACAAAATGCACCATATGAAATTGAATGTAAGTTGCGCTATTTTATACCCTTGCAGAGGGTATTATAAAATTGGTCAGATGTTTGTAACGCACAGAAGGAGACGTTTCCGACCCCATAAAGTATATACATATTTTCTTGATCAGCATGAGAAGCTGAGTCGATATAGCCATGTCCGTCTGTCCGTCTGTGCAAATCAACTTCACGCTGGCATCTTAAGAGCTATCGGAATGAAATTTCATATTTGAGCTACTTTTAGGGAGCTGGATAAAGTATGAAAATTGTCAGGATCGGACTACTATATCATATAGCTCTAGAACAAAAATTTTTGCAAAAATTGGAGTATCCCCATGAAATTTGCCAATATAATAGAATTTGACATAAAATCTCAGATCCCAAAATTTAAATCCGATCCGATAAATAGAACACAAGTTACAGTCAACACAAATCGGTTCAAGCGCTGCTGGCTGCCTACTAAGTAATCATCAAATCAACAGAGCACATGCATACACACACACAAACGCAGCGCTACACGAACTGTATGTGTATGCGTGCCGTGCTTTGCTTAGGGAATGATGGAAGAAGAACAAGAGCAAATTGTAGTAAAAAGAGTAATAATTTGAATGTTTTGTTTGTGTATTGATGAGTTGAGTTGCAGGGAAAAAAAGTTTAAAATGTAAAAGTACTATTGCCAAGGACTGCAAGGGTATGAAAACATCGGCATTGCCAAAGTTAGCTTCTTTGATATTTTTATACCCTTGCAGAGGGTATTATAAAATTGGTCAGATGTTTGTAACGCACAGAAGGAGACGTTTCCGACCCCATAAAGTATATACATATTTTCTTGATCAGCATGAGAAGCTGAGTCGATATAGCCATGTCCGTCTGTCCGTCCGTCCGTCCGTCCGTCCGTCTGTGCAAATCAACTTCCCGCTGGCATCTTAAGAGCTATCGGAATGAAATTTCATATTTGAGCTACTTTTAGCCGGGAGCTGATAAAGTATGAAAATTGTCAGGATCGGACTACTATATCATATAGCTCAAGAACAAAAATTTTTGCAAAAATTGGAGTATCCCCATGAAATTTGCCAATATAATAGAATTTGACATAAAATCTCAGATCCCAAAATTTGAATTTGATCGGATAAATAGAACACAAGTTACAGTCAATACAAATCGGTTCTACGTCATCAGCAAATCAAACAGAGCACATGCATACGCACACAGACGTAGCGCTACACGTATGCATGTATGTGTATGCGTGTTGTGCTTTGCTTAAAAATTTGTAGTAAAAAGAGAAAAATTTGAATGTTTTGTTTGTGTGTTGATGAATTGAGTTGCAAGGAAAGAAATTTCAAAATGTAAAAAAATTATTGCCAAGGACTGCGAGGGTATATAAACTTCGGCATTGCCGAAATTAGCTTCTTTGATATTTCCTGTATCATTTTGGTTCCAAGTCACTGAAACTAAACGTTATTTCCTTATGTACCTTCCAGGATCTAGATCAAGTCTTCATTGGGATGATACCAACCAATAAAATCCAAGATTAGGCGTATCTTCGTTGGTGATCTTGCAGGTAAATTATTCTGTCCCATAATATTCCAATAATATTTATAGTCATGATGAGTTTTCTTCGGATTCCCCATCATTTAAAATAATTTATTTATTTAAATATTATTAATAAATGAAAGTAATCAAGTTTCTGTACCACAAAACCTTTATTATTTCTATAATCTGATAAATACGTTCTATCTAAACCATTTCCGTATTTAATTTTTTAGATTTATAAAAATAAATGCAGAATTTGCGACCGATTCGGGAATTATCGATCTACACGACAGGTAAAACACTTAGGATATTAATATATTTAATGCAATTATAATATAACCTGTGATGATAAATTTACCCAGCTCGCTTTGATTCACTATGAAGAAAACTGTTCCATATCCAACGCAAAACTAAACAGCTGATAGACTTCATAAACATGCTTACTTTCTTTGATTTTTTACAAGTATTACATTTTTAATTTTTTTCCTTATAGAAAGCTGTAGTCGTGGTCTTCATTGCGTCTAGAAGAAACATATTCTTCGCTTATTCCGTTTCCAAAATTTAAAATATAAAGTAATAAAAGGTAAAGTAAAGGAACAAAAAGCCATTAGCCAAAATTACAGAAGATCAATAGTATTTTTAATTTGTATATGTAAGTATAGATATTACTTGTGCATGGATATTACTTGTGATTATATGTTTATGGTGGTTATTAAAAATTTGATACTGAATAAAATGAATATATTACAGCAAATTACTATTTATTTTATTTAGTCGACTTGTTTTATACCCTTGCAAAGCGTATTATAAAATTGGTCAGATGTTTGTAACGTACAGAAGGACACGTTTCCGTCCCCTTAAAGTATATATATTCTTGATCAGCATGAGAAGCTGAGTCGATATAGCCACGTCCGTCTGTGCGTATGGGTTTTACTCAGCCATTTTAAGGGCTATTGGGATGGAATTTTTTTTTTTTTTTTTGGTGCTCTGTATCGGACTACTATATCATATAGTTCCAAAAAAAAAAAAATATTTTTCCACAAATTGGAGTATTTCCATGAAATTTATCAATATGATAGTATATCAGCCAAAATTTGAATTTGATCGGATAAATAGATTTGAATTTGAATTTGATCGCATAAATAGAACACACGTTACAGTCAATATAAGTCCGCTCAAGCACTGCCTCTACGTCATCACCAAATCAACAGAGCACATGCATACACATACAGACGCAACGCTACATGAACTGTATGTGTATTAGAGAGCTGCATGAATGGCAAAAAGGGCACATTCGAATTAACAACGCTCAAAATGAGTTGAGTTGAATTGAATGCGAAACGTCATGAATTTGAGTGAATGAATGCGCTCTCGAAAGACTCGGTCGCACAACATATTACCGATAATAGACGAATTGAATGAGTGATAATGCCGAAGAAATTTTCAACGCCGAATGAAACAAGATTTTTTTTCGCTTTGTCATGCTTGAAGCCGAAGAAGAAGAAGGGAAAAATGCAAAACAAATGTTTTTATATATATTATTTTCTTATATATGTATACATACATAATATTGAAATTATAATTATAAACAAAAACATCAAAATTAGTTTGCCAAATACAAATGTACATACAGTTTTGCAAGTATTTACACACAGGGAAAACATTTTAATTTTTGGCTTCAAAGCGAAATAAAAACAGTAAGAATATGAATATCCAAAAATTTTTTAATCAAAATAGGTAAATAAAACTATAAACTTATTAGTAAGTAAACTTTTTGTAACAACAATATGTTACCATTAACAAAAGAAAAAAAACAAAAAAAGTAACAAAATCAACTGCCAAGAAGGTGTTTACACCTCTCGATTTTTCGTTTCTTTTTGTCGCATATTCTAAATTTACCGTTGTTTCCCGAAATTTTCCGATCGACAGCGATGACAGCTACAATTTTTTGTGTGGTTTCATTATTAGTTGGAATAATTACTGCGGTATTAGCAATATTTTCCCAAAATTAGAATGCCAGGCAAACGTGGACCATTTGTATATTTGTAATTTGTCAACTGTAAAAAAAAGATTGTGAATACCCCACTTTTCGCTCTCATATAATACGTTTACCAATTTAAAATAATTTGTTTTATTAATAAATAAATTCTAAAAATTGCAAAATTGGAGAAAAAGAAACAGCGTCTAGAAAAGAAAACTTATTCTTATTGTGCGCTAAGTTGGATTACAAAATATCAGTTATAAATGAAATCATTATACTAAAGTCGGGAAGATAATAGACCTGTTAAATTTGGTATGATGAGCCTTTGTACAAGCAACATTCATCGGTAAGTTAAGTACACCAATACCTCGATTTGCATAGTTTCGTTTGGTAGTTTTTTCGAAGTTGCGTCGGTGATCAATTAGTCCTATGATTCACTGTACGATTTTCGAGGTTGCGTTGTTTTGAGTTTAGGTCAATAATTTTTTTTTTTTTTTTTTGCTAACGCCAAAGTCAAAGTTTATCAACGTCGACTTTAAATTGAGGACTTTCTGTATGTATTAAAATCTTGTAGTAGCTTCACTTATCATTTATCCACTTGTGTTTCCAATTCAAACCCGAGAGTTCGCTCTCTGCTTTTGAAAAAAACGAAAATTAAGCTTCCAATCAAATGTCCAGAGCTGTATATGGTTGATAAAGCTAGTGGAAATTGTTTTAAAGTGTCCCAGGCGGAAGCTGCAAATGTCAATTGCTGGAAAGAAATTTATTTCAAGTTAGAAAAACTTCAGTGTAAAAACTGCCAGAAATACAACCACACGTCTAACAATTGCAATCTTAGGTCAGTGTATGTTGGTTGTGGCGAACGTCATGGCATTTGCACCAAGGACATAAGTAACATCGCACTAAGACTATGCAGTAACTTTGGAGGGAACCATATGGCCAACTACATAGGATGTCCTGTCTTTAAGGATCTTAAACTACACGTAAACGGGCGCTAAACTACAGCTGTCCCTTCACTATATACAGAATCCGTCGTTAAATCGACGTTATGTTGATATCGGAAACACATTTAACAATGAAGTAAGTAAGTCGTCTTGCCGACTTAGGTATACTATACACCAGTAAAGTAAATATTTCAAATTTATTAAACAAATGCATTTTCACATGCTTTTTACAAGTAGGTATATATTAGCATCTCTCTTGAGTAAGTATACGAGCACCGTAGCGCCCCCACCAGCCAACGGCCAACTCTTATCGAAAAACGTTTATATGCATTATTTGGATATTATTTGTATTAATATCAAATTTGATCTCACAAGGTAGAAAATTATGGGAGATAATCGAGTTTTTCAAATTTCGGGAGCGGAAAGGGTCGTGGCAAAATCTTTGCACATACAAAATGTGTTACACTAGTTAGTATATTGGTTGACAAAATCGGTTTTATTAAATTTGCGGGGGCGTGAATCCCTATGGCAAAGTTTTTGATTCAAATTTTACTCATTTTAGAACCAAATCCAAGGTGTAAGATATAATGGATTATAACAAAGAAACAGCCATATATTAATAGGTTAAAATAATAATGTTTTTGGTATAAATATTTCTTATGTATTATACAATAAAATATTGCAAATGAGGTATAATATATAGTGAGGAAAAAATTTGTCAAAATCTTGAAGCGGCCGACAAAGACTAAGTGATCAGCACCAAATTATCAGATAAATTTCTGCGATTAATGGACACCCCCATACCATTTCACTGACACGCAGCTCATTTGTTATTTTCCTGGTTATTCAAGGTATTGAATTCAAATAGGCAACAAAAACGGCACGGCGATTACAAAATATGTAATTTCAAATCGCTAAAAAACCCAAGGCAATTACATATACAAATGTTTACAGAAGTATGTAAAACGCTGTAAATAAACGTCGATCGATTGTTATTTCGCTTATATAGAAAGATTAGTTTTATTCTTTTCGCATCTGGTGCGTCCAGCTTGTTCAAGCGTTACCGGAAGAAGAGTGTGTGGTCTTAGGCCATATCTCGATATTTCCCACATACTGACTTAATACTAACAATCGATAGGTACTTAAAAATACTAACAGCAATATATGTGTAGAGATCTGAAATTAATCGAACAGAACGATTATTCGTAACAGAAATAAATGACATCTTGCAAGTAGAAATAAAAACTGAAATTTCAACGCCACTCTTCGCATAATAACATATGAGCACTTCGTTTGGGGGGTTGCTTACACGACTTTCGAAAGCACAATAAATCTTTATTTGGTAAATCATTTAAACAAAATTAGTTTGTTTAGAATTTACCACTGAATATTTTATATATTGGTCAGAAGTGTGCAACGCTTAGAAGGAAGCATCTCCGACCATATAAAGTATATATATTTTGGATCAGCTCGACGAGACGAGTTCAAATAGTCATGTCCGTCCGTCTGGATTAACGCAAACTAGACTAGACCGTAAGAGATGCAGAGCTGAAATTTTGCATGTAGGCTTGTATATGCAGGGGTTGTATATCTCGGTTTCAGCCGGATCGGACCACTATATCATGTAGCTCTCATACAAACGTCAAAGTCACAAACAGTGACTTTTCTGAATAACTGTGTTATTTTCTGAGCAATTGAAAATTCATTGAAATTTTATATTGGTGAGTTTATTACACCTATGTATAAACAACTGTGCCAAATTTGATCAAGATCGGGTGACTATATCATATACCTCCCATAGGAACGATCGGTCGAAAACAGTGACTTTCGTCAATAACTTCGTTACTTTTAACGCGATTGCTTTCAAATTAAACATTTGTTGGTTTAATATATCTGTTAATGACTGTGCCGAATTTGGTAAAGATCGGGTAACTATATCATATAGCTCCCATAGGAACGATCGGTGGAAAACAGTGACTTTCATCAAAAAGTACGTTATTTCCTATGCTAAGATTGAAGGCCGTTCTTTCGCAAACATTACCCTTTTTAGATAAAACAGTTAGTTTAGACAAAAGAGTTACTAAAAAACTTGCAAGGGTATACAAACTTTGAGACGGTCGAAGTTAGCCCCGGTGATAAGTATAAAAAGAGTTTGTAACAAAACGTTGACGAGAAAGGGTGGGAACGAATAAGCTCCTACGATCGGTGGTAACGAACGGCCATCATGAACGAATCCAACGGTATCGCTTTGCAAACGTCTTTTTATTGTTTCAAGTCTCAATTAGTTAATAAACTTATATTAATTATCTACCTAAACGTACGAGGCATTTCTATTATTCCCGTAAGCCGCACTCCCCGTCGAAGCCTTCCTGACAGCTTCTCCATCTACAATCTTCTACTGGGTAATGCGATTTACAACCGACATTCTCAAAAGTGGGTTTTAGTTGTGACACATGTAGGTATATACATACATATGTTTTTGATCAGTGTCCATAGACTAGCATGACATAGAAAGCATAAAAGTTTTCCTGCCCAAAATAAATCTTCGACCGGTAAGGCCCTATGGACTCTTAAGTAAATCAGTGAAAAAATTAGGCGAATTTAATAGACATACATTTGTTGTTCGAAATTTAAAATATTTTTATACCATACACCCATAGGATGAAATGGTATATTAAAGTCGCCAAAATGTATGTAACAGTCAGAAGGAAGCTTTTTCGACCCCATAAATTTGTTGGTTTAATATATATATTCTTGATCAGGATCAACAGCCGAGTCGATCTAGCCATGTACGTCTGTCCGTCCGTCTGTCCGTATGAACACCTAGATCTCCGAGACTATAAGAGATAGAGCCACAAAATTTGGTGTGTAGGTTTGTGTAGTATGTAGAGTGATCAAGTTTATTTCAAATTTTTGCCACGCCCCTTTCCGCCCCCGAAATTTTAAAAACGTAATCGATTATCTCTCGTAATTTTTTACCTTGTGGAATCAAATTTGGCACACTTGAATTTAATACTGATACCCAACAAAATACTAAATTTGATCAAAATCGGACAAAAAATAGCGAAGTTATGCATATAAACGTTTTTCCATAAGGCCGGAGTTGGCCGTTGGCGGGTGGTGGCGCTAGGGTGCTCACATGCATGAGTGAGTGAGATACTAAGATATGCTTGTAAAAAGCATGTGAACAGAATTTTTTTAAAATAGGCAAATGCACTTGTTATTACAAATTTGAAATATTTGTTTTACTGGTGTATGGTATATCTAAGTCGGCGAGACGACTTACTTATTTCATTTCACCTGGTGCGTGGTATGCCGAAGTCGGCGAGTCGACTTACTTACTTCATTTATGTGGTAACCCCATGTGGTACATTTTTTTTATATCGGATCTACAAAGGAAAATGAAAATATTTCATAAATAAACTAGTTGCAACTTTTTTATCGCGTGATTCAATCAGGAGTTGTAAGCTTACGCTTTCCTTTTTTTCGCTCCATATACTTAGTTGTCTCTCCCCCTCACTGGTAATGAAAGAACTTTATAGTTCTCAAAATAGTGTCAAGCAAACAACCTGTTAACCTGTTTTAATAAATGCCCTTGAGCGTGCTTATGGAAATTTGGAACTTCCCGTAATAGGTTTTTTTCACCTTAAAAACTTGCAAAGGTGTATTAAGCTAACTCACTTGAGTTAGTTTGTCTGATTTATCAATGATCAAGTCTGGCAGAGATGATTCAAATTCGGTATCGGCTCATTATAATTCGTTTTTCTAGTATGCCCGATCTCCCCGATAATTGCATGCATACACACACTTTTTAGGGACGGCCTCGACAGATGTTCCAACTCATTAAACGGAAAAGAAAACCGCAATGGCAAAACAAAGTTATCACTATCTTCATAACACAGATACATATTCAAATTTATGACTAAATATGTGCGAACGTCATCGTTAAAGGGGCTAAAGCACAAAGCTGTGCTTTGTTAGCCATAAGCTCAAGCTCAGACTCACGAAACCCGATCTCACTATAAATAGATGTGGCCCAAGCCCGGTGGTCTCTATTCGATTTCTTACTTTCGTTTTAAGCCAACGGACAACGTTCGGAACTTGTATTTCGACTTCTAAAGCTATCGTTATTACATTGTAGTCAGTAATAATAAAAACACCCGTGGAGAAAGCCCAAAAACTTGGTTCAATCAAATTACCGGCTTCAAGAAACCAAATTCAAAATGAATGCTCTGATCGCACTTATTTCGATCTTTGCTGTTGTGTGTTTGGCCCCCCATCATATAGTAGGGGCCGAGCAAAAAGCTGCCGATCTTTCAAACGATGAAGCTCAAAACGATGGTGAAATCAGAATATATAAACGGATTATTCCTGCTGACGTGCTCAGAGGTAAGTGGAATATTTTTGAATCCATGTAATCGATTGGCAATGAATTGTGGAAGGAAAACACACTCAAAAGTCGCACCTACGTACTTGCTGCAGACCGATACAAATAAACGTTAAAAGCTTCGTTGGCTAATTCGGATGACGAAAATGAAAACGAAAGCTAACTAAGTGAATGCAGCGTAAGTTGACGCTTGAGCGCGTTTCGAAAGCCAACCGGACTGCTAGTGGTCATATGTATGTACATAAATACATATGTACCATAATGCCTGTATATGTATGTATGTATGTATTAATGCAGACTTGCTTATTCGTTTGGCACAAGGTCATTTGCACGGGTGGCTACCGAGGTTCATTTTGCAAGAGATTGCATTAAATTGGCTTTTAACTGGATAAGTCAAGCACATAGTTGTAACAAATATGTAAATATAATATAGCCGCTCAGAGCGAGATCGTTTCTGGACAATCTTTTCGGCTATGATACGAAGCAGAGCGTAGAAGAAACCAGAGGGCCGGGGCTAATTTCGACCGCGTTAACGTTTGTATACCCTTGCAATTTTTTTTGGTAACTTTTTCCTTACCTATAGCCATCAAGTGGAAAAATTTTGTATTTAAAAATGCTAATGTTTCCGAAAGAACGGCCTACAATCTTAGCATAGGAAATAACGAAGTTATTGACGAAAGTCACTCTTTTCGACCGGTCGTTCCTATAGGAGCTATATGATATAGTTACCCGATCTTTATCAAATTTGGCACAGTTGTTTATATGTATGTGTAATAAACTCACCAATATTAAATTTCAGTTAGTTATTGAGAAAAGTCACTGTTCGTGACTTTGCCGTTTGTATGGGAGCTGTATGATATAGTGGTCCGATCTGGCTGAATCCGAAATCGCCTGCAGTATATACAAGCCTACATGCAAAATTGTAGCTCTGTAGCTCCAACGGTCTAGGAGAAGATTGCGTTTATCCAGACGGACGAACAGACATGGCTATATCAACTCGTCTCGTCGTGCTGATCAAAAACATATATACTTTATATGGTCGGAGATGTTTCCTTGTATGCGTTGCACACTTCTGACCAAAATCAACTGTCATTTGCGAGCTATGAAATATATATAAGTTAAAGTGGCTAAGTAGCTAAAGTTAGCCAGAAGGCAGCTAGTAGATTGCTTAATGTGGAATTTGTGACTCGGGTTCAAAGAAATTTGTTAGTTGAAATTGGAAAGAATGGAGACTCGTCATATAGAATATTCTATCTAATCAAGTGAATTTAAATAGTGTGAATTTAAATAGTTCTCTTTTTGTCTTCTTTTTCAAGGAATGAAATTAAATATCTTTTTAAATCTACTTATGCGATTTTATTTTGAGGTGGATAACTATGAGTTCATTTAAAATATCTTTAAATGTATTGCGCAAGCGCTTCGTTAGTGCCAACCTTTGAATCCGCACATGTGTTTGGAAATGTCCACTCTTTGCTTAACGATTGGATTGGTTGCAATGCGAGTCCTTAAATGCGAAATATTTGGAAAACCAGTTTAATCGACAACTATGCTGTACATGTTGTGCAATATACAATTAAGCCACTGATACTCTTAAATATACTAATTCGGAAAAAAAAGCCGTCAACCACATTAAAGTTAACTTAAACCATTCCAGATTTTCCGGGCATGTGCTTTGCCTCTACTCGTTGTGCTACAGTGGAAGTAGGCAAGTCGTGGGACTTAACTCCATTCTGTGGTCGTTCGACATGCGCACGAAGTGATGAAGACCCGTCCAAGTAAGATGTGGCTTTAACTAAGATTCTAAACCATCATTCTGATCTAACACTCCATCATTATTAGGCTTCTAGAGATCGTTGAGGACTGCGGCCCGTTGCCTCTGGCCAATGACAAGTGCAAATTGGACACTGCTAAAACGAACAAAACTGCCCCATTTCCCTACTGCTGCCCCACCTTTACTTGTGAGCCAGGTGTTAAATTGGAATACCCAGAAGTTGGAAAGGAGGACGACAAGAAATCCGCCCAGTGATGTTACCTTGATGAAGTCATTCAGTTTCGTTTTTCGACATGATCGAATATTATTATTTAAATAAAATTCAACAATTTTTCTTTTCTCTTAACTGGTTGAACAAAGCGTAATTAAAATCAGCTTCCATATTTATCAACACAGGATTTAAACTCTCTGATACAATTTTTAATAACAAAATAATAAAAGTTAATGTCGTGTTTTAATGAGTGACCTTTCTGAATTTTGTAAGGTCGATTTTAAATTTATCTTATAACAACATTTTCTTTTACTAAAAAACTGGCAAGGGTAGACAAACTTTGACGCGGTCGAAGTTAACCCCGGCCTTTTCGTTTTTTTTTTTCACTCACACTACGGTAACCAACTTTGGTGTATATTGTATTTGTGTATTTGTGTATATTGCAAGATGGTTTTACGAAAAAATCCCCCCCACTAATTATTTGTATTACCTATTATATGTACCTTTGCAAAAAGAGTATATTAACTTTGGTCAGAAGTGAGTAACGCTAATAAGAAGGCATATCGAGACAAGTTCGACTGTCTGTCTACACCACTTAAGCTACTGCGCTACAAGAACGGGCTATATCTTAGAATTGGAGATAAATAAAAAATTTCTGGTATACAGTTTAGTTTGTTTCAAGTTGAGAGCTGCTTGAATGATAGAAAAATCAAAGTCGAATGGATTCATTCGAACTGATTTCAAATAAATGAAATGACATGAATGAAATGTCTGAGTGTAAGTACTTATCGAATCTCTAAAAATACGTACGTAACTCAGTTTAATGAAAAACGAGCTATGGAAGTTAACTTCGGCCTTGCCGAAGTTTATATACCCTTGCAGTTCTTTATTATATTTAATTCGATAAGAAAAGTGAAATTTCATACATCAACAGCATTAGTTGTCGTATTATGAATATGCCGCAAAAATACTAAATACAATACTAATCTATCGAAAATCATCGAAGGTAAAATTTTTAAAATTGGACACCACAATTGCCAACGGCTCACACACACACACACATACAATTTATGAATCCGTGCTGTGTGTGTATGCATGTGTTCTGTTGATTTGATGATGACGTAGTAGGCAGCAAGCAGCGCTGCCGGCAGCGCTTGAACCGATTTGTTCTGACTGTAACTTGTGTTCTATTTATCCGATCAGGTTCAAATTTTGGGATCTGAGATTTTATACCAAATTCTATTATATTGGTAAATTTCATGGGGATACTCCAATTTTTATTTTATAAAATTTTTTTTGCAAAAATTTTTGTTCCAGAGCTATATGATATAGTAGTCCGATCCCGATGATTTTCATACTTTATCTCACACAGGTAATAAAGAGTCTCCAAAAAAAATTTCAACCCGATATCTCTTAAGATGGCTGAGTAAAACGCGTACGCACAGACGGACGGACAGACGGACAGACGGACATGGCTATATCGACTCAGCTTCTCAAGCTGATCAAGAATATATATACTTTATGGGGTCGGAAACGTCTCCTTCTGTGCGTTACAAACATCTGACCAATTTTATAATACCCTCTGCAAGGGTATAACAATAAATTTAGTGCCAAAGCATCGCTATATAGTACAGGCACTCGAATCATTCGAATTATTCGAATAGTCTTATTTTGATTAAGACGTTTTAATGCAACAACAACTAAGCCACCGACCAGTTCAATCATACAGTAATCACATATATATATTTCAAAAATATAAATCAAACCTTGCAGTTTAGCCGGCTCGAGGTCAATCTTCCAAAAGAAGATTATTTCAAAGGCAACACAAAAAGGTGAGCAGGTTGTCTGTATAGCTATTTCAAGAACTACCAAGTTCTATCATCAGCAGACTTTGCTAAAGAACTCCGGGATTGCAATAGCCATACCATGTCTTCGACGCTAGAATTAGTTGGGAATTGTAGCCACCAAATGAAGCGAAAAAAATTGGTAAAGCCTACAAAACCGAAGACCACCTTTTTGTGCATACCCTTAGGCGCTATAAAAAATTAGTGTAAGAGCTTCGCCTTACCAAACTAATATCACGACTTGTATATACTGTATAGGCGACTACCACATGGAAAAGGGTTTTTTTGGAATAAAAATTCCAAAGTAACGGCGTGCAATAAATCTTTCACAAAAAGATTATTTTTAAAAACATTACACACATTTGTTTGAGTCAGACGTGTGAGATGTTTTAATTAATTACACAGGCCGACATGATTTTTGGTGACGGTAAGGTGAGAGGTGTTCTTAACTAATTCGGGTATGCTGATCACGACCTCATACTCAGTTTTTGTCCATCACGTCCAGATTCTGTGAAATCAGGGGATCTGGGGTCGGAAAATGGGCATATACTATAGAAAGCTTAAAACAAAATTTTTACCTTTTTTTATCAGATTTCGGAATATCCTGTGTAAGAAAAATAGCTCTTGTTTGCAAACATTACTAATAAACAATTGGTAAGATCTATAAGAGTTCCATAATTCTTTAAAATTAAAAGACAATTCTTGGAATCTCTATAGCATACTTTTTGGTTCAAAATTAAATCAATATAGAACCATATCCAAAGTGTAAGATATTATGCTTTATAACAAAGAAGTACCGCTTTGATATTTTGTAAATTGCTATTAAATAATACTTAATATATTAATAGGTTAAAATAAAACTGTTTTTAGCATAATATTATGTTTATACTGCAAATGCGGTCAATTTGAATAAGTTGAACACACTTTTCTCGAAAACCTGACGTGATGGACAAAAACTAAGTACAGGGCCGTGTTCAGCACCCCTCAATTACTGTGTTATTATAGGCGTCACATATTGCCGTTATTGCGTTTGTGCAGAAAACATTAGTTATATACGAAAACTCGTTTACCATGTCTCTAGTTCGATTTTAATAAAATTTAGAAGGTTGATAGATATTAATAGGGCTCATTAGTGCGCTGAATTGGATTTCGATAGTAATTGCAGGAGGTAATCGGTTTTTTCTAGTTTTTGGAGGCGAAAGTAAGCGTGGCAAAATTTTTAAATAAATGATTAATTTTCGATGGCGGAAGTGGGCGTACAAAAAAACAAAATCTGCGCGTGTATTAAGCCAGTACACGTTCCAATTTTGGTGTCTATAGGTAGTATACGGACGGACGGACATGTCTAGATCGACTCGGCTGTTGATCCTGATCTTATTCTTATATATATGTATGTATATAATATTCTTATATATATATGTATGTGGTATTTATTTATATTCCGGTTTCTTTATTGGCAATCATTTGTGTTATAATTAAATATTTACAGAATTTACAGAAGTCAAGTGTGACCATCTTCTTATTATTATACCCTTGCAAAAGGGGTATATTAATTTTGGTCAGAAGTGTGCAAGCAACTCCGACCTACAGCTACAGATATGAAATTTTGCATACAGTTTGTATATCTCGAATTCAGCTGGATCGGACCACTATATATATAGCCAGAGCTCCCATACAAACGGCAAAGTCTCGAACAGTGACTTTTCTCAATAACTTCGATATTTTGTAAGCTATTGTCGTGAAATTTAATATTGGTGAGTCTATTACACCTATACAAACTGTGCCATATTTGATCAAAATCGGGTGATTATATCATATATGTATATATCATATATATACATATATCATATAAATCGGGTGATTATATCATATAACCCATAGAAACGATAGGTCGAAAACAGTGACTTTTGTCAATAACTTCGTTATTTGCTATGCTAAGATTGTAGGCCGTTCTTTCGGAAACATTTGCCTTTTTAGATAAAACGTTTTTCCACTTTGATGACTATTGGTAAGGAAAGAGTTACCAAAAAAGTTGCAAGGGTATACAAACTTTGACTCGGTCGAAGTTAGTCCCGGCCCTCTGGTTTAATTCTAAGGAGTGAACGTACTCAACCTAAATTCAACTTTGCCATGCTGACAACATTTGCTTGCTTTTCTCGTTTAATCTGAGCTGCACGATGACCTGGCTGACCGCACTTGAAACACTTTCGATCAAACTTAGGACAATCTTTTCTTAAATGAGTCGCATCTCCGCAACCAAAACATTTTCTCTCTCGAGCATGTACTGCCTGTGCTTCACCTGAACCATATACCTTACTTTCAAATCTGTTTGTTGCCTTGTATGAATCACGTCCCTTTTTATAAACTTTAACTCTAAAATATTGCGTTTGTTGGTTTTTTTTATCCGGACTACCTTTAACGAAGTACTCTGTCAGACTCTTCTCATCTGTTTTTACCTGCTTCGCAATTTCCATCAATCGTATAAATATTCATTCAGTGTTTGGCATTCTTTTTAGGGACTGCAGCTGAAGATATTCTTACACTAAACTCAGCACGAAGATCTGTTTTCAAAGAACTCCAGTTTTTAATATTTCTCTGACTCCTTATGAAATATTTTGCCCCCCCCCCCACAATATAACTGTTTTCCATACACAAATAACTGTAATTCATTTCTCTGTACCGTGGCTGCACATTCTTCTAGTTCTTCAATCCATTGAGCAATGTTAGGAATATCTGAACCAGACACATTGTCCTTAACATATTTCAAAGTAAACCATGATCTCTCGGGTCTAACTACGTTTTCTGCTGCCATCTCTAGTCCCCGGTTACAACCGACTGAGCAACTGATTCCTCATCTTTCTGCTGTAAACCATGATCTCTCGGGTCTAACTACGTTTTCTGCTGCCATCTCTAGTCCCCGGTTACAACTGACTGAGCAACTGATTCCTCATCTTTCTGCTGCAAATTATAATGGAGGAGTAACTTATTCTGCAAATCTCGTTTCCGCCCAGTTGTAGGAAGCCCTAGTTCGGATAATTTCGATCACAAAGCAACCACGTTTAAAACCAGAATCTCTGCAAGCTCCATCTCAATTACAAGGACTTAAAATAACTTACAAATTTTCTTATACTATATTAGAATTATTTTCTAGCTTTGAAAATTGTTATTAGTTTTTCCCTAGATCTGAATAACATACGCTTTTCCTTTCTTATGTTCATCCCACGTCGCTCTGCTTTGTCGTCGTCTTCGATGTTTATCAGCCTTATCGTCAAATTCCTTCTTCTTCTAGCAATATCACTTCTCGCCAACCTTTGAGTTGTTGCTACTGTTGCTAGTCTCTGTTGTTCACCGCCACCACCAGATTTTGTCACCACCACTAACGCAGTTCTAACGAAATTGTGAAATTCAATAGCCAATATTATTGTTTCACTTATGATATGCCAACCCGTTTGAGCCAAAAATTTGTGGTATTTATTTATATTCCAATTTCTTTATTGGCAATGATGTTAGTGTTAGAAGTAAATATTAAGGCTTTTTGATAACACGGTCCCGCTAGACTAGGCTTTTTCGTTGGTCGTAATGTGAAATTATAGTTTCCGGTCGTTTTGACTTCGTTTGACAAGAAGCAAATTGACATTTTTATACCCCTGCAAAAAGGGTATATTAAATTTGGTCAGAAGTGTGCAACGCATAGAAGGAAGCATCCTTCCTTGATCAGCACGACGAGACGAGTTCAAATAGCCATGTCCGTCCGTCCGTCCGTCTGGATCAGCTCGAACTCCTCCTAGACCGTAAGAGCTACAGAGTTGAAATTTCCATGTAGGCTTGTATCCCATACAAACGGCCAAGTCACGAACAGTGACTTTTCTCAATAACATCGTTATTTTCTAAGCTATTGTCGTGAAATTTAATATTGGTCACTCTACTACACATATAAACGACTATGCTAAATTTGATCAAGGTCGAGTGTCTATATCATATAGCTCCCATAGGAACGATCGGCCAAAAAAAAAAGACTTTTGTCAATAACTTCGTTACTTTTAACGCGATTACTTTCAAATTAAAAATTTTATAGTTTAATATTTCTATTAATGGCTGTGCCTAATTTGATAAAGATCGAGTGTTGCCCCCTATATCATATACCTCCCATAGGAACGATCGGTGGTAAACAGTGACTTTGATTAACAACATCGTTATTTCCTATGCTAAGATTGTAGGCCATTCTTTCGCAAACATTAGCTTTTTTGATAAAACGTTTTTCCATTTTGATGGCTATGGGTAAGGAAAGAGTTACCAAAAAAGTTGCAAGGTTATACAAACTTTGACGCGGTCGAAGTAAGCCCTGGCCCTCTGGTTTTATTTTTTTTTTTTTTTTTGAGATGAAGATTTTTTGTCGAGCATTAGCCATTTCAACATCGTCATCAGACCTGGCGTTAATACTCGGGCCGCGGAGAGGTGTCCGTACGGGTAGGGGTCCATGTTTACGTGAGTCCTGGGTTCTTCAGGACACTTGTAACCGGGCCGTTGAGGGGTGTCGGGTACGAACGGGCTCATCTCTATGGCGCTCCTGGGTTCGTTAGGACACACGTGAGCGGTCCGCGGAGGGGTGTCCGGAACGAGCGGGGCTGGTGGGTCCAGCTCCGCTGTGTCGTCATAGACTAGGAGTACTCTATACTCCTAAATCGAAACAGCATGCACCACTTCGGGTGTGGGCCCAAAGTATGGAAAAATGAACATCTCCTCCTAAAAGACACGCTATGCCGACAGGACGATGATGTTCCGGTTGAGTAAAAGATGCCGTTACCACACCTTCGTGGTACTTGTCATCGTCGGAGGGCTACCCGTGTGCCCGATTGGGGTACTGTTAAAGAATGTGACTGCGACGGGACTACCACTGTTCCCCACCGCCCAGAGTGGGGTCGGACGACTGCTAAGGGAGAACGACCACCGACAGGATAGTTGCCCGAACTGGTCGTGCCGTACCCGAGATCGATGCAACGGCCTCAGAGTGTTTCTCTCCGGTCTGGTGGGTGCGATTCGCTGATGGGCCAGAGGCGGCCACATCCATGCGGCAGAGATGGATTGAGTTTTCGGGCTTGCCGCGGCTGGTGCCGCGTGTTGGGGACCCCGGGCGTAATCGCTTCGTGCTCCCGTTCACATACGGCTACTATCTCGTCCACGATCCGGGCAATATCTGCCCCGTGGTCCTCACTTTTTTCATTCAGTTGTGACATTCTGTGAAATATAAGAGATTTTAAAACTACCCTGTACCATAAATTTCTCAAACGAAGCCCTATGAGTGCGGTTTACAATAAACTATAATGTAAACTAGAATACAATGTTCAGATTCGTTAGATTAACAATGCCATCCATTGCATGAGGAGATCCGTTTTTAGGGGATGGAGCCTTGGGCGGGCCCCCAAGTGGCCCCTTGAAACATAAGATATTTCGCTCTGGAAGAACATGCCTAACTATCATCTCTAAATCGTTTTATTTCATTCTCGATGTTATATTTTTCTAATGGAATTGTTGTCTCCAAATTGTGAAGCACATGCTAAAATATGAATTTTCGGTTATTCTTAATCATGTAAGTGCAAGGTAAAATTCATTAATCAATAACTCTAATCAATTTATAAGTAATCCAAAAGGCCGGGGCTAACTTCGACCGCGCCGAAGATTGTTTACCCATGCAAGTATTTTTGTTACTCTTCCTACTCTACGTCATCAATGTGAAAAAGGTTTTATCTAAAAATTCTAAAGTTCCGATTTTTATTAAGTTTGGCACAATCATTAACAGTTTCATTAAACTGAACATAATTAAATTTTAGGGCAATCGTGTGAAAAGTTATTGATAAAAGTCACTGTTTTCGACCGATCATTCCTAAGGGAGCTATACGATATAGTCATCCGATGTTCATCAAATTTGGCACAGTCATGAATAAGAATACTGAATTTATACAAATATAAATTTCTATGACAATCGCTATATAATATAGTCATCCGATCATGACCAATTTTGGTCAACACGTAAACAAAACTAACAATTATTAATTTTTATGACAATGGCTGGATAAGACTAAGGATTCCCGACTACAAGCAAATGCTTAATGCTGTAGGCAGACGCCTTAAAGAACAATTGGCAGAGATGTGACAATAGCGAATTGATGCCTTACTGGAACAAGCGGATTCGGCAGATTCGTAAACTACGTAGGCAACCTCAGCGTCGCCATTCAATTCGTAATGCTGCTGGGGCTTGGCATCTAGATGACGCATATCAGTCTGAGGCTTTTGCAGGGTATCTAGAGCAGCAGTTTTTCCCAACCCTTATTGGAGACAAAGTAGACATAGAGGAGACGGAATCAAGTTTACTCTCTCATGTACTTGAAGATGACACCATCACTTCCTGTACTAAGACGGAGATTTTAGAGCAAATTAGACGTGTGAAACTCAAGAAAGCGTAGGGTCATGATCTCATTGATCGAAGAGTGCTTAAGGCGCTACCTGACAAAGCTATAGACTTTCTTGTAGTCCTGTGCAACGCTATATTTCCCATTCGACACTTTCCAGCGATCTGGAAGCGTGCTGTGATTGTAATGATTCCTAAACCTGGCACCCCTGAGGACGAAATTAGCTTGTGCTCTACAAAGTATTCGAAATAATACTTCTTGGTACTTTTTAGTACTGGCACACCTGGATAGCAATGAAGCCATCCCGAATCACCAATTTGCCTTCAGGAGCAGCATGGTACGCCTGAACAAGTACACAGGGTTGTTCATCATATCCTAAGTACTTTATTGCTCTGCTGTCTTTTTAGACGTCAAACAAGCCTTTGACCGAGTATGGCACTCTGGACTACTTTAAACCAGAGGGCCGGGGCTAACTTCGACCGCGCCTAAGTTTGTATACCCTTGCAAGTTGTTTGGTACTCTTTCCTCACTTATAGCCGTCAAAGTGGAAAAATTGTTTATCTAAAAAGAGAAATGTTTTCGAAAGAACGGTCCACAATCTTAACATATGAAAAAACGAAGTTATTGATCAAGGGACTGTTTTCCTGTGGGAGCTTTATGATATAGTCATCCAACCTATATCGCAGTCATTAACAGATATATTAAACTAACAAATGTTTATTTTGAAATCAATCGCGTCTAAAGTAACGAAGGTACTGACAAAAGTCACTGTTTTCGACCGATCGTTCCTATGGGAGCTATCTGATATAGTCACCCGATCTTGACCAAATTTGGCACAGTCGTTTACAGCTATAATAAACTCACTAATATTACATTTCAATAGCTTAAAAAGTAACGAAGTTATTGAGAAAAGTCACTGTTCGTGACTTTGCCGTTTGTATGGGAGCTATATGATATAGTGGTCCGATCCGACTGAATACAACCCCTGCAGTATATACAAGCCTACCAAAATTTATACGGTCTAGGAGGAGTTCGCGTTGATCCAGACGGACGGGCGGACGGATATGGCTATTTGAATTCGTCTCGTCTTGCTGATCAAGAATATATATACATATAGATATGTACATATATATATTATATGGTCGGAGATGCTTTCTTCTATGCGTTGCACACTTCTGACTAAAATTAATATACCGTTTTGGCAAGGGTATAAGGAGAAGTTTTACCACCAGCCTTTTATGATCTTTTTGAATCTATCTTCGAGAAAGAAAATTTAATGTGGTTATTAGAGACGCATTCTTATCCTTAAACCCCATCTGCGCAGGACTTCTACAAGGAAGCGTACTCGGTCCTGTTTTATACACACTGTTCACAAGCGATATGCCAACTACTACCGAGTGCACAACCAACGGCATGAGGATTGCGACGTATGTATGCTGATGACACGGCTATTCTCTCCAGTGCATACGACCCCCAAGATGCGACGGAAGCCGTACAAACGTATCTACACGAATTTCATACATGGACCAAACGACAAACCACATTTGCCCTCAGAAGATTATCCTGCCCTGCACTAACATTCAACAATAAAACAATTTCGACTGCCAGCAATGCCACATTTTTGGGCGTCACGATAGACAGAAGATTCAATTGGAAAAAACATGTTCAAAAAACAATAAGCAAATGTACCAGAAAACTCAAAATGCTGGACTGGATGTTCAGAGGGTCGATTTTAAAATTTACACGGCGATAGTGGTACCAACATTCACATATGTATGTATGTATGCCCTTCCTATTTGGGGCTCTGCAGCTATGTAAGTACATCTACTGTAAAAAAGAACAAAGTGCTTCGTCGCTTTACAGGAGCAGAATGGTATGTGCGAAATTCAGTTCTCCACCACGATAGCTGAACTAACAGGCTGACCCGGCACGAGCTATAGAAACCGCCTCGAAGCTCAGCCGAATCCCTTAGCCAATGATTTGGCCGATCACAGCTCCGCTTTTCCAAACTTCACTGTTAGAATAAATGTACTATAACAATGGACCACCCTATTCCGCACTAGACGTCCTCGATGAGCGAGCCCCAACAAATTCAATTCGCTTTCAATTCAATTTGTAAATTCAATTCAATATGTTTGACGTCGCGACCAACATGCAACATGCATCCAACACGCAACTTGCATCCAACATGCAACGCAACAAAACTCATCCCAAAAGAGTCGAACTCGAGCAAAGGAGTCAAACTCCGATAATAGAGTCGAACATGCAACCTCGGAGTCGAATTCGAATTTAAGAGAACAAAAGAGAACTGAACACAGTGAATGATTGCTCGATAACATTGAATAAAGCTCAAATTCGTTGTAAAAGCTTTTTGAAGCTGAGACAACATAAATAAAATAATAATAAATAAAAAAGGAAAAAAATATTTAATTTATTATTTTACGAAAACGTTATTGGAAAAATGAACCTGCCAACCTGCTGAAAATAAAAAAAAATTACAATTTTCAGTTGACGTAAACAATAGGTTTGCCAATACTGCAATAATTATTTTGAAATTTTTGGTTTTAATTATATCTTTTGGAGCTCTTAAAAACAAGTTCATTTTTATTGCTATTCAATGGATTTATGTATTTATAATAAAGTTTCGAAAAAGCACAAAACTGTTAAGTTTAAAAACTGTTCTTACCCTACTTGACTTATCCACAATCGGAATAGCAACTAACGTTTATCGTGACAGCTGATATTTCTAGCAATAGCAGTGAAGCAAAAAGTGTGAAAAATGAAAACGCCAGGGTTTGAAAACTGCAAAAATTGTAACAGTTTTGCTGTGTGCTGATGCTGCTGCTTTGGAAACTATGAACAGTCGTAGGAAAAGCAACAGCGAAAAACCGAAATCAAACCTGACAGCAAAAGCCATAGCAAATAACCGAAATAGAAAATTTTGACAGCAGCAGCAAAAGCCAAAAACCGAAAGCGAGAAACCCGACAGCATCAGCAAACAGCAATAATCCGAAAGAAACGTTTTATAGGTTAAAATTATGTTTTTAGTATTATCAGGGGTGTCACAGAAATTTCTAAATATTTTTGGGCAGTTTATTTTTAAAATCTGCCAAATCCAATGTCGGTGTCACATACATCACGGCTATTTCATTTTTGGTCAACCTTTTTGCTTCACTGGTACTGCTAGAAATATCAGCTGTCAAGATAAACGTTAATTGCAATTTCGATTTCTGTGACACCCCTTTTATTGAATTGAAGCAGAGATGCCAAATGCCGATATTAAAAAGGCCAAAAACGGTGACTTTTTCCATTTCTAGCAGGTTGGCAGGTTTACTTATGGTTGTTTTGGACAAAAGCGCCCTGTGTTCCATTTTTTCAATGGCGTTTTCGTAGAATAATAAAGTAAATACAAAAACAACAATTTTTAACGATCGCTTATAGGCAGATCTATGCAAAAATAATCAAAGTTTATTTCACCAATGTTTTATTTTATATCAATGTCGCAACAACTGCAATATTATCCAAATGTTGCAGGAAAAGCTGTGAGGTTTTAAAACATACAAACGACATTTCTGTGACACTCTACATTGGCGTTTGGGTTGGTTTTACGTTATTATAGATGTCTGTCACACCCCTGTATATTACGGTTATATTAAACAAGAAACTACTGCAAATGTGGTCATTTTTCTTAAAGACCTGATGTGATGGACAAAAACTAAGTACATGGCCGTGATCATAACCCCTCAATTACTATAGGACACCTTATTGGGTTTTAAGTTTATTAACTTAAAACACTTTTTCATGACCTCAAAAATGTCGGCCTATGTAATTATCTAACTTATGTATATATGGCAGCCTAAAAGTATGCATTAGGAAAAAAATATGGGAAAGGTCGGGCAAAATAAAGTTTTATCGTTAAAAATTGTTTTTTATTCCATTTGTAATGAAATTTGCAAAATTTAAAAGAAAAACAAATTCAAAAAGATAATGATAAGACAGTTAGTCCACATCCCCCACATACTTTGTATGACGATTCGCGTGTTAAAATAATGAAGTAAGTAAACTGTTTCGCGGACTTCGGTATACAATGCACCAAGTGAATAAATATTTTAATATTCGAAGACCAAATGTACATTCATACATATGTCTTTTAAATTGTTTTTACATTCTTCATCATAGCATATGCTATCTCGCCCACTTTTACAAAATACGTGCACTCTAGTGCACTCTCTCCGCCCTTATAAACCACCTAGTTAAACACGTTTATACGTAGAATTTGAATATTTTTATACCGATTTTCATTAAATTTGGTAGGTTGGCAGAAATGTGAAAGACTACCTAGTGGGCCGAATTTAATTTTAAAAGTCACAAAATTTCCGGAGGCAGTCGGTTTTTACTAAATTGGGGACGGAATCGGGTGTGGCAAAAATTTTATACAACCAATATCTGCGCGTGAGCAAGTACAGTAGTAGTGGTCAGTTATGATTTTCTCGGCTCCAAAGGATCCAATAAAGTAATTTTTTCAGTAATTCGTTGGTGGTTTTATTATGATTATGATCCAGCAAATTTTAATAGATTGATTTAAGTCGGAATCCGGAATTGATTTCTTGTCGGAATTCGGGGAAGAAAAGCTAAAGAAGAAGAAAAACCCCGAGAATGAAAAAAGACTTACAAACAAAGTTTATTTGAAACTTTGCAAACGCCCTTTTCCGCCCCTCAATTTAAAAATATCAAAGAAGCTAACTTCGGCAATGCCCGAAGTCCCTTGCGGTCCTTGGCAATAATTTTTTTACATTTTGAAATTTCTTTCCTTGCAACTCAATTCATCAACACACAAACAAAACATTCAAATTATTTCTCTCTTTACTACAAATTTTTAAGCAAAGCATAACACGCATACACATACATACATACATACGTGTAGCGCTACGTCTGTGTGTGCGTATGCATGTGCTCTGTTTGATTTGCTGATGACGTAGAACCGATTTGTATTGACTGTAACTTGTGTTCTATTTCTAGAGCTATATGATATAGTAGTCCGATCCTGACAATTTTCATACTCTATTATCTCCCGGCTAAAAGTAGCTCAAATATGAAATTTCATTCCGATAGCTCTTAAGATGACAGCGTGAAGTTGATTTGCACAGACGGACGGACGGACGGACGGACGGACGGACGGACAGACGGACATGGCTATATCGACTCAGCTTCTCATGCTGATCAAGAATATATATACTTTATGGGGTCGGAAACGTCTCCTTCTGTGCGTTACAAACATCTGACCAATTTTATAATACCCTCTGCAAGGGTATAAAAAGCGTTTAAAAATCTCAAAAACTATTCTAGCTAGATACACCATATTTGGTATGTATATTTGCTTAGTAAATGCGCACATTTTGTATGTGTCAAGATTTTGCCACGCCGCTTTCCGCCCCGTAATTTAAAATATTTGTTTTACTGGTGTATGGTATACCTAAGTCAGCGAGTCGACTTACTTACTTCATTTAGAACTAAAATCTAGACGTTTTGGTAGCCAGAATATTTATATAAGAATACATAACATAAGAATACTCCAGAATCTATAATTTCAACGTTAATTCAACATTGTAGATCAATCGTGGAAGGCACTCCACCACTCGAGTAGTGCCACGGGAGATAAAAATACCGTGCACCATAAAATAGTACTTCTTGGAAAATAGATCTAAACCAGAACACTTTGATTTCGAAACTTAGCCTTGAGTTCCTATTTATAACCAGAGGGCCTGGGCTAACTTCGACCGCGTCAAAGTTTGTATACCCTTGCAACTGTTTTGGTAACTCTCTCCTTACCCAAAGCCAGCAAAGTGTAAAAACGTTTTATCTAGAAAATGTAATGTCTGCGAAAGAACTGCCTACAATTTTAGCGTATGAAAGATATTGACCAAAGTCACTGTTTTCTACCGATAGTTCCAATGGGAGCTATATGATATAGTCACCTGATCTTTATTAAATTCGGCACAGTCATTAATATATGTATATTAAACTAACAAATGTTTAATTTGAAAGCAATCGCTTAAAAAGTAACGAAGTTATTGACAAATGTCACTGTTTTCCGCCGATCGTTCCTATGGGAGCTATCTTATATACTCGCCCGATCTTGACCAAATTTGGCACAGTCGTTTACAGCTATAATAAACTCACTAATATTACATTTCACGACAATAGCTTAAAAAGTAACGAAGTTATTTAGAAAAGTCACTGTTCGTGACTTGCCGTTTGTATGGGAGCTATAAGATATAGTGGTCCGATCCGACTGAATACAACCCCTGCAGTATATACAAGCCTACATGCAAAATTTCAGCTCTTTAGCTCTTACGGTCTAGGAGTTCGCGTTGATCCAGACGGACGGACGGTAGGACAATGTTATTTGAACTCGTCTCGTCGTCCTGATCAAGAATATATATACTTTATATGGTCGGAGATGCTTCCTTCAATGCGTTACAAACTTCTGACCAAAATTAATATACCCTTTTTGCAAGGGTATAAAAAGATAAAGAGAACAAACTACAGCTTTCAGTTTTTAATTTGTAACGTTAACATGTTCCTATTATCTACCTACATAAAAACACTAACATGCTAATATTCACAATAACTGTAATATTATAAAGGGTATAGTAAATGAATTGAATATAGAAAACCCCTTCCTTTCTTGAGGATTTTAATTAAATCCATTCTAAAGATGCAATCAATAATAATCACCAATGAAGGAGTCGTCTCGCCGACTTCAGTATGCCATGCATCACCATGCTCTTATAGTCTCCAAGATCTAAGTGCTCAGTCCGAAGTTAAAATACAAAATTAAATTTTTTCGATTTGTCTTATGATTAGCAGTGAAAAATAACGTATTTTTTATAGAAGCCACTTATTATCGGGTTTTAAACTTATGCCTAACCAAGAAAAATTGTGTGGTCGAAATTGTCAGGACGTGCTACGTACATACTTACATATGGTTTAACAATAATCCGGCACAAATGTTCGAAAAACCTGTTGCTTTTCCTTTTAAAGTGAACAATAGCCATTAAGAAAGTTACATCAATTAGCTTTCGCCATTTTAAAAACGAAATACTTATTCAAAGCTCCTCCTTCAATCTGACCAGTTTTATCTCTTCTCCTCATTGATCGTGAGCGTAAACGTCCCATTGAGTATGTCTGTGTGATAAGTTCTCTTTATAAGGCATTGGCACGCTAGAGCACCACTGTAGATACACACTACAGGGTATTGGCCCTTCTTCCATTTCTTTGGAGAAATAAAATTTCTTTCCTGTGAATGGATACATACATCCATGCATATAATGTTATATATTGTTTTCCTTTCGTTTCTAAAAAGCAATGAACTATCTTGAATTTCATTTTTTAAAGCTATATAAAGACCCAAGCAGATTAATAAAATAACTCTGATCCACGAAAAGTCTCAGTCAATTTTATGTTTGCTGGGTGTTTCAGCGCACACACACACCACTACAAGGTATTCCGAAACGGGTTATTTATACAGACACAGATACATCCATGCACAGGAAAATTGAGAAGTGTGTGTGAGATACAGCTCAATAAAAATGGATAGTAACCGGTTTTCGGTGTGTTGAATACTTCATCGAGAACGATCACGAAGAATGTCTTAATTTAGATATAAAATTGCTTCGTTTAGCAGTTCAGTTCATGCGCCACCGAATTTATCTATTTAAAAATTATTTACTTTCCAAAATTAAGAATTTTTACATTTACCACATACATATGTATTATTAATTTTTTATTTAAAATCTTTCAACTTATAATAATTATTAATTATATAAAAACTAAAATCGAATTCCGACAAAAATGCTTCAATATTTAAGAAGATTTTACATATGTACATATGTATATATGTTTGTTTTTGTATTGACTTAAGATTTATACATATACAATTTATTCTTATATTAATGTACACATGTAATTTAATTGGATATTATTATTTAAATTATTAATTATTTTATATTACTGAAACCAACATACACATATTAGATGTATGTACATACATATCTATGAATAATAGAGGAAACAATTCTCTTTGTTGCACAAAATACATATGTATGTATGTATGTATGTACAAACATACGTACATATTTATGTACATATGTATGTGTCTAAGTACGTACTTATATACGTATGTATGTACATATGTATGCATGAATGTGCTTATGAATTTTTTGCAAATTCTATGAATCCAAAACGATGTTCACTATTCTTTGCACATACATTAATATGTACATATATACATGTTTTGGTTCAAACCCAAGACACTTTCGGTATAAATGTCTGAAACGTGATCCGTGAAATATATGTATGTACATACACGTATGTATGTATGTCTATGTATATACATATGTATACATACATATGTAAATGTACATACAAACTTATAAGCGGGATGAGATTGCGAAATGGCTACTGTGTGTACATAATAGTTTTTAAAACCTTTATATGTATGTACATATGTATCTAAGAATATTTCTAAGAAAAATAAATATGTATAAATATACATACATACATATGTATGTATGTACTTACATTTTAAATGCATTGAGCTTTCAAAACAACGAAATATTGGAAAAGCATATTGTGGGAATACCCATAAAAGAAGCTATTTATGTATGTGTGTACATACATAAATACAACATGTGTATGTGTATGAACAAATGAACACAATTTACAAGAATTTCATAGATTGTTTCGTTTTGTTTTTCTAAGTGTACATTTACGTGAATGGCTGTTTGTGAGATAGTACATGTACATCCATACATACATACATATGTGTGTATATGTGTAGATGTGCGTGAAATGATGGGAGGAGATGATACGATCGGAACTGTGTATTTCTGTTGCTGAAGCAGAGCCAATGCACAGAATCTGAAACACACGCAACAGGCCACTATGCTCGGCCTTATAAATAATAATGTCTTCATCAGCAAGCAGCGACAGCCAACTGATGCCGTTGAGAACAGTGGCGTCCCTTTAGTACAACAATATGGGTAGGGGTTTCAATTGTGTCACAATCAAGAACACCTGAATTTTTTTGAACGTACTTATGTACATATATTTTTAAGTTTTGGAAATCTGGGTGATACTCCTTATTGCTTCAGCAACCCCCGTAATTCCGACTCTGTCACTGACTGCGGCTTCAACGAATGTTGAGACATTGGGAGATCGAACGAATTTAGTTTCATGTGTTCATGTGTGTATTTTTGAAAGCATTGAGCTTTTAAAACAAGGAAACTTTCGGAACATATATTATGATAATATACACTAAGGGTACAAAGTAGTTTTCGGCATTTATACTTCAAATATACATACGTTTGTATATTTACATATACATATGTTTATACATAAGTACATGTGTAGATAATTCTGAGTGCTAATATATGTATGAAAGTACATATTTGCTAAATTTGATTAAAATATTATTTTAAAATTTATCGAGATCGATATATTTTAAGGAATATTTTTTATTTGGCACCAGTGTGCAATACTTAAAAACTGGATTTTAAAACGGGCGGGTGTGTGTGTGTCCCGACAAACTCCAAGGTGAATTCTGTTTTTCTTTTATGCGTCTTCTTTCAGTTGATGTGCTGACTAATTAAGCCCTTAAATTGGTTCGGGTTCGAACTCAGGCAACGTTGAAAATAAAGTCATTGGGATTGGGTTCAACAACAAAAATAACAGGGTACAAACGCAATCAGTAAGTTTTCATAAAATGTTAGACTGGTTTGATATGTAAACATTTTTATAACTAATAACATGAAGTATGCATTCTATATATTTATGTACATACATATATGTACACATACATATGTATGTACATACATAGTATAAAGTACATACATATGTATTTACATAATGAAAAGATGATTTATTTACTTAACATACGTACATATGTACATACATATGTATGTATGTACATAGCTTTAGTTAATAACAATAGAACACCATTTTTCCAAGTTTATAATAAAACATACATATGTATGTATGTAATATAAATTTGTATATGTATGGATGTACATATGTACTAATTCTTGTAGTAGACTTTTTAAAAAGCGTGGTATATGTACATACATATGTTTTGTACATACATGCAGTTTCACGATTGTCAGTATGTACATAAGTAAAACATACATACCGATGTAATATATACCATGTATGCATACATATGCATAAACATACATACATACATATGTATGTATGTATGTACATTTTTGTCGAAGGTTAATAAGTAAGGGAAAAGATCGGACGGGTGTGCCACGGATGCAGTTCGTATTTTTTTCAGATATTTTCATTTATCTTGTCGCACTGCAGATGCAAAATCGTACAGATGCAGACGTTTTTACCTACATACTAACATACTCATATATACATACATACATACGTACATATATACATATGTATGTGTATATCTGGTTTTATGTTATTTCCAAGAAAGTTCCCCTCATAAAATAAGAATGTGTGCATGATCTTGTGTGCGCGTGTTCATGTATTGTGTGTGTGTGTGTGTGTGTGTTTCTTCAGTTCCACTGCCCATGCATTGGCATCGGCTTCTTGTTCTCGACCATTTCATAGAGATATACAATAATAAAGAAGCACCTGTGCCGACTTGTGTATACCCTTACTACATTGATCATGTCTGACTTTTATTTTGAATCTGGATACTATCAAGTCTCACCAAGAAAACCATTCTGTAAGTCGCTGTCCATCTTGCTTTCAAAACATACATATGAATGAACATGGTTTAAATAACTCTTTAAAGGACTTCCGTTGTAAAAATCGAAAATATTTCTCTCAGTAAGGCCTACGTACTTATGTATGTATGTACATCCATTGAATGAATGTATATGTACATACGTAAATGCATATGGCAGAGGGAAACGGCTTTTTTGCGTTACAAACAGCTAATCAACTTTATCATTCCCTTTGGAAGTGTATAGAGAACTTTGAAATGACTTGAATAAGACGTTAAATTACAAAAGGCACATAATGAGAAGAACGCGCCCCGCAAGCGTATTTTGAGTCTCAGTCCCATTTCCGATCCCGCTGTGTACTCAGGAAGAGCAAAAGAAGCAGAGCGGACACATTTATCGAGCTCGAGTTCGAGTTTGAATTCGGTTTTAAAGATTCTCTTTGCTGGTGATTTTTTAAGAATACGCCGAGGTCGTCTCGCCACAGGTTACCGAGGGGCAAACCGATGTCCGCTGACTACGACTACCTCTACTTTGACAAATATCTGAGCCTGTGTCTGCAGGTACTATGCAGATACAGATAAAGTCACAAAGAGATCTACACTAACTTTTACATATAGATGTATATTTGTATGTATAGGTGGGGATGTATACATACATATATATACACAATATACATATACATAGAATTTATTTAAAATGATTGGGGATAGTTATAATTATAAATCTCAGGAAATCATTATCAATGGCATTTTTGTTGCTCAGGATAACATTATGCTGAATTAAGGTCGACAATCGTCCAAATCCCCGCCAATACCTATGTATGTATATTGGAGCCATAGCATGCCTCCCACACTAACAATTCAGTTCTTGAAATCTCCGAAACTATATGTTATATACATAGAAAAATCTTCTAGCAATTTTATCTGTGAAATAAAAACTCGACTTTTTTGGGAATCAATCACAATGATATTTTTTGAAATTGTCCCCAGTCATAGGAACTCACTAAACTCACTGTTTTATGAATACTATATTTAATGTTAATTTAACTCAATTTGAAATAAAAGTCTTCTCTGATCAGAAGATATTAAGCTTAATCTAAATGTGACGGGGCTAATCGGGATGGCCATACACATTACTATTACTGCTGCTTGTACATATCGTCCATAAATTAAATACAAATAAATATATGTACATATATGATTTACAAATTCATTATGACCGGAATACTTTATCCTTAGTGTCCTTAGCATCATTTTTTTTGTTTCAAATGAAGTAAGTAAGTCGTCTCGCCGACTTATGTATACCATTAACCAGTAAAACAAATATTTTAAATTTATAATAACTAATGCATTTACGGTATTTTGGTATTTTGCTAGGTATTAGTATCAAATTCAAGTATGGCAAATTTGATTGCACAAGGTAGAAAATTAAGTGAGATAATTGATTTTTATACCATACACCCATAGGGTGAAATGGTACATTAAAGTCGCCAAAATGTTTGTAACAGGGAGAAGGAAGCTTTTCCGACCCCATAAATTATATATATTGTTGATCTCCTGATCATAGACATGTCCGTCCGTCCGTCTGTTCGTATGAACACGTAGATCTCAGAGACTATAAAAGCTATTACCTACGGTGGTCAAGTTTATTTCAAACTTTTGCCACGCCACCCTCCGCCCCCGAAGTTTAAACAAATTAAATTTTCTTAAAGACTATAATAGCTAAAGACATCCAATTTGGTATGATTAATCCTTTAGTAAGCGCGCAGATATTTGTTGCTAAAAATTTTGCCACGCCCTCCTCCTCCTTGTTGCCTTCTGTTGTTCTCTCGACGATTCTCCATTGCCAACCGAGCTGTTTCACGGGCTGTTTCACTTTGCTCTCGTGATTGAGAAGCACGAAGTCGAGCCATACTATCGCGGCGCTGTTCACGTGCAATTTCTTGTTCTTCTTCAGTCCTTTCATTTGCAGTATTTTGTATTCTTCTTACATTACGGCTTTGTCGGGAAGGATTCGATCGTCTTGGTCGCGGCATTATTAATTAAACTTCACTTCACTTCAATCCACTTGTTAATTATTTATTTAATAGAAATAGTTTTAATATTGATTTCTAAATAATATAAAATTGTCATCCATACGTCGTCGAACGGGATAAAAAGTATCCTATGTCCATCTCCTGGCTCTAAGCTACCTCTCTACCAATTTTCAGCCAAATCTGTTCTGCCGTTCTTGTGTTATAAGTGGTGTAACTAACACGACTTTCTTTTATATACATATATAGATTTGAAATATTTGTTTTACTGGTGTATGGTATATGTACCTAAGTTGGCGAGACGACTTACTTACTTCATTATATCTGTTAATGAGTGTGCTAAATTTGATCAAGATCGGGTTACTATAGCTCCCGTAAGAAAAATACTTGTTAAACAGTGACTTTGATCAATAACTTCGTTGTTTGCTATGCTAAGATTGTAGGCGTAACCTTTTTCCACTTTGACGGCTAAAGTAACAAAAAACTACGATGGTATACAACAAACTTTGACGGTTTCGAAGTTAGCCCCGGCCCTGTGAATGAAGTTAGCCCCGATAGGGTGAAATGGTGTATTAAAGTCGCCAAAATGTTTGTAACAGGCAGAAGGAAGCTTTTCCGACCCCATGAAGTTCTTGATCAGTATCAACAGCCTAGTCGATTTAGCCATGTCCATCTGTCCGTCCGTATGAACGCGTAGATCTCGGAGATTATAAGAGATAGAGCCAAAAACATTTATCTCAAAAATTGATCTAGCTGCCCCCGAAATATGAAAATCTCGATTATCTCCCGTAATTTTCTACCTTGATAAATTTGATACTAAGCAAAATACCAAATTTGATCAAAATCGGATTAAAAATAGCCAAGTTATGCATATAAACGTTTTTCCATAAGGCCGGAGTTAGCCGTTGGCTGGTGGGGGCACTAGGGTGCTCGTATGCTTGAGTGAGCGAGATACTAAGATATGCTTGTAATAAAAAGCATGTGAAAATGCATTTGTTTAATAAATTTAAAATATTTGCTTTACTGGTGTATGGTATACCTAAGTCATTACTTTAATCATTCACAATTCTTTTAATTAGAGTCTGCATACCATCCTAGTCTCGGAGATCTATGTGTTTATACATAGGTGTCCTAGCCAGACGCACATATGTAGGTAGATCGATTCGACTGTTGATGTTGATTAATAATATATATATTTTACGCGGTCGGACAAGTTTTCTTCTGATAGCATTATACCACTTTATACCTGCGTGGTTTGAAAAAGGCACAGGGTGCTTTGTCCAAATTGTGCACCACATACATACATATGTACGTGCACAAGAGTCTAAAGAAGATTCTAAATTTATTCAATACTACTATTTATTCAAAGATGTCACACATTATCCCCTACAAACTCAATCCGATATTTATTCTTAACGACCGCATAACTGTAATTTTGACTATTAAGAGCAACAATGAATGTCTAAAAATTCATCGAGTAATTACTGCGCAAACTAAAGTTCCAGATGCAATTTTTGGTGCACATGTATATGCATTGGGTATGTATTCAGTAGCCCTTTCTCTTGGATACATAACATACACATATGGACGTACGTACTTACATTAAACATTTCCATTTCGTTTTATTTTGTCCCACTATTGACAAATGTATATTTGTAAATGTACAATGTACATACGTGTGGCATGGGCAAATCGCTAATTTGCTATATTTTCTTAACCAAACACTTAACTCTCAAATAGTTGTGTCGAACTCTTTGCTCTGCCCTTTCTGTTGCGCTGTAAGTTAAAGAGCACCTACTGTATTTTGGGCTGGCTACGGCAAATATTTATTATTGATTTTGACTTTGTCTACATATTTCTGAGTATGTAAGTATGTACACATATATGTAGATACATATTTGTACATAAATCACTACATACATGTCTATAATGGTGACAATATATGTACATACATACATATGTAATATCGTTTCACGAAAATGTAACGCATATTTTTAATCCTCAACAAGTTAATAAGTGATTTACATTTTTTACATGGAACTTTTGGTATTTTGTGGAGGAGATCGTTAATTTTACCAGATAAGACGGAGTTTTTGGGGATGTAATTTTCTTCATTTAGAAATCCTTGACAATTAAAAATACCGAGATAACTGAATTTACATGAAAAATTGTTGTGATATCTAAAAACTAATATATGTATAGTACCCTACGAATAATAATAACTTATTAAGGGAAGCGTACATTTTACTTGTTTCTTCAAATCACAACCCTAGCTATTACGAATTAAATCCAAACCCGGATGCAGCCGGGTAATTTCTTCATAAAAAGAGCATTTTGTTGCATTAATTGGGCAAAGGTATACAGATTCCATAGAGTCACCCGCACACTCACACCAATGAGCAGAAGAGAGCGTCAGGAGACAGAGAGATTGAGACTTAGTCTGAGTCTCATGGAGAGCAAGTGAGAGCTCATTGTGGGTGCGCCTGATCGAACGTCTGCTGCATAACAATAACAAGAATCAAGTTGTTGAGATTGGGCTGACTATGTATCTATGTGTTCTCTTACATTTGTATGTGTATATGTTATTTTGTATACATGCAGATATATTTCTGCATCCATGTACCTGCTTTTGAGCAAAGTTTCAGGTTTTGTAGGATCCCAAGCCAGAAAAAAGCCATATAATAGCCAAAACGGCAGTACTGGAAGTGAGAACAACAGGCAGACACAAACACATCCACGCAGTGTCAGTGTGTCTGGCGAAGTAGTAGTGGTATGCCATCTTCGATCTTCCCGCCTTCACGTTGAGTGGCGATAGCGAACGGATCGTGACCTGTGACTATTGTACACTTGTGTCTGTATCCACACAGACAGTCGCAAACACACTCATACACACACACATACACTGTCCCTGATATTGTGTGTGTCTGTATCTGTGTTTGCGTTGCTCCAGCTGAAGTAAGCGAAGCATTCAAGAAGCAAATGCCGCTCTCTCTCAGTCAACTCGCAAGAAACACGGGAGCAAGACGCACAAATACGCCCGTTATTGACTTTGTCACACTTAATTTATTTTTGTTGCCTTGCAAGTTAGTACAAATTAAGCGATTAATTTCGGGTCATGCTTAATTCGCGGAAACGAGTGCGTGCGCTTGACCTCTCTTGCACTATTAGTTACAACAAAATGACAATTATAATACTTAAACTGATCAATTTGTGAATAAATGTTCCTAAATACATAAGAATTTATATATGTATGTACATATATACATACATACATAGCTATACCGAATGTGCACATCTGTATTTCATCTGCACCCGCGATCGCAACACTGAAAATAAAAGTGCTAAAAATAATTAAATTCTAATGAAGTTTCTTCCTACCCGACGTACAAGCGTAAATGTTTAGATAATTGTATTATTGTTGGTCTGTGCATTCGAGTTAAAAGTTTTACGCATATAAAACTAGGACTTATTTACGTAGACATTTATTAACAATAATGATCTCGATCTCTTAAGGATCATTATTATCGCAAGGCGATATCCGTGATGTATCGCCATGAACGTACTGAAAACTAAACACCACAGTGCCGTCGGCAAATGACAACCATGGACAATGGACAGTGGAGTACCATAGTGACGCCCATTTAACATATACATATATACTTATATTCTGAGAATTCAACAGAATTACTTGCACTCAAACTACACAAAAGTTCGGAAACACAGACATGGACGCTTATGCCCTACCAACTTATTTTCCCCTTGCGTAAGTAAATTTATGTATTCAAATGTAAAACTAAGCATCTTTGACTTACAGTATTACATTTAATGGCCCTTTAGTCTTGGACTTAGTCTAGGTATACATAATTTATGTACAGTTGGACTTCGATTATCCAAACTCCCATCAACCGGACACCTTTATTATCCGGGATGAAGTTGTGTTTGCTCCCTTGTCACTGTTAACCGTGATTACCTCTATTATCCGTGATTTCAAACGAAACTTTTTTCTAAAATAATAAAACGAATTCGGGGCTTCCCCGTTTTAGTTAGTAATCAATGAGAAACACGCGTGAATGTACATATTACATATTTTTATTGTCAGTGTGCGTTTGAAGGTTGATCACCTAGCATCAAATTTCATGATGTGGATTGATTTAAAGATGTATGTGTATGTATGTATGTACATATGTACTTATAAAATTTCAAGTATGAAATACGTGGAAATTTTGCTCTCAATTTACCGGGTTTTTCGATTACCCATTATGGCTCTGGTCCCGACCGTAATCGGGGTCCAACTGTATTTAAATGTTTGAAAATCAAGACAGGGAAAGGTCCTTTGATTCTTCAGTTATAGTTATCTTTCGAAAACACTTATGGAAAATGGATACAAATACATACATTTATATTAGATGTCTGTAGTATAGATGAAGCAGGACATAAACTCATGACAGCCTTGTTTTAACCTCGATTTGATCTGCGAACATATGTACATAAGTATACACTGCATTAATCCAGATTTAAAACAGAATAACTCTTGCTTTTAAATTTCAAGTTCCATGTGTTTATCCGGACAATAAAATATGAACTCTATCCAGGCAAGAACTGCATTCCTTCTTATATTTTAAACGAATCAAGTAATTTTGTTTGAGTATATGTACATACATACATATGTATGTACATGTAATAATTGCTAATCAAATTTTAAACAAATCTTTTTTTATAAACCATATGTTTTATTTAAATTTTGAATCGATGAAATACATATGTACATAACATTGGCCGACATGATTTTTGGTGATGTTAACCTGAGAGGTGTTCTGGTACGCTGATTCTGACTGCATACTCAGTTTTTGTCCATAGCATCCAGATTTTGTGAAATTAGGGGATCTAAGGTTGGAAAATAGACACCCAAAAGTATACTATATAAAGTTAAAAATTGTTTTTTTACATTTTGAACAAATTTTAGAATTTCTTGTTGAAGAAAATTATCTGTTGTTTGCCAACATTACTAATAAACAATTTGTTAGATGCATAAAATTCCAATAATTCTTTAAAATAACAAGATGCAAATTCTTCGAACCCTATAGCATACTTTTTGGTTCGAATTTTACTAATTTAAGAACCATGTCCAAAGTGTATGATATTATGCATGATAACAAAGAATACGCCTCGTTGATTTTGTGTAAATTGCGTTTACCTTATATATTAATAGGTTAAAATACTAATGTTTTTAGTATATTAATTTTGTAATATAAACAGAAAATATTGCAAATGAGGTCATTTTGAATAAATCCAACGCATTTTTTTTCGAAATCCTGACGCGATGGGCAAAATCTAAGTACAGGGCACCCCCAAATTACAAATAAAATCTCTTGAACTTAGAACACTTTTTCGTGACCTCGATGTGTAAATTGAAATGTGTAATCAATGATTTGCTTAAGTTTTGTGTCCCGATGAAACTTTTGCATCTCCACAATTAATATTGTAATAACTGATGAAAACTTGCCTGATTTTCCGTCAGTAATTAGATTACCTACTTGTCAACAGTAGTAAGGGGGTTGGTAAGGGATCACATTTTAGTTTGATTTCTATTAGCAGTAAGTGTAAGTAAGTTGTATTAACAGTATTGAATTAAGTTGTAGCTTACGTTTTTAGAACTTACAAGGATGGTGTGTGTGATTTGTCCACTGCATTCTATGTTCTAGGCAAACTGAAAAGCGGCCATACCGATGTAAAAGTAAAAATTAAGTAAAGAAGTCGTGTGGCCGACTTCGGTATACCATGCACCAGGTAAAAAATATTGTAAATCTCGAACACCAAATTAAATTCGCCTCATGGCATATGTAATCTCGCTCACCCCCACAAAAACACACCAACACTCTAGCGCCGACACTAGCCTACGGCCAACTCCGCCCTAATGAACCGCCTATTAAAACTCGTTTATACGTATATGTTTAGTCCTCCGATTTTAATAAAATTTGGTAGGTGGGTAGATATTATTAAGTCTTATTAGAGTGCTGATTTTTGATAGCCAGCAAATTGCAGGAGACAATTGGTTTTTCCTAGAGAAAGTAGGCGTGGCAAAAATTTTAATATTAATCTGCACGCATACTAAACAAATCTACAAACCAAAATTGATGGTTTTAGCTTTGTTAGTTTTTGACAAAATTAGTTTTATTTTGAAAGAATCTAAATTTGCTCGTGTACTAAGCCAACACACATTTCAAATTTGGTGTTTATAGATAGTATAGTCTAGTATAGTCTGAGAAAATCGGTTTTATCTCATTTGCCTGGGAGTGGCAAAAATTTGAAATAAACTTGATCACCGTATTACAGTAAAGTCTAAGTACCAAATTTGGTGACTCTAGCTCTTATAGTCTCCGAGATCTACGTGTTCATACGGACAGACGGACAGACGGACAGGCGGACATGTCTAGATCGACTCGGCTGTTGATCCTGATTAAGAATATACATATGTACATATATACTTTATGGGGTCGGAAACGCTTCCTTCTGCCTGTTACATATGTATGTATGTACATTTTGGCGACTTTAAAACATAAACCATTTCATAAAAAGAAAATATAACTTACGTTGTAATCGAAAAATGTATGAGTCTGGAACCGATACTGTCTACCAAGTAATCATTACCTAAGTGACAAAGTAATCAACACAATTCTGGCTGGTCAATTACACAATACACATTGTGTAACTGTATACACATACAAATTTAAATATTAACGAATGTATATTGAATGTCAAAATATACAGCGGTTCCATTTCTATGCTGATCAATGATATTAAAAAAATTCATTTTTGGAAAAACTAGAAACAGTTTAAATCAAAATATTTTGAAAAACTAACTAACAATTGACACTTTCAGTCAGAATTTTCACTAATTAAATTTAAAATAAAATTAAGTAAGCGTCTCGCCGACTTTGCTTTACCATGCACCAAGTGAAGCCACGTTTTTAAATTTTTTTTATAATTCTTATAAATTTCTTTGTACATTCTGCATTTCCAACACATGATATCTCGCTCACTATCACACAAGTGCGCGGCATACTAGCGCCACCGTCCAAGGGCATTGTGAAAGTACATTGTGAAAAATGTTTCAACGCATTTGGCATGTCTATTTTCCAAGTTTATTCTAATTAAGAACGTTACTGGATATTAATGACAAATAATAGTGTGTTAAGTCAATTACACTAGTTGAAAAAATGTGGATATGATCGCGTATTGCAAATTAGGGGCACAAAGGGGGCGTGGCAAACTTTTTACACAAACAAAATTCTCTTATATCTTACCAAATTTAATATCTCTGAGAAATCAGTTTTGTTTAAATTCTGAGCGGACGATCGATTCGGCTGTTGATGCTGATCAAAATTATACATACATATGTACATATATCCTTTATTTTATTAAGCATACGGTATCTCGCTTACTGTGACAGTTTGAAAATACCTCCTTTTCCTCCTTAACCTCCTTCCTTTATGATAGTTGTGGATACCGACTTTATACGGACGGACGGATTGACATGACGGCTGTGAATGCTGATTAAAAACATGTATGTATACAGGGTCAGAAACGCTTCCTTCTGTTACACTTATTTGTGTCCTACTGCCACTGCAGGATCTGTTACTTAGCCATCTTAGCAGTATCTGTTCAAAAGCCGATATATCGAGACCTGTGTATAATAGCTTGGCTTCTACAATCGTGAAAGCTACATGAAAAGTGAATTATCTGATCTATTTTGCCCTGTGTACAATTTAACATAAGGAGAAAGTTTTACCCTCTAGATGCATGGTATATTAACACAGAAAAGTAAATGAATTGCATACACATTGTACATAGTACATACCAGTTATTAGTGTAATTATTGTACCTTACCAAATTAATTTGCCGATTACTCCCCAATTCCTGGATTAACTACAGTCAAATATTAGTTTGGAAATATAATGGTAGCTGCGAGTTTGCCCACTTCTGATAATACAGAATATTTGGGAGGTGTAAACTCAGATAAAATTGAGAATCTTATTAAATCGTAAACTTTAAAACAAATAGCATTATTAAGAAGATAATTTTCCGATAAAACTATTTACAACTTAACGAACTAGAAGACGAACACCAAATTTTTAAAACATTTGTAATTTTAATCCAAAATATATCTTTACGTATGTCTAATATTTTCTTAATAATTACTTTCTATTTATGAAGACTTTGGGAAAATGTTTTAGAGACGTCTTGCATCATTAAAAAAGAACGGTGTCCAGTTCCGCCATTTTGATTTATCGAAATAAAAATAGTTTTAATAAAAAAACTGCATTATAATTTTGAAAAAACCCTTTAATCCCTGAATCTAAATTGAACTAATAGACCCCTTAGATTTGTAGATCGGTATACTCAATTCGGGACGACGACATTGTTATTTGTTTAATTTTTATTTCAAATTCATCCTACAATATATCAACATAGTTTTCCAACAACTTTTATATTATCTCATTCTATTTTGAGAAATTGTCGAAAGAACATAAAAGAAGATTGAATGTATTTCTAAACTAAATATATAAGTTTTTTTGAGTAATGTTTTTTATTATTTTCTTACCGATCTTTTTCGTCAATACATACATATGTATATGTACATATGTGCATTAAAAATCTTGTGCAGTTATTGATCGATTTGGCGTCTCCAAAACTTTTTGGTCACAGCGGCAATATCTACATAAAATGTGTATGTATCTACATCGGCAATATGCGATGAAACAGGGACTGCATGCTCTATCTCAGTTGCCCATTCCCGTCTCAAAAAATGCTCATGTTCAGCTTTCGTTAAACGAACTTAATTGAGACTTCAGCGTGGTCAGATATATGTATAATAATACCAACCGCAATCAAGAGCTTTACTTTCGTGCTCATTCCCATTCTCCCTTTACCTCGATCGAAGACTACGTCTGCTGAAGCGTCGGCGTCATTTATTTCACTCGAGTTGCTGCTGTGTGTTGAAACCAGTTTTATAACTTACTCACACAGTACAATAGCACTATGGCGAGGCCTCTGTCTCATGTACACATAGATACACACACACACACACCCAAATATATATGTGAATACATAAATGCCTTTAGACACATACATACGTGCTTGCTATTTGTTTGATGGTAGTGTATACACTTGAAAAAATTACCAAGAATAACGAACAATGCAACAGCACAAATTTGAATTTTCGTATTCAGTGATCTTTTAAACAAAACTAGTCCGATTCATTTGTGAATGATTTCTGTCAATCGAGACAAAATTTGGAGTGAAAGCTTCGAATTGTTTCCGATCGTATCTACCTTTTGAGTACAAACACCATTTTTAATGTGAATAAATTTGCGCGATGGTCTATTGTAAATGATGCCATATATATTCTGGAAGGCTGCTTGAATACAATATTGGGACTCATGATCGTTAAGCCATAACTGTCTTCACACTGTCTGTGTAGTATACATGGACTAACGAGTGGTTGCCTTTGACGTAGACTAGTAATCAAAAAGTGCACCCTAACATCGCATTTATTTCCAATATTTCCTGACTCAAACTATTATTGGTCTGGTATGAATAATAGAAACAGGCGGGAATTCAAATAAAAGGAAACATCCTCATCATACGCAAGGTAATTAACCTTTCCACTAATTAATTGTGCGAATACAAAAGGCTTTTCGTTATCCTCGGTTATTACTTTGGTTTTCATATAGCTCTTGATAAACAATTGGATTCCAAGTCAGGGTTAATAAAACTCAGACTGACAAGGATGTTTAACAAAAAAATAACGTTTATTTCGCTTAATTACTATAACTTAACCGCGCCCAGACTTCAAAAACAGCGCTAATGCAACTATAATAAATCAAACCTGGCTTGTCTTTTTCTAAACAGCCGAAGTTTTTTTTGCCAGAAGGATAATCTTTAATATACATACAGACATATGTATGAACAACATAATGTACACACATAAGTACATACATACATACTTATGTACGAATAAGCATACAAACAACAAGGGACTGCTTTTATAAAAGACCGCTGAAATTGTCGTACTGTTTTGCGATTCAGCTTTTTTGTGACGATGAAATTTAATAACATTTTCCCTGTTTTTTTCCAAGTTTCCCTTAATTACACTCTCTAAAAAACTTATGTATCTTTATTTTATAAGTAGATAACCCAGTTAAATTTCTCATTTCTCTTAATTAAAATTTTAAATTAAGGAGAAATTTGTATAAAAATTTTAAGTGTTGAGTTTTCAAAGGACATTTTTAAATACATATGCATTTTAGCGGTATGAAAATTTGCATGACAGTATAACAGCAAAATGTATTTAAAGAATCTCGACTGCATGAACAATTTATTTATTTACAGATACTCAGAACTTCAGTTTTTGGCGTCTCGTAGGGCGGCAGCTGCCGCCGCTGCAGCAACAGTTTTACCCAGCTCGCCTCTAAATAATCATACCAACGCTACAGATGTGAGCAGTTCAGTCTCTGTTCCAATTACTTCGGTCTCGGAAACATCGGTATCGGAAGCCACCTCCGCGCCGATCAGTAATGGAGCTTTGTTAAATAATCCAACACCAGGACACTTACATCACCATCAGGCGCAGCATCTTCATGGCTTAGGAGTTGGTTTGACTGGGCAACCACAACCACATGACTTTCATCCGGCTTACAGAATCCCAGGGTATATGGAACAGTTTTATTCCCTACAACGGAGCAGTCCTACGGCATCCTATCACGGTACTGGATGATTGAAATTTTAATACTTCATATTTATATAATGATGATTTACAGACCCCTATGGCAATTGCACGTCCGCTTTTCACTTGGCCGGATTGGGATTAGGCTCTGGTGAATATCTAGGTGCACGCGGTATGGGTTCTCTGGGTGAGCTACATCATGCTGCGGTAGCAGCAGCTGTTGCGGGATCACTGGCAAGCACCGATTTCCACTTCAGTATTGATGGGAACCTAGGCCCCAGTCCTCGACCTGGAGGCGGGAGCATTCGAGCCAGCATTAGCCGCAAACGTGCTTTATCTTCGTCGCCCTATTCGGATTCCTTTGATATTAATTCAATGATCCGATTTTCTCCAAATTCGCTGGCCACTATTATGAATGGGTCGCGGGCTAGTAGTGCAGCCAGTGGATCTTATGGACATATATCGGCTAGTATGGCCCCCCATGCCAACGCCACGATGGCGCCTCATTTGCAACAGCTTCAGGCTCACCTATTACGGGCCAGTGCTGGCTTACTGTATCCAATGACGCCACAACAGACTGCCCTCAGCATCAATAACCCTCAAATAAATGGTAATCCAAAAGAATTACCAGTGGCCAGCCAAGCGCCGCCATCACCTACAACAAGTGTAGTGGCAGAAGATTCTTCAACTCAGAACCCTATCAAGGTGAGTGAATCTATTAGTACTTACTTAATACAAACACGAAGGCAAAAAACGAGCTGTAGTTAGTGCAAGATTACAACTCGCGACACGTGTATTTCTATACAATAGCTTTATATTTTTACTAACCATATTTTACGCAAGGTAATTGAAAATACGGCAATTGTTTCTTTCTTTAACTAGAATTTGTCGAAAAACAAACCCGTTGAACAACCATCTTCCACGTCGGAAAGTGTAGCCCAAGTAGAGGCAGATAGCGCTTCTGCAAATATATCGGAGCGACGATCACGGATCAAAGGTAATGTAGGAGCAGTTTATGCTGGCAGCGGGAATCCAAATGGTACTGGAAACGGGAACGCCCACGGTCAGATAGGCTATACGTCAACTCCTCTTAACGAATACGACTGCGCTACTGCCGACACTACGGACATTAAAGATGAGCCCGGTGATTTTATAGAGACCAATTGCCACTGGAGAAATTGTGGCATTGAGTTTGGTACTCAGGATGAGTTAGTAAAACATATTAATAACGATCACATTCAGACAAACAAAAAGGCGTTTGTTTGTCGGTGGGAGGAGTGCTCTCGAGGTGAAAAGCCGTTTAAGGCGCAGTACATGTTGGTTGTGCATATGCGACGTCATACTGGCGAAAAACCACATAAGTGCACTGTAAGTCCGATCATAAATCGTCATAAAAAAGGGACTTTTACGACATACATTTTATTCGCTTTCAGTTCGAAGGTTGCTACAAGGCATATTCGAGACTGGAAAATCTAAAAACCCATTTACGCTCTCATACTGGAGAGAAGCCGTACACTTGTGAATATCCCGGATGCAGCAAAGCCTTCAGCAATGCCAGTGATCGAGCAAAACATCAAAACCGCACCCACAGCAATGAGGTAATTTTCAACGATCTGCATATATTTTCAGTATTACATTATTATATGATTCCAGAAACCTTATATCTGCAAAGCTCCCGGTTGCACAAAGAGATACACAGATCCCAGCTCTTTGCGCAAACATGTAAAGACCGTGCACGGAGCCGAGTTTTATGCCAACAAGAAGCATAAGGGTTTGCCTTTGAATGATGCTAATTCGGGATTGAGGCTGGAGAGGGATGTTGGTCAGTCTCAAAACCGTCAAAGTTTACAAGAGCATCACATCGACTCTAGTCCATGTAGTGATGATTTACACATGGGTAAGATGATTGGTTTGTCCAGTCCTAGTGTCAAATCCGAATCGGATGCCAACTCTCCTCGTCATGTGCCATCTAACGGTGAAACCGGAGGTACCAGCACGGCAGCCGATTGCTTTTTAACGTTCGGTCAAGAAATGACAACCGATCTGCCATCGGAAAATATCACATTGGACGATGATTGGACTTGCGACGATGATGTTGATGCGGCTGACCTCCCCATCGTTTTACGTGCCATGGTTAATATGGGAAATGGAGGCACAGCCGGAGCCTCCGTCGGCATGCCGTCAGCGCGACCTCGTTTCCGCAGCCGCTTGCAATCCAAGGGTGTTAATGCGAGCAGCTCAATGCTGTGTAATATACCGGAAAGTAATCGAGCGATTGGAATTAGCGAACTTAACCAACGCATTACCGAACTAAAAATGGAGCCGGGATCACACTTGATTGAACCGCAGACACAGACACAAACGCAGATTAGCCTTCGCTCTGGACCACCGCCTTCCCACGGAAGCTTTGGGACAGGACACACTCAAACTCAGGCTTTAGCCCAACTTCGACGAGACAGTCAAAACTCAAATGCCAGCACTTACTATTGCAGTATGCAAAGCCGACGCAGTAGCCAATCTTCGCAGTTGTCCACGATATCCACAATGCGTCCAGGACCATCCTACAATGGTATTTCAGCATCCGCATCGCTGTATGATCCCATATCGCCTGGCTGTTCTCGTCGATCCAGCCAAATGTCGAATGGCACTGGGACCGTCTGTTTCGCTGCAAGTGGGATGGGTACATCTGCAATGAATACGAGTGATATAGGGCCTGAAGGTTCCAGTGGCACTCGGACTATATGCTCTGGCGTCCCGTATTTCGGATCTCGTAATACGAGCCTTCCGCCGCCACCATCATCACATCTGATTGCAACGCATTTGAAGCGTCTTCAACAAAGTGGAACTACAGAAGTCCGTGATCATTATCAACATCAGTTGCAAAGAATTGGACAAAGTGGAAACGGTCGGTTTTCTATTCCGAACATTGTAGAGTCACCGTTTTCACGAAGTCATCTTCATAACCACGACCTAGTAGATCCATCAATGCAGAGTAGTTCTTTTAGACGTCAATCCGAGCCAGTTATGGCACTGCACCAACAGCACATTGAGCGAATGACAGAACCTGGTAGTCCCGCAGTAAATGTTTCGGGTCCTAATTCTCCGGTTGTTCCATTTGGTCAGACTGCACGAAATAATTTGCACCAAAATCGACGAAACGCTGATTTAGAACCAATAACAACCAACACTACTCAGTCTCCTGAGCAGCATCCCAATGAAAAGGTAAATCTTGATGAAGTTGAAGAACTAATTCTACCAGACGAGATGCTGCAATACCTTAATTTGGTAAGGGACACCGACAACCCCACGAGCCAAAACGAAAGCGAGAATCTTATTTTAACCCAAGGAGGCAATGTCAATAATCCTGTGAGCATAAGTGCAGCAAATAATACCGGAGCTGTAAATATAAGGCGCATCCTTTCCTCGCAGCCGGACTATGCAATGTCGGCTTCAGCATCGGCGTTTGGAAGTCCTTACTCACCTGGGGAACCCTATCATCAGCATCCTAATCACTGCAGCTTTGCACAGAGAGCAAAGAATGATAGGGCCATGTATACACAAGTAGGCCCGTCACACTCCAATATTGACCAACAAAAAAGTCACATAACGACTCAGAATCAGAATCACATAATAGACTCATCAATGACTAGTTTGACAGAGCTTTCTAGCGCCCCTGCTCCTCACGAAAGTGCCTGTGTCGCAAATGCTGGAAACGAAATTCAATGTGGTGTCGTAAGTCAGTCTCAAATGTCGCCCGCTATAAATATGAACCCCACATGCGCGATTCCAATGGCAAGTGCAGTGCACCAAGGCGCAACTAAATGCATTATGAAGACGAGGACAAAGGATTTGTCCGCCTGCGCTTCTGCTTCCACCGTTGAGCCGGACCAGCCGACCGCCAATACTGCATCAATGCAATCTGAGACATATCAACGTACCCTTGAGTATGTTCAAAGTTGTCAGAATTGGATGCAGACCGCTAACACCCCCGCCAACGTCCCTTCTATCAGTATGCTACCACCGCAGAACCCTATTAATAACCCCAACGCTGTGTGGCCGGATGTAAGTAGCTCAACACACCCGCATCCTGTCACTAATTTGGTTATCAATGATATGACAACTTCGTTGAGTTCCCTTCTGGAAGAAAACCGATACTTGCAGATGATGCAGTAAGAGAAGTTGTGTAGAGAGATTCCCCTCTATTCTCGACTGGCCTTTGAAATGATATTGGCAAACATAGTATAAAATCAAGACAACAAGTTTTACCTAATTTTCTTAGTAACTTGCTATTCAATGCAATGCACATTCAATGAAGAATATTCAGAGTTACGAAAGCTCTGAATTTCAGGATCTATCTTGGAAATGGTAGGGCAAAATTAACACATACTATCGTTCATTTAGTTCACAAAGTTTACAACAAATGAGTTGCCATTCAACATGTTCTTTATACACTGAAGAGCTTAAGTACTTATTCCTAAATACAAGTATAAGAAAAACTCTTATGGGTACAGTTAAACATAGATTTTAAATATAGATTTATCGATTAGCCATTTACTGAAATGGATCATATACTAAGCTAGCACTATAAGAAATGTCTATTGCATTTGTCTTCCCAATCATTCAAATGATTCTTCTCGCTCATATAATAAAACATAAAGTCCTTAATAAAAAGTATCAGTGCTTTTGTCTACATAAAGGATACACATTAAGTTACCCGATTTGTAATCGTTGGACTGAATAAACTTAACAATCTTTCTTAATATATTTTTGGATTTCATATGGGGTATAAACATTGCTTGTTTACGGTACTAAAGTTAAGCATATAAATGAAACAACTATTTTAGCTTCATAAATCAAAATTTATAAGTCTTGTTTTTACATGCCGTATCGGAATCATAAGTTTTTTTCGCTCAAACAAAATATTAGTTAAAAGCGAATTCCCTATTCTAGTTTAAGCGAATTCCCTCTTTTAATTTACAGTCTTTGCCGGCCTATAGAAATTCAATTCAAGAAATTACTAAAATTAAACTCCTACATTTTTATTTGATTGTCTGGACGTTGAAGCGTAAAATGCGAAGTACAAGTGGTCCATAGGACACAATGATATATCCTGTTTCGCGCAAACCCAAGCAGAGTGCTGTTCACCTCTCGACCGACCGGCCGTGGGACGTATCCGTATTTCGAACGGCACGAATCGCGTGATCTGATTACAGGGTAAAGAAGCTTGTAATCAGAGCATAGGACTCGAAAAGGTTCATGCAAATCATAGTCCAGTGTTTTAATAAAAGAAGTAAGTCGTCTCGCCGACTTAGGTATACCATACAACAGTAAAACAATTATTTCAAATTTACAATAACAAACACATTTACGTAATTTTAAAAAATGCTGTTCTAATGCTTTTTACAAGCATATCTTAGGTTCTCGCTCACTCATGCATATGAGCACACAAGCGCCCCCACCCGCCAACGGCCAACTCCGGCCTTATGGAAAAACGTTTATATGCATACCTTCGATATTTTTATTCCGAATTCGATCAAATTTGGTATTTTGCTGGATATTAGTATCAAATTTAAGTGTGGCAAATTTGATTGCACAAGGTAGAAAATTGCGGCAGATAATCGAGTTATTCAAATTTCGGGGGCGGAAAGGGGCGTGGCAAAATCTTTATATGTACATACAAAACATGCGCATTTACTAAGCAAATATACATACATACCAAATATGGTGTCTTTAGCTACAATAGTTTTTGAGATAAGCGCTTTTTTTAAATTGCGGGGGCGGAAAAGGGCGTGCAAAAAATTGAAATAAACTTGATCACTTTACATACTACACGAACATACCAAATTTGGTGGCTCTATCTCTTATAGTCTCCGAAATCTACGCGTTCATACGGATGGACAGACGGACATGGCTAGATCGATACTGATCAAGAATACCTCATGGAAATAAGTATATGTGCAAGACAATTTATGGAAAAAAATTATATTTCAAATGAAAGAAAAATAATAACTTTTTTGTAGCTTATAATTCTAATTAAAGGAAACAAAACACAATAACAAAAATTCCTTTTTTTTTAAACTCATTAAAATATTGAAAGAAAAAACCAGAGGGCCGGGGCTAACTTCGACCGCGTCAAAGTTTGTATACCCTTGCAAGTTTTTTAGTAGCTCTTTTATCTAAACTAACTGTTTTATTTAAAAAGGGTAATGTTTGCGAAAGAACGGCCTTCAATCTTAGCATAGGATATAACGAACTTTTTGATGAAAGTCACTGTTTTCCACCGATCGTTTCTATGGGAGCTATATGATATAGTTACCCGATCTTTACCAAATTCGGCACAGTCATTAACAGATATATTTAACTGTCAAATGTCTAATTTGAAAGCAATCGCATTAAAAGTAACGAAGTTATTGATAAAAGTCACTGTTTTCGACGGATCGTTCTTATGGGAGGTGTATGATATAGTCACCCGACCTTGACCAAATTTGGCACAGTCGTTTATAGTTACAATAAACTTACTTATATTAAATTTCACGACAATAGCTTAAAAAGTAACGAAGTTATTGAGAAAAGTCACTGTTCGTGACTTTGCCGTTTGTATGGGAGCTATATGATATAGTGGTCCGATCCGGCTGAATCTGAGATATACAAACCCTGCAGTATATACAAGCCTACATGCAAAATTTCAGCTATGTAGCTCTAACGGTCTAGGAGGAGTTCGCATCGATCCAGACGGACGGACGGACGGACATGGTTATTTGAACTCGTCTCGTCATGCTGATCAAGAATATGTATACTTTATATGGTCTGAGATGCTTCGTTCTATGCGTTGCACACTTCTGACCAAACTTAATATACCCTTTTTGCAAGGGTATAAATATCTTCACAGGAAAAAATTATATGTGCATATTTATTTTTGGCGAAATTCTATCCGATTTCAATGTTTTCAACTAATCTATTTATGTTTAGTAATTAATATAATGGCCTTTTACTTGAATAACCTTGATTAGGCGACTGTGCATTGAGTCTACCAATTTCTCCAGAGTGGATTTGCTAATTGTTTCCCACTCAGCGAGCACAGCTTGCTTAAGGTGCACTATTGAGTCAAATTGACGTCCATTTTTGTAAACCTTGGCCGTTAAAATGCCCCAAATGTCTTCAATTGGATTAAGGTCTGTGCTTAAAGCTGGCCACTCTAAAACATCAATATTACGTGAGAAAAAAAACTCTTTTGTAGACTTTGCCGTGTGCGTTGGAGCATTGTCCTGTTGAAAAATCATATCGTCAGGATAAAAATTTTCCGCAAAATCAATGAGCTCTATATCAAGAAGTTTAATTTACATTTCCGCATTTGTTTTTGTCGGAATAAAGCCCAATACCAAATCCAAAGGCAGCCCATACCATTAAAGAGCCGTGGCAGTCTATTATCTCGCCAATACTTGAAAAAATTATATTTCGGAACTCGTGAGTCCAAAATTTGTATTTTTCGGCAAACGCCAAACGGGCCACGGGTGGCGTGGTAGTAGCTTCGGGACAGGCTTTCGCAAAGCATATGAAATGTTTTTGATTTCGGAAATTATTTGCTTGACCCGTCTCCTGGACACGTTGAGATTCAGATGACTGCAAATTTCGCCGCAGGACATCTCCTTTTTGATAGCAAGGCGCCAAATTTCCCGTTTACAGCGTTCTTGGATGGTCGTCGTTCGGTCGGTACGCTTGATTTTACCATAATTGGTGACATTTTTGCAAAAGTTTGGGAAGCAGTTTCTGCAATTGTTTTTCCACTTTTTTCCATGCCTAGAATCAAGCCACGCTTCTCAGCGCTTAAATATGTCCCCACGTGGCATCCTAAAGGCAATTTAACAACAATATAATAATTTCCAGTTGCCCACGTGTTTTTATACCCTTGCAAAAAGGGTATATTAATTTTGGTCAGAAGTGTGCAACGCATAGAAGGAAGCATCTCCGACCATATAAAGTATATATATTCTTGATCAGCACGACGAGACGAGTTCAAATAACCATGTCCGTCCGTCTGGATCGATGCGAACTCCTCCTAGACCGTTAGAGCTACAGAGCTGAAATTTTGCATGTAGGCTTGTATATACTGCTGGGTTTGTATATCGCTATTCGCTGAGATATCGTCATGAAATTTAATATTGGTGAGTTTATTGCACCTATAAACAACTGTGCCAAATTTGATCAAGATCGGGTGACTATATCATATACCTCCCATAGGAACGGTCGGTAAAAAACAGTGTCAATAACTTCGTTACTTTTAATGCGATTGCTTTCAAATTAAATATTTGATAGTTAAATATACCTGTTAATGACTGTGCCGAATTTGGTAAAGATCGGGTAACTATATCATATAGCTCCCATAGAAACGATCGGTGGAAAACAGTGACTTTCATCAAAAAGTTCGTTATATCCTATGCTAAGATTGAAGGCCGTTCCTTCGCAAACATTAGACTTTTTTTTCATATTAATTAAACTATTTTCTGTTAATATAAATTATAATATAGTCCAAATTATTTCATTCTGAGTTTTTAAATTAAATTATAAAGCTATCAATATTTGGTAGTGCCACCTTTGGCATTTATAACACACTTGACCCTATTGGGCATGGACTCGCACAATGTCTCCAGATACTCCGCCGTTATATCCTCGAACCACACTTTTTCGATCGGTTTCATTAATTCCTGTAATGATTTTGGCGTTTGCTTTCGTATTTTGGCACTCATTAGGGCCCAGACATTTTCAATAGGATTGAGGTCAGGACTGTTCCCTGGCCAATCTAATGACTCAATACCTAGTTCTGACTTCAAAATTGATATCTGTGATTGGCGAATAGTTAAAGTTTATTAAAAAATTATCGGAATGACTAAGTCTTTAAATACCACTTACAAAGCGCGCCCGATGACAAGGTGCAGAATCGTCCTGGAATATGGGCTCTTTTTCTCTTTCAGTAATCGACTTAATGCTAGGCACAAGTCCACTGAGAATTTTTTCTTTGTACTTTTCTGCATTCACCATCCCTTGAAGCATAATAAGTGATTCTGTTTTGTATTTGGAAATGCATCCCCATATCATAACATAAGGCAAATGCTTAACAGTGGCAACACAGCAGTTTTCCGAATATCGCTCTCCGTTTCTGCGCCGAACTTTCAAGCAGCCATCGGGTCCAATAAGATTAAACTTGGACTCATCAGAATATATGATCCGTGACCATTCAAATTGACCCCAATTTTGCTTATTTTTCGCCCAGTTTAAGCGAGCTGTCTTCATTTTCTGGTTGAGAAGGGGTTTTGTGGCTGGCGTCCTTGCTATTAAACCCATCTCCTTGAGCCGACGTTGAATAGTCCGAGCCGAAATTTCTTTCGCAAATCGTTGCTGCACTTCAGATGCGATTTCTACGGCATTTTTGAAGCGGTTCTGGAGGCTCGTTCTCATAATAACGCGATTCTCCCGTTTATTTTTGCAATTTTTTCTGCCTGATCCTTTCGTCCTCCCCAATTCCTCCGTCTCACGATATTTTTTCAAAAAGCGGCGAACTGAGCTTTCATTAAAATTAGTTTTATCTGCTATTTCACGATTCGACACGTTTTGCTGAGCAAAATGAGATTTTAGCAACCGACAAGTCGAAAATTTCGGAAAAAGTGAAGAAAACAATCGAGGGGACTCCCCAAAATAAAAGTTAAGCGACTAGAATACAATTTGGGGAAACCCCGAGCTAGAGAAGGCAAAAGTTGCAATAACCTTAAAGTGCGGTTTTTTTTTGTCGCTGGGTGTATAAAGAGTATATTAAGAGGTCGGAAAAGCTTCCTTCTGCCTGCTACATACATTTTGGCGACTTTAATATACCATTTCACCCTATGGTATAAAAATTGGAGAATCCAATCTAGCAAAAGGCTGGGGATGCCAAGTGCGTTCAACTTATTTAAAAGCAGAGTATGATTAACAGAGTGAAAATAATTAGTAAAGTCAGTATAAATGACATCAGTTTGGAAAGCATTCTGAACCCTTCGATCGAGTGAGAAGTAAATTCTAATAGGTTAGTAGCTGACGATCTTTATTACTTCATGCCATTTTGGGATGAGGAAATAATATAATATAAATATATGTAGATTTTTTTTTTTACGGCTTTTGATAGGCAACTTAAACAACTTTAAACCACTGACGACTTGCAACTTGATTCGACTCACAACTTAACTGCGACCGACCGTTGACATGATGGCCACCTCCGACCGAAAGCGTACCTTCTTTAGGGATGCCACACAGTCGGTGCATGCGTTATTGCCATCTTACATATACATATATGTATATACATACATATTCATTATTTGCTTTATTGCTCTTTATGTGATAGGAAGATTTTACAGAGTTATAGCGATTGCTTTTCAGCTGAGAAATTTTTATATACATAGTTATACAAGTTCGATGGATGATAATATAATATGACAAGGAAAAATGAGCGAAAACCTTTAATATACATACATATGCTGTATGCCTTAAATGCAAACTTAAGCTAGGTGAATGGGAGTAACATGACTAAACTAAGATTTAGCGGCTTAGTGCCAGTGGCTGCCCTTAGGAGATATGAGTATTGTGATCAAGAAAATATGGTCCTAAACTGTCTAGTAGTTTAAGAGTAGTGTTTTCACTAAGAGTCGTCAGATTGGTCAATAATCTGTTTAATGGTTTTGACGCCAGCCGTATGATATAAGGTGGATGTTTTGGTAAAAAATGGAAGGTTGAGTAGAAGCTTTAATATTTTGTTTTCGCATACTTGCAATTTCTTGATGTGAGATGCAGCACTTCTCTTCCATGTACTTGAGCCGTAGGTTAGTATAGGGAGAAAAATGGTTTTGAATATGATCATTTTGTTAGCTAAAGAAAGTTTAGATTTTCGATTAATAATTGGGTAAAGGGTGCAGATAGTTTTGTTATTCTTATTGATTGTGGCACCAACATGAGTGCTAAACGTAAGCTTTTTATCGAAGTGGATACCTAAGTATCGCACTTTAACCCAGTTAACTGAAGAATTGCAGATTTTCAGAGGCCCGTCAGGGAGAAAGCAAGCCTTTTTTTTCTTGGAAAAGAAAATGGCATTAGTTTTGGTGGCATTAACTTTTATTTTCCACTTATGGTAGTAAGCTTCGAGTTCGTTTAGCCCGCTTTGCAGGGCTTGTTTAATGGTCAGCATAATACATGCCTTTACAATAGATGGCTGTGTCATCCGCAAACATCATAGCTTACATCGGGATGTTGCGGAATATCGTATATGAAGACGTTAAAAAGCACTGGCGCTAGAACTGAACCCTGTGGGACACCAGCTAGTAGCTCTTTTGTTGTTCACCTATTTCCATCTATGTATTTCAATATAAAAGGTGCGATCTAGCAAAAAACCTTTCAGAATGTTTACAAGATATGTGGGTGTTTTAATGTTTATTAGTTTGAAAATGAGTGCTTCGTGCCAGGCTGTATCAAAAGAGAAAGTATTTTGAACGTAGCTTCTTAGTTTCTTGGTTGGGAACGAGCAGTTTAGGCCAGCTCTGAAGGCGTATTGGGCAGGTGGTAAAATATTATGTGTTTCTAGGTGGACTAGGAGTCTACTTTTAATTATATTTTGAAATATTTTGGAGAGACTGCTTAATAGACTAATAGGCCTATAGCTTTGTGGCTTGTCTGGGGGTTTTCCAGCTTTGACAATTGGGATAACTTTAGCTATTTTCCAAGGATTTGGGAAATATCCTATTTGTAGGCTGCTATTGTATAGAGTAGCGAGAAAACTAATAGCATTTGCTGGAAGGTTCTTTTAAGCAAATATTCCTTATGTTATCTGGACCGCTGGACTTTTTAGTTTTCAGGCTTTTTAGGATGGAAACTATTTCGCTGGTCGTAATTTTATTGATCTGAATCTGATCTGGCATATTGTTTTGCACAGTATTGGCAACCAAGTCTATTGTAATCGCATTTGAGTACGAGGATGTCAAGCTGTCTTTAGATGCAAATGAATTGCTTAATAGATTAGCCTTTTCAATTCCGGTTATATAAGCCACATCAGCCTCATATAAGGTGGGAATATACTGTTTCCTTCTTTTGATTGCTTTAGTGGTGTTCCAAAACGGCTTACTACATTTGTTCATTTTGCTTAGCTTTCTATTCCATTGTTGGTTGGTAAAAATAAATATCTCTCTGCGGATTATATAGTTTAGATGATTACATCTTGCTTTGATTATAGGCTGTCGAGACCGTATCCATTGTCTATTGAGGGTATTCCTGGTTTTGAGTAGCTTAGAAATGTGCTCTGGAAGCTTGATGTTGGTGTCTCGGATGTGTTTGTGAGGAGTCGATCTCGTAAAGGCACAATTAAATGTTTTAGAAAATGAATCGACTAGCGAATCTATATGAGAAGGAGCTATTGGAAGATTATCAAGGCTTACTTCATTTGGCATGAGCATATTGTCGACTACACATTTGAACACTTTCAGTTAGCATTTTTGAAGATTGGAATCGGTTTCTCGATGAGAGGTATGTTTTTGGAATACTTAATGACTACTGGAAGGTGGTCGGAAGAAAGATCTTTAAAAACTATCGGGTTGCTAATACGGTTTGTTAAATTCGTTTGACAGAGATCGAGAGTGGAGGGCTTAGACGTTACACATGTTGGGATATAAGTAGCATCTTTTGGAAATATATTAAATTTGCACAGTACGGCGAGGTCATGAAATATATTTCCCAACTATTTGCTCGAGTGCAGTTCCAGTTACGGTGCCTAGAGTTTAGGTCACGAAGAACGAGGAATTCCCCGTTTAATTGAGAAAATTTTATCAGGTCTGACTTGTAAATATTTTTCAAATGAATCCTATCACCGACAGACATTTTGCAGTGTTGCCCGCATAGTAAACGGCAAAAAATACTAAGGTAGCTATTCAAGTTAGTCTTAATTTGGATTCCTACGTTTTCTATGAGGTGAGTTTTGACACCGGATATTTGTTTGTGGTCGAGTTTATTGCTAATAGCTATAGCAACCCCACCACCTCTGCTTGAGGTTCTGTCGCATCGATATAGGGTATAGTTGGGATCACTAATGCGATCATGTTTCATTTATCACGGCAATATGAATAAAATTATCATTTATAAACTTGACTAATTCTATTCTTTTTGTTTTGAAGGCACGCGCATTCCATGCCATGATATTATCATCTCGTTTAGGATAGTGTTAATTTCTTCGAAAGAGAAGAGATCTGTTACTTGCGTTTGGATGTTAGGCGAAGAGATGTTGCTTGTAAGAGCAGATTTGTAGCTTACGAACTTTGTTCGTTGGGCACTCGTGTGTGGACACGCAAATATCATAAAAATTTATATTCCTCTGCTCAATATAACTATTAATGACTGCTGAATTTGATCAAGATCGGGTACGACAAAAACAGTAACTTTTATGAATAATTTCGTTAGTTTTGACGCGATTATTTTAAAATTAAACAAATTCCAGTTTTATACATCTGTTAATGACTGTGCCACGGATTGTTTTAAGAACAATCGGTGGTAGTGACTTTGATCAATAATTTCGTTACTTTCTATGCTAAGATTGTAAGTGGTTCCTTCGCAAACATTAGACTTTTCTGATAAAACGTTTGTCCACTTTGACGGCTATAGGTAAGGAAAGATTAACTAGATTAACAAACTTTGACGCGATTGAAATTAGCCACGGGCCTCTGGTTTTAATTTTCATTCTTTTCAAGTGTTTGGCGTTTTTAATAATTTGGTTTACCATGGCCACACCAGCATTTACGTCGCAATATACCTTAATTTTACCAGGTGGGAATTTGTGGGAATTTAATGCCATTGTTGCATATTTCCCCCATTCATTTTTTCCGTAGTCGGCTTCATTACAGAAAAAATTACTTACACCGATTTGACTTCTATCGATTTTCTTGGCTGTTTGATAGTGTTTAAGACCAGATTCAACAAAACCTTTTATTTGACATTTTTATACCTTTGCGAAAAGGGTATATTAATTTTGGTCAGACCATATAAAGTTCTATTCTTGATCAGCACGACGAGACGATTTCAAATAGCCGTGTCCGTCCGTCTCGATCGGCGCAAACTCCGCATAGACCAAAGAGCTACAGAGCTGAAATTTTGCATGCAGGCTTGTATATAGTGCACAGGTTGTATATCTCAGATTCAGCCAGATCGGACCACTATATCATACCCATACAAACGGCAAAGTCAGGAATAGTAAAGGCTTAGGTTAAAAGTTTAAAATAAAAAGGAAAGATAGAAAAAAGTATAATGGGAACAAAGAAAGAGTGTAAAATGTGAGAAAGATTTTTCAAACCTATTCAGTTGAGTGGCACTGTAATATTAGAATATATCAAAGAAGCAAAAGTTTATATACCCATGTAGTCCTTGGCCATAATTTTTTTACATGTTCCAAACTCCATTTTCTTTAACTATTTTTCTATACTATAGTGGTCTGATACTGAAAATTTTCATACTTTGTCTTACCCGGGTTATAAGTAGCTCAAATATCATCCCAATAGCTCTTAAGATTTCTGAGGACGACGGCACCGACGGACGGACGAACGGACGGACATGGCTATATCGAATCAGCTTCTCATGCTGATCAAGAATACATATACATACTTTATTATGGGGTCGCAAACGCCTCCTGTGCGTTACAAACATCTAACCAATTTTATAAAACCCTCTGCAAGGGTATTAAAATTCATCCCCGCAATTTTAATCTATTTTCAAGTCAGCTGTTTCGTTAGTTTTTTTCTGTAAGAAAATTCGCGAAAATTTATTATATTTCAAAATAAAGTAGAAAGTGTGTGTGTATGTATATAAAGTTTGACCATTGAAAAAGTACCAAAAATTTCGTGTTTTGTCCCAGGCGCGATTGTTGTTCAAATGTATTTAATTAATGTTTAAATTGACTTTGAGATTTAAATCTCTAAGACAATATGATATTGTTATATTTCTGTCATGAATTTGTTATATTAAAGCCGCCAAAATGTATGTAATAGGCAAGGCTTATAAAATATACAATAAAACAGAGGGCCGGGGCTAACTTCGACCCTTTCTTGTCGTTTTTTTGCTCTTCTCTGACGTATAGCAATGCGCTGTAATAAGTTAATGTACATATGTATATGACAGCTGTATAATGTAATTTCATTAAACTGTTTTTGACCGATCGCACCTGAGGAAGCTATTAATAAATGTTGTGCTGATAGTGATCCGATTCGGCTAAGTACGAGATATACATCCTATACAGTATATATAGATGGACTGAAATTAATATTATATATTTTTATAATGCAAGAGATTGCGGTAAACATTTGTATACATTAAAAGTATTCCCATTTTCAGCGAATAAGTCCATCAAATTGAAAAAAGTCAAATTTACACAACCTCTTTATTTTTTGTAGGGCTTCTGATTAAGATTACTAATCTAGTATTTAAAGTTTTTCGATATTTCTTGCTGTTGTCGCAATTTTCTTAAAAAATATATGTATATACATATGTATTTTTAATCTGAACAGATTAACATTAACAACTTGTTGACTCAATAGGCGGCAACAGCAACAAGAATACTTGATATAAATAATATATCGATAGTTATCGATTTATTTGTTATAATATAAATTATCGATACTTAGATCAAAAATTAAGTACTAAAAAGTGCAATATATTTTGAATAGTCGGTCACACAGTTTGGTTACGGCATACATAAATAAATACTAAACAAATACCAAATACATACTAGGAAAAACAAGTAAAAAAGAGGGGAAGCAAAACCAAAAAAAAAAGAAGAAACAAAAGAATTGAAAAGTTTCGGGCTTAAACAATGTCTTAATTCGTAATACTAAGGGAATAGAAATAATAACACGTATGGATAATAGTCGAATGAATGTGTTTGCACTTCTATTTATCGAATTATATATTTTTGTTTGCAGGCAGGCCTAGTCCACGCCAACGTCATGCAACTGCTGGGAAAGAGAAACAAGTGAACACCAGTGAATTAAAGAAATCGTATCCACGTACGAAATGGTCGACATCTTCTATTTGGTGGTAATCCACATTCTCAGTTTGCTATTGCTTGGTGGGAAAACTGGAGCATTAAATGAATTTGAGGCCCCGCATCCGGCGCATCAGTTTGCTTCTAATGACATAGTTGCACAGTTTAGTTTACCTGCTATGGTGGGAGGTGTAGCTACTGGAACAGATAGCAGCTCCACTTCGACCGCAGCGAACTACGCAAATCGTTCAGCATCGAACTCTGGACACGGTTCAACTGTGGGCAGAGATGGACAGACGAAAAACTATTTTACGCACTTGAGTTTCGACGCAATGCATAATGTGCTGTACGCCGGGGCCACAAACAAAATTTTAAAGCTGAACGAAAATCTAAGAGTCCTCTCAGAGGCGGTTACAGGACCCAAACACGATGCTCCACAATGCCATGCAGGCGGCTGTCCTGAGGACGTGGAGACCACACTGATCAATAACTATAACAAGATATTGGTGGTGAGTTATGCCCACAACGATGGCATCCTCATATCATGTGGTAGTATTCGACAAGGTAAGCCCCACAGTCTGGTGTCTTCGATTAGGCTATTAGTCGAATTCATATTGAACTCATTTGATTGATAGATTGTTATTTAAGTGATAGTTTATATTACCAATTAGAATAGATACGAGGATCATTACAAATATCTTAAATCTTTAAAAATAATATATTTCGTGCAATAATTTGACAAGAAGGTTTAAGAGTTCAGTATCAATTAAGAGGGTGCCACTAAGTCAATTACCACAAATGTTTGGAGATCAGTTTGAATTATTAATTGATTGATAATGAACGAAGCTGTTAAATTTTAAACATTATCGTTTTAGTTCTTCGATTCAGTTATTGCCAGTATAGCAGATCCCTTACTTTGTTGTGGAATCCCATTTTTATACACTTGCAAAAAGGCTTTATTAATTTTGTTCAGAAGTGTGCAACGCATAGAAGGAAGCATCTCTGACCATACAATGTATATATATTCTTGATCAGCACGACGAGACGAGTTCAAATAGCCATGACCGTCCGTCCGTCTGGATCGACAAGAACTCCTCCTAGAACGTTAGAGCTACAGAGCTGAAATTTTGCATGTAGGCTTGTATACATATACTGCACAGTTTGTACATCTCAGATTCAGCCGGATCGGACCACTATATCAGTATAGCTTTGCCATACAAACGGCAAAGACACGAACAGTGACTTTTCTCAATAACTTCGTTATTTTCTCAGCTATTGTCGTAAAATTTAATATAATATTAATATTAAATTTGATCAAGATCGGGGGACTATATCATATAGCTCCTATAGGAACGATCGGTCAAAAACAGTGACTTTTGTCAATAACTTCGTTACTTTTAACGCGATTGCTTTCAAATTAAATAATTTGTTAGTTTAATATATCTGTTAATGACTGTGCCGAATCAAATAAAGATCGAGTGACTATATCACATCGGTGAAAAACACTGACTTTGATTAATAACTTCGTTATTTCCTATGCTAAGATTGTAGGCCGTTCTTTCGCAAACATTAGCCTTATAGATAAGGAAAGAGTTACCAAAAAAGTTGCAAGGATATACATACAAACTTTGACGCAGTCGAAGTTAGCCCCGGTCCTCTGGTTCTAATCTCTTTTGCAGTTTTAATAATTAGACCGTATTTCTGGCGGAGGCAGTTGTAATTTTTTTTCAATCTTGAGTTTTGTATAAAACCCTCTTGTATATACATATATTGTCTATTCTTTTAAATTTCAATTATAGGTGCCTGTGAAATATATAGTCTACCCCGATTCCCGTCAACGCCACAATTCATTGCAGTGCCATTAGCTGCCAACGATGAGTACGCATCTACATATGCATTTGTAGGTCCGGCGCGTTATTCGTGGAAGGAGGAGGATATACTCTATGTAGGTACAACATTTACAAATGTTGGCGATTATCGTCACGACGTACCTGCAATTTCGTCACGTAGACTCGACGACTTAAACTACGCTGAATTCTCAATACAACAGTCAATTATTAACATCGATGTGAAGTATCGTGATCATTTTCTCGTTGATTATGTGTACGGTTTTAATTCGTCGGAATACGCGTACTTTGTACTTGTACAGAAGAAATCGCATTTGGCTGAAGAGAATGGCTACGTAACTAGATTGGCTCGTATCTGCATTACCGATTCGAACTATGATAGTTACACCGAAATCACCATACAGTGCACAGCAACGGACGATAATGTGGACTATAATATTCTTCGCGATGCAAAGATAACCCACGCCAGCCAAAAGTTAGCTCAGCAAATGGGGATTAAGCGTGACGATCATGTGCTAGTTACAATATTTTCACCTTCGAAAGAAATTAGCGACCAGCCTGAAAATAGTTCGGCCATGTGTATTTACAGTCTGAAGGACATTGATGATGTGTTTATTGAGAACATTCATATGTGCTTCAACGGCACGATTAAGGATCGAAACCTTGGTTATATATCCGGCACAATAAACGACGGAAGGTGTCCTATTGTTGGGTCTCTTGGAAATATTTATAATTTCTGTTCCGTAGGATTGAAATTGAGTGGCGTGGCGCCAATCTCCGCGCATGCTTTATTCCATTTTCCCAATGTGTCCATCACATCAGTAACTGCAACAACAACAACTGATAATCAGCACTCTTTGGCGTTCCTTGGCACTGAAAAGGGAACTATCAAGAAAGTCCTTCTGTCCGGCCAAAGGCCTGGCGAGTATGAGGAAATTGTTGTGGATCCCGGTAACCGAATATTGCCTAACACAATGATGTCGCCAAAAAAAGACTTTCTTTATGTTTTGTCGCTGCGTAAGATAACGAAATTGCGAATAGAGCATTGTTCTGCATACACTAATTGTTCGGCATGTTTGGAATCCAGAGACCCCTTTTGTGGGTGGTGCTCTCTAGAAAAACGATGTACCGTGCGATCGGCCTGTCAACGGGATACTTCCGCGTCTCGTTGGCTCTCTCTTGGAAGCGGACAACAATGTATTGATTTTGAGTCCATTATTCCAGACAAGATACCCATTAGCGAGCTTACGCAGTTGCAGCTGATAATAAGAACTCTACCGGAGCCGTTTAATGCAAAGTACCGGTGTGTCTTTGGAAATTCGACTCCAATCGATGCAGAAATTCTTGAACATGGCTTGATATGTGCTACACCGCCTCTAGACCAGAGACCACAGATTCCAAGCAACACTGACCACGTCCTAGTGCCCCTTTCTGTTCGCAGTTCCGAAACGAACAAGGATTTTGTTTCTCGGTCGTTTGCCTTCTTTGACTGTTCACACCACGTTAATTGCCAGGCATGTGTAAGCAGCTCTTGGGGCTGCAACTGGTGCATTTTTGACAACAAGTGTGTGCATAAATTGGAGCAGTGTCGCAACATGGAAAATGCTATCAGTACTGTCAGTCAGTGTCCCCATTTGAAGCGAAACCGGGAAGCCATACTGCTGCCGGTGAAAGTCCCAAAGGAAATACGCTTGGAGATTGAGAATTTACCAAAACCAAAAAGCGCCCATGCTGGATTTCTCTGCACAGTCCACATAGAAGCGGCACAGATGCTGTTACCTGCTCACATAGAGTTCAACAAGGTGGTTGTTTGCGAGAAAACGCCATACTTTTATGAAACCAACACGCATGAGTACGAGGCCAAGGTGGACATTACTTGGAATCGTCAACATTATGTGGATACTGCCATGGTCACACTCTACAAATGCGATGTCTTAGGTTCGCATCGGGAGCATGCCGATTGCAGTTTATGCGTTACGCGTGAACCAAAGTATCAATGTGCCTGGTGCGGTAACTCCTGTGTTTACAACGAGACCTGCGTATTAGGTGGTGATAACATGCAAGGAGGGGTGGGAGCACCTCTGGCACATCAAGGCGAGTGCCCCAGGCCGCGAATAGATATTATTAAACCCTTGTCTGGGCCCATTGAAGGCGGCACACTTGTTACAATTGAGGGTAGCAATCTTGGCATACGCGAGGAAGACGTTCGTGGTAAAATATCAATTGGCTCAGTGCCTTGTGAATTGGTGAATTATCAAATATCTGTAAAAATTGAATGCCGCACAGGCGCCGCTCCGTACGAGATGTCCGCGCCAATTAAAGTGGCTAATGAGGCTGGTTACACTGAGTCAAGTGTGCAATTCCATTTCAAGGATGTTCAGCTCACTGGCCTATATCCCACGGTTGGGCCTAAATCCGGTGGTACGCAGGTATCTCTGATGGGTAAATATCTGAATATTGGATCTAGTATTCGAGCGTTCCTAGATGAATACGAATGTCACATTAATGTAACACAAGCTTCATCTTCTCGTGTTACCTGCATCACATCCGAAGCAACGCAACCTGAACCCATACGTTCCCTCCGCCTTGTTGTTGATGGTGCAAACCGGACGTTTACATGTCAGAATCCAACTTCGGGACATAGTTTCGCAGGCCACCAGCAGTTACGCAGCAATTACGGAACATATCAGTATCAATATCATATACCACCGCCGCAGCCCTGCTCAATATTCAATTATACTCAAGATCCTCGTATAATGCAGATCAAACCTCTGCGTAGTTTTGTGAGTGGTGGCCGAATTTTGACTGTCCACGGCATGTATCTAGATTCCGTCCAGAAACCGGAGTTAGAGGTCTTTTTTGACCAGGAGCGTGTAAACAAGACCTCGTGTTTGGTGATAGATTCTAGTCAAATGGAATGTCCATCGCCTCCAGTGAATATGAAGTTTCAGTCTATGAAAAACACAATGAGAATCTCACAATCTGGATCCAGTGCAGAAACCTCGGACGACAGGGATTTACCTGAAATTGATAGGCAAAAGCGAGGACTATATACTGACACTTTTCATACATATACAACCAGCGGAACCGCCTCGAGTTATTTTACGGGCAATAACATGGATGTCGCAGCTTTCGTGAAGGTCCATGAGACGCAGCTAAACTTGCAGCTCAGCTTTGTGATGGACAATGTTCAGCTAGTACGTGACCTTAACAAATATTTTCACGATATCCGTAGTTCTATTGTGTACCTGGCAGATCCCAAATATTTACCATTTCCCAATGATGGAGTGAAGTTGTATAAGGGAGATACCTTAGTAATTGAGGGCGAGCTCTTAAATTTGGCAGCCGATGAGTATGACGTGAATGTTACGATTGGTACAGCCCAGTGTAATATAACAAGCCTGGCACTTACACAACTTCTTTGTATACCACCTGAGCAGCAGCCTCCATCCACTGATGAAAATGGAGTAGATCAATTGACTGATTTGCCGCTGGTTGTTGTTAAAGTGGGTCGCAATTTGCGATTCGTCATTGGCTATTTAAAGTATGATCTAAACAAACCATATGCTTTTTCACATGCCCTGCTTGGCATTATTATATCCGTAGCCGCCCTTGTCATTTTGCTGATTACTGTGCTGATTATATTTCGTCGTAAGTCAACGCAAGCTGAAAGGGAATATAAACGAATTCAAATACAGATGATCACACTGGAGAGTAATGTACGTTCCGAATGCAAACAGGCATTTGCCGAGTTGCAGACTGAGCTTATGACGGATCTAACTGCTGACCTGGAGAGCTCTGGCATACCCTCCTTAGATCATGTGAACTACATAATGAAGGTATTCTTTCCAGGTGTGTCGGATCACCCAATACTAAACACACCAAAACTACGTGGCAATAGTCCACAAACGAATTACGACGCTGCAATGATACAGTTCGAACAGCTTATTGGCAACAAATACTTTCTTTTAATATTTATTGAAACCTTAGAGGCCCAGAGATCATCTTTTTCCATACGAGATCGAGTGAACGTAGCCTCGTTGCTTATGGTTGTACTTATGAACAAAATGGAATATGCCACTGAGATATTAAAGTCTTTGCTCTTACGGCTTATCGACAAGTCATTGGCAAGCAAGCATCCTCAGCTAATGCTGCGAAGAACTGAAAGTGTGGTAGAAAAAATGTTAACGAACTATCTGGCCATTTGCATGTACGACTATCTGAAGGAATATGCCGGATCTAGTCTCTTTTTACTGTTTAAGGCCATTAAACATCAAGTCGAAAAAGGCTTGGTGGATGCAATAACAAATGATGCCCGGTACTCACTATCCGAGGAACGCTTGCTGCACGAACAGATCACCCATTCGGTTGTGATCTTGCATATTCTGCAAGATGACCTCGATGAAAAGGTGCAATGTCGGGTCAATGATTGGGACACAATATCGCAGGTTAAACTAAAAATTCTTGACGCTATTTTCAAAAATACCCCATTTTCGATGAGACCATTAGTGCACGAGGTTGATCTGGAATGGCGTCATGGACGGGGTGGTCATCTAACTTTGCAGGACGAGGACCTCACGACCAAAACTATAAACGGATGGAAACGTCTCAATACCTTGGCCCACTATGGTGTCAAAGAGTCGGCCGTAATGTCTCTCATCGCCAGGCAGAATGATAGCTATAACATACCTTACAATAAGCATCAACATCCAGCACCCTATCACAATTGTAAGTAATCAATTTACGACTTAAAGAATCATATACACTAACAAATTGTTTTATTTTTCAGTCTACTATATTAACAATTCCCAAAGCCACATTATAATGAACAACGATGTTGAATCTGGATTGCAACAACCGCGAATTTATCATCTCGTCAAGCCTGTCATTCCTGATCACTATATGAACATGAAGAATTCAGCTTTGTCTGGTGCTGGAACTTCCCAATCTACGCATTGCGTTAACAGCACCAACGAGAGAGTTAACAAAACAATACCAGAAGTGTATTTGACTCGCTTGCTTGCTACTAAGGGGACTATACAGAAATTTGTCGACGATTTCTTCGCCATCATTCTAACGGTAAATGAAGAGCTACCACCGGCAGTGAAATGGCTATTTGATTTGCTTGACGAGGCGGCCAAACGACATGATATTGCTGATACTGATATTGTACACGCCTGGAAATCAAATAGCTTGCCCCTACGATTCTGGGTGAATTTCATAAAGAATCCAGACTTTATTTTTGACGTTAATAAAACATATTCAGTGGATTCCTGTTTGAGCGTCATAGCGCAAACATTTATGGATGCTTGCTCCACAGCCGAGCATAGATTAGGAAAGGATTCACCTTCCAATAAACTTCTCTTTGCAAAGGTAATTTGAAAATGTTTTTTTCGTTTGAATGTACCTATGTATTTATAACTTAGTTTACTATATAGATACATATATATAATCATTTGCTATAATGGGGTAGTCTTAGTTCGCAAATTAATTACAACATTGTCATGCAGTTTTATTTAAAAAATTGTCGATGATAATTATACTCTTGCAGACGGTATTATAAAATTGGTCAGATGTTTGTAACGCACAGAAGAAGACGTTTCCGACCCCATAAAGTATATATATTCTTGATCAGCATGAGATCAGCTGAGTCGATATAGCCATGTCCGTCCGTCCGTCTGTGCAAATCATCTTCACGCTGGCATCTTAAGAGCTATCGGAATGAAATTTGATATTTGAGCTACTTTTACCCCGGAGGTGGTATAGTATGAAACTTGTCAGGATCGGACTACTATATCATATAGCTCTAGAAGAAACATTTTTGCAAAAATTGGAGTATCTCCATGAAATTTACCAATACGATACACACACACAGATGCAGCGCTACACGAACTGTATGTGTATGCGTGCCGTGCTTTCCTTAGGGAATGATGGAAGATGGATGGAAAAAATTGTAGTAAAAAGAGTAATAATTTGAATGTTTTTTTTGTGTATTAATGAATTGAGTTGCAGAGAAAGAAATTTCAAAATGTAAAAATATTATTGCCAAGGACTGCAAGGGTATAAAAACTTTGGCATAGCCGAAGTTAGCTTCTTTGATATTTTTAGTAGTCAAATTTGTTCTATATGTAGTTAATATATTTGAGTCCAAATTTATTCTTACAGGATATTCCCAACTATAGAGCGATGGTTAAGGAATTTTACCGCGACGTAGCCCGTCTTCCTCAAATAAGCGACCAGGAAATGAGCACAGCAATGCAACAGTTGTCAGTCCAACAAACTGATGAGTTTCATACTATATCTGCTTTAAAGGAACTATATATTTATGTAACTAAATATAGGGAACAGGTAATTTGAATTTGAATTTTTCTAAAACTGTTTAATTCGAAATACATAAAAATTCTCTTGCAGATTATGGACGCTCTTGAGTCTGATATAAACTGCAGAAAAATGCAACTTTCACGAAAACTTGAAAATGTTGCCTGCACTCTTGATGGCGAGGATACATCTAACTGCTGACAGTGACACTTCAGATTTTGCATAGTGTTAAAAGCTAATTTCTATTCTCACATGGTATTCGGCTAGATCCATTTTTGTGGATTAATTATTTTGAAGCTGATTTTATAAGAAGAATATTGTCAATATTAATTGCATTTATAATTTAACTAAAAGTAAGAATATTTTGTATCGAATCTTAATAAGCTGAATTGTAAGTGGTTGCAATTGAATGTCGTTACTATATACGCATACATTAGAATTGTTCAGACTGACAACAAGTTAATCTGACCTTAGATGTAGCAGAGACGGCTTATTGCAAAAATATGTTCTTTAGCTATAATATTTTCAGTTCTCCTGGTTTACATTTTCACCATTTGGTGTTAATCGCAGGAACTCAAGCACATTTTTAAATCATGTAGTGTTCTGTTCTGAAAGATAAAGCAACACAAGTAATTTCTTTTGTTTACAGTATTTTCAAAAAGCAAATCCATTGTTTCTGGGTAGCGATTCGGTATTTAAGAAGCTAGAAAAACTTGAATTTTTGCCTTAATATGGCATTATTATAGCGACTCGAATTATTATGTACCGGATTAGGCAAATAATTATAGTTCTAGCGGATTTTCAATTACGAGAAATGAACAAATACCAAACGTTGCCGTTTACGATTAGTTCAATAACTGTAATTAATAATGATCTTTCTACTTAAAGATGAGTATAGTATTTTTAGAACATGTGATATATATAATATTAGGGATTTCTAATTCCATTTCATAACTTACGTGCATGATTTACAAATATTTTAAAACTTGTGTTATGAAGCGGAATTTTGGAAACCTTTCTGTAAACCGTATAATGTAAGGCAGATGTTCTCAAAGATTGTACATGTCCGAAATGATAGGTTGTTATCTCCGGGGCAATCTATTATGGTAAAGAAAAAAGACTCCTACTGCCAATGCCGATGTACTCCGATTCTCAACATGAATATAATTTCTCGAATCATTGAATAACAGGTGTGGATTTTTTTTTTTTTGACATTAACATAAAAAAAGACTTATTTGCAAAAATTGCGTGTCTTGAATATTAGTATAAGACTTGGGCTTGTCCATGTCCATTTTAGCTGTAATCCCACATTTAAGCAAATGCCATTTGTAAAATAAAATCTTTCACATTTAGGAATCCAAAACTTATATCTATACATATTTTTAAGAACGCGAAATGCAAATAAAATATATACGAGTATACATACAATACCCACATCTTAAGCTATATTTAGTTTTTTGTAGTATGTATATTTGAATACTGATTATGTATATAAGTAAAAGTGAAGCGCACTAATAAAAATATATTGTTTGAACGACAGGTATCAATGCGGTTACACTTTTCGATTAGGATCCATCCGTTTGTTTTTTTTCAATTACTTCAGGAACTTGCGACCTATCGTTTCTGTTGAAGCTATTTAAACTAGGTATGGAATCGCTTGACATTTGCATGACAGGGATATATTCCATCTAGATCGATTTGTAACTGGCGAAGGGTCTGATCATCCACTCTTGGGTACAAAAGCCATATCGTCACCACTATCGGCGGATCCTTGACCAACTCGAGATCAGAGGCCTTCTCCAAGCTGATTAGAAACTAAAGCCTATTTGTTGAATAAATTTTGACTGGAAAAAAAGTGTAAAAGACTTAGTTCAAATGAATTGAACTAAAGAAATGCTCTCGGGTGGCAGCTGTGTCTGTATTGTCGGTGGGACGACTCCTCTTAATATATAGGTATAGTTAGGGCCACATTGAATGATTTTGAAAATCGACTTCAACTATTCAGTGTGTTGACGTAGAACTCAGTTGCACAACATTCAAACGAAACAAAACGAATTGAATGCGTTGCTATGATTCGAATGCATTCGAATCCCAATTCTGATTTTAGTATTTAATATTTATTTGTATTTTATATTTTTGAACTATATGTGATTACTATATGACTAAATTAGTGTGGTCGGTGGCTCAGTGAGGACCTACTTAGTTTACAAAAATGTTGTAATAGGGTTCGATCCCCCTACAGAGATGAACTGTCAGATGTTTGTAACGCACAAGAAGGGGAGACGTTTCCGACCCCATAAAGTATACATATTCTTGATCAGCATGAGAAGCTGAATCGATTTAGCCATGTCCATCTATCCGTCCGTCCGTCCGTGCGTATGCGTTTTACTCAGCCATCTTAAGAGCAATCGGGATGAAATTTTTTTGGGAGCTTTTTATTACCCGGGTAAGATGAAGTATAGATAAAATTATCGGGATCGGACTACTATATCATATAGTTGTAAAACAAACATTTTTCCAAAAATTGGAGTATCCCCATGAAATTTACCAATATGATAGTATTGGATAAAAAACCTCAGATCCCAAAATTTGAATCTGTTCGGCTCAAGCGCTGCCTACTACGTCATCAGCAAATCAAACAGAGCACATGCATGAAATTTACCAATACGATAGTATTGGATATAAAATCTCAGATCCCAAAATTTACGTCATCATCAAATCAACAGAGCACATGCATACACACACACAGACGCAGCGCTACACGAACTGTATGTGTATGCGTGTTGTGCTTTGCTTAGGGAATGATGGAAGATGGATGGAAAAATTGTAGTAAAAACAGTAATAATTTGAATGTTTTGTTTGTGTGTTGTAATAAAAAGCACCCAAAAAAAATTCAACCCGATGGCTGAGTAAAACGCATACGCACGGACGGACTGACGAACGGGCGGACGGACAGACGGACATGGCTATATCGACTCATCTTCTCATGCTGATCAAGAATATATATACTTTATGGGGTCGGAAAAGTCTCCTTCTGTGCATTACAAACATCTGAATAATTTATAATACTCTGCAAGGGTATAAAAATTGCGGAAGGTAATCGGTTTTTACTAAATTATGAAGGTGGAAGTGGGCATGTCAAAAAATAATTATAATCTGTGCGCATACTACTCAAATTCAAAAACTGTATCGACTCGCCTGTTGATCCTGATCAAGCATATATGTACATACATATGTATATATGTATATAATGTATATACATATTAAAATATTTTCATGGGTCGAAAAAGCTTCGTTCTGTCTGTCACATACATTTTGTCGACTTTAAGAAGGGTGAAAGCAGAAGAAGAAGTTGATGATGTGGCGACAAAAGCCAATCCGATGACATCTGCAAGGATATGAAAAAATTAAAACTGCAAAATTTCGGCGTGGAAATTGGCTAAATGCTTTTATTCCTCAATAGTGTGTGACACAAACATCAAGTAGATTATCTAAAATTTCGTCACCACGATTGATCTCGGCACCACTCTGGAGATAATGGAAAGGCTCATCTATGCTATCCATGAATGGACGGAAATTTGTGTAGTCACAGTTTATGGTAATGTTGCTGGGGTGCACAGGGCTGGGCTCTGCAGTTGTGATCAACGTTATATCCTGGTTTTTGTGTGTTTCCGAAGTTGTATTATCTAAAGTCGATGTAAGTACAGTAGACAACGGCGAGTCGGCCGGTAAAGAAGATGGCAGTTCATCATCCTTGCATATCTGTTACGGAAAGAGTTTTAATTGAATAAAAAATTACAGAGAAGTTGGTTATTTTCAAACCATGCTTGCACATCCATATTTGTCGGTGATCAGACAATTGAGTCCCGATGCTTCCTCAATGATTCCAGTGGTACTTATAATAATAGTGCCAAGGCCGTATTGCTGCTGCAGACAAATGCCATCGTTAGTAATCGTTGTCATTTGCATTACTGCTGAACCCAACGCATTGTTAGCATCATCCGACATTTGGGGACTAGGGACACTGGATAATGACAAGCCCAAGTCTAAGCCCACTTCAGTTAGGGTAAAGGCCTGCGAGGTTGCTTCATGTTGGACTGGTTCTTGTGTATCTATAAGTTCGTTGCACTCTACCATTTGGGAACATTTTCTGTAGCGTAGTTGAATGGACTCGTCATCTTGATTGTGATCTTGAGCTTGAAGATATGTCCGGGATACGGTGGATATCAGAGTCTGATTAGATTCGTCGACGTAAATACCCATATTAGTATTTTGATCTACGGTAGTTTGACTGGATTGATCACAAAGTGCCGGAATGATCAAGTGAGAGTGATGGCCTGGTGAATGAATTTTTTTTTCCACTTTGTGATTCTGCTTGGAATGACCCGATTTTCTGTTTCGAATGCGCTTTCTGTCGCATTTTTTTGGATCAACTCCCAGTTCCCAATAGCCACCTTTACCCTTCTCTTCACGCTTTCGGTTGCGGAAGCAATGGTGTAGAGACAAATTATGTCTAATAGAATTCTAAAATATTTAGAAATTAAGACAATATTATAATTTCAAAGTTCTTAATTTAGATTGTTACTAAGTTCTTAAAGACAACAGCGATTGCAACTAAGGTACCCGCCCTTTTTATACCATTGCAAAAAGGGTATATTCATTTTGGTCAGAAGTGTGCAACGCATAGAAGGAAGCATCTCCGATCATATAAAGTATATATATTCTTGATCAGCACGACGAGACAAGTTCAAATAGCGATGTCCGTCCGTCCGTTTGAATCAGCGCAAAATCTTCCTAGACCGTAAGAGCTATAGATGCATGTATGCTTGTACATATGTAGTGTATGTATATGTACATATGGTTGTATATTTCAGATTCAGCAGGATCGGACCACTATATCATATAGCTCCCATACAAACGGCAAAGTCACGAACAGTGACATTTCTCAACAATTTCATTATTTTCTGAGCTATTGTCGGGATTTTTAATATTAGTGAGTTTATTACACCTATAAACGATCATATAGCTCCAATAGGAACGATCGGTGGAAAACAGTAACTTAGATCAATAACTTCGTTATTTGCTATGCTAAGATTGTAGGCCATTCTTTCGCAAACATTAACCTTTTTAGATAAAACTTTTTCCACTTTGATGGGTACAGGTAAAGAAACAGTTACCAAAAAAGTTGCAAGGGTATACAAACTTTGACGCGGTCGAAGTTATCCCGGCCCTCTGGTTTTTTTTTGCTTTCCGTAGTTTCGTCAACAAAAAAGTATATTAAGGTGATCGGATGATTAGTGACGTCCCAAAATAGTTGAGTATAGTGTATACATTTCTTTTTATCCTTTGATTGTCAATAATAGAACTCATTTATCCCTGTAGTACGCACGTTGATGAAGCTTATTTTTGGGCGTTATATTTGTTCGGTCTAGCTATTATAGTCCTAGTGATGGAGGTGTTCATACGGACGGGCAGACTGATTTTGCTAGATCGACTCGGCTGTTGAAGCTGACCAAGAGTCGATTTCTACTGCCTGACCTTACATACCCTTGGAGATTGTTTTTTTTTTTTATATTGGTCTGAAGGAGACGTTTGAAATCATCTAGTTGCGTTCGTCTGTCCGTCCATTGCTGCAAATCAATTCATGGCGACAGCGCTGCCAGCAGCCGGCTAAAATGAGTAACACAAAATTGTGCTTTGAAACAACAGTCTTGAACCCAAATAAGAATGGCACAGTTTTAGTGTGTTTATTCGTACTATTTTTTCCTGACCGGACACCCATCCCTTGGATCCGTCCCTGTAAAATAGACCTACATTTTTTTTTAAAAAAGTTTCCTTGAAGAAGTTATGTTTCTTAAATATATTTTTGATTCATTTATTTTATTAATAAATCTGTTCTATGTCGTTTCTATGGCAACCAAATACATCGAAACATTGTAATCCAATGATGCGAACTTCTCAACTAGATTATAAAATACTTTAATACCAAGTTTAATCCCAGTAGCTTTCGGGGGCGGAATCGTTGATTCGCAGACATGGGTATATCGACTGAACTTTAAATGTAGAACAAGAATAAATATACTTTATATCAGAAACGTCTTTCTGTCTTATTGTTAAAGTTTTTGGCGGTTTGTTTTTAAACTATTTTGCGAGAAAGGTGGATTATTATGTAACTAAGTTATTAATCCAGTTTGGTCATAATTTTAGAAGACCCAAAAAAGTGTGTCAGCTGATATGATGATATAGTCATCATATTTTGCAGGGTATCCCGAAGTCGGTGCGACAACTTACTTTATTTAACTTAAGTCTAAAAGTTACAAAGTTTTGATAAACTTTTAGGACAACATTTTTGTCGTAATAAGATATAAGTAGACTATTAATACTTAACGAGGAATACATATGTCAATAACACTTACGTTCCACTTCTTGCGCACTCTAAAGAACGCAAATTTGGATTCGATCCAGGCACAGATCTGCTGTAAAGTGACTCGCCCGTTTTCCAGCATTGCCATTCCAATTATGTGAGAATAATTGAATGGTGGCTTTTCTGTGACGTCCGTCTCATACTTGGTAGCCAGCTTTTCATACTCCACCAAATCTCTTAAAGAAAGAACATCAAGAAAAGCTCTACCTTATGAGATATACATATTTGATTGAATTCGTTCAGTCAAGACTTACCGTTTTACTTTGCCAATAAATATGTCGTATCGCTCAGCTGGACTTGGACGCTTGGCAGGTAGTGGTGTGGGATCAGTTCGAATAAGTGGTTTTCTTGGCTCTGTTACGAATGTTTTGACTATGGATGGTGGAGCATGTTTTTTTGGTGTGTTGTGCCTTGCGTTGCATATTGCATTTAGCTGGTTGGATTTCAGCTGAGGACTTCGACGCGGAATTGGACTAGCAATTGACTTTTGACTGGTTGAAACTGCAGTCAAGTCAATATTTGGGGCCAACTCGTCATCTATATGAGTTTCAATGGTTTTTGGCCACGTCAAGTTTTGGTTTCTTAGAAGCCAATTCAGATTAGTTAGTTCACGTTCCTCATCAGAGTCATCCGATTGCATTTGTGTTGAACTTTCGGCAGTTCGATGATTTGATTTCGAAGCAGAACTGTTGTCTTGAAATAATTTCCGTGTTCCTTGGGATATCATTATTCTAGGTCAAAGCACTTATTCACCTCTTCTGCAACCAATTATTGAAATATAACTTTTTTGTCAGACTTCAAAGATTATTCAACTGTAAATGAATAAAAAGTTGCAACCGAAATGAGTTAATGTTTTTGTATCCTTTTTTCCAAACGTATTTATGTATGTATCAATATACCAGAATATAGAAAAAATATTAAAGAAAATTTTTAAATACTTCTTCTAATTGATTTTTGTTTTCCTTTTTTCAAACGCTATATTCTCTGACCCAATTGTCCACACTTCTTATTGGCCCTCCCTTTTGGAGCGTTAACTTTAAGTGAACAGCGATTGGCTCTCGCAAAGCTATGTGCTAAATTGGAGCTTGGCTGACTCGGGCATGGGCGGTAAAACGGTGGTGGAGAAAAGCGTCCGCCATTTTATAAATGTCATCTATTAAACACACAAACCACAAAACTGGGAACATACATATAAAATTATACATACATACATATATGTATAATATATGTACATACATAGATACAGTGGGGGCAAAAAATTTGAGACATTTTTTTTTTTGTTTGACCTTAAATCCTGATTTCATTCGATTTTTATTTAATGTTAGTGAAAAGTTTTGATGTGTTAAATTATAATGTTCAATTGGTCATTCTATTGAGATTATGTACCGTAAATTTTGTGGGCGTGTCTCCAATGGTTTTTTTTTTTAAGTGAATTTGGATAAAAAGACGTAAAATTTGGACCAGGGAAAAAAAGAACCATTTTGAAAATTTGTAAAATTGATTGCACGTCTTTGGACCCTAAGAAAAGGGTGTAGTAAAACTAAGATAAACTGCATAACAAACTGTCAATTTGGCCCCAGGGTCCAATTTGGAGCCAATTGAAAAACTCAATTGTATGTATTTTTATGGTCTCTCTGCGTGGCGTCATTTGCCACTAATTCACACTATATTATGTGTATAATATCGTACAGAGTTAGGAATTTCAGGAAATATGAAATCGAACTAAAATATTGATTAATCCGACAATTCCCGGGGTTTTTACCAACATCCTTATTTCACAGAGACTCGAAACTTTCTGTACAATACAATGAAAACTCTGCAGAGTAGACTGTCTATAACATGTCCCGATCGCAATTATGTAAGGTTATGTACATATGTAGGTTATTTTTATACATTTGGTAATATGAAATTGGTCTTTAAAAATGCCTTCGTTGAATAGTTACTTATATAAACCGAAAACTTTATTTATACTAAATTAGCCCATGGAGTAATAACTTTACGTAACCGTTTCAGACGAGCGGTTTGATATAGACTGCACCTCTATACGTTGCTTTTGCACCTGTACCTGTACCTCTGGCGGTGGTCAACTGGCCCGGCCAACAGCAACAACCCCTTTTAACACAGAATATTAAGCAGAGCCAAATTGGTAGGTGGTAGATGTACAGTTTAGGTGAAATACATGGTTGAATTGGCCATATACCGCTAGAGTGGTCGGTTGGGTACGGTGCCACGGTCTCATACGCAAGGACACACAGTCGTCAGTTCATTTTGGTTCGCCTTCGCGGTTTGGAAAATTCCCTCTCAACTGGAAAGGCAAAACTCATAGTGCTTTTACAGGTATAGCCGACAGAAAACGAGCAAGCATCGACCAACGTCCAAGGGAATAAGCAACCCTCATTTTCCCGCGCTGGACATTACGCTACCTCGTCTCGTCCAACCTCCCCATCCGTGCCTCTGATAGTCTATTGTCGAGGGGTGGTTCCTTAAATACACAAGTACAGGTGGTACAGACACAGGTCGGTCGGTATCTTGGCTATTCATGATTCATGGAATAGTAAATGCAATGATGACTACATGTATTTGCATTTAAGAGTCAATGATCGATAAACAATTGTATAGATGGATAATGCCTCTGACATCAAATATAGTAACAAGCCGCATCGTGAACCTCATAACATTTGTCTGGACGCTCCAACCTTGCAATATCAGCTATAAAAATTAAGATTCTTTATCATATCAAATAGGTATTGCAATTATTTTATTTGTGACTAATAGTGTGGTTATGCCTCATTATTAATGTTTAATCCATAAGAGTTTCTGTAATTTTTAAGGACGACTTTGGAGAAAAACTGTTGGACTGATTTAAGAAATTTTTGTTAAGTCCGAACGAGACACTCTATTTATGAAATACAGGTCGTATATATTATTCACGATTAACTTACAAACAAAGCAACTGGCACAATCAGAATCTCAATCTTTATGACATTCGTGTATCTTATTCTATATGTACATGATTGGAAGAAACAAAATGTTAATAAATATTGATTTTCTAAGGCATACAAAAATCGTCGGGCATAAATGCGGTTCGTGTTTCATTTGGCTTTCTAAAGTCCCGTAGGATGTATGTACAAGTTAGTGCACCGATAAGCTTTAACGGGATGTAATCTAATTCCAAATATCAAATACCGCCTTTGACTATCAACTATGTAGAGCTTAACAATAAATTTAAATGCATCAGGGCAAAATAAATAAATGCAAAATAGGGCGAAGAGGATAACATTTTCGTCCATGTTTAAGGTAAACCTAAATGATTATATATGTACATATTTCTGCCTTCAGCCACCCAGGACATGGATGATTTTGCTGGTGTTACTGCTGCCACTTTAAATGGAATCAAATCCAGATATATCGCTATCCATCTACAAATTTAGAAAGGAGTAGATTATTGGAATTGCACAATGCATCTATATATGACTATGATAGAAGATAGGTACCCACCTTTTCTGGTTTATAAAGATGCGTGTGGGGCAACAAGAAAGTCGAGCCTAAATCTCGCTCAGCCATTGTATTTGCCTCCTAGAATGAACAAAAATATTGCAGATAGTTAGTTGATAGGTTTCTGGCTAGGTTACACATAGCTGTCGACATATAACCAGTGATCTTTGGATTTTTGTACCTCATTGGTATGACTGTGAGTTTCAGTCTGCACGTCAAAGTTTAAAAGCATTGACTTGGTTACCGCTCGGACTGTTGTTTCATCGAACGAGCGAGCTCCGTTAGATCGAACTTCACTCACAGAAGTGTTTGGGTTGGAACCAACTATTTGATCGCTAACGATTGCAGAGACTTCGAAGCCAGCTGACACCAATGTGGTGCACTCCTTCAGAGATGGTCCCCGAACGGAACTAGTAGCAGTAGGCGATATCTTCAGCTGCTTAGCCTTTTCGGTAAATGTTGAGAAATCCGATTGATTTCGGAATGGGAACGGATGGTAATATTTGGCACGTGGAATCATAAATGTAAGGGATCGATCTGTTTGTTCCGAGTCTCCAACCATTTCAACAGTGTTAAAAGTGGATTGGGTTGGCTGATAATGTTCAGAACCGGGCTCGTGGCGCGTGTTCTTAATTGGACTAGCCCTGGACCTCTGAACAATATTTGTGCTAGGAAATGAGCCTGGGTTCGGTTTTTCCTTTTTAACATTTCCAACGGGTTCCTTCAACAATAAACAGAAACAAAAATATGTATAAAAACGAGAGTGTAGGGCCTAACTTCGGCCGTGCCGAAGTTTGTATACCCTTGCAAGTTTTGTTGTTACTCATTCCTTACCAACCAGTTGTGAAAGCGGATAGCGGAAAAAAACGCCTAAAAGAGATATATATAACATAGTCACCTGATCTTAATGAAATGTGGCACAGTCGTTATTAAACTGAAAAAATACTATTTGATACAGTTTTCTGATCCGGCTGAAACCGAGATATACAGAGAGATGAACGGACAAGAATACATTCATTCCATATATTTTTGCAAGGATATAATAATATGGGCTTGCTTAAATATTTTTCAATTTACCCTATTCAAATAGGAAAGTGAGCTGTGACTAGATTCACTGTTGGAGTCGTTTAATATAGCATGCTTATCCGGGCTAGTTTGATTGATTAATGAGGCCGATAATCGTGATTTGGTGCTTGATGACGTCAGCATGTTTGGATGCAAGGTGGATGCTGTTATGAAGATTGGGCTAGTTGTTTGCCGGCCCCGAGTCTTACGCCGCATATACAACAAGAGGATGCAAAATAGAAGCAAGACGAGCAGAAACGTCCCAATGGCAATCAGGCAGATAAGAAGAATCTTCAAATTCAACTGACACGTGGCTCCGGCATGCCAGGGAAAGCACCTGCATATAGTAGCTGATGACACGAGATCCGCTTTTTCGCTCGACATCGCCACACACTTGCCATTGTAGTTACACTTGTCGCAGCCAATTATACTATCGGAACATTGGCGACCGGGGTAAATGGCGTTAGTAGAGACATCTACAAAACCGTCGCTGCAGCTGCAGGTGTAGCTGCCAATTAAGTTGAAACAGTGTGCATTTACAGAGCAGTCGTTGAAGTTATCGTGAACACATTCATCAAAATCTAGAAACACCACAAAATAAGTAAATTCGAAGAATACTATCAGTTTCGGGCTCACCTGCTACAGCCAATGAGTTGATGCCATCCTTAGAGGTATAGAGCTCAGTGCCACCAATACTGTAGTTGCTTTGACGCAAATATTTTTTAAACACCGTCTCCAGACGCTTCAAGTCGCTGCTTTCAGAGAGCTGCAGTAAGAACTTGCCAACAATGGTCTTACTAACTTCATTGTCGGTATCAATACTCTTCAGTTGCACACCATGGTATATGTCCCGGAAGTCCGACTGCATAACCATTCGATCGACTGCGTCCAGAATAATCGAGCTCAGGTGACGGTATTCATTCGACGAATTACCCTTGAGTGTATCGCTGAACAGGAGTTGGTAAGTTCCAACGCGATTAGTTTGTAAATTCAATTCATACGTGTAGGTGGGTTTGCACGGCCTGTCGGGAAACATGCGTGCGAAGCCCGGCCGACATTCACAATGACTCTCCGAAGTCACTGTGATGCATATTTCGTTTTTGCTAGATCTGCACACAGGACTGCAAGACAATTCGTTGGACGTCGGAACATTTTTGTTATCTACAGTAGTCTTGAAATGAGGGTTTCGAGGTGAATCAATCAACACTCCACCCAAAAGTACACTGTTTGAGTCGATGGGCGGCAATATTTCCTCATCCCGAGCAGCATACTCGTATGATATATCCAAATCCCCTTTGGGTCCAGAGTTGCCTTTTCTGTTGGCCACGGCGCCAATGTTTGCCCCATTTTCCACAACTGAATTTACATTAGTCTTTAGTGTTGGCGGTTTGGAGGTTGCTACAGTTGTTTTCCTTTCTTTTTTATCTAAAATCTTTTCCTTGCTCTCCGGATTATTTGGCTTTAAATAATGCACGTCAACGGTGGCCTTAATAATCGATTTAATTACAACTTTTTGAGGCAAGCCTGTTGAATTTAATTTCACTGAGGTTGTCGCAATTGTGGGTACAAATCTTGAAAGATAAGTTAGGTTTGAAACAGAATTCTCTTCGACTCTCGTTTCTGTTCTTGAGTGAGTGGTAGGTACGCTGGGTACGGTTTTTACAATTACATTTGACGTTTTTGATGCTTTCGCTTTGCTGGTCTTAAGCGGATGTATTGATGTCTGGATCAAACTTGCATTCTCTTCGTGATGCGTAGTGCCCGAATTAAGTGTCGGTTCAATTTTGGCGAACTCGGTTCGGTTTGTAAGTGCCGTGTTGTCGTGCCTGATGGAGGAACTGAAAACAAATTCCGATGACTCTAAGGGTATTTCGTTAAATCGGTCAAGATCTTGATCCGTTTTATGTGGCTGTACATCAGTTAATTGAAATGAGTTATCGACTCTGCTCTTACTAATGTAGTTAGAGCTCAATACTGGAACGGCACTTGGATGCTTGTTTAATTTGATACTACCTTTTGAGATCCTCGAATGAGGTAACCTATGAATTGAATTTTTCTCCTTAGAGATAGATGCAAAACTAGGTGTGATAAGTTCAGCTTTTGTTTTCGAAATTAATTGTGAATTCTGCTCGAATATTTCAGAGGGCTCGAGCTTCTTAAGATTCTGATTCTCGGTTTTTATTGGTTTACTGGTTTTTAATCGACTAACATTGATGGTTGAATACCTTTGCGTTGTTGTTGGCTGTGGTGTCAGGGAATACAAAATTTTTAGAGTTGATCTGAAGCTTGGACTTAAACTTGGCTTGGCACTGGGACGTGGCTCAATAATTGGTTTCGTCGTTAGCACTGGCGAGTGTCCCAGGGATGTTGAAGTTTGGAGTGGTTTTGTGTCTATCTTTGTGATAGTGGCAAGGGAGGAATAGCCATTGTTGACAGGCAGTGACAGTTCATAAAATTTGTCAGCTAAGGATGTCTTTTGATGCAGCGAGTACTTTAAAATGTTCTCTGCAGTGTACGGATTTGAATACAGTGTTGTCGGAGTCGAAGCTATTTTGTTGGTGTGAGAATTGTTGACTTTGCTTTCGGTTGACACTATTGGGAAAGAACTTACATATGTCGTAGCTTCCGTATGTGACTGGCGATGAAAATGCTCTCCTTTTGCAATAAATATTTTATGAATACCACTATTTGGAACAGGTTTAGCAACTGTCTGGTTTCTAAGAACGAATGGTTTTCCCTGATGTAAGTCTTCAATCTTAATCGAAGATATCCACTTTTTTGGGTGGGGTTCCGTTGGAGAGACATTTACTATAAATTCTGGAACTTCGGGCTTTTGTGAATTGAGGATAGCTGTGTTTAAAATTGTGTAGGCAACCCTTTGATCCTGCTCTGCAGACAGATCATTATTGTCATGTTGAAGTTTGTGTGCTGAAATCACTTTTTTCGATTGCACTGGATCGTGTCCTTTTTTGTAAATATTATCCGAATTAGTAGCTACTTTGGAAACTGTGTGAAAACTGTCTGGTATTTCAAAGTCGTTGGGTTGCTGGTTATGCAATGTGGGAACTGTCTTAGGCGTTTTATCGGGACGACCAAATGGATTTGTAGAAAACTGCTCCTGACTTGGCCGAGCAAAGAGTCCTTGCGGTGAGTTGACAACATCATGCAAAAAGTTTTGGTTCCGTTGTTTCAGAGTACTGGGGCTGATTATTGATTGGGAAGTGGGCTGGGCGGTAGTGTCCAAGAAAATGAAGCGATTGTTTTGTGGAGTTAGACGTACGTCTACGTTCTCTTCGTGGAGCGGTATTTTAACTAATGGCATTGGAATATGAGCAAGCCGGCCTCTGATCGCAGTGGAGTATGGAAAGTTATCCGAATCTTTTTTGAATGTTAGTGGTGGCGCTTGCATGTCAACGGTGTGGCTGAGCACATCCTTTTTAAGTAATGTTGAAAAGGTGGATGCTGATGGAACCATTTTATAGGTAGACGTTGGTTGCATTTGGTAGATTCTAGTTTGCGACAGAGGTGAAACATAGTATGAACTTCTAAAAGACGTGTAACTCGTAATTGCTGGCAATTTCGTACTAAATATTTCGGGAATTTGTTTTATCTCTAATATCTCGTTGTTATTCAATTCCGAATTCAAGTTGGCAATTTGTGGCGAGCTATAGACTTGGTTGCCGTGACTTCGAATCATCGGCTTCTGATTAATAGGGTGCGGATGTAGTCTAAAATTTTGGATTGGAGGTACTGCTGGCGTGGGGGAAAGAACATTCTCTGGGTAACGTATTACATTTTTAAATTTCAACGATTCAGCCAAAATCGAATTATAGTTAGATATTGGAGGCGGCCTTAAAATGTTGTCAAATTCGGACACTGGTCTTTTATTAAAGTGAACTATGTCGTTATTTATTCTATTATTTGCAGTTACGGATGCGGACCCGGAAACAGCTACCAGAGCTATGGTATTTGGAGGCGGAGGCGGTGGTAACAGTGGAATGTGCGTATGCAACAAAATTTTCTTTGGTTCTTGGTTCCGGATTTTTATACCTCCAGGCCTACCAATAATAATATCAGCATTTGCCGTTATAATTTCACCAGGACGAATCGGAATATCCTTGCTTAACAAGGATGTATGATAAGGATCAGCCGTGTTTGAGAATGGAAACCGGTAATGAGAAACATTCTTCAAATTCTGTTGAAGCAAATCGTCCTCAGCAGTGAGTTGCGAAAATTCTAGGTTAGGTGGATGTATGTGGAGAGTATGTGCCGTTAGTTTATTGACATTGGCGTTGTCACTAGTATATGGCAGTCGATCATCATTGGAAGGCAGAGGTGCATGTTGGTTGCCATCTAAGCTGGGCAAGGTAGTAGTAGTGAAGTGCCCATGTCCATTTTCGGATATTTTGAGTGGTATATAAACTGGCGCCGGCCCGTCAAAGTTGGCTGTTATCAATGGGTTCTTAGCCTCAGCAATCGAATCTTTTGCTAAGGTAGCTACACTTAATGACTGCGTCCGATGTCTGTTCGCAATGTTTTTCTGCAACAAGTTGGCCACGACATTAAGCATGGGTCGCAATCGTTTCAAATCAAAGGACCCGAGAAATTGTTGCACTGGTATCGCCATTGAATCCGTTGAAGGCTGCAACTCCGGACTTGGGGGTACATACACGTCTTTGTCTTCGGACTCAGCTACAATTTGATCATCATCGACTGAAGGTTGCGAATGCGATTGAACTTGAGTTTGAACTAAGGTTTCTTGAACCCGAGTTCTTTTTATAGAGCTTGTTTGAATTGGTGTGTGAAGTTGCTGATCATTCTTTTGATGCGGCTCTATCGAATTCTTCTTTGATGGCTTGATGGTCTGTTTGGACTTTATATCTTCTGCTGTTGTTGTTCCTTTTCGTGATTTTGTGAATGAAGTTGGCTTTGCAAGTGGATCCTTTGCCGCATTAAATGCAGTTATTTGCAGAGTTTGACCGCCAAGCAAAGTGGCCATTGTAACTATAACATTAGGATGTGTTTTTCCTTTCTTCTGTAAAAGCTCGGCTCGAAACCTCGATATCAGCTCCGGTCTTAAAAGCGAACTGTCGACAGTATTGGTGACAATGTTTTCAACCACTCGTGTATGAACTTGGGTACTCAGTTTGTTAACATCATTTGCATGTTCCGGCTGCCTGGTCGTTTGCGATGAAAGGACAGGTGGTGTTGCCAGTGCAGTTCTCGTGTTCAAGTCATCCAAATTGGTTTTATAAAATGTTAATGTAGTTAGAATTGTCTTGGTAGCGTATATGTGAAGATCAGTGTCTGTGTGCGAGTAACTTATGGCACTACTGGATTTCCATGATATAGCGCCACGTGATGGTAAAGATTCTGTAACTATGACCTGAGTAAGTATATTATCAGTAATCAATATTTTTGGCGTATCCGGGTCGAGTTCATTTTGAAGCGTTTTAGTGAAAGCTATTTGGCTAAAGTATGTGTTTGTGTCCTGAGTGGGTGTGGCTAACTCCGAAGGCTGTAGATATGAGATGTAGTCTTCTGGACCAGTGACAGTGTTGAGAATTGTGTATTTCGATGTGATAACAATTGGCAAAGCATTATCCACATCCTCCTCCTCATTATCAGTGTCCAAAATGGTGTTAAAATAATGATAAGTAGTTGGGAATACGCCGACTACCAATTCGGGAGTCTGAAAGATGAGAAGATGAGGAATTATATATGATCGATTGTGATTGAGTTTTAGTGTCAACTCACTCGTGAAAGGATGACATCTGTTGGCAATATGGTGCTGGCTTGAAACAAATTTCGTTCTTCGGTATGTCGGTTCGATATCACACTTTCCTTGCTTACCACGATGCTGGTACCATTTTGAAGATAGGTCGTATGATATGTGTAGGTGGTTAGACATGTCTTCGTTATGAATTGGTTGTCGTTTATTGGAATAGTGAATTTCTGTCAGGGGATTGGATCTATTGATAAACTGTAGAGTATATCAAAAGAGATTGTTACCTGTTTTTGTTTTACAGAAGGAAGTGTCAGGAACATTTGATTCTTTAGTGTACTTGGGGCAAGAGTAAGTGGCTTTTGCTGCTGGTTTTGTAACCCTACCGTTGATATAATAAGGCCGTTGCCAAATTTTGAAGGGTGAGATGTGGAACTCTGCTTTTCCATATACTTAACCTTTTCACTGGCAATTATTAGCTCCACTCCATTTGACATGACGTGCGTAGCAAGGTTATATCTTGCCTCATCCAAGCTTTTTTCCGCATTTTCAGCGTACGTTAATTCAATATACCTAGTATTAATGGATTCACTATTTACTGGCGTCGTGAGGGGCTTATCGCTCCTATTGTTGTCGCCTACATCGGGGTGCAAAGGTTTGTTTATTGAAGATTTGTAGATCACTCAAAAAATACCAAATAATATGCTTAAAATGATATTTACACAAGGTTCTTCTAATTCGCCAGCTTATTGATTCACTGAAACAGATTTGTGCGCATTTACAAAAGTTATATATGTACATGCAGAAAATCGGCTTTATAATGATGATCCAGGTGGGCACACACCAAATAAATAAAAAGACTCATGATTATGGATAAGTAAGTATGTATTAAAGTTTATTTTTATGTAATTTTTATTGCAGCTCCCATAAAAAGAGGGTTCTCCAATTTTATAATTTATAAACAAAAATCGTTTTTATTGCCAAAAATATTTTATACATACATATATGTATACGTCCATTATACAGAGAAACATTAGTTTGGTTTATTACATGTAAATAATGAAAGTCGTGATCAAGGTTGCAAAATAAAAAGCTATTCAAATTGTTTTGGCAAACAAAATTTACTCAAAATTATAATGGGTGAAACATATAAACATATATTGTATGGTTGGCACCAAATCAGAACCCATAATTTTGCAACTTTCATCATAGGATCTATATTCAAGAGTTTTTTTATATACAGCAATTCACAATTAGTAAAAAGAAAAGAATAGTAAATTCATATACATACATATGTAAAAAAGTAAGTAGCTAAAATAACATACGCCAAAGACTTGAAAAAATAAATATATGCACATATCCGTAAATGCGCACATTCTTTTTTGACTTTTCTACGAAATTTTGCATCAAAAATATCCTCTCAAATAATTTAACATACATATAAATATGTGAAAAATGTAGAAAAAAGAAACCCACTATATACAATATAAACTTATCCGATTTAAGTCACATCTACGGCATTTTGTTTGATAAACTTTTGCCTTTTTTAACATAACCCTTCTCAACTCTCGGAGATTTGCACAAGTTGGAAGTTAAAAAAAAATATGAGAAAGTTATATTCAAATTCCCTTCAAAATTTCACAAGTTACTTAACACATTTTAGTATTTTTGAATTAAATCGGATCATCATATGAAGTTTAAGTCATACGAGAATGAAGTAAGTACAAAAGTCGTCTCGCTGATTTCGGTATACCATGCCCCAAGTGAACCAACTGATTTTAATTTATAAGACCAAATAAGTGTACGTAAAGTTCTTTTTACCGCTGTTATGACCCACCTAGTAAAAATATACACGTTATACATATATAATTGGCCATTTTCTGTCCAATTTCAATAACTGTTGGTATTATGAAGGATGCCAAGCTATGATTGCAAATTGTTTTTTCTAATTTCAGAGGCGTGGAAAAATTGAAATGATCCTGATCACCGTACATATTACAGTCTACATACTAAATTTAAATACTGTAGCTCTTATAGTCTCCGACATCTAGGTGTTTAAACGGACGGACACACATTGCAAGATTATACCCTATAATAATATGGATAGTATAATAATAGGGTTCTATTCACTACTCCTTATATATTTTGTATGCCTGGATGTATATTGTTTGGATTAAATGTGGGTAGTTTTAAATAAAGTGGTTGGATATCGTGGTTGCATATCGCCGCTTAGAATATAAAATTTAATTCACTTTACAAACTCATCGCCATAGATTTGACAATTCGTGTATAAAATTCAATTCCAGACAGATATTACAGATTCAATATTAGTAGGTACATATATTTTATTTAACATTAAGTATATATACTTATATATAAGTGTATGTATTATTATTAAAACTGTTTGTTTTTTTTTTTTTGTTTCTTAATATTGTGCGTTTTAACTATTGTGAAAAAAACATAGAGTGATGATGCAGAGACTGAGTGTGCGGAGAACGCGTGTGCATCGTTGGCGTGGGCATAACTGAATCTATAGTTAAATGGCTTGACGTGATGGTCAGTGTGACCGGCAGTGTGCGGGTAGTCACCCGGACAAATGTTGTTTGGGATTGGACTTCGTGCTGGTCATTGTGTACGCGATCAACTATGTATGAATAGGTTCTTGTGTACAATTCAGTAGTCGTTGTGGTCACCTCGAACACAGTCAGAGGCTTAGTGTCTGGTTTAATACAGTCTGTACAATTTGACGATGTCCTTGGTTTACTCGATTGAATGCGAGATTGTTTCTTTTTTCGCCTTCTACGTTTGTTTGAATGCGTGTTTTGACTACTTTTAGTTAAAGTGTCTAAGACCGGTGAAGTAGTAGTATTTTTTAATATCGGCTGTGACATTGTTTTTAGCGATTGCAGTTCATCCTTTTTAGCAAATTTGAAACTTTCAGTTGCACTGTTTCGGCTCGGGCCATTGGTATCGACGAAGGTATTGTTTGAAATTTTATGTTTGAATATTACAACACGATGTTTCTTTGGCTGTTTAGTCTGCACATTGGGAAGACTGTCGTGGGTTCCTTGATTATTTTCATTGACTAGTGGTACGACATATTTTAGCTTAGGTTGGCGCCGTACGAGTACCTTTCGAAACCGACGCTTGGGTATTGGGTTTGGGTCTGGGTCTGAATCTGTCGAGTTCATTTTAGTGATGCTGTTGGCCAAGATGGGACTGGTCTCACGTTTCACTCTTTGATTTGGTTTGCTTACTTTTTCTAGGGCAACGGGTTTGACGTCGAGTGGGCAGTTCGGAAGCTCACAGACTTTGGTGACCTGCAACTGTAGTGGGGACAACTCAGTGAGGTCATTTAGGCTAAAAAATGTAGTGTATTCGTAGCATCCGTCCCTTTTGAACTATCGGTGGTCGTCGATGACGCTGCGAGTGATGCCTGAGACGTTGATTTGGCATACCAAAGACCTACATCACCAACAATGCTTTCCAATGAAGCTGTTTGAACGGTGGGCTCGTCCATTAATGCCATTCTCACATCGGATGCAAGTGAATTTTCGACAAGTTGCAGCTGAAGATGATCACTCTCTAATTGTGGGTCAGCTTCGATCTTGAGAGGTACAAACAATTGAACATTTTCGCTTCCTTCCGATTCGTATTGATCGTCAAGCCCATCAAAAGCAACTGTTGTTTCAATATTAGCATGCGCTTGTCTTTTCTGCAAGGACACTGAATGGTCGTAGCCGGTTTGAACCGTGGACAGTATAGTACTAAATTCGCCAGGCCTGCGACCGGATACATAAAGCGTAACAACGCTACTTTCATCTTGCGGGAGATTTAACTGCTGCTTGTTTCGTTTGTGACCTTTACCTGACTTGCGTGATTTTTTGCGATTACCTTTATGTTGTACTTCCCCATCGTTTTCGTTTTCAATAGGTACTATTATGTCGTCGATGCTATCCCGGCCCCCGATTTCCACTCCTGAGCGCGCAGCTTCATCTAAGTCCTGGAGGTTGTCACTCAAAAATATTTGTGGCGAGGTGGTATGGGAAATTGTCTGAAGTTGCGGTTGTTGCGGCTGTTGCTGTTGCAAAAGTAACTGCTGTAGGAGCAAACTGTTCACCTGTGCCACCTGACCAATTGACTGTGCATGCTGTGGTTGCTGCTGCGTCGGAGTGTTGACTATAGTATCTACGCTGTATTCGGTGGCGGTTATTGTCTGCCAAGAGCTATCGTAAACAGTTGTAAGGATTTTTTTGCCTTGAAACGTGACTGGCACTATTGTAGACTTGCCGTCAAATATAGTTGTCACATAGGTGGATGTATGGGTGCGGAACTCTGTGACTGGCTGTAGCGGGGTGGGAGCTACGGCTGGCATAGCATCTGGCAGCTGCTGTCCAAGGGCGCCAATTAATGGATTTGATGGCAGATTAAGGTTACCCAATAATAATTGTGAAAGTAAAATATTGGCCAGCGGGGCGTTTGCCGATATTTGAGGCTGTACTGTAGATATCAAAGCTTCCACAGAATATACTGTGGATGGAAGCACGTGAGAGAAAGATGTCTTACGGCCACGAATTGTCGTTGGTGTGAATGTTATTGTCGTTGTCAACGAATCATGTAACAGGTAACGTGTAAGCTCAGTGGCACCAGCAATGTTCACACTAGAGTCCTCTCTTGTTAAAAGCACCGATGTTTGTCCATTGGTGCCAACAATTTGAGAGTATTGATGTGGCCCCAGCACTTCGGTGCTGGTTTTTGCAGTAACGATATTTTTATACTCCGTTATTTGACCGTTAATAACGGGTACAGTGACTTCAGCAGGTATAAGATGAGTCACTGTAATAGTCTGAGTTCCTAGCTCTGTAGGCTCCTGATCTGAGACATATTCATTGCGATTTCGGGATCGTACGCGACTTCTAGAGGAAGCATTTGTATTGCCATTTCGTCCGCGAGAAGGCGCTGAACGAGAACCGGAACTTTCGACGTTGTTGTTTCCACTATTGCTGTTGTAGCTTTTTAACCGACGGCTGGTAGAGCCAATAGTGCTGGATCCAGTTTTTCGTCTAATGGAAGAACTTACCGAAGGCTGCTGTCGCCGAAAATTTGAACCAGGACGTATAGATCCCTTAGACGAGTTGTCCTTCTCTCGTAATGTAAATTGGGTGCGAGAAGAAATAGGTCTTGTGGGACGGATAGATCGAAGATTTGTTGTGGTCGTTGAACTTGGAGCTGCTGTTTGTCCATGTGAATGTTGACTTTGCCCCTGACCCCGGGCTGCCTGGTACCTTGATCCAAAACGCGTTTTAGCCCGTGGATTTACCGTACTTTCACTAAGGTCATCAGTGTTTGCAATCGTCTGCTCATCTGCTACTGGCGGTGATGCAGTACTTGGACGTCGAAACCGAAATCGGCTCCTGTTTACAGCATCCGCTTGCCGACGAACTCTCGAATGTGTTTTAGGCCGAGCAAGCTTGTTATTAGAACGACGCCGTCTATTACTTTCGTCTTGACCATCATCATCGCCATCATCATCTGCATCATCATCGTCATCATATTCGGAATCATTTTCCGCGTCAGTGTCACCTTGTTTTACTTCGGGTGGAGCTTCAGTTTTTTGTTGCTGCGTTTGGAATAGACCGCGTGGTGGAAATAGATTATTTTGTGGCCTAGAACGTCCTTGTAGACTGCTTATTGTAGGACGCTGGAAGCTTCTGGGACGTGGTTTGACTGTGGTTGTAGTGGTGGTGGTTGTTGTAGCTGATGTTTTTGCCCGTCCCGATAGTGGGTTCCTCCTAGGCGAAATGGTGGGCGAATTGCTGGTGCCGGCATTTGGACGTGGTATTGGTGTAAATCCACTGGGTCTATTCAGAGGCCGACGGAAACGCAATAAAGGGTTTTGATTACGTCGAGAATTTTCCACCAGAGTTTCGTCTTCATCGGTAGTTTGTGGCGTCTCTGTTGAATGTTCACTCTCGCTGCTGCTATCCGGATTGGTAGGTGCCAGCGTATTCGTTGTAGACTGTCCCAATGAAGAAGATAATGACGCCGTTGGCTTAATGCGTAGTTTGGAGTTTAGAGTGTTTACGCCTGAAGCTCGAAAGCCAGGGCCGTTTGATGGTCGATATGAAGCACTTATGCCAACGCGTCTGGAACTTAATAATGGACCGGAGCGTGAAGACGACGCAAAGCGGTTTCTTGAAGGTGCAAATGCAGCGCTATTGCTTACTTCACTCGTGGCGGAACTACTTGATGGTTTGATTGGGCGTCCAAAGCTACGTCTTGACGTGCTGGACTCATTCGGGTTGATCGGTGCGTTTGAAATTGGTCCTCTTTTCGATGAACTATATCTGCCAATTGTTTTAAGAGCAGGGGTCGCAGTTATTGTCGGTGTAATATCCGATCTAGTTATAATAGTTGCACTACTAGGTGTTACAATCTTTTGTTTTGGTGCAAATGTGGGCCTATTGCGAGATGCAAATGGTCTGATTACTGGCGCAAATGTCCGCTTTTTAGATTGAAGCGTATCTTGAATTTCTGTATCATCATTCACATCCGCACTACTCTCTGTCGTTGTCTCCGTATCGCTAATGGTAGAATCGCCGCTTTCGCTAATGCTGGCTGCAACTGTAAACTCCTGTGTTGTCATTATAGTCGCAAGGGTTGGTGTAGCCACAATCTCTGTAGGCCCAACTGTTTTTTCAAAAAGGAAGCTCGACGTACTCTCAATAATCTGAGCGTACCTATCATCTATCAAAGTACCGATTACCTTAGACTGGTAAAGAGTAGTGGTACTGTTCCCAATTCGAGTGCCCTCAATTAGCCTGACTAAACCAGTCTTGTATTGCCGGGACACTGACCCGTTTTCGTCAGATGCCTCACTTGCCGACAATGCAGATATGCTTAATTTTTTGGCTTCATCTATATACAAGCTTGAAGTACTGCTAGTAACGGCTATGGCAGCACCTTCATTATTAACTGAAGAAACAATTTGAGTTGTAAAATATAAAGTGCTCACCCCATCCGCGTCGACTATATGCTTATAGTCATACAGCACCAAATCTGATTTACTGATTTCACCCAATCCATGAATCTCAGTTACAGTCTGACTCAGTTCTTTTTTCGCATCAAGCTCATCCGATGGTAGCAAGGATTTAGCCACCGTGCTTGTAGGCATAACCACATTTGTCACTGTTTCGAATCGAGAGTCCGTGACAGTATTATTAGCTTCATATGATGTTGTATAGTAGGTATAGGTGGTATAATATGTGGTAAGATCAGGCAAAATTTTAACTGTCGCATTGATTTCCCCATTTGTTTCCGTTGCCATAGCAAAGTGGTTTTTTTCGCTATCGGTGATTGTCATTAGGGGAGCATAATCATATGTCGAAGATGAGGCTTCCTGTGTAGGTTCAATTACATTGGAAATCGTCTCCTCCCTGCTCAGAGTGGTAATTTCTCCATCTTTAGCCAACTTGGTCCAATATGTAAATGTAGTGAAATATGTAATGGGCAATGTTGCTTCGTCCACATTACCGGCTATGGTTTTAGTGGGCTGAAGTGTTTCGGTAGCCACATTGGTAACTGTTTCAAGTCGACTTACCACATTCGTAATATCACCGGAATACATTGTTGTATAGAATGTGAACGTCGTGAAGCTCGTTTGAAGGAGCAGGGTGGCCGAGGGAATTATCTCGTCAGTGTTGCTTTCTGAGCTTACTTGATCGTCAATGGGGTCTCGAAGTCCTTTTCCAATTACTTGCTGCTCCCCGTTAGAACTACTTGATCTTACGTCAGTCACTAGAGTTACACGTTCTTCATCAAGCTTTGAAATATTGTGGACTTCGTCACTTGACGCAATTGCGAAGGTACTAATTGGGCTGGGAACAACACTCTGTCCGTCCACAAGATCTGAGTTTAGAATTGATGCCAAATGACTTGTCTTATCTGCCGATTCAGTAACATAGTTTGTGAGGACCTCAGTACGCGACATTATTTCTGTCTCACTATCAGCAAATATGGTAGTGTAATAAGTGTAAGTTGTGAAAAATGTTTTCGTATATTTTGCATCGTCCAGATAAACCGTTGGCTTGCTATGACTTATTGTTTCTGTATTAGAGTTAGAATTGATTGATTGCGAGTCGACGTGCAACAAACTTTCGAGCTCTTCGGGAATCGTGTACTTGGTTGTAATGGTTGATGCCTTAGCACTCAAGTCTCCTTGAAGAGTGTGTGTGGCTGTTATTTCGTTGTCGCCAATTTGGGCTACTATAGCAGTTGGCTTAACCTCTACATCGTCAACAGTGCCAACCGTTGATGTGATCACGTTTGTGACTATCTCAGTGTGACTCGAAACAGTGGAGGACTCAGCTTGGAAGAATGTAGTAAGGTACGTATAGGTGGTGTATAGAGTTTTGTAAATTAAATCAACTTCATCCGATTCACTATCTACATCGTAATCTTCACTATCCTTTTCGGTCTCCCTTTCATCGCTGCCATTTTCACCACTTGACGTTTCGTCTAATTTAAGAACTGTAGGTTCTTCTTTAATTGGCATTTCCATTAAATTGGCCTCGGTAGGGGTTTCTAATAATGAGCTTGTGTCCTCTGTCGTTGTTTCATCTTCGTCTTGAGCCTCTGTACTTGGTGTTGAGTCTGTTGTAATTGGAATATAGAGGCTACTCGTTACCATATTAATATCATTTTCCGGTTTTTCCACTTGTTGGGGCTCAACGTGCATCGCTGTAGTGTCAATGCAATAATATTTGGTTGTTTGAACAATGTCAAAGGCCGCAAGTAAACTTGCATCATTTTGAAATTGCGTACTTAAATCTTCGATTACACCTGATTTGGGGACTTGGGTTAAAAACACTTGTGACGTGGTGTTTTCGCAATTTTCAATTTTTCCACCAAGTGTTTCTGGTAACTTCTTAGAGTCAATAATTCCTGTAAGATCTTCAGTTATAGATGGAATAGTGGTTTCCACTTCGTCTGTACTACCTGGAGGCGGTAAAGTGGATATATCAAGTTGTTCGGGACCCAGAGAAACCGCCTCCTCAGTTGCAGACTCGTAATTGATCAGAGTTGTTGGACCAGATGTTGATAGCAGGACAGAAGTTGACGTGGAAGGCGCAATTGACTCTACGAAGTTGGCAAAGGGATCATCATCAATAAATACCGTTGTCGCTCCGCCAAGTACCTGAACACTTGATTTAGCTTCATGCGTTTGGGTGTCAGATACTAGTTTAGAGGTTGCATCAGAAGTCGAAGACGGCGTTGCAGCCTTATCTTGAGCTTTGGACAGTGATGCATATATTTCAAGAATTTCTTGGTCTGTGGGCAACGAGAAGGTTGGATTGGTTGGATCACTGAGTTCAGCTTTTTTTGGTGCAACCTGTTCAGTTGTAATAATGTTGCCAATAGAACTTCCACTTGCCGTCGATATAATGCTATCCTGTGACAATTGTAGCTCTGGTGTCATTGACTGTACCGCTGAAGGGGGATTGTTTGGTGATTCGCTAGTATTTACATCTAAGCCGATAGCCCAAGGATTAATTTGTGTGGATGTGGATACAATTTCCGCCGTCTCAATGCCTATGGTGCTTGAAGACTGAGGGGCAATGTTTGACCCCGAACGACTCTCTAGCGTACTTAGAGTAGCCTTGCCTTTAATGGATGTAACGTGTCCAAAATTTGGACTAGTGTTTATCGTGTTTGGCGAAAACACAATCACGCTATCTCCGACAAGTGTGGTAAAATCCGCGAATCCATAGTAAGTTACTGTAGCTAACGTTCTCTTTGGCAGTACTGCTTCTTTAGACACAGATTGTTCCGACGGCATCTTTACATTATCATAGTTCTGCCTTTCCATCAGTTGTTGGTAAAAAACCTTTGGCGAACGTCCATCGTCTACGCCTCCATAACTCGTGTGTTGTCGCTGCTCTTCCTGACTCATACTGTTATCGTAATCCAGTTGGTACGCACTGGGCTCAAAATGTGTCTTGATTGTGAAGGTTGGCAAATCACCGATTGGCAACACTTTTTGGGCCGCCAATTTACGCGCATTGTTCTCCAAATTGCCAAAACGATCCGGTAAGACGTTTACAATGGGAACATTTGGCGACTCATGTTCCGAATAAGTGGAGGATGCTGCCCCTAGCCCTAATGTATGGGATGCGCTTTGAAAACTAACGAAATCAGTATTACCCACAAACTTGTCATGGCTACGGCTGGTGCTTGAACCACCTAATCGATCGTCAATATCCTGCCAATCTGGGGCATCCGCATTGAGCAAATCATTGTGGCTTTGTAGGAACGCTCGAGTGTGCAAGTTCGTACCATCACCCACCCAGCTGGTAACTACAGATGGTGCCACATGTATATTACTATTTGCATTCTCATAAAGTACTCTAGAACTTTTCTTTAGATATTGGGCGTAAAGGCGGCCATTCTCCAGTGTGGTGCCCAAAACCTGAGTAGCGAATTCAGTTGTGGTACCCTCCTGGATAAATGTGCGAGCTGTGGAAGTCAAAAGTCCAACTTCTGGACGAACTGTCAAGAACCGGCCATGGATATCACCCACACGTCCAGCCCCATTACCATTATTAACCAGGAGCACGGTGGTCAGTTCTGTGAGATTACGCCAATGCCATATACATATACATATATATATATGTACATATGCATATACATACAATACAAAAACACACTCAAATGCATAGTAACATTAACATTTACAGTAATATAGTAAGAGATAAAGAGAAGAGATGTGAAAGATAAAAAGTAGAGGTATTTACATCATAAGATAGATAAAATAATTTGTGGAAGTGGAGTATAAAGTTGAAAGGTTAAGGTATTAGATCAACATTTCCAGAATGTACAGCATAGAAAGATGATGAAACCATTTACATAAAAAGAAATAAGAAAAGTAATAGGAAATGCAGTAAATTGGCGTTCAATCATATATATTTACACTGCGGCTTGACCTTTTCTGAGATCTTGCCCCTAGGTAACAAAATTTGGAAAAGGAATTAACTTAAATAGAACTCGATGTGTGTATATTGAAAACGTAACTGTGTAGTTATTAGCAGGATTTACATATAAAATATTGGGCTAGATACATATCGGTACACCTGAGGTTATGAAGTTTTCTTACCATCTGCCACTGCCGGCCGTAGCGCTGGAGTAGGCCTCACTGTGAATGAGTCATCTGCAATTGAGTAATATATAATTTAGTACATTGATAATGGTAATTAGGATAAAAAAATAAAACAATTGAAATAACTCCATGAGTAAATTTAGTAAAAAGTTACTCTAAATTATATTTTGTCTTTTCATATTTACATGTCTGAAATTTAATTTATCAATGTTTTTTTTTCAAGGATATCTAACATATATGTACATTTTATAAATATTCAATATAAAGTAAAGTATGTTCGTATATAGAAGAAAGCATTTTAAGTTCTTCTGGCTCGAAACGAGTTGACGTTGATCAACCTGTCTAGCTGCTATTTCCGTTTTTACTTTATTTGGCAACACGAACAAGCCCAAAAGTGATGCTGCGATCGGCTATTTATGTATGTATGTATGTTTGTAAGTTCATACGTATGTATACATAGATATACTCTTACATTCGAAAAGAGCGAAAGCGTTCGAGCACCGGGAGTAAACCGAGACCCATAGTCAGCATTTTATAAGCCCAAGTCCCCATCTGTGACCGTGTCGTTCAATACGTTGTATGGCCTGGGGCATTTTTCTCTTGCTTTTCGGTCAGCAAAACATTCGTTACTAGCTTCGCGCAGCATTGAAAGACCTTCAAAGTGAAAAAGCCAAACCCCCTCGCCTGCTATCAAACTGCATGCAACAAACAGCGAGAGTCTGTGAAGGTAAAGGAAAAGAAAGTGGCAAACACACATTCACATCCACAACTTCACCCCAGCCATTTCCCATTCCCACCTGAGCGTCATCTGAAATCTAAGCTAAACTCATCCGTGATGCTACGTCTCCGCCTTTGACAACCGGCCTAATGTACATTGGTGCATTCCAAGTATGGAAAACAAGCAGGTATTTTTGAAAGTTTCGAGTGACAGTTGCAATACACCGCAACAGTCAGCATCCGTGCAAATTGAAGTTGCAATGAGCATATTTCTAGACATTGACGCTATTGGTTCCTTGTATTTATTATTTTTCTCTTTTCCTTCCCCTGATACCCAATCTTCCAATGTTGTAATGTAATGTAATCTATATTTCTCTACTTCTATTTACGGATGGTAACTCTGGAACGAAAGCAATTTAATGACCCAAATTGCTGTGTCTAGTGCTTTTCATCTTTATTCTTTGTTTGTTCTCGGTTGTGGTAATGAGGCCGCCGATGTAGATGTTGGTGGTACATGTAATGGAAGACAGCGGAAGGCGGAGATGGAGACGGAGTACGGCTATGCCGTATATAATGTTTGTGAAAGCTAATCAAGACGCGACTGTAATTTCTGCTATTGGCGAGTATTCAATAATGCCATCAGCTAATGATGATAATAATGTAGATAATGATATTTTGGGTAGATCTAAAAACCTAAATATATGTACATATGTACCATATATACATGTGTTGTCTTTTGTTTCGTTTACAATTATTTAAAATATTTTTTTTGCACTCAGTAAACAATAAAGTCATAAAGTCCAAGTCACCTAACATGATTTTTTTCTCAGTTAACTGATGCTGCTTCTGCTTCTCCTTTGGCTTTTGTTGCTTTTCGGCAGACATCAGGTGAACGCCAATTAAAGAAGTAGTCAATCCGCTTTCTCCTCCGTCGAAATTTTGAAATTTCGTACCTTTGTGAAGAAATGGTCATCGACAGTGTAAGCAAGGGCTATAATATCATAATCAATAGTGCTGATGCCTATGATAGATAAATAGCTGCCTTTACTATATCCCGTTTTAGTTTGCACTTCTTGTTAGCTTGCAAGAGAGACAATCTGGACGTTAACTGTAGCTGGGTTAATCTGGTCTAGTTGTGGCAAAACGGAGCACCAGTGCAAAATCCGGTTTAACAACATTGTGACAGGTGCATTGACAGTGTTTTTATTTTAAGCTCATTCCCAAAGTTGAGCATGGCTTGTTGTTAAGATAAGTAGTTGGGTTTACCCTTACAAAACCGAATCAATTGGAATACTAAATAGACTCCCTGGCTTCCATTTTCGAATCGATTAAACTTCGACAATGTATGTCGGAAGACAACGCGAGCGACTTAAAATTGAAAACAGGTCATGGGAAACCTATGAAATTAAATAAACAAAACATTGGCCCCTTCACCATTATTTACTAAAAACGAATATGTTCGTGGGGACGGACGGAGATGGTTATATCTGCATTGTGTTCAGTTCGTGGTATTCTTCCGTTGGAGGAAAAGAAATCTGCTGACACAACAATAGGCAGTAATTTATGCGCTGTATACCTGCACAGTATGTGATGTATAGTGTACATACATACCTACATATGTCTGTATGTATGTTTGTATGTACATTATAAATGCCACTCCGATAGATTAAATTGTATCAGAATCTCACACAGTCATACATACACACATATGTACATAAATACTTATGTTTGTAGAATCAAGGTGAAATCGGACTTACCGGCTGTTTGGGTAGCCACCAATGGTACCCCAATGGCTGCTAACATAACGATCAACGCTAGCACCATTGTTTTTCGACTGTCGTTGCAAGGACACTGATACAGGGATGTCATGTTAAAATCATCTCTTCCTTCTCTGGGTGGTAAACGTGGTTGCAGCATTATGCTTGTTTCCCTGAAGCGGAATAGTATTTCGATGGAGAAATATGTATACAATATTTATTAATATTTTTGGTATGCAATGCGTCACCAGCGTTTATATTGAAGCTGATTCGTTTAGACCAAGCTTTTGAATTTTTGCTTGAGTTTTTGATGCGAGATTTCTCTTCGTTTGTGTTCCTTTATGTATTCAAACCCGAATTGAAATTTAAATTTGTTTATAGCATCTGATTTGTTAATATGACTTTTACATTCACGATTTTGATATTCATTTGGTGAGATGAATGTATGTATGTATGTTATAGCTACATATGTATATAGGTATATTTGCATTTGGAATTTATTCAAATATTCGAAAACACCTATTATGACACAATTAATATTATATTGTCGAATCAGTTCCAAAATGTTGGGACATACTTATGTACATATGTATGCATTAATAACACCGATATGACGAATTATTAAAATATTTCTTTGGGCAACTGGATATGCAGACTTATGCAACTATCGCGTTCACTATTTTGCACTGAAAAATATTGCAGAAATGTAATTACATATGTACATACATATGTACATATGTATGTATATATTTTTGGATATTTGAAATTTTTTGATTTTGAATATTTTAAATTCTTTGATTTGTGGTTTTCCAATGTTGATCTTAATTATGTAAATGGGATTCAAACGGTTTAACACAAACAAGGAATCGCGATTGTTTATTATATACGTGTAAAGATTTTCACACACATTTTTACACACAAATGTATGTATGTATGTACATACGGCGCGTCTTAATGTATGTGTGTGTTCGTTTAGGTGTATGCAGAAATATGTGGGTAAGTTGTTTTTTTTACCGCTTGATCGATCGAGGAACTGCACGACTATTCCATGCAAAGAAAAGCAGAGAACTGATTTGGCCAGCTTCAATCGCACAGGCATCACACTGTTGGCTCATACCCGAACACGACCAAGAAAAAAGAGGCAGCGGTCGGTGGTTTTTCGAGCTTGAGGGAGCACCTGGTTTGGCTAGTTTAAGCCGCCAGTGGCTTCCAATACCAGTCACAGCGCAGACGCAAATGTTTATGTAGTGGTGGTGAGCTGGTGGGAGAGCAGCAGACACGGCGCGCCGTAGAGTTTTAGCAGCTAATCTGCAAGTGTTACCAAATGAAACACCGACTTGGTTCACCATGAGCGCTGTTTGGAAGGGGAGAAAATAAATAGAAATAATGAAATAATTACCGATGCTTCGGCAAACAGTCCATAAAGATCTAACGAAACTGTAGCATTACAGGCAAATAAAAAACTCTTAAATGATATCCTTAGTAACGACAAATTTTAAGCTTATAAACATCTTGAAGATACATCTACCAGATGCAGAGTAAAAGTATAATCTACGGATTTCTATACATAAATTGATTAAATTTCACATTTTTACGACATGGTTAAAATACGAATGGATTTAGTTTTGAATGCTCCATGAATACATGTTTATTTTAAAGTACCTCGGGTCCCTATATTATATAAATGTATGATAATAAATATTTTCTTTTTTTAAAGAATGAATGTCAAAAACGTTAACCCCAAAAATGCCAATTGTGTATACGACTTTAAATAAATTATGAATATTGAAACTATATTTTAATTAAAATGTTGCGTCCCTCTTATTGAAATACGGCTACCTCCATGCGCCATACTGAAAGTCACACAATCATCATCGATATATTGTGCTACTTATAGATGATGAATACCGGATTTGTTAATGGATCGACTGCAAATACCAGAAATAGATGTATTTGCAATGAATTTTGTCCAAGTGCGTGTTTCTTCTTCCTGAAGCATTTAAAGAAGGATCTTGGAAAATTATCGATGGTAAGGAAGTTCAACATGATATATAATATTTTGAAGCAATTACGCCAAACAATCGTGTTTTATAAAATTTAATAAAGACGAATACTTCATGTCAACGGAGTCGCGAAGCTTTGGTAAAATATCATCCACTTGGCAATGTGTATTTTGGTGAAACCAGTTTGAGATGGCTTACATATTTTGCGTTCCGCTTTACCATCTAAGTTATCTGTAAAGGTGAGTTGTTTTTCTTTAAAAGTCATTTGATAAACTCACTAAAACTGAAGGGACTGGCTAACTTAGGCAAGGTTGAAGCTTTTATACACTTGCTTATTGTCTTTTGTCCAATATAGATGACAAAAGTATTACACTTTTTCTTGATATGTCCGAGTAAAGAATATAAGTCAATGTAGGTACATAATATATTAATAAATTATACATATTTCTATGTCGGTACACGAAATTCCTGTGGCACGTTTTTTATGATCTTGGTCTTAAACAAATTTATGGATAGATCTCTTTCAATGCAAAAGTGGCTCTTTCAAGTATTTTTAGCGATGGGTTTAATATAGTGATTATATAAAATTCAAAACAGAATGACGGGTATTTCTGTTTTCCTTCAAGTCTAAAAATTATCAATAAATTTGTGGTCGATCGGATAATGTTCCCATATAAACATATGTATGTAAATATACGCTAAGACTGACTTAATGCCATGTTTTTCGCAATATTTACATTGAGTATAAAAGTACAACATTATTTTGCACAGATCAATCGAAAAAAATTGTCTCCAGTGGAATTTAAAGGTTTTTTAAAATCATAGCCAAATGCAAAGAACGAAAACTTGGTATGGAAGATAAAGAAATTTGTGTTCTACTGACTACGAAATTTTGCGTTGCTGAACTGAATGAACAAATCTGCAGTCGAAGGAGCCGAATGTAAAATAAAATGTGACATTATTCCAATTCGTTGAACATTGCAACATACTCCTTAGCTGGTTTTGGATCAGCAAGAACAGCGATTTTCTTTGAAACAGTTAGTCTGCCATTAAAATTTCTTAAATTAGATCCATCAAATTGGAACGATGCATTTGTATTTAAGCCAGGATGGAATTATAGTCGGCTATGATTTATGCGCGAGGATAGAGTGTAAAGTTAAGACTCTAAGTTGACAATGGAGAAAAAACAGTTTTTCTTTCAAGTTGTAAAAGCTTATAATTCCATTCTGGGAAAAATCTCATGTAGTCAGTCAAAATAATAAAAATGGGAGTTAAAACTACTACTTAAGCAACGTTAATCTTTCTATTTTCCTATCCTTTTCAGTAACGAATATAAACATTTTTAAAATCCGTGAAAAGTATTTAAGTAACCCTGTTTTGACTTTAAATCATAGCTCGCAAATAACTGTTAACCGTTTCACACTGTCGCGAAATAAGTGTTCTTCACTGAGACTTTGAGCAAAAGGTCTGAGAGCAACCGATTGGATTGTTCGTAAATAAATTTTGCTCGCGCTCAGTCGAAGAGCACTTTTTTCTGTTCTGTTTCGCTCTGCTCATTCCGGGACCGTTTGCTTCTGAACGACGATTCAAAAAGTCTTTTGCGCATGTATGTGTGTATGTGAAGTTTCGTGGGTTTTACGCGTCAATTTGCTTTGTGAGTTTCGATTGAGCACAGTGGTTTTAACAAAATGGGACGTGAAACTAATAAAAAAGTGCATCAATTTTTTCAATTTGATGCAGTAAGCAAAAAAATCAGTGTGTAAAATATGCGACGTGAAATTAGCTGGCATTCATACTACAAATTTGAAACGCCACTTGACAACTAAACATTATGAAATATTTAGAGAGTTGTTAAGCTTAATTCAAAATAAAATACTTAAAAAAATAAAACTATTCCTGTTTTAAACAAAAAATTAGTCTGAAATACATACAATTTTTTCAAGAAGATCTTAAGTAAAATTTAATGTCGCAATTTTACACAACGTACCACTGTGCATCGAAAAGAAGACAAATAGTTGAAAAGACCGTTTGCGTTGAGTTTTTCAGTCAATCGGTCTTTTGGTGAGCCTCACTGTGTGAGCGTGAATCGTTTCACTCTTTACGCGCTGTTCACTCAAAGACCGATAAGCAAATTGCTCAACTGTTAGCGCTCAACCGAAAACCGAATCGAAAACAACCAAAGGGTCTTGCTCAGAGCGAGAGCGAGAAAGTATGATTTTTTTCGGTTGTTCTCGCGAACAGAGCGTATGGAAAAAAACGGTTAACAGTTATTTGCAAGCTATGCTTTAAATAAAGTAATTAAGTCATCTCGTAGACTTATGTCCAACAAGTGGAAAATGTATTTATAAGTCAATATTCATAAGTCGGTAAAAATTAATAACACAAATTAATTTGATAGCGATAGTCAAATAATTCCGGAGACAATCGGGTTTTTCTAAATTTAAGGGACAGAAGTAGCAAAAAAGATTATAAATGCTCTCATACTAAACATGTCTACATACCAATTTTGCTGGCTTTAGTTTTGTTATTCTTTGAGAAAATCAGTTTGGTTCAGAGTCTGTTCGAGTATAAAGCTGCTATACGTACCAATTTGAGCTATTAAACTCTTTGAGAAAATGTGTTATATTTAATATGCGGGGGTTGACAGATATTTGAAATGAATTTGATACATCTAGGAAATCTAGGTGTTCATACGTTCAAAAGAACATGTCTAGATCGAGTCAGCTGTTGATGCTAATCAGTCTAGATGCTGATAGTTTAGGAAAATACTTTCCAGTGCAAGAACATGATATCAATTGGAAAATTAGACCATGCACCCAGAGACTGAAATGGTATAATAAAGTCGCGAAAATGTACGCAACATAAAACATATTCAGTGGCTTAAAGCTTATTTGAGGTTCATATTTCAAACTTTAGATCTACATAACTTTCTGACTTTCTAACAAAAATCTGGGCTTCTTTCTACCATGTATGTATATGTCGAAGTCAAAATTTTGTTTGGCCACGTAAAATTTCTTAACCAACCTCCGATTTTCTATCCAACTCGGAGTTTTGGGGGTGGAAATTTACAATATTTCACCCCCCGTAGATCCGCTACTGCTCAAGCTTACGGGCACCCTAGCGCCCACACCAGCCAACGGCAAACTCCCGTCTTCTGGAAAAACGTTTACATGCATAACTTGGCTATTATTAGTCCGATTTTATTCAAATTTGAATATAAGTATCGATATATCAATATATGGTATACCATGTACCAAGTGACCAAAATATTTGTCTATTTAATTCTTTTTACACTAGCTTACCTCCGCATTTATAATCCGACTAGTAAAACACGTATATTTTAAATGTTTGGTTGATCTGAATTTGATCACGATAGTCAAAGAATTGCGGGAGGCAATCGAGTTTTTATTTTGGAGGCGGAAGGGGGCGTGGTTGAAATTTTGAATAATCACAATCTGCGCGCATACTAAACACTCTACTCCCCTAATTTTGCTAGTTTTCGTCAAAATCGGTTTTATCTAATTTACGGCGACGGATTGGCCGTGGCAAAAATTCGAAACAAACTTGATCACTGTACATACTACACGAGTCTAAAACCAGTCTGTGAGATTTAGGTGTTCATACGGACAGACGGACTTGGCTAGATCGACTCGGCTGTTCATGATCATGAATATATGTATATCTATACTTTATGGGTCGGAAAAGCTTCTGTTTCTTACATACATTTTGGCGTCTTTAATATACCATTTCATCGTATGGGTCCATGGTATAAAAATTAGTCTCCCAAATTTGGACCCCGAATTAGAGCTCTAATGTCCTTTTCGCTTATCTTTGAAAAGATGTTTTATAAAGTAGTATTTAATTGAAACTCGTAACGTCTTTATTCTAGAAACTATGCAATACAATATCAAATGAATATTCTATGGTTAATACTTAATATGAAATAAATAAAACTTTGCATGTAAGGTTCATTAGGTGGCCGATAGCGGAGGTAGTGTTTATTTCTATATAACAGAATTAATCGGCACACAGGTTTACCACACTCACTACGTTATTTAAATTAAATATGTATTTAGTAGAAAACGAATTTTTCGGTAAGTACTCACAATTTATAGACTTAACTTCTTAAGTACAAAAGAAATCATCAGATAGATGCAAATTATCTTTCATTTAGCTTCTTATTAACCATCGGTAACTTAAACCACGAATGCATTACTTTTGACTAATAATTTAAACCTAAATATATTTATATTTAGTAATTAATAATAATCATATATATGTATGTATATATACAAAGAGTAGACTTTTATATTGATGAAAGTTGGGCTTTAGGTTTGCAATGTCGCTGATGCGGAAATTGGAGATTGCATTTGTTTGTTATCCGGGACTTCGAAAAATCCGGGAAAAGTGGTGTGCTGTACCTCAATATTCTGTTCAGCACCCAAGTTAACATACGTAGGTTGAACTTCATCTAATGCAGCAGGGTCATGGGGCTCGTATACTTCAGTTATCGGAGGCCAGTTTGTAAATGAGTTTATTCTATACTCCAATCGCATATACTTTTGTTTTGATGTGCTCAACCGTTGGTCACGCCGCGCTTGTAATCGCTTGAACACTATTTGTTCGACAATGACGGACTCGACAAAGACATGACTAACAAACGCCAAAGCTCCGTAGATTAGCATAATATATTTCCAATCACTTTCACTTGGTGGTACTATAAGCTGGAAAGCGCCCTGCACCCAGGCGCTAGGATAGAGCACAAGATAAATTATAATGCAAATGTTTATCACCAGCGTCAGGCAAAAGGGCAAGTTAGACCAGATTGGTTTTCGATATGGGGCACCCTTCGAAAAGACAAATGCGAGTATAATATATTGGAAACTGGATATGGCAAACATCGTATAGTTTTCATAGCAGCCCAGGTGATTTTCATCCAATGGTGTAAAAGGCTTAAACCATGGTTGTTGCTGCAGTTGAAACCAACCTGTAAGCGAAACAATAAACTATTAGCTATAGAAAGGAAAGGAAAGATGGACTATTTTACTCACCAGTCACTTGAAATGCCGTCACTACGGCTAAATGCAGTAACAGTGACGCTAGCGGGGTGGGTGATATTAATGAACTAAGCGGAACTTGCTTTACAAGCTGACCGTCAAATGCCTCCGTCTTACCGAAGAAAAACGCAAATATGGATATCAAGCCCAAATCTATATACAGGTACTGCTTGTCTGTTAAATTGGAGTCTATAGAATATAGGATCATAACTGAAATGAACTGCACCAGGGAATAGGCGGCCATGTATTTAAAGATCCCAAACGATGTAACTAAGGCGGCTCGACCTTCTTTTATAACATTAGGTACTGCCGCAATAGTAGGTTTACGAGATGTAAAAGGTGAGGCTATAGACGATTCAGTTTCACTCAGAGAAATTCCAGTGTGAGCTACTTTTAGAGCACCACAGTCATTGGCTCCATCCCCGCACATAGCAACACAGTAGTCCAGATTCTGAAGCTCCATAACTAGGGCCTGCTTTTGCTCCGGAGACATGCGAGCATATATGGCACCTCGAGTCAGAAGGATTTCCATTTGCTCTGGGAAACGATCTCTAACAATTTGCCATGTCTTTCCATCCACAGCAAATATGTAATGTTTTCGCCAATTTTCCCCACGTGAAACACTAGCTCCGAGTTCGACATCAATTGGATCATTGTGAGTCCATGTGTCTAAAGTTTTAATACTGGTCAAACTGTCGCTGTTCGGTAATATACTGACAGCACAACTAGAGCTAGAACCATTTACCAGCGAGTTTGTTGACATTGAATGGTCAGGACCGCAGGCATCATTATTTTTATAATGACCAGACAAAATTCCATTTCCATTACCGTTGGGGGTCAAGACAGCAGATGGGATAATCTTACTACCCAATTCAAGTGTATATTGAAGCTCGTATTGGCTAAATTCATGAATATCACCATCGTTCCTCTCAATTCCTTCATTGGGGTTAGCAGTAGCATGCACTTCAACTGGAGAGGCGTGCACGGTAATCACTGCCTGCGAGGATGTAACAATTCCACAATCTCGGGCCACGCTGGTGGCAGTCAGTATGTTATCGCCAGTAACCATTATAGTACGAATGTTGGCATTTGTAAGGGCATTTATTACCGACGTGGTATCAGGCTTTAATCGATTTTCGAGAATGACAAATCCCAGAAACTCCAAATTGTGTTCGACCTCCTCGCGGGAGAGCCTCTGCACTTTTGTATAGTTTACCTTGGGGGCGAGTGCCTTAAATGCTACAGCGATAATCCGGTAACCCTTTTTAGCAAACGAAGACAATTGCTGTGAATAGTTTTCCGGCAAGCTTTGTGGCTGACAAAGCTGTTGCATCATCTCCGGAGATCCTTTGCAGTATACATTGAAGCCCTGTACACTTAAGCAACGAGTTATGACAGACATGCGCTGAAGATTTGATGAAAATGGAAATTCCCTAACAATTCCATGATCAAAATTTTTTTCAGTTCGTGACAGACCAACATTCGCCAATAGATCATCTACAGAAGACTGCCGTTGAACTGGCGGATTTTCTTGATATGCAGCGCATTTCTCTGCATTTAGCCCATTCTTATTCGGCTGTCGCAGGACAGTCGGATAGATTAGGCCGTATTTCTCATTTTCTGGTATATCCTTAGATTCCTCTAGTATCCATCCCGTCGACTCAAACATCTTAAGGTCCAATGGATCTCCCATCATGCGACCGTTCATTACTGTAATAGAGTGACACGTCACCATGGCAAATAAGAAATGGTCGTAGGGAAGACGCTGCACGTCTTTCATCGGAATTTGGAATTGATTTGTTAAAGATTTCGGCACTACTCCCCACATATCCAATCCATCTTCAGTAAGGGTCCCGGTCTACAAAAAAATGATTCAGTTATGAATTCCTCGATTATGAGTTGCTCCTACCAAACATCTGCTCACCTTATCAAAGCAACAGCAGTTAATGCTGCCAGCAACATTGATGGAACGCGGCGAAATGCAAAATATATCGTTGGCCTTCAAACGTTTCTGGGCATAAAAACGACCCACGGTCATTGCTGCTGGTAACGCTGGTGGGACCACAATTGTTATTAAATCTAAAGATTCTACAGCGATCTTTACAGGATCCGTACCACGTAATATCTAAGTGGGAAGACAAAAATGAATTAGATTTTTGACGAAAGTATTACGAAAAGCAGTATTACCTTTGTGACAAGTGTGTATATAAAACCAATACAAGCGATTAGCGCCAAAAATTGAATAAATTTATACGAATCCTGCTCAAATTTGTAGTCTACGGGCGGAGGATACAAAATTGAACGTATTAGACCGCCTTTTGCTGTTATATTACCAGTGTTAATGACACAGGCCAGAACCTTCTTTGACCCAATATATCGAGTTTGAATGACTTTTGTGCCACAAAATAGCGTGTGTCTAGCATGATCCTTTTTGTCAAAAATGACATCCCGCTTCATTGGCAGTGGCGTCTTAGTTACTGGTACACTCTCTCCTGTAAGCATTGACTCATCTAGAATGCAGTTGCCCGACAATAAAACAGCATCGCACTGCATAGTACAGCCCGAAGACGGAATTTCAATTATATCGCCAGGAACGAGAGATTGTGTTGGAAGTTCCTTGGACACGCCTTTGGCATTTACAATCCAAGCATTTCCAGTATTCATTACAGTTTTGTGAAGCACATCTTGGTTCTAAAATCAACGTAAATACTAATTAGCAAAGAAATATAATTATCGGCACTGGCAGAAGTCTGCTCACCCTCTTTGTCTGGAAAATGGACATTGCTATACCAAATATCGACATCAGCAAAATGACACAGGCATAATAGTAATAGTTATAGGTGAACCACAGGATGACCGAAAATAGTTGAAACACATAGAAAGGGTTAAGAACCTCCAGGAAAAAAAGCGTCTTGACGTCATGCAATGGCACGGTTATTTCGTTATCGCCAAAAACAATACGCCTGGAGAGCTGTTCCTGCACTGTAAGGCCCCGTTGTTGGTGAAAGTAAGAGCAGGGCACGTTATTGTCGAGGCCATTAATTTTGTTAAATCCATTGATATTGGTGTCCCAAGCGTAAACCAATTGCTTACAGCGAAATATCTTCAACGATTCGCAATCTAATAAGAAACGTGAGATTTAAATCTTTACTTCGTGTGTTTGGAAAAATACAACTATTTCAACGTACGTCTAAATTGTGCAGACGAGAAGTGCACAGACAATTGCAACGCACTTTCATCTGGCGAGCTAAAACAATCTCGCTCTCGTTCCTCTTGCTCCCTCTGCAACAATGATCTGAAATGGAATTGGATTAGAATTTCATTTAGAGTTTCATTCTTTGCATATTCAATTGCTGATACCACTTACTTCAACTGATCGACTGTGAGGTAGTGCACGGTTTTGACGTGATAAAGTTTATGCTTGCCCTGGTAGTCTTCCTCGACCAATACCTGTTCTGCCTCTTGCAGGGGACATGGATGGCTGGTGGCAAACAAATACCAGTGACGCCACCAGTGCAGGATCAAACGAAGAAGTCCTCCAGTTAGTAAAATACACAACCAACACAGAAAGGTACGCAGACGAGAGTGCCGATATCCAGAAACTTTCATTTCATCCTCCTGGTCTTGGTTTAATACACCCACGCATGGTAAAGGATCTAAGTGACAAATGCATTTGTTAAATACAGTTAAAGGACTTATCATTTTTTAAGACGGCAATTTCATTCAGTAAGCAAGAAATTTTATTACAACCAAACGAAAAATGTGTTTTTTTCAGACTTGAAGGCTTATCACATTTTTCTTTCATACCTCGCAAGACTTCGCTGTTCATCATCCGATTAGATTGAATATGACTTATTTGTGTCGCTGCGCGAAGTAAGGAAGAGTTGAAAAATTGTCACAATCTCGACTAGCCAATTATAAAAAGCGTCTGAAAATATCCAACACTTTGCAACCGAGAATATTTACCATAATCCCTAAGGTACAAATATGCAACTATATATAACTAATTATATATGTATATACAGGTAATTCCAGAGGGCTATACCTGGAGCAGGATCGTTCAATATTTTCAAAAATATATGCGATTCTGTTGCATGCCATACGCTAATATTTAAAATCTGTCACTCTAATAACTATTCGCTCCACCTGTGTGGGATAGATTCAATTGATTTAACAAGCCCTGGGAGAATAGTCTTGCCAGCTAAGCAGTTACTTCCTTCACAAAGCAAAGGCAACACGCGCCTAATCAGAAAGGCAACAAGAAACACTATATAGATAAAATCGAATTGATAAGAGGCAAAGTGGGAGCGACATTGTTCTGTATGTCTTGCTTGTCTCGCTTCTAACTTGGCAAGTTGCGGGTATAGTTTTCCTAATTCGTTTATTTGTTTATAGATGTTTAATTATGCTTTCGTACAATTGTAATCACCCACAATCGCTTTTGAACAACACGATTGTGGGTAAAACATGAATAACAAAACCACCACGCGATATTGCTGTGGTGTTCGTATATACATACATATGTATGTAGATGTATGTATATGTACATGTGTCTATATTAACTTTTATCACTTCAAAGGGCTATTTCAAGTTGTACGTACATACAGTTTGGCAAGAAAGTGTTTACACACAGGGAAAACATTTTAATTTTTGGCTTCAAAGCGAAATAAAAACAGTAAGAATATGGTTATCCAAAATTTTTTTAATCAAAATAGGTAAATTAAAGTATAAACTTATTAGTAAGTAAAAAAAAAATAACAATATGTTTCCATTAACAAAAAAAAATAACAAAAAACAAAAAATGTAACAAAAATCAACTGCCAAGAAAGTGTTTACTATTACTTCATTATAGCGATTTAACTACTTTTTAGTTAAAACTAATACTTTGTGTGGCCACCTTTGGCATCTATGACTGCTCCCAAACGTCTATTCATCGATTGGACCAAGTTTCGGACATATTCTACTGGGATATTTTGCCATTCCTCCAAAACAATGGTTTTCAGGTCTGTTTTGTTCTTAGGATGCCTCTTGGCGGTTCGCTTCTTCAGATAAGCCCACAAATTCTCAATGGGGTTTAAGTCCGGGCTTTGAGCTGGTGTATCCAACACATTTTTACAGTTATAAAGTAGCCAGCACCTCACAATATTAGCCTTATGTTTGGGATCATTGTCTTGATAAAATCTAAAAGTAGGTTTACCATTGACAAAGAACCCAAATTTGTTGGCACTGGCTACTAAATGTGTGCGCAAAATGTCCAAATACTGTGCAGCATCCATGGTGTTCTCAATAAAACATAGGTCTCCAACTCCTTTGCTTGAGATGCACCCCCAGACCATTACCGAAAGCTTTCCAAACTTTACAGTCGGTATTATATTTTTCGCCTCGAGGGCTTTAAGGGGCTTGCGCCACACTCTGGTTGGACCATCGTTGTAATATAGCATCATTTTGGATTCATCGCAAAATATTACATCATCCCAATATGAATCTGGCTGATTTCCGTGCATTCTAGCAAAAGTTAGACGCCTTTGAACGTGATCTGCCGACATCAGTGGCTTTTTTCGGGCTGCTCGGGACGAGAAATCGTTACGTTTTAGCGCACTTCTAACACTTTCCCGGGAAATGGTTATGCCACATTCCTCCTGAAGCTCATTGGCAAGCTTCCTGGTCGAAATAGTTGGTTTTTCGTCAATTTTTCTCAGCATAATCCGCTCTGCTCTGGGTGTTAATAGGCGAGGCCGTCCAGTTGCGGGCTTTGATTCGAGTCTATCTTCTTTTTTTGCACGGTTTAGTATATTATATACCGTTTTCCGGGAAATCAAAAACATTTGGGCAATCTCTGTGGCAGTTTTACCCAATGTGTGGTTATAATAGACCAACTGGGCCATATCAAATGGTACACGTTTGCCTGGCATTCTAATTTTGGGAAAATATTGCTATTACCGCAGTAATTGTTCGAACTAATAATGAAACCACACAAAAAATTGTAGCTGTCATCGCTGCCTGTCGGAAAATTCCGGGAAACAACGGTAAATTTTGAATATGCGACAAAGAGAAACGAAAAAGCGAGATGTGTAAACACTTTCTTGGCAGTTGATTTTTGTTACATTTTTTGTTTTTTGTTATTTTTTTTTGTTAATGGAAACATATTGTTATTTTTTTTTTACTTACTAATAAGTTTATACTTTAATTTACCTATTTTGATTAAAAAAATTTTGGATAACCATATTCTTACTGTTTTTATTTCGCTTTGAAGCCAAAAATTAAAATGTTTTCCCTGTGTGTAAACACTTTCTTGCCAAACTGTATGTATATATTGCAATTTTGTAACTTCTTGAGTGCACTTGTCGTTCCAGCGAAGATATTGCATTACTGTCATTAAAAATACTGCTGTGTATACAATCAAGTTTTAAAAATATATACACAGAATAAATCCTTATTTCTTTAAGTACATATGTATATATACAGATATATGTACATACATACATATATATATATATAAGTATACGTATGTGTGCTCAGTCACTGAAATAAAACAAGCAATCACAAAGAATACGAAAACAAAGTTACGAAATAACTTTAGATGCGTCGAATTTTCTATACCCTCTCCAAGGTGTTAAATATGCCACAAACTATATTTTTGGTGTCAATATGGTGAACTATAATTAAATTTTTATCCCAGATATTTCGATTTTGGAAAAGACCTAAATGAACGCATTTGAATTGATGGGAATCTAAAAAATAGGAATAACCGCAGACTAAAACATATCTGATGCTCAAACTTTTAGCCAAAACTAGCATACACTTTTAAGGGAGTATAAGTGTCGTCGACACACTCACACTCACCCTACTCACGCACTCAGCGACAAACACATGCAAACATAGATGACACTAACACTGCTGTAGCAAGCAATTAGTTCACAATCTTTGTCAATTAATATTTGGCTTTGAGTCTGAATAACCGCTATGCCACATGTGCACATATAAAACACATATTTGGGCATTGACAGTCTTCAATTCGAGAACTTGATAATTGGTACGACTCTTTGCGTCACAGTTTGAGAATTTTTTGATAATAAATTACAGCGACGAATTTAATAAAGATGCCGAGTAAGACGTTGTTGCCACCGACATCATCACAAACACCCACACCAACACACACTATCAGTCTATTATTGAAAATTATCTGCATAAAGATTCGTATAGAAATACACAGAGATATGTTTAATTTATGCAATGGAGCTCTTGACCCCAATCGACAGCATGGCCCCTCGTTTCCGACCCCCAAGCATACTATAGTATGCACCTGTTACTGCGCCCGCCTAGAAAGGGAAACCACGAACGATGGCTGGCAAGAAAAGCGACAGTGGCAATCGATCAAGGTTTTAGGCAGTGATCGCGTTAAAGTTTACGTCGCGACCGAATTAAACCGTTACTGAACCGAACCTGGCCATCAGCCATCAACGATTGCCAGCCCGATGTCAAGCGACAGCACGATCAACGCGCTTAAAGCTCTGAGCCGGCGTCAACAATGCGGTCACGCTAGGGTTGTTCAAAAAAGCATTAAAATAATTTTAAAAATTCAGCATTTAAATTCGTAAGTGCAGGAACTTCTTACACTTTTATTTAAATTCAAAAGTATTAAATTTCATATATTCAAGCAGAGTCGCTAATATGGTATTACAACAAATGTATATCTATATGTGTGTACATATGCATGTTCATAAGCAACTTCATTTTGGATTAAAAGTGGACCTAAATATATTTAAATTTGTTGAATATTAAAAAAAATTGAATGATATATTTATATAATTTTTAGTATAAAACGAAGAAAGTCGTCACTTTGACTTTGACTATTTAGCATGTAAGACAGCCATTTAGAATTCATAAGGTCAGAAACTATACATATACATACATATATTCCTTCTTTATGCCATTAATAAGTTACATTCGAAGAAAATATTCACGTAAATACTCTAACCATTTTGTAATCAATACGCCCTTTAACTGTGTTTTAAAAGTCGATGACTCAGATTTCTCTGGAACACCTGAGCCGATTGACCTAAAGTCTTTAAACTCGCTTCTCAAGCATATATATTTTGTAGAAGGTAATTTTTCTAATAAAATACTAAAAAAAACCAGAGAGCCAGGGCTAACTTCGACCGCGCCGAAGTTTGTATACCCTTGCAAGTTGTTTGGTATTCTTTCCTTACTTATAGCCGTCATAGTGGAAAAACGTTTTATCTAAAAATGTTTGCGAAAGAACGGCCCACAATCTTAACATATGAAAAAACAAAGTTATTGATCAAAGTCACTGTTTTCGACCGATTATCCCTATGGGAGCTATATGATATAGTCACCTAATCTTTATCAAATTTGGCACAGTCATTAACAGATATATTAAACTAGCAAATGTTTATTTTGAAAGCAATCGCGTCTAAAGTAACAAAGTTATTGACAAAAGTCACTGTTTTCGACCGTTCGTTTCTATGCGAGATATCTGATATAGTCACCCAATCTTGACCAAATTTGGCACAGTCGTTTACAGCTATAACAAACTTATATCACTTATATTACATTTCACAACAATAGCTTAAAAAATAACGGAGCTGTTGAGAAAAGTCACTGTTCGTGACTTTGCCGTTTGTATAGGAGATATATGATATAGTGGTCCGATCCGGCTGAATCCGAGATATACAACCCCTGCCCCTGATCAGCATGACGAGACAAGTTCATATAGCCATCTTCGTCCGCGCGTCCGTCTGGATCAACGCAAACTCCTCCTAGACCGTTGGAGCTACAGAGTTGAAATGTTGCATGTAGGCTTTTATGTACTGCAGGGGTTGTATATCTCGGATTCAGCCGGATCGGACAACTATATCGTATAGCTCCCATACAATAACTTCTATATTTTCTATGCTATTGTCGTGAAATTTAATAGTGGTGAGTTTATTACAGCTATTTAGACTGTAGACCATAGACTGTGGCAAGATCGGGTGACTTCGTTACTTTCGACTCGATTGCTTTTAAATTAAACATTTGTTAGTTTATTATATCTGTTAATGATTGTGCCAAATTTGATGAAGATCGGGTGACTATGATTTTGATCAATATCTTCGTTATTTCCTATGCTTCGATTGTAGGCGATTCTTTCGCAAAAATTAGCCTTTTTACATAAAACGTTTTTCCACTTTGATGGCTACAGGTAAGGAAAGAGTTACCAAAAAAGTTGAAAGGGTATACAAACTTTGACGCTGTCGAAGTAAGTCCCGGTCCTTTAGTTTTTATTACTTTGTTATTTCTATTGCTTAGCTATAATATCTAAGCTATTGTCATAAAAATAATAATTCTCAGTTTTGTATAGGTATACAAATTGAAGCAAGATGAGGTTACTATATCAAATAGCCATAGAAATGAAAACAGACAAAAACAGTACTTTTATCAGTAAGTTCGTTGATTTTGACGCAATTCAATTGTATTAAAAATTCATCAAATTTGTCAGTTTATTATACCTATTATTCCTATTAATGACTGTGCCAAAATTTTATCAAATTCTGATGACTTTATTATAGACCTAAAATATACACATACCATAAAATAGTAGGCTGCTCTTTCGCAAATATAGACTTTATGTCTGTAAGACACAAAATTATAAGTAAAATTTGTCAGATGTTTGTAACGCACAGAAGGAGACGTTTCCGACCCCATAAACTATATATATTCTTGATAAGCATTAGAAGCTGAGTGGATATAGCCATGTCCGTCTGTCCGTCGGTGCGTATGCGTTTTACAAAGCCATCTTAAAAGCTATCGGGTTGAATATTTTTTTCTGTTTTTTTTTTACCCGGGACAGATCAAGTATGAAAATCACTCAGATCGGACCACTATATCATACAGTGATATACGAAAAGTAGGTGAAACAGTTAGACTATCGCAATAAAATTGATGAATTGAGTTGCAGGAAAGGATTTTGAACATATAAAAATATTATTGCCAAGGACTGCAAGGGTTCGGCTATGACAAAGTTAGCTTCTTTGATATTTGGATAAAACGTTGTTTCACTTGGACGCCTAGCAGAAGAGTAACAGAAAAACTTGCAAGAGTATACAAACTTGGGCAGCCCATCTAAAGAATATTTTATCTAAAAAACAATTTTTGTGCTTGATTATTATAAATTACCTCAAACACTCGAAAATAAAATTGAAGGATTGCAGTCCTCGGTAGATGAGTTGTCTAACAAGGGGAACTTCAGGTATGCGAATCACCGATTTGGATGAATTTTGGATATGTTGTGGAATACCCCGTCATTTGAAGCTGTGTGAAATATTTCGGCGCACTATTCTATATTTTCCTTATAAATCGTGTTTAAAGCTATAGCTTCGGTGACTTATGGGTAAAACGCCGGAAGGACTTCAAGCAGCTCGGCGGTGTAAGGAGTAGAGGTCCCGACTAAAGTTGGAGAAACCCCGCCCAAAACTAGTTAGTTTTGGATTTTCATTTTTTTGCCTTCTTAACAATTATTTTTTTAAATAGCTAAATAGGTCTTTTGATGATTTTTGATGAAATTAATTTTGTATGCCTTTACAAAAACATAAATGTAATATATACGAATATAGACGTAAAATACACGAATTAACTTCTGTCTTCACATTTTTTGTTGTGATATACATACATCATACATCATCATGCTAAAATTATGCTTTTGTCCAAAAATATACCAACTTTAAATCATTTTGAAAGAAACAAACCAAATAAAATTTTTGGAAAATTACTCTCTCATCTCATCTCATCACATCTCATCATCAACTTTGAAGCGAACCATGCATACTTGAGCATTCCCTTCAATATCAGGGATGACAAGTGGAAATGCACAAGGGATTATACTTTAATTGAATGCAGTCTTCTCTTGATGAAATTTCTCGATTTTCTTAGGCATTTGAGGAGTTTTGCATTCGCTTTAACATATTTTTAACCTGCCCGCAAAGTACAGTTCATAATGGCGTGCGTATAGCTAGTATTTCCTCAAGCGTACAAGCTTCAACATATGTATATAAAATATCAAAGAAACTAACTTCGGCAATGCCGAAGTTTATATACCCTTGCAGTCCTTGGCAATAATTTTTTTACATTTTGAAATTTCTTTCCTTGCAACTCAATTCATCAACACACAAACAAAACATTCAAATTATTTCTCTCTTTACTACAAATTTTTAAGCAAAGCACAACACGCATACACATACATACATACATACGTGTAGCGCTACGTCTGTGTGTGCGTATGCATGTGCTCTGTTTGATTTGCTGATGACGTAGAACCGATTTGTATTGACTGTAACTTGTGTTCTATTTATCCGATCAAACTCAAATTTTGGGATCTGAGATTTTATATCAAATTCTATTATATTGGTAAATTTCATGGGGATACTCCAATTTTTGCAAAAATTTTTGTTCTAGAGCTATATGATATAGTAGTCCGATCCTGACAATTTTCATACTCTATTATCTCCCGGCTAAAAGTAGCTCAAATATGAAATTTCATTCCGATAGCTTTTAAGATGACAGCGTGAAGTTGATTTGCACAGACGGACGGACGGACGGACGGACGGACGGACGGACGGACGGACGGACGGACGGACGGACGGACAGACGGACATGGCTATATCGACTCAGCTTCTCATGCTGATCAAGAATATATATACTTTATGGGGTCGGAAACGTCTCCTTCTGTGCGTTACAAACATCTGACCAATTTTATAATACCCTCTGCAAGGGTATAAAAATGTTTCCGATTACAAATCATCAAATGGCCTATTTTGCTATTTCAAAAATAATTATTAAAAAAAGGCAACAAAAAAAAATTAAAATCCAAAACTAACTAGTTTCAGGCGGGGTTTGAACCTGGGTTTCTCCAACTTTAATCGGGACCTCTACCCCTTACACTGCCGAGCTGCTTGAACTCCTTTCGTCGTTTTACCTATAAGTCACCAAAGCTATAGCTTTAAACACGATTTATAAGGAAAATATAGAATAGTGCGCCGAAATATTTGACACAGCTTCAAATGACGGGGTATTCTACAACATATCCAAAATTCATCCAAATCGGTGATTCGCATACCTGAAGTTCCCCTTGTAAATGGCCCAGTCATCTACGAGGATCCGGGTTCGAATCCCAGGCTAGTGTTTGTTTTCGTCTGAGCCGACGGTCTTAGTTGCCAATGCTTGTAAAATATAGTAGTTGATAGTTTACAACTGTATATCCTATACTAAAATAATAATAATAATAAAAATTGAAGGATTAATTTGATATAATTACTTGCATTCCAAGTTTTTGTGTTACTCTTATGTCTGAAAAGACGAATAGGATGTAGCAATGCGGTGCGTTAATTTAGTTATCCGAATTTGATATAAAATTTCAAATTTGAAGATTATTATATGCCTAAGTAAACTACCTAGATTGGCGATAATTTCATTAGATGCAAAAAAAAAAATGGTATGACCAGAATTATTGGAGCTCTATTAGAGCTACATATGTATGTATGTATATGATAAAACCAGAGGGCCGGGGCTAACTTCGACCGCGTCAAAGTTTATATACCCTTACAAGTTGTTTGTTAGTCTTTCCTTACCAATAACCATCAATGTGGGAAAACGTTTTATCTGAAAAGTCTAATGTTTGCGGAAAAAACGACCTACAATCGAATCCCAGGCTAGTGTACGGATGTGGATTTTGTCTAAGCCGAAGGCCTCAGTTGCTAGTTCTTGTAAAATATAGTTAGGTTGATAACTACATCCTATACTTTAGTAGTAATAATATTGATTTAAGTCCATGGAACTAAAATTACTTTTTGCCACCAAAAAGTTTTCGTCTTAATGCTAATTATTTGGCAATTTGAACCATGGTGCAGTTGCATGTAGTTAAAAAATATTTAAAAAAGTCTCAAAATTCAATTTGATTTTCGGCGCTAGTGCATTCAGCTTTATATTTCTGCTACTTCTTCAACACAAAACCTTACCTAAGTCAAGCGTCAAAGCGGAAAACCTTCTTATCTAATAACTAACTTCGACCGCGTCAAAGTTTGTATGTATACCCTTGCAACTTTTTGGTAACTATTTCCTTACCTAGAACCATCAAAGTGGAAAAACGTTTTATCTAAAATGGCTAATGTTAACGAAAAACGACCTACAATCGTAGCATAGCAAATAACGAAGTTATTGATCAAAGTCACTGTTTACTAGTGATGTAAAAAAATATCGATACATCGAAGATCGACGTTCTCTTGGCGATGTTTCTCGATGTTTACTGGTGTTTTTGTCGATGTTCAGCGATGTTCGATGAAACCTCGGTTCTATTTGCCACTTATCAATTTTAACATATAATTAAATAAAGTTATCATTAAAAAGACCTTTCAAACCTTACTTAAGCTGTAACTTTAAGCGCATTTTTTTCAGATTGACAACACAGATAACGAAAAGTGTTTTTCACCGACTGACAAATAAATTGAATAACCCCAAATCAAGTAAACCAAATTTTATTTTGGAAAGTAAAGCCCATAAATACTTTATCAAATAGTTTTTGAAATATAAGGCTAACAATGAGAAAAGAGACCAACGGGTTTTAGAATTTTATTTATACCTTATTCATTTAAGATTCATTTTAAATACTATTATGAGAACTTTTAATTGTTTGAAAACAGTGAACTTTATTAATTTAAAAAAACATCAGACATATGTATGTACATCGATACATCGAGATATTAACTCGATGTTTTAAAACACCATCGATTATTTACATTGAAACCATCGATAGACATAGACATCGATGTTTTTATTGAAATTTACATCAGTACTGTTTAGCATCGATTGTTCTTACCGAAGCTATAGATATAGTTAAATATCATACTGACAAAATTCATACATATGTATGTATATTAAACTGACAAATGTTTAATTTGAAAGCAATCGCTTCAAAAGTATCAAAGTTATTGACAAAAGTCACTGTTTTCCACCGATCGTTCCTATGGGCGCTATATGATATAGTCACACGATCTTTATCAGGTATACATATGTACACGTGTAATAAATTAACTAATATCAAATTTCACGACAATAGCTCAGAAAGTAATGAAGTTACTGGAAAAAGCCACTGTTCGTCGTTTTGCCGTTTGTATGGGAGCTGTGTGCAGTATACATATGTACATATGTATGTATACAATGTCAAGCTCACAAGCATTTTAGAGGTTTAGCGGTCTAGAAGGAGTTAAAGAAGAATATATATACAGAACAAGTGCACTTTACACTAAAAATATCAAAGATTCAATACACAAACAAAATATTCAAATTATTACTCTTTTTATTACAACTTTTTCGAAATGCATGCTGGGATTGGAACGCATACGACCCTCTGCAAGGGTATAAGAAAGAGAAAATATAATAAACAAAATTGGGCAAACCTTAATCGCAAATATCAAAGAAGCTAACTTTGGCAATGCCGAAGTTTTTATAACCTTGCAGTCCTTTCCAATAATATTTTTACATTTTGAAATTTCTTTCCCAGCAACTCAATTCATCAACACACAAACAAAACATTCAAATTATTTCTCTTTTTACTCCAATTTTTTCTTCTTCTTCCATCATTCCCTATGTAGCGTTGTGTCTGTGTGTGTATGCATGTGCTCTGTTGATTTGATGATGAAAAGCAGCGCTGCCGGCAGCGCTTGAAACGATTTATATTGACTGAACTTGTGTTCTATTTATCCGATCAGATTCAAATTTTGGGATCTGAGGTTTTATATCCAAATCTATTGTACATGGGGATACTCCAATTTTCGCTAAAATGTTTCTTCTAGAGCTATATGATATAATAGTCCGATCCTGACAATTTTCATACTTTATCAGCTCCGGGCTAAAAGTAGCTCAAATATCAAATTTCATTGCGACAGCTCTTAAGATGCCAGCGTGAAGTTGATTTGCACAGACGGACGGACGGACAGACGGACGTGGCTATATCTCAGCTTCTCATGCTGATCAAGAATATATATACTTTATGCGGTCGGAAACGTCTCCTTCTGCCTGTTACATACATTTTGGCGACTTTAATATACCACTTCACCCTATGGGTGTATGGTATAAAAAGCTCAAAGCTTATTGTTAAATCAAAGAAATGTCCATCCGCGTAGTTTTCCTCTGATGTGAAGGGAAAAAACATTAATGATAAGTCAAGGCTGTAGGGCGGGATTAGTCTTAAATTCGACATTTTAACCACGATTGCAAAAATTCACGATTTTTCACCTGTTACGGTTCATAAAGAACGTTTCTTACTTCAATCAACCGAGCATTTTTTTGAACTATTGTATCTTACGATATGCTCACATACATACATACATACATATGTATGTCATCGATGTTTTTTATCGTTTTTGATTGTGTTTTCTCGATATACAAAGAACTTAGAACAAAGAACTAATTCGACACATTCTCCGATTTCCATTGCCTTGTTAAATTGATTTGTTTAACAAAACAAAAGTCAATTGCACAATGTACATATGTATGTACATACATTCATTGCAGCATCTCCAACACCAAATTTTGCGCTATGTGAAAAAAGAGTTTAAAAACAAAGTAATATGCGGTAAACTTACCATCCACAAGGCGCTGTGAGTCTTGAAGGTCAAATTCGTTAACATCGGGCTCAAAATTATTATCGCAACGCCGCTTTATGTCCTTGCGATCGCCCCAGAACCGGTCGCGTCCCCTTAGCGAACCTTGAGGAGTCGTCCTACTCGACGTATTGACACTACTATGTGCTGTCGCATTATTGTTATCCGTATTGGAAATGGGGGCATGTTCTATGCCTCTATCGTTGTCAAATCCATTTGGCTGTAGGCATACTGCCTCTGGTTCGGGATTCTGTGGTTGAGTGGGCGAGTGCCACCAGTTTAGTTTTAACAAGTTGTTTTTCGTTGCGATTCGGGGAAAGTAGGGAGTCTGTCCCAGCTCCACATCTTGCGATGGCGATAGTGGGACATTAAAGAGTGACTGCAACGGCAAATCTTCTGGGCGCGCAGGAGTAGCAGAAGTAGTGCCCACGTCTATTAGACTAACGGACATGTTAGTACACAACCAGTTCCTTGAGAAAATACAATCAGAAAAGGATTTTTCAAATCTCCTTTTAAAGGATACCGAAATGACCTTCGCTTGGTTGGGTTATGATAAAAACTGATGATTGTCTATGCCTGTCTTATTGGAGCAGCAAAAATGTCAGCTGAACAACCCCAGCACTGTGGTGCAGATCCTGAAATAAACAGTGGCTCGGTATGTAAGAACTTTGGAAGATAGCATCGTAATAGTGGGCCAGATAATAACGACAACGCCGAGGGTGATTGGTATGAATTTAAGGCCACCTGGAGAAGTCAGGCTGCTATTACCGCTGCCCCAAATTCTTCTCAATCATCCAAAGTTGTCGCTGCGATCGTTCAAGGGATGTCTAGTAGTTCCTCCTCCTCCTCCTCCTCCTCCGCTGCCAACACGTTTCTCAAAATAGAACTGTTTCACGTATTCCTTTTGCAGTAGTAGCACCAAATCTAGCCGCGCCACGTTTGCCCTGCCACCGGACTTGGACCTGGACCGACTATCTATCAGCACTGATGCAGAACCGTAACGTCGCTTGCGCAACTTTCTCTTGAATAGCCCAATTTGCTCCTGCTGCGTCTCTGAATCGGCTCTATCTGAATTCATTACGATGTGAAGCTCCCTCGAAGAAGAAAATATGTTGGTTTTACGACCCAACGATGTAATGCAAAATTATTAGAGGCAAATTAATTTGCTGTCGCTCTCTATTCTTTAGTTAATCAGTTTAAGTCACAAATAATTCTATTTAACGTTTTTTTTTTTTATGATTAACAGTTTGTTTTTTTATATATAGCTCACAAAACAATTAGTTAAATTTATTCAAAAATTTGTCGTAGTTTTTGAATTCACTTTTCACCAAATTGAAACAAGATATCATCGCTTTTAGCGATCCTCGACTTTAACAGGTTGATAATGGATTTAAGTTTGTTTTGTAACTGGCAGTCAATACCAATAGCTTGCTTTTGTTTCACAACAGAGTTATATGATTTTAAACACATTCCTTGCCTAGCAACGATTAGTGTGAGTTTCAGACACATATTGCTGATTCCTATGAACCTGAATCAGTATCAGTTTCTGAAACAAAAAAAAAAATGTAAGTTAGTAAGTGCACATAATGTATACAAATGCAGGTTGAGTAGAACCTAGTAGAAAATTCCTTAACAAAACTCTGATTTTCTTACAAGCTCGTTGAAGATTAGAACTGAAGGACAATTTTCTTAGTTTCAAGTTTCTTACATATGTACATATGCATAATACAAATCAATGTAAGGGAAGATTTTAATAAAATATAAGTACAAAATATGCACATATACTTAATTCGCTGAGGTAAATGCATTGCAACTTTTTATTGAAATATCGACAAGACATATGTACTATAACATAATTTGTATATCGTGTTTAACATTACTGTTTCCATATCATACCTAAATAAATAGAATAGGAGCTTGTCAGACTTTCAACAATTAGGCTAAGCTGGGAATTTTGAGCTGTCTTATCAAGTGAGTCATTTCCAGCTAGCAACAACGATTTCGATTCCTGTATGTTTACTGGCGCAATTATAATGAAAGCGTGTTTTCTTCTTTTTCGTTTCTCATGTGACATAACTTATATGTACTCGATATAAGAATGCAGACTACTTTCTCGGTATTTTCACACATAAATATATATGTGCAAATGTATATGAAACACATTTATATGTATGTACATAAATAATACTGTGGACTATTTGCTTGATGTTAGGTCAGAATGGCTATGTAAAGATTACACATGACTCATATTTAGTCAGATGCCTCCAACAATACATATGTATCATCCATGTATGTATGTATGTATGTATGTATGTACATTTGTAGATTCATACATACGTATCCGTAGATATTTGTACTACATACATATGTACATACATACATATCTGCAAATTTCTTTGATAAAAATTGAAGCGTGTACACAAATTTTTATTTGCTCAGACTCACAGACATACATACGTAGGACGTTGATAGCGCCTTATCTGCAGAGGACACTATGTTGTATGCAGCACATATCGTAAGGACTGATTATAAATCTTTTCTTTCAACTTCAATTAAATAAAGAACTTTTCACAACTTTGCGCAGTGCAATATCTGTAAGCGACATAGAACCGGAAGATACTTTGTGAAATAGGGTCGATGTGTGCCCGCCCGCTCGCTTAATATAGGGGTAAAAAGAACACCCAGCAAACATTGACGCAAGCGGACTCCGTTGCCCACATGCTGCATGCTCTGCCTGGCTTGAAAAAATTTTCTGCGCCGATATATAAGATACGAAGTCTATATATAGACTTCTTCTATACGAAGAGTATAGTTAAATTGCTGCAAAATTGGATTCTTGAAACTTGTTACTGAAAGCAGTCAATGTCGAATATTTGAAATTTTTAGCTTTTTTAAAATACTTAAGGTTTCAGTAGTGTTTTAACAGTGGAAAAAAAATCAAAATTGTTCATAACCAGATAGGTAAAAAAAATTTAAGCTTAAAATTTTTAATATAGGATGTTATTTCTAATGACTGTACCAAATTTGATCAAGATCGGGTGACTATATCATATAACTTCCATAGGAACGATCGGTCCCAAACAGTTACTTTTCTCAATAACTTCGCTATATTCCGAGCTATTGTCGGTGCGGCTGAAGTTAGCCCCGGCCCTCTGTTTTACACTAAAAAAATCTACACTGAAGACTGATCGCTTTAACTCAGGGACCTTAACTGTTATAAGATAAATCTAAACAAATCAATAATAATAATTATTTTGAAACTTTTTCCTCTTAACTCAAAAATAAATCTTATTTTTGATTTTTAAAATAGAACTGGAAAAAAACTTTTATTTTTGATTTTTATTTTTTCCCTCAAACCATAACTGTTATTTTTGAAAAAAAAAAAAATAAAAATCATTTATGATTTATATAAAAAAAAAATTATAAAAATCATTTAATGATTTTTATTTTTTTTTTTTCTCAAAAATAAAAATCATTGCTTACTCATTGTAAGTTTATTCTTTTCTTTTCATCCAGCCGAGGATTATTATCAAACAATTGAAGTTAGAATTGGAAATTTTAAAATTTTTTTCAGATTGGATGTGTATTTTTGCAAAAAAACTATTAATAATTCAAATTGAGTCAGCAGTGATTTTTATTTTTGAGAAAAAAAAAAAATAAAAATCATTAAATGATTTTTATAATTTTTTTTTTTTATATAAATCACAAATGATTTTTTTTTTTCAAAAATAACAGTTATGGGTTGAGGGAAAAAATAAAAATCAAAAATAAAAGCTATTCTTGAGTTTTATTTTAAAAATCAAAAATAAGAATTAAGATTGAGGGTTTTTGTAACAATTATTACATAGATGATTTTTTTGAAAATTTTTTGGAAAATAATAATTATTTTCGGTCCCTGCTTTAACTGCATATTCTTATCAGTTTTACTCTGAAGGGAAATAATATATGTTTTCTTGACCATAATGTACCTTCGGCAAGGGTATAAAAAACTTACTTAAACTTGCTTACTTTTAAATACTAGAATGTAAATTGTGCAGCTAGACATTTCTAAAATAATAACGAAAGTGGTTATTGTTAGAATAATTTGTAATTGCTTTGATAGTGAAGAAAACATTTCCAGAGGAGCCTCTTAAACTCCTTGAAATACCAAGTAGTAAGTAACTCATAACTTCGCTATTTTTGGTCCGATTTTTATTACAAATTCGGTTTGTTGACAGTTATTATCAGGCAATAAATATTAGGGCTTTGCATTACCCTGTAGTGTGCTCTGCCTCAATGTTCGGAAGCTGCTGCGTTCTCCGGTTGACCAAATACAATTAAGCATTGCAAGTGAAGTTCTGAAGCAGCAACGTGCGTGACAATCGTAAATATTGCAACAAAATTTAAATAAAGAAAATTCAAGTGACAAAATTTACCACCAATAAAACAATATGTATAGTGAAAGACATTCACGAAGGCTGAATCAGGAACAGAAAGCAAAATATATAAACAAATTAAATTGTGTCGCGACAGTAAAAAACACGCCTTAAAAGCGAGAAAAAAAAACAATGAAATTGAATTTAAAATAGAAGAAGTTGAGAAAGTATTAAAGTTGAAAAACATTGAAAGTGGCATAAATAATAAAATCGAAGAAAAACAAATTAATAATTTAAATGAACAATTAAAATTGTGGTTCCTAAAGCATAGGCCGACGCGTGACTGCTCGATTGGTAGTTACTTGGTAGGTATTATTTAATTCATTGCCGATTTATTTCAAAATTTTAATCTTTACTTTTTTCCCATAGATGCAATCAATTTGGTTGATGGCAGTGGATCACCTGAAGAACAACTGCGAAGACCATGCATCTGCAGAAGAAGCGTTTGTTTAAAATCACTAGTGACAAATAAAAAAAGGAAATGAAACGGATTGAAGCATTTTTTTTTCATTCTGGGTACTCTTTTCACCACCCCTGGATTGAGTACTCATTTCACCACCCCTGGCATTGTACTATGACACTAGCCTTTTCATGGTGACCCATTTCACTAGTTCGCGGTAAACGATGTGGTGGCGATTGACCCTTTTTGCGGACATTTCATATAAGAAACGAAATGATGAAATGCATTGCTTAGGGTCAGCAGAGTAAGTAATGGTGGTACCTTTGTAAGTCGTGATTTCACCAGCTACGAAATAGTTCCCAGTACTAGAGGGTAGTGACAGACTTGCGTCTTTTTTAGAATTACGAATTACAACCAATATCTGCTCGCTTATAAACGAGTATATTCCCAAAGCCAATTTGAGTTTTTTTTTTAACAATAATAATATAATAATAACATAATAATTGACACAGGCCGACATGATTTTTGGTGACGTTAACTTGAGAGCTGACTCTATCTCTCATAGTCTCCGAGATCTACGCGTTCATACGGACGGACGGACGAACAGGCGGACGGACATGGCTAGATCGACTGGGCTGTTAATGCTGATCAAGAATATGGGGTCGGAAAAGCTTCCTTCTGCATGTTACATACATTTTGAGGACTTTAATACTATACCATTTCACGCTATGGGTGTATAGTATAAAAAGCAGCAAATTCTTCGAATCCCTATGGCATAGTTTTTGATTCAAACGCATTTTTTCAAAATCCTGAAGCGGTCGACAAAAACTAAGTACAAGGCCGTGATCAGCACCAAATCAGATCAAGTTTCTGCGATTAATGAACACCCCCATACCATTTCACTGACACGCAGCTCATTTGTTGTTTTCCTGGTTATTTGAAGGATTGAATTAAAATACAAAAACAAAAACGGCACAACATGGCACGGCGATTACAAAATATATAATTTCAAATCGCAAACAAAACCCAAGGCAATTACATATGTATGTATACAAATGTTTACAGAAGTAGATTTTCAACGCAACTCTTCGTATAATAAGATATGGGCACTTCGCTTGGGCGGTCGCTTACACGACTTTCGAAAGCACAATAAATCTTTATTTGTTAAATAATTTAACTGGTTAGATTACGACCTATTGAAATTTAAATCAAACATTGCAGTTTAGCCGGCTCGAGGTCAATCTTCCAAAAGAAGATTATTTCAAAGGCAACACAAAAAGGTGAGCAGGTTGTCTGTATAGCTATTTCAAGAACTACCAAGTTCTATCATCAGCAGACTTTGCTAAAGAACTCCGGAAAAAAAAACCCTTTTTCTATGTGGTACAATATACCGTATATGAAATAACAGGTCATGATATTAGTTTGGAAAGGCGAAGCTCTTACACTAATTTTTCATAGCGCCTAAGGGTATGCACAAAAAGGTGGTCTTCGGTTTTGTAGGCTTTACCAACTTTTTTCGCTTCATTTGGTTGTTACAATTCCCAACCAATTCTATAGAACTTGGTAGTTCTTGAAATAGCTATACAGACAACCTGCTCACCTTTTTCTGTTGCCTTTGAAATAATCTTCTTTTGGAAGATTGACCTCGAGCCGGCTAAACTGCAAGCTTTGATGTAAATAATTTAAACAAAATTAATTTCTTTAGAATTTACCACTGAATATTTTTATACCCTTGCAATAAGGGTATATCAATTTTGGTCAGAAGTGTGCAACGCGTTGAAGGAAGCATCTCCGACCATATAAAGTATATGTAGCCAAATAGCCATGTCCGTCGGTCCGCCTGGATCAACGGAAACTCCTCCTAGACCGTAAGAGCTACAGAGTTGAAATTTTGCAGGGGTTGTATTTCTCGGATTCAGCCGGATCGGACCACTATATCATATAGCTTCCATATAAACGGCAAAGTCACGAACAGTGACTTTTCTTAATTACTTCGTTATTTTCTGAGCTATTTTTTAATATTGGTGAGTTTATTTCACCTACAAAAAACTGTGCCAAATTTGATAAAGATCGGGTGACTATATCATATAGCTCCCATAGGAACGATCTGTCAAAAACAGTGACTTTTGTCAATAACTTCGTTACTTTTGATGCTATTGATTTCAAATGCAACATTTGTTAGTTAAATATATCTGTTAATGACTGTGTCAAGTTTGATAAAGATTCTTCTAAGCGTTGCACACTTCTGACCAAAATTAATATACCCTTTTTGCAAGGGTATAAAAAAACAATTAGATTAAATGGTTATATTATAAATCGTAAATAAGATAGGTCTGGTGTATCTTCTGCTGCCATTGAGAATAACAAATTCTCATAATATAATCAAGATTCGAATGGAAAATTTTCAATTTTAGCAAAATGCGAGAACGAAAACATTAAAAAAAGTGGTCAAGATTCGTTTTTTTTTACATTTTGTCCTAAAGCTCGGGAACGGACAGATTTAGAGGCTAGATGTTTTCCCAACATTTGTAGCCCTTCAATTCTAAGAAACTTTCCTGAAGAAATTTTATAAAAAAATATCAAAGAAGCTAACTTCGGCAATGCCGAAGTTTATATACCCTTGCAGTCCTTGGAAATAATTTTTTTTTTTTGAAATTTCTTTCCTTGCAACTCAATTCATCAACACACAAACAAAACATTCAAATTATTTCTCTTTTTACTACAAATTTTTAAGCAAAGCACAACACGCATACACATACATACATACATACATACGTGTAGCGCTACGTCTGTGTGTATGTATGCATGTGCTCTGTTTGATTTGCTGATGACGTAGAACCGATTTGTATTGACTGTAACTTGTGTTCTATATATCCGATCAAATTCAAATTTTGGGATCTGAGATTTTATATCAAATTCTATTATATTGGTAAATTTCATGGGGATACTCCAATTTTTGCAAAAATTTTTGTTCTAGATCTATATGATATAGTAGTCCGATCCTGACAATTTTCATACTTTATCATCTCCCGGCTAAAACTAGCTCAAATATGAAATTTCATTCCGATAGCTCTTAAGATGCCAGCGTGAAGTTCATTTGCACAGACGGACGGACGGACGGACAGACGGACATGGCTATATCGACTCAGCTTCTCATGCTGATCAATAATATATATACTTTATGGGGTCGGAAACGTCTCCTTCTGTGCGTTACAAACATCTGACCAATTTTATAATACCCTCTGCAAGGGTATAAAAAATGTAAAAAAATTCCGTAAGCGAAATTCCCCAAAAAAAATTTCAACCCGATATCTCTTAAGATGGTTGAGTAAAACGCGTACGCACAGACGGTCGGACAGACGGACATGGCTATATCGACTCAGCTTCTCAAGCTGATCAAGAATTTATATACTTTATCGGGTCGGAAACGTCTCCTTCTGTGCGTTACAAACATCTGACCAATTTTATAATACCCTCTGCAAGGGTATAAAAAGACTCTTTTCGAAAAAATTACAACTTTGATGAAAAACTTCCTCAATAATTTTGTATGAAACCATTGTGATAACTCAAAAAACTAATGATGCAGTTCGATTCGCAGGACCCGAAATAGGGTGAAACCATGGAATTTTGCCATGTCTTTCACTATCACAGTGTTATATTACCCTCTGCAAGGGTATAAAAATTGATCGCTTGCAACTCATAAAGGCCAATGCATGTGACATATGTATATATGTAAGCTTCTTGACGGTCCACGAAATATACATTCAATAACTAGTTCCTCGACTTCCCGTTATTGTAGACACATCGTCAAATCGGAGATTCACTTTTGGTGTAAACCAGTTCAGTAGAAACCAGAAAGATTCTGGGGTTTTATTTTGTTGGATCCCGTGGTTGACCTTTATGCGGAAATGCCCATACACTTTTATTTAAATAAATTTGAAAGAATGTCATTGAAATTCAACATTTAAGAAATTATTATTTTAGCACTTAGTGGATTCAGAAACGTAAAACCAATTAATATGTAATTCAAATGTATCATATTACTGACTTCAGCAAGGTTTTGGATTCTGTCAATGATATGCTACTGCCAAGCCTGGACTGGCCCACCGGGCAAATGCCCGGAAGATACGTTTGAGATACGTCGTTCTTATTTTATTCACATAAACGATCATACTTGATGTAAAACCTAAAAATGTGTACCTTTCATTTTCCTCGAAAATAATTTTTCAAGCATATAAGTTAAGACCAGGCGTAGACCACTATAGCCACACTCGTTTTACACTAATCATGCCACAATAGACAATCGCCAGATTAAACATTACTAAGGGAATGGTGTCGAATTTGGTGCATCAGACAGCAAGTCGCCCATTTCCATGAATCAAATCGGCAATAAGCATCAAGTTCGGTACATCAGACGTCAAGTCGCCTAAATCGATTCCGCAATAAACAGATCCCACGCCAGCGTGGTAGCATTGGATTAGCAAGCGTCGCTTTCACCAACAAGGCCCAATATCAGAGGCTTCACCCAAACATAATCGATCTACCCCAAGTCAGTCTTTAGCCCAAGTGCAACTCGTAACACTGTTCTTGACTGATCGTTCCTATGGGAGCTATATGGTATAGTCACCCGATCTTGATCAAATTTGGCACAGTTGGTTATATGTGGAATAAACTCACTAATATTAAATTTCATGACAACTCGTCCTCCACGGTAAGAGCTATAGAGCTGTAATTTTGCACGTAGGCTTGTATATACTGCAGGGGTTGTCTATCTCAGATTCAGCCGGATCAAACCTCTATATCATATAGCTTCCATACAAACGGCAAAGTCACGAACAGTGACTTTTCTCAATAACTTCGCTATTTTCTCAGCTATTGTCGTGAAATTTAATATTAGTGAGTTCATTATAGCTAAAAACGGCTGTTCCAAATTTGGCTGATAGCAGATAGCTTTCATAGGAACGATCGGTCGAAAATAGTGACTTTTGCCAATAACTTCGTCGGCTCGGTCGAAGTTAACCCCGGCCCTCTGTTTACATATATAGAAGATGAAGATAGAAGATGAAGATGAAGATAGAAGATGTATGTACATTAAAAACTACGGCAGATATATTAAAATACTGATAAAAAGCGTTGCGTCATTATCAAATTTCTTATCCGGTAATCCATTCAACATTTTATTAGAACGCTTCCCTACATATTTGTTTGGAGTTTGGCATTGCCGTACGCAATAAGAGTTTTAAGTTAAAATTGTTTACTTACCTTATTTTCTTCGTGATCTATGTGTACTTTGTACATATATTATTGTATGTTTGAATATATCAAACGGCAGGTTTGATTGCTTTGCTTTTTAAAAGCCTTGCGTTTTTCAAAAATTCATAGTCATTTAAAGTTTAGTTCAACAATTTATTCGGTTAGCTTGATACACATGTTTTGTTCAAATATTCCGACAGAAATATCTATCAGACCCGCAAAAGAATGTATGGTTAATTTTAAACATGCTCGATTTGATACAATTTATACATACAAACATACACATACATTTTGTTGGTTTTGATAAATAATGAATTGCTTGGTATAGACAAACAATGAACGATTACGATTAGGAGTATATTGATAAATAAATAAATAAATATACGATGTCGATGCCTAGGCATGACAATACTTCGAGGACTCTACTCAGCTATATTTCTTGACGGGTTGATCTTGTTGTTGTCTATTGGTTCTGCCACACCTGCTGCTGCAGAAGATTCACTGGCGGCGAAGACCTTAGAGTGTTCACCGACTTCGGCTGGGACCGACGAAGAATTACGATTATGTATATCCGCCAAAGACTTCATCAACACATCTTCGACGGCAGTTTGATCTGGTACCACGCTCTGAATGTCTGTTAGCGCTGTTTTTGTGTTTGTGATAAAAGTAACAAAAATTATGCGAATGTCTTAATCTTTAGCTTCCATTGCTTCATGGTTTAATCTATATTCTACTTTCAGTAAGATCACTGGCTTTCCACTAGTTGCTACAAAACTTTGCAAAAAGTCAGTTTACATTGAAAGCTACGTCATAGGTCATACATATTTTAAAAGAAAAACTCGCAAACCACAAAGCGAACTGCTTTTGGTGGCTTGGTTGCAAACAACTTACCCCTTTGCTCAATGGTGTCCTGAGCTTCTTCCAGCAATTGTAAAGTGTGCTCCTTTGCTGTATCGTATACAGTCTCCAAGTTGTATTCCACTTTTGTGTCATCTAGAGCTTCGATTGGAGTCGGCGGCGGTGTTGCACAAGAAATACCTTTTTGGTAAGATATAAGAGCATTGGAATTTTCTTTTCGGATTTATAGGCTTACCTTCGTTGGGCTCAACGTTTGGAACAGCAATTAGCAAGGGATCCGCAGCCTCCAATTTTCCCTGTTGACTGTTTTCAAGTTTCTCAACATTTTCGGATTTTGACGTGTGATTAGGATTCTCGTGCGAATCAAGTCTAGCAGTGGCTACATCCAATTCCAAAATGTCGGTGACGGGCTCCAGGTTTACGATGCACTTCTCAACAATGTCCCCACGACCAATTTTATACAGGGCTTGAGCCATGGCATTGCCAGTGGCACGGAAAGAGCCTTCTTGAGCTATCCAGAGCTGTAGCACAACAAGGCCCGGTTGCGTGTCACTAGCATATTCGGCTTTAACCAGGTCGATGTCAGTCTCGGGTACACCCAATTCTTTAGCCAGCTCCGGCCAATCGTCGCCTATTAGACTAGCAATGTCTGATAGTCGAATGTCGGCGCGCTGTATATCATCATTGTAAATAATATCGGAGTGAGAGCCGTTTGTTGAAAATTTCGTTTGATCAGCCGAAAGAATCCGGTTGTCTTTGGCGGCTGCGGAAGCTTTGATCTCTGCATTTATTAGATCCTTGTAATGGAGTCCGTGATTTATTTTGTTCACATTTTTGAAATTGTCGGTATTGTTGTGAATACCGTTTCCATGCTGATGATCAGAAAAATCTCCCGCTTGATGGTCGTCATCGGCTAGCGAAACATTTAATGCACAGATCGCTTGTGGAGAATCACCAGGACCGGACTTAAAGCAAACGTGGCCATGTGGTTGATCTTGATCCTTGATATGGACAATGAACGATAGCCGATTCTCGCGGAAAGCTTTGAACTTTATGCTTAACTGCTCGCCCGATTTTAAAACTGGCACCAAGTTGCCGGCAAAGTCTAGGTGAATATTTTGATCCTGAAGAACTTCAATGTCTCGGCTCTTGGCTACCTCCTTGAAATATTCCTGGTGTTCGAGAGTTTTGTCCTCCTTATCGTCTGTCATACAGAACACGGAGAGCTTTGCCTCGGTAGCTGATATGCGTTTTGCAAATATTACGAACTTTACCATAAAAGGCACCTGTGCCATGTAGGTGTACAGCTCGGTAGCCATTCTGCCAGCATCTGCGATATTACGGCAGTCCATTAGCCAAAAGCGAGCCGAAACTGTTGTTGTAAATGTAACGCTATCTTTAACAAATGCCAACGGTGTGGATCCAGTAACATCTTCCCAAGCAGCCCGTGTCTGTCCACCAGTGATGGAGCACAGCAGCCTCAGAGTTGGAGCATGTACGTTTCCATTTCCGTTGCCTGTCCCTCCACTACCATACGGTGCATTTACCATGCCCTCGTTGCATGCTTTAGGTGCTGGAATACTCAATGTAATCGCCTTATGAAACTTCCTTCGACCTTTTGTTAAAAGTAAAAATCAGCACTCAATTAACTATGACATTAAACATACATACGCGGCTCAACAGTCACCACCGGAGATACAGCGACACCCTGGCCAAGCAGCTTGGAGCAATCGATCAAATCAACTGGTTGTGCCTGAAGACCGACACGAATTTTCTTTGTCAATGCATGAGGAGGAAATATGGCTTGCACTTGAGGCACTGCTGTCGACGAAACAGTGCCGCCATCTGTCCCGATCGCATGAACTTCCTGTCGTATTCGAGATACGACAGCAAAGAAATGAGGCACATTTTGTGTCACAATGCGAATGATGCGGTTTGTATGTAGATCCTCGAGCGGATTTACTTCCATGTCAGCAGTTGCCCCGTTTAAGGCTTCCAGCATGTACTCTTCGTTTTCGTATAAGCTGTGCTCGCGCCAGCTTTCACCATTGTCAGAGCGGAGTATAATGATTTCGCGTTCTTTTTCTCGCAGTGATCCAAAGTGGGGCACTTCCAAGACAATTGGGCTTAAAAACGCATTTAAAATAATTGTGAATATTTTGTCGATTTGGCATCAATGTACTAATGCTCTTATCTATTCTGGATCGCAGACTGTACCTAAGTCAGTTCACTCTTTTCTTTTGACTTACCTTAAAAACTTTCCCTCGACAGGTGACATTTCCAGGATCCGACTTACCAGCGCCTCACCTTCCATTAGTGGGGGAGGATTCACTATCCTTTGTGGTTTAACGTAACGACAAGTAATTCGAGTAGGTTCCGTACAGGCTTTTGGCGGCACGTTAATGCGAACGCCACTGTGACGACATCCGCGCATGGATCCACCACGAGCGTCCACCAGAAACGATACAAGAAATCTAAACAATTGGACGAGTCAAATCAGTTCGAACTTTTAAATTAAAAGCGGACATACCCCAGATGAACGGGTGGTCTAACTATGACAACATTATCACTCTTGCGTTCCACTGAAGAAGTGTTCAAAGTCGTATTGACAGATTTCACAATTTCTAGAATTTTCAATTTTATTATATATTTAAGGCATACATAAGAAACAATTTGTGATGGTATTTCATAATTGTGACTTACCCTTTTCATTGCAACCTCCCAAAGTTCCATCCGCCTGTTCAATGCCAGTGCTTGTTGTATCGAAATTTTGGTTATCATGGTCATTGCTTGCCTTAAGATCATCGGTTGCCATGTACTTGTATTGATTGTGATCTAAAAGGTCGTCCCCACCCTCATCTTCCGAGTCGGACAGTAATGTCTCATGCATAAATTCTGGAGCCACAACCTTGTATTTTTCCTCCAGCACACCAGTCGTTGTATTAACCACCGACATTTGAGTTACAACTTTAAGTGTCTCTACAGCAGTTACATATCCCAAATTGTGAGCAATATTTAGAGCTGTTTTACCATTCTGAAATGTATTAAAAAAATCCGATTGTAAGTGATGAAACAACTACCTACATGAACACACAGAAACTACGCCCAAAAATTGAATTTTATTTTGGAGTGCTAACGAATCGCACATACAAACACCATGCACGATCCCATACACACAAAAATATATACGTAATAAATACACACATTTGTATGTACGATTGTATATACAGAAAGGAGAAAAAAAAAAACAATTTCATTATCCATGAGAATAGCATTAGAAAAAAGAGAAACAATCAAGAGAGCACAAGGTGAGCAATAATTTGGTTCCTTTGGATTTTTAACCACATACGCGCATACTCTCCGGCTATGGCACATCACTCTATTCGAATTTTGAATTGTGCTCAATATACTGGATTGTAGATTTAGTTTGGCTACCCTATCGATATGTGTGTATAATAAGTAACAGAATGTTTAAAAATAGACTCTGTCGACCAATGTGAAACTGGGGATTTCTCTTTGGAGATTTGTGCGGATATCAATGTTTACGCTCGGGAAATTCTTGGTCGACTGGTTTAAAAATCATCGAACATTTTGCACACTTTCAACATTTTATAAACTCTTTAGACATTCGGTGAAAATAGGCATGCGATGAAAGGTTTTAAAAATATTTGTAGCTAACAAATTAAAGTTTACCTGAATGTGGACATAGAATTAGAATATGTCGATTTTAAATTTCATTGAATGATTTTCGACAACAAATTTCATTCTTTTTTTAGTTGTCATACGACAAAGATTCATACGATTTGAACTTTGTCAAATTTCGGTCATATCTTCAAACAAATTCACGAGTCATTAAACTACTAACATACATATTTGTTGGGCATCACGGACAAGTCAATTGTCAAATCGATTGGAGAACGTACAGAAGTCAAATCTTTAAAAGAGTTATTCACAAACAAAATAATTTGTTAACCAGGTCGCAATTTTATCTAAAGTGATCTAAATTCATATTCATACATACATACATAGGTACTGTAAACGGTCGAAATAACATCCTTCTACCTGGAGATGTCTAAATCGACTGAGTCGTTGATACTCATCAAATACAAATATACATGGGTACTTTCTTCTGTCTGGCGGTTTGACGACTTTAATTTACCATTTCTCCGTTTGGGTGCATCATAAAAATAGCTTTGTGTGAGTGAGGTACTACAATCTAAAATTAGCTACATTTCGTGCCTCTCAAGCACAGTTCCACCGACATCGCACAGCGGCTTGACACCGTAGTAAATGGGAATGGGATTGAATGAGAATCGTTTAAGCGTCATTTATGTGTACATATTAAAACACCGAAAGCTAGGATAAATTACCCAGAACGATTTACAATATCATAAAACTAATAATAAGTGGGAAAAACATTTAACAGTACTCGAGATGGAACTGACCTGTTCTCTTTTCCGAACTATATCAATCCAATAAAAAACAAAAAATTCGATGTGATATATGTATGTGTTTGAAATTGTGTAAAAATTAAATTAAATTGCCAGGACTAAAATCAAATTAGTTTAAAACCAATTCACAACGGAAACTTGTGTTATTTTTGTCACGAAAATTAATTTATACCTAAATAATTGTAAAGATCGGCAAACCTGTAGTGTATAGTGGGCGAAATACAAATTTTTCAAAAACGATAAGAATTTCATTTGGAATTGAGAACAGCAAGTTCGAAAACAATGAGTATTTTCTGCCGATTTACATTTCAAAACGTCTCAGAAACGATGTAAGTTTTCTTATGCTTGCTTGAAGTCGAGTCTGATTACTTATGATATCGTGTCTAACATAACATAACATCTTTGGCTTTGTCTATTTTTATACCCTTGCAGAAGGTTTATAAAATTGGTCAGATGTTTGTAACGCACAGAAGGAGACGTTTCCGACCCCATAAAGTATATATATTCGTGATCAGCATGAGAAGCTGAGTCGATATAGCCATGTCCGTCTGTGCGTATGCGTTTGACTCAGCCATCTTAAGAGCTATCCGGATGAAATTTATTTTGGGCCTTTTCGTTACCCATGAAAAATGAAGTAAGAAAATTGTCAGGATCGGATCACTATATCATATAGCTCTAAAACAAACATTTTTACAAAAATTGGAGTATCCCCATGAAATTTACCAATATGATAGATTTGGATATTAAACCTCAGATCCCAAAATTTTATAAATAATCGATAAATAGAACACAAGTTACAGTCAATATAAATCGGTTCAAGCGAAACCGGCAGCGCTGGTTGCGCTACGTCATCATCAAATCACCAGGGCACATGCATACACACACAGACGCAACGCTACATAATATGTATGTGTATGCGGTACTTTGCTTAGGGAATGTTGTAAGAAGAAGAAAAAATTGTAGTAATAAAATTGGAGTTATAATTTGAATGTTTTGTTTGTGTATTGATGAATTGAGATGCAGGGAAAGAAATTTCAAAATATAAATATATTATTGCCAAGGACTGCAAGGGTATACATATAAACTTTGGCATAGCTGTTTGAAAGTTTTGTATACTCAAACAGATTTACTGAAGGCCAATCAGTTAAAGCGCTATATCTTTGTCTATTGTACTCCGATTTACTTTAAATTTTCACACAACATTCTTGAAACTCTAAAGATTTAAAAAAAAAATAAATAAAAAAATTTAAAAAAAAAAATTGCAAAACCATTCCCACCCCTTAAAATACATATGTACATATATGCCTTAATAGTTGAGTCTTAGTCTTGATGTGCGAGTATGAAGTCCAAGTGAAAACTTACATTTGCTACGGCATCGGGATTCGCTTTATTGCGCAGAAGCAGGTTGATTACCATTGTGTGTCCTTGTTGGGCAGCTTGATGCAGTGGTGTATATCCAATGTTTGTTGTCATTTCTATATTTGCATCGTTTTCTAGTAGAAATTTAATCAGATTGATTTGCCCATAATGAGCGGCAATATGAAGGGGGGTGTATCCGGACTTTGTTCGCTCTGAAATACACGCTCCGTGATTAAGCAGCACTTGGGCCACAGGTACATGCCCTTCTTGAGCAGCCAAATGTAGAGGTGTTAGCCCATTTTTGCCGGGTACACTGGTGGAACCGTGTTCCAACAAGAGTTGGACCATATCAAGATGCCCTTCTTGAGCCGCAAGATGCAACGGAGTAAAGCCCGATTTACTCTGAAGGTTGGCATCGGCGCCGTGCTGCAACAAATGCTGAGCTATTTCCAAGTTATTCTTTTTAGCCGCAATGTGTAGAGCGCTGTGTCCATTGCGGGCGCATATTTGGGGTGAAGCTCCTTTATCAAGCAGCAGTGTAGCCACTGTCTGATGATCGTAGTGCGCGGCAATGTGAAGAGCCGTCACTTCGTTTTTACCCTGACAATCTATGGGAGCACCCTTTTCCAGCAGTAGCTTGACTACTTCTGGTTTGCCATATTTGCAGGCGAGATGCAACGGTGTGAATCCTTTTTTTGTAACCGCATCCAACTGAGCACCATTCTCCAGCAACACTTGACATACTTCCTCCTGCCCCTCCTTAGCAGCAATATGTAAAGCGGTATAGTTATCCTTTGTACTGGCCTCCACCTTTGCTCCATGTTGTATCATTAGCATAATTATGTCTATGTTGCCCAGTCGAGAGGCCACATGAAGGGGAGTCTGTCCCTCCCGTGCAATAGCGTCCACCTGTGCCCCATTGCGCAATAAAATACGAATGATGTCGGTCTGTACAAATTCAAACAGTCAATTAGGGATTTGCATTTATAGATAGCTGAATACACCTACCTGATTAGCACGCGCCGCCAAGTGGAGCGGAGTTTCTCCTCGAACTGTGGGCACATCAGGGCTAGCGCTATATTGTAACAAAAATATTACAATGTTCATGCATCCTGAAAATAAGCAGTTAGTATTTGTATTTATGTGTTGTTCATCAGTATGTACGTATATCGAAAAAAGAACGAGCTGTATGTTAAAACATTTAAGTTATTTCTCTTTTTTTATGTTATAATAACTTTTTATATTGTAAGATATTATTTCTCTATGATATTTCTTTTAAAAGCAATAGTTTTTTATTTTCTTTTATAATATAGTGTTCTGATCTTGCCTTATTGGGACAAAACATATTCCTATATATACATACATACATATGTATGTACAATATGCAATATATAGTTTACACTGCTGGTCAATAGGTTAGACGCACTCTTACTTTCACTAACATTTAAAAACGTTACTGTTAAAAACAATTGAAAAATATCAAAGAAGCAAACTTAATATACCCTTGCAGTCCTTTGCAATAATTTTTTTACATTTTGAAATTTCTTTCCCTGAAACTCAATTCATTAACACACAAACAAGACATTCAAATTATTTCTCTTTTTATTCCAATTTTTTCTTCGTCTTCCATCATTCCGTAAGCAAAGCACGGCACGCATACACATACAGTTCGTGTAGCGCTGCGTCTGTGTGTGTGGATGCATGTGCTCTGTTTAACTACTACTACTGTCCGATGCTGACAATTTTCATACTTTATCTCACCCGGGTAATAGCTCTTAAGATGGCTGAGTAAAACGCGTACGCACAGACGAACATGGCTATATCGACTCAACTTCTCATGCTGATCAAGAATATATATACTTTATGGGGTTAGAACCGTCTCCTTGTGTGCGTTACAAACATCTGACCAATTTTATAATACCCTCTGCAAGGGTATAAAAACGTTAGTATGCGAAAATCTTGATAATTTAATTACGCTTTAAGTATAGACAGATAATTTAAAATTGAAAAAACATGGTCTTTCAAATACTTTTTAGCTAATTCAAAAAAGGTACAATTTTCTTGGACATTGAAATATATACCCTTCATGTTCCTCAGTCAAGTGTTGACAAGTGCAGTTACTTAAATTAATCAAAAGCCGAATATTAAAGAATCAACTGTTTATAAATGATCCTTAATACAAATATTGAAATTACTTTTTTACCTTTATACATTTTGTTTCAAGTGTGGAAAATGATAATGTGTGAGAATGCGTCTAACCTATTGCCCAGTGGTGTAATGTATGAATTTTAATTTGAATTTTTTGGAATTCTCTGCAAGGGTATAAATAGTTGCCATTTTGTGCAAGATATCGATATTTGTATACGTATATGCTTAAGTCTCCTTATAAGAAGTTCTATAAAAAGTCAGATTAACCAAAACTTGTATTTTTGATTCTTATAAGATTGTTGGTGGCTTAAATCGCGCACATAAAAATAACACAACGGATATTTCTTGCTCACTTATACTCTTGTATTCTTTATATGGGTGCAGAGTTTACAATTGTGCTGGCTTACTTACCCATAAAACTAGCCACATGTAATGGTGTAAGACCTGATTCTGTTGTCGCTCCAATGTTCGCTCCGTGTTTGATTACTAAAAATAATATACATATACATCATTAGTACAATTAGAAATTTGTCCACATTTAAAGTTCTTAACTTAAAACGATCACATATGAAATAAGTAATTGGGTTGCAAAATTCTTCTATTGACAATGCAGATCAAAATAATAATAACATTGTTGATTTTAGCGACCTGTTGATTGTTTGTGATATGCTTAGCCGGCTCGAGGCTAATTTTTTGGATAAATGAAAAACAGTTTCTTTTTGTTTTCTTCTCCAAAATATTTCGGCCACTCATCGGTGCTCGTCTTCAGGGCAATTATTTTTACACGTCCACACACTGTGACATGGAGCTACACACACAGTGCATACCAAAATAAAAACGAGCTATGGAAGTTAACTTCGGCCTTGCCGAAGTTTATATACCCTTGCAGTTCTTTATTATATTTAATTCGATAAGAAAAGTGAAATTTCATACATCAACAGCATTAGTTGTCGTGTTATGAATATGCTCAAATATTTTTCAAACTACTGAATTCAAAACACATTTAATGATTATTAAACAATATATGATATAGTAGTCCGATCCCGATGATTTTCATACTTTATCTCACACAGGTAATAAAGAGTCTCCAAAAAAAATTTCAACCCGATATCTCTTAAGATGGCTGAGTAAAACGCATACGCACAGACGGACGGACAGACGGACAGACGGACATGGCTATATCGACTCAGTTTCTCAAGCTGATCAAGAATATATATACTTTATGGGGTCGGAAACGTCTCCTTCTGTGCGTTACAAACATCTGACCAATTTTATAATACCCTCTGCAAGGGTATAATAACACTTTCGTAAGTTTATAAAAAGTTTAAAAGAATTGTAATAAATTTGGAGAGTAACATACCAACTTATAATTTAAGAGTACTAGTCGTAAATATTGCAAAAGGTTGTCAGAAAATACATATTTTTGGTACAATACAAAAAGGAAGAATTGATAAAAAGATTCATCAACTTATTATTTTATGCGTTGAAAGGATACAGAAATATGTACCTATGGCGAAGTAGATAATTCTACATACATGTATCACAATGCAAAACAGTTTTTTACGACATGCTTTTTAAGTGTCCCCAAGAAATGTATTTATGATTCTTGACAATTATATAATTGGAGTACAGGATGATATATACCATCAAAAAAAAGAACCTGTGTCCAATATTGCTGCTACATACATATATTACATGTGGAAATGAAATTTAAAAACTTACACAATTCGGCCACTTTGATTCGATTCTTCTTGCATGCAATATGAAGAGGTGTAAATCCATTTAAGGCACGCGAATTTGGATTAGCTCCATAATCGAGAAGCAATTTGGCCACACGAACATGTCCGCAGTGTGCAGCGACATGTAGTGCTGTCAAATAGTCTACTGTCACCTCATCGACAGGAGCCTTATGATCCAGTAGCAGCCGAGCAGCTTCATCATGCTCGCCCTGGGCAGACATATGGAGCGCTGACAGTCCATTTTTCGTCTTTGACAATATGGGAGCCTTTAAAAAAGAAATACATATAAATATAAAAATAGTTTAGTTCATGAAGCTATCATCCATATCAAAATTGCATAACATTCCTAATTAATAGTACCTGATGCCGTAATAGCAGCTCAATAACAGCAACGTGACCGGATCGGGCAGCACAATGCAGAGGCGTTAGACCGTCTCGCGTAGCTGCGTCAATGCGTGCGTTACGTGCCAACAGGAGGCTGCAAACCTCCGTTTTACCCCATTTGCAGGCCACATGAAGCGGCGTTATATTATGCTTGGCCGTATAATTAGCATCGGCCCCTCGATCGAGCAGCAAAGTGGCAATATCCGCATTTCCATAATGCGATGCAATATGAAGGGGTGTGAAGCCCGATTTAGACACGATATCAGCATTTTGATCATGCTGTAAAAGCAGCGTTGCGGCAGTTACATCGTTCTTCTTAGCGGCAATGTGCAGGGCAGGTAGCCGTACTTTTCCACGTACATCACTCTCCAGTAAAACGGCCACCACTTTGTCGTGCCCTTGCTGCATGGCTACGGCTAGCGGTGTAAAACCATCTTCAGTGGCCAGTGAAGGATTTGCACCTTTGGCCAGTAGCAAGCGGCAACAACCATCGTGGTTCTCTTGTGCCGCCATATATAGCGGAGTGAATCCATTTAGCGACTGAACATTTACATTTGCACTGTGCTGAATTAGTTGCTTAATAACCTGTTGCTGGCCAGCCAGCGAAGCTATGTGCAGCGCTGTGTTGCCCTTTTTGGTGGCGTTGTCCACCTTGATTCCTCGCCTCAATAGCTCTGCACAGATTTCCACATATCCATCTTTCGCCGCCAAGTGTAAGGCATTGAGTCCATTCTGAAAAGACAAAAGCTGTTTTAGCCAAAGTCGAACATTTTAGACTACTCCATCGTTTACTTACTGCGTTGCACGTATTAATGTCTGAAATTTGGCCGCTCTCAATGAACTCAAGAACCTTGCGCAGGTCGCCGCTGCGAGCAGCACGCAAAAACGATATTGTTGCGTCGATCTGTGAAGAAATGATATGAATGATGACTTTTGCGTTTTTCTTTTATAAATCGAATATAGAGCTCAAAAGCCAAGCTTATTTCGGCCGTGCCATAGTTTTTATACACCCGCAAGCCAATATTTTACTACCTACAGCTTAGAAAGTTAGCAAGAACGGCTTATAAAAGTAATTTTACCTATCAATCAATTTTAATACACTTACACTGACAATATTTGTCTTTTCTCTTCTTTAGTCTTTTTTCTAAGTACCGTTAAATTTAACGAAACCAAAGTGAAAAAGCAAAGTAAAGTGCACACTAATAACTGTTAATTTGCAAAATATGTTGTCCATTATGTTTTGTCAGTTCTTTCTGCTGATAAAAAATGCCAGAAGCTAGCGAATATTGCAGCGGGATAAGTATTTTGACATTGCGTGATTTCGTTGCTTATAGGCGGACTTTGAAATGTTTATAAAGAAATTTTTGAGAAATTCTCTTTTGATTTAATAAATCCGTATATTTATTTCATATTATCGGGTTTTTGATATAAAAAATGGTTAAAATATCTGAGTTAAGTCAACAAACAAGAATAGAAATTGTGACAAAACATATCTTGGGTATGTCGGTTATGAATATCGCTAAGGAATATAATTTGTCACGTCAAACTATTTATTATCAGATTAATAAATATAAAAAATTAAATGAACTAACCAATGAGCGCAGAAGTGGAGGACCATAAGTGAGACGACCATACATAGGCGATTAAGTTTAGCAAAAATGAAAACATGTATAGCTAAACCAATACCGTTTATCACCACTAAAAACAAACTTCAGGGTCTTACTTTAGGGAGAAGTATTTTGTCAAGCCTAAATCCTGCTAGCGTAATGTCCTGTGGATGGATGAGAGCCCCTTTGAGTTCCCAGAAGAAAGTTTATATACGCTTGGACAAAGAAGTCGCCAAAAAAATTGCGGCTGTGTGTCAAAATGTTTGTCATGGGGGTGGGAACGTGATGTTCTGGGGATCCGTCTCATACAATGGTGTGGACGACTTGGAACCATGTGGGCGCAGATTGATCGGCGAAGCATTTATTGTGCAGCAGGACAACGCTCCTTGCCACAAGACTAGAATGATAACAACATTTTTGACAGAAGTTGGTGTGGAATCACTGGATTGGCCACCCCAAATTCCAGATTTGCATATTATTGAAAATGTTTGGTCGCTAATAAAGCGAAATAGAGCCGCCGATCTGGCAAGGACAAGAATTAAAACGATCGCTGAGGTCACAAAGGAGTGGGAAAGGATTCCATTAAACGTTGGTGGATTTCATCCCAAACCGCCTCCAAATAGCCAGAAATGCCAAAGGAGGGTATATTTTCCATTAAATGCAAATTTAAATTGCTTTTTTTGTTTTATAAACATAACAATGTCAAAATAAATATGCTACTATTGAATTTCTTTCGTTTTAGATATATGGAAAAAAATAAATAAATCAATCAATATTAAACTTAACAAAATTTTAATTTATATAGAATATAAAATTAAGAATTTATTGCTTTTTAAATAAGAAATATTAAGAAAATAAACTAAGGCAACGCGATGTCAAAATATATATGACGATCAGTGTATGTATGTGATATGTATTTTGATTTTTATCAAATTTTATTGCTTACAATCAAAGCCGATAGAAGACTTTGCAATCCACTAAGGTCATAAATATATGTATACAATATACAATAAGGAATTACCATGATGATTTTACATTGTTTAAATTTCAAAATCGTCTAACACCGATCATCCCAAAATTGGAGTGCGCTGTAAGACATGGAGAGCCCCAAGACTTTTTAAGAACATCTTTCAACTTCTGAAATTGTATCTCATAGATTAAAATCAAATTCTGTCAGTTTTAAATTTGAAACTGTCTTGTGTGAGCGCTCAACCTGTCCACACGAACGTACGCATCACAGCGATCAAATTACAACAAGTGCAATTACGTACAAGCAAAACAAAATTCCAAAAATCAAGAGGCCGTTGTCACCAGGGGACTCCGATATGTCCCCCAAAGTGAAAAACAAAATTCCTAAACGGGACTCTGGGCAGCAGCGTTCAGAGTCATACAAAAACTATTACTCGCCTCTGCAAACTCTTGTGCAGGCAAACGATGAGAACGAAGCAACTGAAAAGAATGATGATAAACTTGAGCACATCATTCCCAAAAACAAAGTGTATGTTCCGCCTATAACAGTACTTAAGTGCACAGTGGAACAAATCCATAATTTTTGCAATGAAATAAATTGCACACAATATTCCATCAAAAAGATGTCAATTGGTATCAAGCTGCACTGTGCCGTCATGAAAGACTACGATGTTGCGTGCCGTGCAATGCAAAGCAGATTTGAATTTTTCTCATATTCAGACAAGAATGATAAACCTTATAAAGCGCTGCTACTGGGGTTAGATAAAATGGACCCAGTTGCACTAAAAGACGACCTTATTGGCCAAGGCCTCCAGTGCCTGGATGTAAAGCGTGTTCAGCGAAAGAGGGTAAACAACTCGGAGCTAATATTGTACGTGGTTTACTTCACCAAAAAATCTATTTCGCTTAATGAGCTCAGAAGAAACCACTCGATCATCAACTATATGAGAGTGAAATGGGAGTATCAAAAAAGAAACAGCAATCAAATCACCCAGTGCTACAACTGCCAAATGTTTGGCCATGGATCTAACCGCTGCTCCGTCAAAACGTATTGCTCAATCTGTGCGGGTTCGCACAAAACAACCGATTGCCTGGTAGGATCAACCATTAAATGTGCCAATTGTAATGGACCACACAAAGCCAATGACGTCAACTGCCCCAGCAGGTTAAGTTTCCTTAAATTGAGATCTCAAAAACAATCCAATAGAGCAGTATCTAAATCTATCCACTCTACTAAGCCCCCGCAGCTAGACAATATTAATATTTTTCCTAACTCGCTTAATCAACCCAATTTCCATCCAAGCCCCAAGTGGGTGAACCCAGTCAGTAGTCAGCTGTCTAATGACAATGAAAAGCTTTTCTCATTTGACGAGATCAAGTCCCTAACATTTGAGCTTATAAGCAAACTAAAAAATTGCAAATCCAAGGCGGACCAATTTGAAGTTATAACTTCAATAGCTTACAAGTTCCTCACATAATGATTGATAACCTCTCTATAATAACATGGAACGCGAGAGGCGTTAAAAACAAGAAAGAGGACCTCTTCGTTTTTCTCAATAGAGAAAACATAGATATATGTTTAGTAACTGAAACCTGGCTTAACGATTCCTTATCAATCAAACACAATGGGTACTACTGCTACAGATGTGACAGAGCTAGTAGAAGGGGAGGAGGAGTTGCCATATTTATTAAAAAATCCATCCGCCATTCACTGCTTCCCCTCCCTAACACAAAATGTATCGAATGCATTGGCATCAGCATCACCAATAATACAGGTATCTGTACTACCCTCTTTTGCTGTTATTTCCCAGGGGGACGAGCAGATTCTTTCCAAAAACGAGACTTTATTAACGACATTAGAGAACTTACTTCTCGTCCTGGAAACTTTTTATTAGGAGGTGACTTTAATAGCAGACACAGGCTCTGGGGTTGCAGTCGTGCCAACGTCTGGGGTACTCTGATCTACGACTTTTTATTATCACATGGCCTGACAGTTCATTTCCCAGACGATCATACATATGTGCCAAGTAGTGCCAGATGCCAGTCCTCTACGCTGGATATTTTTCTAACAAATAGCTGCTATCTATTAACTAATACTATAGCGTTAAACGACCTTGGTTCCGATCATCTTCCAGTTAAATCATCACTCCACACCAATGTTACGACCACCCGGAAATTTATTTTTGATTATAAAAATGCTAATTGGAGCGTTTATCACAGACTAATCAATAGATTACTCCCAAATCATGACCCCGTCCTAGTCTGGTCAAAGGACGGCATTGACAAGTTAATTAATGAGCTCAACTCAGCAATCCTCACAGCTAAAGAGAGAAGTATCCCCAAAAAAGAGATCCGATCTACTCCAAAAGCCTTACCTCCTAGCATTATCTCACTGATAAAACTTAGAAACAGGCACCGTCGGAATTGGTTAAGGCACAGACGCAGAGGCGACCTAGCTATGGTGAGATGGTTCATTCTTCCCCCTTTTGGAAACTTGCAAAAGTTATTAAGAAGAAAAACATAGGAATCCCTATATTGAATCACAATCAACAAAAATTCGCCAATGCTGAACAGAAATCAGAACTATTAGCCTCAATGTTTGCCTCAAATCATTCCCATTCAAGTGGTCTTAGTGACCCATCCACTATCTCTGAGGTCTCGAGCTTTAAGACCCTTTTGGACTCCCTTCCTGTCAATGCAGAAGCTTGCGCGACAGAGTTTCTCGAGGTTTCTTCGATCTTAAAAAATCTCAATCCAAGGAAGACCCCTGGCTTAGATAAAATAGATAATGTGTGTCTCAAGGCCCTCCCTAGAAAAGGAGTAAAATTCCTAACACTTATCATAAATGAATGTTTTCGCATTGGATATTTCCCACAGCAATGGAAGATGGCCAAAATCATTCCCATATTAAAAGTGAACAAACCCCCGGAGAACCCGGCTTCGTACAGACCCATTAGTTTGCTCTCATCACTAAGCAAGATTATGGAGAAAATAATAAAGAAGAAATTAATTGATTTTGTTGACAGTAACAATGTCTTCCCATCTCTACAGTTTGGATTCCGCCGTGAACATAATACCGTGCACCCTCTGTGTAGAATAAAAAAAATCGTTAAGTCAGAATTCAGCAGATCAAATTCTACGGGTATGGTCTTACTAGACATTAAAGCAGCCTTTGACTCTGTGTGGCACGATGGACTCATATACAAAATGAATCTCCTTCATTTTCCTATTGAGATTATTAAATTAATAAGAAGTTTTCTGAAAAACAGATCATTTGCAGTGCACATAGGCAACTCTCATTCAAGTGTAATTGACACAATAGCAGGCTGCCCACAAGGTTCCTGTCTTTCCCCAATATTATACAATATATATACTTCAGATTTCCCCACTATGAGTGGCTGTACTGCTTCTATTTTCGCGGATGATACTGCAATTCTTTGCTCTGGGTCACTTGCCACAGACATCACGGAGTCACTTCAAGTAGCCTTCAACTCTCTTGTTCGTTACTTCACAAAATGGAAAATCATGGTCAATGCCGAAAAAACGCAAGCAGTCTTTTTCTCAAGAAAAAGGAAAAATATATTTATTCCCCCAGACTGTATTAAGCTCGATCGGATCGACATCAAATGGGAAAACAATGTGAGATATCTGGGCGTTATATTAGACAAAAAACTAACTTTTTCAGATCACGTCCAACATACAATTAGAAAAACTAATGTATTGATTAAAGTTCTATATCCGTTTATTAACAGAAATTCACGGCTTAGCTTAGCTAATAAGATGTACTTATTTAGGTCTATTTTTCAGTCCACAATTTTCTATGGCGCACCTGTTTGGGCCGATATTGCTAAAACTCATATTCATAAAATTCAAGTGCTGCAAAACAAAATACTAAAAATGATATTAAATCTTCCCTGGCATTTCTCCACTTTGGAGTTGCACAGTATCGCCAAAATAGAACTAGTCGTAGAAAGACTGACTAAGCTGCACACTAACTTTGTATCGAGATGTACTTCTTCAAGTTATCCCCATATTCAAAATATTTAATTAGTTAACGTTAATTGTAAGTCCCTAGTTTTTAAGTTAAAAGTCTTTTTTGTATAAATTTTTTTCCCTTCAATTATTATATCGTATATAAGTTAATTTCTCTATTTCTCCATCATATTTAAGTAGAAAAGGTTACTGCGTGTCCTGTACTCTTAATTTTTCTATGTAAGTCTCACTCACTTGTGCAAATATAATTCTTTAAATAAAGTGATCCTTGTAAATAAATAAATAAATAAATTTGAAACATTGAGAATTCTTGATTTTTTGTTGGGCGCTTATCGCTTGTTGCAAACACAAAACCTATATTGAAATCTGTGATTTATTTTAAATTTAAGTCTTCAAGGTCTGTGTGTGCACTTCTGTTGAATGTTTAGTTTTTTGAGATAATGGATTGTTTGAATATCATATGGACACACGATTTGAAAATCGTTTTATATACAGCTGTGATCTGCTATCTTTGCAGTGCAGTAGATGCTAACAACGATTTAAAAAATTTCACATATTCCTTTTTATAGATAACGTTTTTTGACATTGGCTTTGTAAAATTGTATATAGGCATAGGAAAACCGTTAATTTTACTAATTTTTTGTCGTTTTTCGGATTGCAGTATTTCGTTTATTTAGATTATTATGGTGTAATATTATTTGCATCAACTAACGCGAAAATGTTCATATTGGTCGGAAGAGGATCGTATTACTCTTCCTAGAAGACGAAGTGGATCCTAAACCTTGGAAAACCAGGTAAAACTTACAAAAAAATCCAAATTTTAGTTGGATGTTCTGAAAAGATACACCCGAAAAACATGGAGTAAAACGTATAAAAACTGCTTTATATGACTGTCACATTGTTATATGCAACAAATTCAACCAGTTTCTAATTTAGTCAAACAAGATTTAAACATGTCGGTAAGGGGTGTCAATTGTCGGCGTAGACTACTAGAATTGCAAAGTAGCGTAATATTCTCGGGTCAGACGTCGGCAACGTAGACCTGTTTGGTGGTGCAGGGTCTAAATTTCGTACATCGCCCGGAATATACGCAATACCACCGAAACCACACGCTAACACGGATAAGCAATGTGGCAGGAGTTGGGCGTGTTTCTTATATAAGGGACTTGGTCCAATTCATAAGATTCATGGTCATATGAATCGAAATATCTACGTGGACATCATAAAGAAGATTAAGCTTATATCATAAGGAATATGCCCATAAAATGGACATATCTCCAGTACAACGACCCAAAACATAGGAACAAGCTCGAAAAGGTTGTTTCCAACTTGACAGAATCGATGTAATGCCAGGGCCAGCTCAGGCGTCGGATTGGTAACCCAATAAAAATGTACATTCAGAGAAGCGTCACAGAGAAAAAACTGTATTAGAAAGTTATCCAAGTGACCTGGTATTGCCAGTAAATGGTTGAAGACTAAGTATTAAGTCCTAAGCACCAAAGGTGACCTAGACTTGAAGTTTAAAATAATTTGGAATCGACAGATTCAAGAGATTGGTGCATTTACGGTCTTTTCAATATGAAATATCAACTTAAAAGTAAAAGCTCAAGGTCATTGCTATTTTCGCGAATATTTTCGTGTATATATGTAACTAACACAATTCTTTTTGTTGTCGTGGACCGATTAGCCAATTTGCTGTTTCACCCCGTCTTAAGTTTGCAGACACCTTTTTAATCAGCAATTTTACCTTTTAGATAAAAGGTGCTTTACTTCGACACCTGTGCACATTCCTATTCATCTATTTTTGTAATTTTTCGCGGTTCGGTGGACGTCAAAAATATAAAATAAACAAATTTTTGGTCTTTAAAAGATAAATTAATGGAAACAGTCCAATTACTTCCATCTGATTTATTCGCATACTGCACATTTAAAAATTTGAATTCGGAAACGCAATCAGTCTTAACTCAAAAGAGACAATTTTTAACCAAATGATATCATAACTACGCCTATGACACACACTCTCGCTCTGTTGAGCAGCGGCGACATCAGCAATTGACAATATCATTGAACATATTTATGTGTGCATGTTGAATTGTTTATGTGTGTGTGTGTAACACAGACAGAGTGATCTCATACCATAGGATGGTAGAATTGCTCTAGATTTCTGCCCAATTAAATTCGTTTCGGAATGTCACACACACACACGCGCACAAACAAACAGAAATGTGCCCTTTTACCTGTTTTTCTTGCTTGGGATTCCCGTTGCCATTTTCATTCGTTTTATCCATGCTTATGATCATTCCGGTGCTGCTTCTTGTTTGGTTATTATTTTGGACTGGATGCACTGCTTTGGGATGTTGTGTTGGCGACTCGCTTCCGTTTTTTACTTCTCCTAGTGTCATGCTTGGTCTCCCAATTTCTGAAAGTGTATCACAAAAACAACTTGTAAGCCAAACAAAACACATGCATATATGTATGTACATATCCCATATAGCCGCATATCACAATTGTATTGTAGTGCATTTGACTGAATTGCACTTAGGCAAAGCCAATGAAAGCTATGTATGAATTAAGGCTGTCTCCTGACTTCAAATCAACTTTACATTTTAGATGCACATGATTTCTAATAAGGGACTAACTCGTTTATGTCACTGTTCTATGACTATGACGTCATTCCACTTTACACTTGTATGTGCATTCATACATACATACATACACGTCAACACGCTGAAAAAATACCCGTCGATAATATTAAGAATAACAAAGAATATGATTCTGCATTAACGTTCATTTTACTGGCAAACAATTTATTTATATTCTATTTATTTCTTATTTACAATTTAATTAGAATTTATTTATGTACACTTACGGCGGAGAAAGTTGTTGTACCTCGCGATGTCGACGATAACTGTTTCATCGATAACACCTCCGCCCAAACGATGTGTGAACAGCCCTTAGCAATTCAAAATGAATTGAATAAAAAATTCAAGAAAAACCGTGATATGAAATAAGTAACAATAACTGAAACATATATAAGTTTAATTGCTCGACACTTGTAATGAACGAGAATTTAAAAAAAAAATGTTTTGCGTTTTGTAGAATATACAGTTTTTATGTACGGGCCAAATTTATGATTTCGGGAATACCCTGTACTAAGCCTATAGGCAACCTTGCAACTCTAACAAAGCGCGGAACTAGATTCTGGAACTGGTTCCAAAGAACGAATTTCATAGAGGCAATCGCGCACGTGTTTGTGTCTGTTGATTTAAATTTGAATCTAACACGTTTTATACCTTTTAATTTTCAATGGCATTTGGAAGACCCCGTGGAGGCGGCGGCGGCGGAGGCAGAGGATTTCGTGGCGGTGGTGGTAGAGGTGGTGGCGGCGGAGGAGGCTTTGGAGGTGGCGGCGGAGGAAGAGGTTTTCGTAGTGGCGGTGGACGAGGAGGATTTGATCAAGGGCCGCCGGAGCGGGTCATTCCGATTGGCAACTTTGTTTACACATGCCAAAATGATCTTGTTTGCAAAGTGGACATCGACGATGTACCATACTTCAATGCACCCATATTCTTGGAGAACAAAGAGCAAGTTGGCAAAATCGACGAAATCTTTGGCACTGTTCGTGACTATTCAGTCTCTATAAAGCTGTCCGAAAATGTTTATGCAAACAGTTTTAAGCCCCAGCAAAAGCTCTTCATTGATCCCGGCAAGCTGCTGCCGATTTCAAGATTTTTGCCAAAACCTCCGCAGCCCAAGGGCGCCAAGAAAAAGGGTGGCGTAAATAATCGTGGTGGCATAGGTAACTATTAAGTAATTTTCCATTTTGTGTTAGCAATTAATCATATTTTTCTCTATTAAGGTGGTGGTCGCGGAGGCGGGGGTGGCTTTAACCGAGGAGGATCGGGTAAGACATTATTGAATTGAGCTCTGAAGATAAAACTATTTCATAAAACATATTTTTTAGGCGGCGGTCGTGGAGGCGGCTTCAATCGAGGTGGTTCGGGTAAGAAGTTTCTGCCTTGCAGTCGAAATCCGTTTACAACTAAATGAAATATTTTTTAGGTGGACGTGGTGGCGGCGGAAACTTCCGAGGAGGCGGCGGTCGTGGAGGCGGTAACTTTAACAAAGGTCGCGGCGGAAATGGGGGTGGCGGTCGCGGACGTTGGTAGTTTGATAATAATATTAGCAGCGTTAATTATTATCCATAGAAATATAAGACAGTAGGTACGTTGGTTTGTAAATTAGTGGAGCTCAATTCCATTGATATATGAACAATTTTAGTTTGCAGTTAACAAGGAGTCGACGCATGTAGTTATAACGGAGATGACATTTTGAAATCCTATCCTACGTTTGTAATACAATTTTTGTAAAATAAACCATTAACTTCTAAAAACAGACATAAAATAGCAACCCTTAACAACCTGAGTTTTTTTATATACATATCGAACAGCAAAGGTTATTAAGACTTCCAGATACTCTAAAACTATAACATGATAATAATATAATAATAATGCACACAAACAAAAGTTTATCTTTCAGTTTTGGGTCCTGGTAGAGTGTTCTGTACAAATGGTTTCATTCGCTATTATCGATTGAATTTATTAACAAACCAAATCTTCGACTGTATGGGTATGCGTGCCGTGCTTTGCTTAGGGAATGATGGAAGAAGAGAAAATTGTAGTAAAAAGAGAAATAATTTAAATGTTTTGTTTGTGTAATGATGAATTGAGTTGCGGGGAAAGAAATTTCAAAATGTCCAAATATTATTGCCAATGACTGCAAGGGTACCAAAACTTCGGCATTGCCGAAGTAAGCTTTTTTGATATTTTTATACCATGAAATGGTATATTAAAGTCGCCAAAATGTATGTAACACGCAGAAGGAAGCTTTTCCGACCCCATAAAGTATACATATATATTCTTGATCAGTATCAACAGCCGAGTCGATCTAGCCATGTCCGTCTGTCCGTCCGTATGAACGCGTAGATCTCGGAGACTATAAGAGATAGAGCCACCAAATTTGGTATGTAGGCTCATGTAGTATGTAGATTGATCAAGTTTATTTCAAATTTTTGCCATTCAAAAAAACGTTTATCTCAAAAACAATTGCAGCTAGAGACACCATATTTGGTATGTATATTTGCATAGTAAATGTGCAAATTTTGTATGTATAAATTTTTGCCACGCCCCTTTTCGGCGCCGAAATTTGAAAAACTCGATTATCAAAATCGGACAAAAAATAGCTAAGTTGCATATAAACGTTTTTCCATAAGGCCGGAGTTGGCCGTTGGCGGGTGGGGGCGCTCATATGCATAAGTGAGCGAGATATTAAGATATGCTTGTAAAAAGCATGTGAACAGATTTTTTTTAAAATAGGCAAATGCATTTGTTATTGCAAATTTGAAATATTTGTTTTATTGGTGTATGGTATACCTAAGTCGGCGAGACGATTTACTTACTTCATTAACATTGCTTCGTTAAAGTTGAATTAAAGAAGTCCAGTATTTTAGGATTGTGCACGGGTGTTGCCGTCAGGCAATGTCCACTAATTAGGATCTGTTCGCTGCAGCCCAATAGTTGGGTTTGTTGTTGTTGGGTCTGTTGCACCGAGGTGTACATTTAATTTACTTGTATTTTTTTTCATTTTGGCTCGTAATTATCTAAGCGAATAGGTCGCAAGACTAAAATAATCTAGTGCGATGGGAGAGCCACCATGTGAAACTTAGCAACCTTTGGATTGTGTATAAAACATTGGAAGACTTCTTTGACCATTCATATTGTGTTCAGACTATATTATAGTATCCCGAATTCCATGGTAAACATCACTGTAAAAGAAGTTCCATGTTACCAGCGTTTGGTCCCCTGTAGAAAATTTGAATTTAACGGATGCAATTATTATACCCACTTTGACAGAGTTCAACTTTGTTTAATTTGGTGCATCGTATAGAGAAGTTGATGACTTATTTAATTTAAAATAATCTCACACTGTTACGAATTGTTTAAATAGTTGTGAGTGATATTTTCTTATGATAATTCCAATAACTCACTATATTATATGACAATAATAATAATAATTTGTGTTAGTACGATATCTGAATTAGCATAAGAAACATTTTTAAGTTTCCCAGCAGATTGTTTCATAAGGCTAAAACGTCACAAATGATTATTAAAAGTTAAGTTTGGTAACAATATGCGCAAAAACCAAATTATGAATAAAGCTTTTATTGAACTGAACCGTATTTGATTTAGGCACCTTTCATAAAAACTACATTCGATCGTTTTGGTTTGCAACGATCAACTAGTTTTCAGCTACCATTCAGTGCGATTTCGTTGTTGAGACTGGGAGGTGGTGTTCAGCGATTGGTCGATTGCATTTATCCGCAGACAGTAAACGGGTTCGACGGTTCACTTGAACATTAATCCAATAATAATGAATCCATTATCTTATACCATTACGACTCTTTGGATCATTGGCCTTGGAATAAGTTTGGCTTGGCTAACCGAGGGCACATTGGTTGAGAAAAACTTTGATGACATTTTCCCACATCGTCTAGGATTGACATCCGAGCGAGGATACCCCCAACGGTCTCTCTTCACGGTTGTAAATGAATGGAAATACTTAGACTTTGAGTATCCAACCTTCGTCAAAAGGCAACGTGCAATATCGAATGGGTATATTTCGAAAATATTATAAAATAATTTACAAAATTTAATGGTTTTCTCGTACAACAAGTTAAAATCGAAAAAGGCTTCAACTTGGCCATTTGTGTCTCACATGTGTACATATACAAATATATGTGTATATATATATATATATACATACATACATGCATATATATGTATGTAAGTATGTGTACATTCATGGTGGTAAATGGTACTGGCCTTGTCTTGCTGTAGTTGTGCGTGCTGCTCACATTATAGTTTCGTTTTATTCCCATTCAATTTACAGCGAATTCGTACCGAAAAATAACTTGCCCTTAGGCATTGATGTGTATCGAAATCGACTCTTTATAACGACACCGCGTTGGCGTGATGGTGTTCCTGCCAGTCTGAGTACTGTGCCGTATCCGGCAATAGAGACGTCTCCAAATTTACAACCATACCCTAACTGGGAGGCGCATGGAGATCCCTTCAACCCAGATTGTTCGAAGCTTATCTCCGTCTACCGGACTGCAATAGATTCATGCCAACGCCTCTGGCTCATCGACTCCGGTATTGTAAATGCCACAATCAGCCTTCGACAAATATGTCCCCCGAAAATAGTTGCCTTTGATTTGACTACTGACCAAATGGTTGTTAGCTACACTCTACCTCCTTCCCAGATCAAAGAGGAATCCTTGCACTCTAACATCGTGGTAGAAGTGCGCGATAGCTGCGAAGACACACACGCTCTTGTCACCGATGTCTGGCGGTTTGGCATTGTTGTCTACAGCTTTAAAAAAAATAGAAGTTGGCGTGTAACCAATTTTAACTTTTCACCTAACCCAGTTGCAGCGGACTTCAAAGTCTATGGGCTGAACTTTCAATGGCTAGATGGAGTTTTTGGAATGAGCTTGTCATTCGATCCGATAAGTAGACAACGTGTGCTGTACTTCCACCCTATGGCTAGCTTTAAGGTGGGTTAATTTCGATATTTTATACATATTTATTACATATATTACGTTTGTAGGAATTCATGGTGTCCACCGATCTTCTGTTGAATGAGTCCTTATGGGTGAATGGGACTCAGGATGTGGCCCAATATTTTTTTCCTATCGGCGATCGTGGTTTCAATGGGCAATCCTCAACATCTGGAATTGCGCGTAATGGCGTAATGTTTTACACACAAGTTCATCGGGACAACATCGGATGCTGGGACACTGCTAAGCCCTACATACGGTCCAACCTGGGATTACTCCTTGAAACGCAAAACTCTTCTACTGTAATTCAGTTCCCAAATGACTTAAAGGTCGACAACGAGGAAGATCAAGGTGTTTGGATAATGAGCAATCGCCTTCCCATTTACTTATACAGTCAGCTTGATTATAGCGATATTAATTTCCGAATTCTGAGAACTGGAGCCGCCCCACAGGGTGGCCTTCCAGCCATATGCGATCCAAACAACAAGATCATAAGCCAATCATCAAAATCAGCGATTGTTTCGATAGAAGAGGGACAATGCTATTAGAGAATAAACAAATAAAATGTATTCATAAGACTGAATCGTTAATAGGGTTCGGATTTATGAATAGGCTTTTATACCTAAAATCCTTTTTCACTTTCAACAGAACTCTTCACATCCCAGATTAGACATTTTGTCTATAATTATAGTCATTGGTCGAGGCAAAGATAAGTCACTTATGCATGAGAAGTCATGAAATCAGATACATTCATATATTTGCTCAAGCAGCTGCTACTTTTAAAATCTGTAAGTACATATGTCGATTAGACTTCGATGAAAGTAGACAGCTTTGCTCTACTTTCACCGTATTGACAGTATTTTTTGTATTAGGTACACAAGTAAAATATATATTAAGACGTTTTTTTGACTTTAGTTCTGATTTTTTTGGCTTCCAAATAATTTAATGCAATAATTTTTTCTCTAATTTGTTGGTTACTGTATTTAGATGATGAACTGTAAAAATGGTCTTCATAGTTTAATCCGTTTTTTTCACAGGTGTATTTGAACAAAGAAAAATCCGTTTTTTGGGGGGCATATATTTCTTATATATCTTAAATATTAAAGATAGAAGTATGAACTCTTTGAAGAAGTTGTAGATCTAGCAAAAATAAGATAAACTGCATACGGCTATAATGCCGACCCCATACAGTAGTGTAGTGCCGATTTCGGTATATCACGCACCAAATGAAACATGCATGAAACAAACATGAATTTACGTTACAGTGTCTTTTATAAAGAACTTAATTTTAATTATTGAAGCGTGGCTAGAATTAACCTGCGCACACAACGCTAATCTACAAAATAACCGGAATCCCGAGGCAAAGTTTGCAGATCCCTTCAAAGTACACGCCCTCAATTGGAAGGCTATTGGAATAATACTTGGTAATTAGTCGCATCGGTTCACTTCCCTAGAGACCGGCAATCGAAAAGCCTACTTTATTGAGAAAATTCTCACAATCACTAGAAATAAAGAAAAATCTTAATCTGGTGTTATATGGTTAGATTACGACCTTTTTGAAATTTATGTCAAACCTTGCATTTAAGCCGCCTCGAGGTCAATATTCCAAAAGTTCCAATTCTCAACTAGTTTTAGCGTTGAAGACATGGTATGGCTAGTGTAATTCCGGAGTTCTTTAGCAAATAGCTGTACATCCTGCTCACCTTGTTGTGAGCATTTTTATAGATTGACCTCGAGCCGGATTAAAATGCAAGGTTTGAAAAATCTTAATATGCAAATTGTTGTGAAAACAAAACTTATTCATAATATATAATATATTTTTTGAATGAATTAAACATCAAACGACACGCACTGCAAGGGTATATGGTATTTATTTGCACTTTTATAAATTGAGATACATATGTACATACATGCATACATTGTTTCCATAAAATGTAAGTATGTCACACAGGTTTTTTCTAAGTTATACTGAAATTCAATGTATCCACGTATAGGGAATCTGAACGTTTGGATCACATCTACATATGTACACATCTCGTTCGGGATGTTCCTGTCCGTTTTATAATAAATATATGTTCCTTGTGCATACAAATGTATGTCAAATAGTTTATGTACTTTTTTGATAAAAGATTATGTGTAATTACTAAGACAGCAACGTAGTTTATCTCGTTTGTTTGCTTACATGCTTGCTAAGAGCTCATTTCTGTAGTATATTATCTTTAAATTTTTTTTTGAAATCTTAAGAATCGACTTCAGCCTTGAACCCCATTTACCTTCTGCTTTGCTTACCTTCATAGGTTTGGCGCGTGACGCTCTTATAATCACAAATGCTTATGTAATGTTTGTGATAACATGTGCATACATATGTATATTTATACATGGGTTACAGATACATGCATATCCAAATTTCAATCCATTGGATCGTCGAAAACATAACCGATTTTCTGTAGGGTGTACAGACAAGCACAAGTCCTAACTGCTCTTTGTTTTTGTTCTACAATTTTATCTTTCAGCTTTGCTTAGCAGTCTATGGACATACATACATATGTACATATGTAAATAAATTTGTACGTATGTATCTGTAAGTACATAGTATATACGAGATATCTGTATCTTTTGACAGTGTCTGCGGATGATTGTAGAAAGGCTGATCACTAAAGAATCATTCATAGTGCTTGCGCTGCACGCTTTTGTAACGGGCTAAATACTGCGCTCCGGGTTTTACTTCCGTTCGCCGCAAAATGCGATCGTCAACGCAGTGTACCGTAATTAATTTAATATTATTGATCGTCGTTGTCGTCGTCTTTCACAAACCCGGTGAAACCCTGGCAGATGGTGAGTGTTCAATTAAGACTACAATTGAGAAATAGAATTTTAGCGTTCTCAAAACTAGTTAAGAAAGGCAGAGAAATAAATCATTCCAGCGATAACAATGTTAATTTTTAGAAGAGAAAATTTCCGACTACATACGGAGATGCTGCATCAGTGGCCTTCGACAAGCGCGTACGGCGAATTCCTGTGAAAACGTCTCGGAGGTCAATAGCATTCCTGCTCTCTGGCTTGGATTGTGCCACTCAACTTTCGAGGTTTGCTGCTCCCGCGAGGTTGATCACTTGAGTTGTGAACTGGGTCGCTTGGCTGCAATAGAGGGCACACGTTGTAATAAATTCCCCGCAGCTAACTCAAGCTCAACGACCGGAGCATATGCTGACTGCTGTCGTGCCTGCCAAGTCGGATTGGCTGTCAAGGCTAGTCAACAAAATTGCAGAGACCCGTTATTCTCCTTCCTTTCGGCTATTGAGTCATATCGCCTCTGTTGCGACGACGTTGAGAGCTACTTTCCCAATTACTCCGGGTCCAAGCACAGGCATCACGATGAGAACATTGTTATTGATGATGACTCCAATAACTCCGACAATGACGACGAAGAGGAAGAGGATCTGGAGATAGAAAAGAAAACCCCAGGAGAGACTCCAGATGCTGAAAGTGGAGAAACAGCAGATGGAACAATAGTTCTCACTGGCGATAATAATGACATTTGTGGTGAAATTCCGAATCTCTGCGCACAAATCTGTGAGAACACGGTTGAAGCCTACGAATGCAAGTGCCATCCAGGATTTCAATTGGATGAAAATAACGTTACATGTTCGGCTATATCTGAGAAGAAAACTTTATGTCCCAACGGATATCGCCTGGATGGAATACAGGGCAAATGCGTTGATATAGACGAGTGTAAGGAGCAGTTGCATGAGTGCAAAACAACGCAATATTGTCACAACACAATTGGCGGATATCATTGCCTCAATGTGAAGACAAACGAATGTTCCTCTGGTTACCACTTCGATGAAAAATCTGAAGAATGTGAAGGTGGGAAATTTGTTTTTTTATTTTAGCCTTTTATTGGTTTCTCCACTTCGTAGATGACAACGAGTGCGAGCAATCGCCCTCACCATGTGATGCTGGTCAGGAATGCACCAACTATCCTGGCGGGTACAAATGCATCAAAAGTTTACTACCCTCTCCGAGTACTTTAGACAGCAGCCAGTGTGGTAGTGGCTTTTACTTAAAGGACGACGGGAGCTGTGTTGATATTGATGAATGTGCGCAAAACACGACCAATAACTGTCATATCCATTTGCATAAGGAATGTAGAAATACGTTGGGCAGCTTTTTCTGCCACTGCCAGGCTGGCTACAGTCTGGATGTCACCCAAGATCGATGTGTCGGTATGTCTATTTGCCAATCCAATATTGATCGATAGCGTTCAATAGTTCGCACCTTGCAGATATTAACGAGTGTTCCATTAACAATCACAACTGTCTGCCAACTCAGAGATGTGATAACACGATCGGATCATACATTTGCACGGTACGAATTAATTCCTTAATTTATCGGTTGCTAGTTTTCCTACATGTACATGTATCAATTACTTTATAGCGGCTCCAAAGCTGTGGTACGGGCTATACGTTAAACGCTGAAACTGGAATTTGCGACGGTATGCTAGTGTTCCTTTAGTTTCTTAATCACTTACAATTATCATTTTTCTTTCATGCAGATGACGATGAGTGCTCCTTGGGAACCCATAACTGTCCAGTGAGCTACGACTGCTACAATACCAAGGGCTCATTTCGATGTCATAGAAAAACGACAACCAGCACCACAACCACGACGACAACAACATCTACCACAATCCGGCCGCCGCTTGTTGAGAAATCACCTAACCCGCGCTACCCATATGGAGGGTTGACCTCTCGCCAGCGACTACCATGTGCAACAGGGTTTAACCGAAACCACCTTGGGGCTTGTGTTGGTAAATATGAAATGGGATCATTGAATTTTCGATACTCCGCTAGCGTGTTGGATTTTCTCAGATATCAATGAGTGCTATGAAAGAGAACCATGTGGCAGCCACGAGCGTTGCATAAATACCAATGGCCACTACAGATGCGAGAGCCTACTGCAGTGTTCCGGGGGCTACAAATCGACACCCGACGGAACATCCTGTATCGGTGAGTGGGATTCGCATATCACACCAATGCAATTTTAACAATTCCCATTGAAAAATAGACATTGACGAGTGCGAGACGGGAGAGCACAATTGTGGCGACACACAAAAATGCCTTAATCGCAATGGAGGCTATATCTGCGCTTGTCATACGGGTCATCAAATGTCCCGTCTATCCAACGGTGTCGATAGCTGTGTCGACATCAACGAATGTACATCCGCACAGCGTGTATGTCCTTCCAATGCAAACTGCTTTAACACTATAGGTGATTTACAACTGGAGACATGAAAAGAAAGCCAAAATAATATTTGCAACTCATAGGTTCCTATTACTGCGAATGTAAGTCTGGATTCGAGAAGAAGACTGACAATAGTCAGGCTTCTGGCGACTCTACAGCTCAATGCTTCGATGTTGATGAGTGTGAAGCTATTCCTGGCCTTTGCCAACAGAAGTGCGTCAACTTTTGGGGTGGCTACCGTTGCTCCTGCCACATGGGATATCAACTGGGACAAGACAATCGCACGTGCAACGACATAGACGAATGCGAAGTGCACAAGGACTACAAGCTATGCATGGGGTACATCAAAGAATTAGAGGATCGAGTTAGTCAATGCTAATCTTTTTACTCGGTACTATTGCAGCTCTTGTGTCAACACTGCTGGATCTTATCAGTGCTCGTGTCCACGTGGATACACCTTGACAGCAGACGAAAAAACTTGCCGCGACGTTGATGAATGTGAGGGCAGCACCGAAAATCATGTGTGCACCGGTCGGGTAAGTCATTTGGGTATATATATTTATACACCTAGTACTATGTATGTAAACGGCCTATTTTATGCTTCAAGCATGATATATGTACAAATATACGCGGAAGCTTCAAATGCACAACCATCAACTGTCCTTATGGATATATGAACGATCCGGAACAGAAGAAGTAAGATAAGCGTAAACTATTAAACTTTATGCCCAGCAATTCCCCAATTTCTTGCTAATTCATATTCACAGCAGGTGCAGACAAAAGGCAACATACTGTGAAGGAGAAGACTGCTACACAAAGCCTTCTGCGTACACCTATAATTTCATTACGTTTGTATCCAAATTAATGGTTCCTCCAGATGGGCGCACTATATTCACTTTGCGTGGGCCCATATGGTACAACAACATTGAATTCGACCTTAAGATAGTGCGAATTCAAGCCGCCCCCAACATTGAAAGGGCAACCGAAAGTCATTTTGAGTAAGTGTCAACTGTTGGTTGAATTCCTTCCAATAGAATCATTTTTTACACTTGTGTACTTGCAGTACTTTGAAGAGCAATAACCAAGTGAATCTCCTGTTGAAAAGGGCTTTGGACGGTCCGCAGGATATTGAGCTTGAGTTGAGCATGACGGTTTTCACAACGAATGCAATGCCCCGAGGAAAAAGCGTTGCCAAATTGTTTCTCTTTGTATCACAATACACTTTCTAAAGGGCCTACCTGTGTATCTTAATAATATTACGAGTCGAAGAACAAAAATTCTTTATTGGTTCCTTTCGCAAAGATTGGCCACAAAATGTTTTGTTGAATTTTGTATTCTTAATTTAAAATATGTGATGGATGAATACCTTAAAAGCCTATTCAAGAAAAAATTCATTTGTTGTGTAAATTAATTTTATAACCGAGGGGTGTTTTTTTTTCGGGTGTATGGAGGAGTTAACCAGGGCCGCAGAGAGGAATCAGGGCCCGGGGGCCCATGTTCGGGCCCCCTACTTCCCTTCAAATAAATCTGCTATTTTCGACGCGGGCCCCACCGCACCTATAATTTTTAAATATTAAATATTTTAAATATTTTAAATATTAATTTTGGGCATTTGCTTTGTTGATCAAATTTACTGTTTTTGATCGATCGTTCCTATGAAATCCAAACCAACTATACAATATTCGTTATATATACAGCTGTGTTCAGAAAAATAGGAATGCATACTAGTATGACACTTACAGCACTTTTTTGACAAAGTGTGACCATTTACTTAAACATGTGCTCACAAGATTTGAAGAATGATGTGTAAAGGACAAAATAGCGAAAAATTTTTGACATTCTGGCGTTTCCTTTTCTTTTTTTCAATGATTTTCAACACAAGCATCAAAAGTTGCTTGTTCAGTAAAATAGGAACGCAAAGTTGAAACCTTTACAAAAGTTAAAAAAAGTGAATTCAAATATAAAAAAGTTATCATTGCTAAGTTTTATTTGTTGGTAATCCTGTAGATTATAAAATTTATTACAAAAGTAATAGATTATCGTTTTCAGTGGGTAGAGGAAAACATTGCTCGGTCGAGATGAGGAATCTTATAATTCGCCTTAAAAATCAGGGTAAAACATACAAGGAAACTAAAAATATTGTTGGGTGCAGCACCATAGTGGCATTTAACGCTTTTCATTTTGAAAAAAAAACCGGAAAATCGCGGTACAAAACGTAAAACGACACCAAACGAGGACAGACGAATCGTTCGATTGAGTAAAAAAAAACCCTTAGGATCCTCAAATTTCATCATAACTGATTTGAAACTGTCTGTGAGTGATGTTACAATTCGGCGTAGACTGATTGAGCAGAATTTAAAAGCCCGATATCCCAGAAAGGTCCCATTACTAACCCTAAAGCACCTGGATGCGAGATTTTATTTGCCAAGTCGCATGTGGCGCAATATACTCTGGACTGATGAGAGCAAAATTGTTCTATTTGGTGGAACAGGCTCTAGAGTAAGTTCGTCGACCACCAAATCAAGAATAGAACCCAAGGTTTACAAGAAAAACGATTAAGCATGGACGCCTTAAAATTATGATTTGGGCTTGTTTTTCCTGTAGGCCCTATTCATCAAATAGAAGACATAATGGATGAAAATGTTTATGTCAATATTTTGAAAAACATTATGCTACCATATGCTTCTTGGGAGATGCCGCTGAATTGGACATTTCAGCAGGATAATGACCCCAAACACACTAGCAAGTTGGCAAAAAATTATTTCTTATCGGAGAAAATAGATGTTATGGGGTGGCCTGCTCAATCGCCGGACCTTAATCCAATTGAATACCTATAGGGAGATATCAAGAGACATGTGGCAAATGTTAATCCATCAAACAAAGCACAATTTTGGCAGGCAGTTCAAGAAGTATAGGGCAAAATATCTGTGCAGCGTTGTCAGGAACTTATGGATTCCATGCCACGTCGTTGCCGCGCAGTTTTAAATAATAAGGGTTATACAACAAAATACTAATATAACCAATAATATTAACCGGCTTTTAATGAAGTTCCTGTTATTTTCTTTAACGTTTAAGTTGGCATTCCTATTTTTCTGAACAGACGAATTTATTAGTTTAGTTAGTTTTTGAGCCAGGGAAGGCAAACAAATATGAATTATTATCCAAAAAATGTGTAGTATTATGAGAAATATATACAAATTCTTATTTTCATTTATTTTTGCAGCTATTTTACTTTTTTTTTGTTTTTTTTCTCCCGTTTCTGTGCAAGACAACTACATTCCTATTTTTCTGAACACAGCTGTAGCTCATATGCAAAGATTGTTCTCTGCTTGTAGTCTTAAATGCCATTGAGTTCGCGTTGATCCAGACGGACGAACGTGTAAATTACATTTCATTTTGGTATTGTTCAGACATGTTATTGTTAGATTTTCAATTTGAGGCAAAAATTAAGCTGTCAATTTAGCTTTTTGGTAACAAGAGCATGAGTTTAATAGAAATTTCAACTTTTCCATTAATTAACGGCATGTAGTAATTTTAACACACCAGCAGATCGAAGTAAACCAATTTTTGTTAACTATAATTTTAGTCGAATATATTGGATAGATTAATCAATATGTTTAATATATTAACAATTGGTATGCACCACCTACTAGCAAGTTTTTGATACATTTGAACTTAATGTTAAATACAAATTACCCAGAGAAATGACATGCGTATTATTGTTCCACCCAATCGTTGCTGGAGGCCGTATTTATCCGAATGTCTGAACAGTTATTGCCTAAATCACAATCATCGACAAACTCAACATGGGTAAATGGAAAGTGGCCTTTGCGTCCTTTCAGCTCGCCCTCCCATTGTCCATTGATGTTAGTTTTAGTGACCTTAATAATGTCACCTATCTCCAGCTTCAATGCAGTCTTGTCGTAGGCATTTGGAACCCTTGACTGTTTTACCCGAGCGTAAGCCGGCAATTTACGCTAATAAAGGAATTGGAAAATTACAAATTTTACTCAAAAATTTCAGGATTATCTGAATTACTTACATTTAAATCTGTTCTTTTCAAAGTACTGGTAGTCGAGCTGGAAGGTACCATGGGCTGTTCGGAGCTGCCGCTAGACAATAAATTACAACGCGTAGAGCTGCCTCCTAGAATTCCATTATCAAAGCCATCTTCCTCAATTACGTCTTCATACTGTCAAGAAACAAAAAGATTTTATTCAATATTATTAGACTTGTATTAATAATCATTAACCATTTAAACGTAATGCACAATCATCTATGCTCTGCCAATTTTCGTTAAATTAAGCAAATATATCTTATTTCGATATATACTCTGGCATTATCTAAACGTCTGTGCGATTAAAAACGCAATAGATCATATCAGTTAAAAGTATACCACTCTAGACGACTTTGTTTCTAAAAGCACAAGTTTCATTGACATGTATTTATCTTGGTTTCTTAATGAAACAGTCAAATTTGTAATTGTTAAAAATATTAAATATAATTACTTATACTTAGGTATTAAGTATATATCCCAAGAAAACAGCTTAAAATTTATATTTGGTTCAACATACAAATAATGTGACCACTATGAATTGGAACTAACAATTTTCCTTAAATAATTTGAAAAGCTTAATTCGTCCGCGTCGAAGTTTGTATACCCTTGCAAGTTTTAAAAGTGAAAAAACGTTTTGTCTAAAAAGTAGAATTTCCACATAAGAACGGCCTATAATCTTAGGCTTTATCTCGCCATTTCATTGTATGTTTAAGTGACGTGTATATAGTAAAAGCCATCCGATCTTGATGAAATTTGGCATAGTCATTAATTGTCATTAAACTGAACATAGCTGCCATAGAAATCACCGATCAAAAAGCCTGCCCTACTGAGAAATGTCGTTAAATAAAACTTGTTCAACTCGCACTACGAGTTAGCATCCTTGTAATTTTTTACTCGGAATTTAATTCGTAGCACTAATAAGCTAAACTTGTTGACACCACAAAGATAAAGTTCACATAAGGAAGGCAAACTGATTCGCGACGATACCATGGACCAGACGGTGTCGCCAAAATGTACATACATATGTAACAGACAGAAGAAAAGTTTTCCAACCGCATACCCCATACAGTGTATTTTTTTAACTTTCAGAATGATTCACATCAAACAGAAATAAGGATTAGAAAGGTCGAATACGATTGCTCGCAAAAGATTTTAACAAGCACAATAATGTGGGGATTTATGTCTACAAAAGGTGTTAGAGAGCTGCAGTAAATGAATGGCACTACAGAATAATACAGAATTTTTCTACAAAACAACGAAATTCCATTAACACCAATAATACCACATAATAATAAAAATTGGATTCAGGAGAATAACATTTATGTTTTATCTAGTCATTAAGCCCAGACATGAGTCAAAAACCAGAGAGCTAGGGTTAACTTTGACAGCGTCAAAGTTTGTATGCCCTTTCAACTTTTTTGATAACTCTTTCCTTACCTATAGCCATCAAGTGGAAAAACGTTTTACCTAAAAAGGCTAATGGTTGAGAATGTTTCTTTTAAATCAATCGCGTCAAAAGTAACGAAGTTATTGAGAAAAGTCTCTGTTTTTGACCGATCGTTCATATGGGAGCTATATGATATAGTCACTCGATCTTTATCAAATTTGGCATAGCCGTTTATAGGTAATAGACTGACCGATATTAAATTTCACGACAATAGCTTAGAAAATAAGTTATTAAGTTATTGAGAAAAGTCTCTATTCACTGATTGCCGTTTGTATGGGAGTTATATGATATAGTGGTCCGATCCGGCCGAATCAGATATATATAAACTATGTAGTATATTCAAGCCTACATGCAAAGCTCTAACGGTCTAGGAGGAGTTCGCGTCGATCCAAACGGACGGGCATGGCTATTTGAAGTCGTCTCGTCGTGCTGATCAAGAATATATATACTTTATATGTCGGAGATGCTTCCTACTATGTGTTGTACACTTCTGACCAAAATTAATATAACGTTTTGCAAGGGTATAAAAAATAAAACAATTTGGATTTAATGAAAGAACAAGGAAAGGAAAGCATAGTAATGGATACACTTTTTTTCTGGTTTTCAGGTAATTTCAAAAAATAAATATTTAGTGTTTCTTCAATATAAGCCTGGACCTGATCAATGCGGTAGACCTAAGCCTTTTACATTTAATTAAATTTGTTTCCATTAAATTGTATAATATTCAGTTCAGACAATGAAAAGGACTCTTATAATGTACGCAGGCATTAAAAAATTGGTTTAAATTTTAAACATACCCTTTGTACATAGGGGACCGGTATTTGTCCAACTTGGCCTGAAGAATTACGGGCTGTCCACCACTGATCTTCGTCTTTTCGGATTACAGTAAGAACCTCGCCCCTTTGAAAGGGCAAGTCGTCCTGGTCCTGCAAATAGAAACTTTTATAGAAACTGTTTGTACTTACAAATGGAAACCATTAGGTGCTTACGCTTCCAACGAAATCAAATTTTCCTATCACTTTTTCCACCTTCTTCTGTGCAGGCCGCCTTAGCGGAGTGGTATCCAAATAGTGCAGTGTATAAAACGTCAATAGTCGCGGTAGATTCTCAAAAGATTGATCCCCAATACGATAAACGATTTGGTCCTGCTGCTGCACTTTGTTAATGATATAATTGCTGACCTTGGTGTCTTCCCTGAATAAAAAGATACATTAGACGTGCTGGGGATTTTTAAATAACCAGAATACTCACCTAACACACAGAACATAGTCTCCAACTATTGAGTTGCTATCACGGACCAAGAAAACTCCCCGCTCACGTTCGTTCATTAACACTTCAGTGGCATCTTGTCGGGACATGGAGCCAAAGTACCAGCTAAAACATTGAGATGAGACTATTGTTAATAACCCTATACATCTGGAACAGACGAAATCAAGTGCCAAAAAATACTGAAGCTACCTAAAAGTAGCTCTAAATTCTTCACATTGAAGTTAAAATCGCACGACAGGCGTTGGCCAATCTACTAGATACTCCTTAGGATAGGTAGATGGAACTATCGGGCTAAGTTTTATTGTAGATATTTAGATTTTGGTTTATGACATATGCTTGTTGGCACAGGAATTGTGCATACATAAGGTCAATTTTAAATTGGCATATATATGTACATACCAGTACCTGTAGGTATGCATGTGTGTACATACATATGCATGCATGTATGTACATACAAATGTATATACTGAAGACCTATTTGGTGTAGGCGTCCAGCAACTCAAAACGTACTGCCGTTAAGTTGACTCACCTGCTCCTGTCGGACACATCAAAGGTATCCATTTTATAGTTGGAAGTTGTTGTGAATTTAAGTCCAAATCCAAGTCCAGGTCAGGTCAGCATGACACACATGCAAGCGGTTGCTCTGAAGCATCAACCCAACTCCTTGCAAAACGGATTTAGTTATAAACGATTCCTTAAATATTTTGTTTTCCGGTCATTCTGCTGTACGCCAATTAAAAAATATTAAATTTTCTTTTTTCTTTTTGTTTACGGATACAAGAATTGTAAAAACAATCGATGCTATATCGATAACCTTGCAATCGAGTACCTTCGCTAATTGTCGATTGTTTGTGTTGTTTCGGGCATAGGGCTGCCATAACTAACTCGGTTATCTTACAATTAATCAATTTGTTCATACACATTATTTTAAATATTACGCTACAAAGGACAGTTGCAGCCCACCGCCCTTACGTTAAATAAGTTTTGACATCGAAATTCGAAAACAGATAAAATGGCGAACAAACTTGATTAATACATGAAAATTTGTGTTTTAACCTGAATGAAAGTAATGAGGAGCTATTGTAAAGCAAGAGCTGATTGTTCATCACTAATCCAAAGCACAAAAAAAATGTGTACAAATCACACCAACAATAGCGAGAAATCCAGCCTTATTACATATTGGCTAATTTTTCAACACTTAAAATTGTAGAACGCTTGTGTTAACAGCCTATTCCCATACGCTACCATTTTCTATGCTTGGTTGGAAAAGTCTACTTTTCGAACGTCATAAATTCAAATTTTCAAAAAAAAAAAAAAAAAAAAAAAAAAAAAAAATAGCCAATTACTTGCGTCGTGTGTGAAGTTGTGAAATTTATCAGAAAACACAAAAATGAATTCAAGTGTATGTCATGCTCATCTGAAAGTATTACAATGTTATATTGTATCAGATCGATGCTAGACTCACGGCTTGGAAAAGAATCAGCTTATACTCAATGAATGTGTCCAAGGAGCTTCCCAAACATTGGATATTGTAGACGGCTAAAATAATTTGGAACATCATGAACTACTAGAGTAAAACATGCCAAACGGTGATTAAATTATGGGAGGCAATAATCAAAATCTGGGTTTTGGATTTTTATGTAGATCACTCTTTGTTTGATAAAGCTCAAAGAAAAAAGTGAGATTTGGCAGCTCAACTACATATGTATGCTCTAGGGGAAAGATCACAGTGTGTTAGCTTATTATTGTAGACAACATCGTAATTGCATTTTGGGTCCCACACTACCTTCACTATACATCGATATAGTGCAAATTGGTTGTAACCCGGCCAGTTCGATTCCTTTTCAGAGTGTAACAACTATCAGTTGAAAACAAAATGAAGTAAGAAAGTCGCCTCGCTGTCTTCGGTATACCATGGACCAAGTGAATCAACTGTTTTATATTTGTAAAAGCAAAAGGTGTACATATATTAAACTATTTGTATCTTAAGCTCAAACACAAATCAGTTTGTTTAGCAGTGAGCATGGACGCGGGAATTAATAAAATCGTGGCCTTGAGAGAAAATGAAGTAAGTAAGTCGTCTCGCCGACTTAGGTATACCATACACCAGTAAAACAAATATTTCAAATTTGTAATAACAAATGCATTTGCTTATTTTAGAAGCATAGAAGCATATCTTAGTATCTCGCTCACTCATGCATATGAGCACCCCAGCGCTCCACCCGCTAACGGCCAACTCCGGCCTTATGGAATAACGTTTATATGCATAACTTGGCTATTTTTGATCAAATTTCGTATTTTGTTGGGTATTAGTATTAAATTTAAGTGTGCCAAATTTGATTGCACAAGGTAGAAAATTACGGGAGATAATCAAGTTTTTCAAATATCGGGGGCGGAAAGGGGCGTGGCAAAATCTTTATACATACAAAATGTGCGCATTTACTAAGCAAATATGCATACCAAATATGGTGTCTCTAGCTGCAATAGTTTTTGAGAAAAACGTTTTTTTTGAATTGCGGGGGCGGAAAGGGGCGTGGCAAAAATTTGAAACAAACTTGATCACTCTACATACTACACGAGCCTACATTCCAAATTTGGTGGCTCTATCTCTTATAGTCTCCGAGATCTACGCGTTCATACGGACGGACAGACGGACATGGCTAGATCGACTCGGCTGTTGATACTGATCAAGAATATATATACTTTATGGGGTCGGAAAAGCTTCCTTCTGCCTGTTACATACATTTTGGCGACTTTAATATACCATTTCACCCTATGGGTGTATGGTATAAAAAGCCCTGAAAAGAAAACATACCAATTGGATGAAGGAGTGGAATTCAAAGCGAGAGGAATTTTTTCAAAATTTCATGTAAAATTATTAAAAGAATTAAACGAAACTTCGACGGGGGATTTGAAAAACTTCCTTCGGATGGATAGTACCACCTACGAGGAGCTGTTGGGATTGGGAGGCTCTAAAATTGAGCGGATGGACACTCCCATGAGGGCTGCAATAACGCCAAATGAGAGGCTGTCAGCTACCTTGCGCTATTTAGCCACAGGTCAAAGCTTCGCTGACTTAAAATTTTTAACAGGAATATCTCCTCATAGCCTCAGTCGGATTGTTGTGGAAAGGTAAATAAATAACATTAAAATATTAATTAAAGTTTAATATAAGTTTAAGTTTTATTCATAATGCGAATCTGCAAATAGAACAGCGAAAGAATGATGCGAAACTTCAACAGTTTTTGGAATGACATTGGTTGAAGTGTATGGCAAAGACTGCGATGAAGCAGTGTGCGAACCTGATGGTGTGCTGCTTCGGTTAAATTGGGGCATAGGTGCTGTCCGGACCACTGGATGGTATACCGGTGCAGCATTTATGGTCAACACCCCCATTTGACCTTTAGCAAGAATTTGCTCAATGCTAAATTTGGCATATGTAAATCTGCTGCTCCGCCGACAGCTGCCTGAACGTTGCAGCCCAAGATTCTCCATACACTTCAGCATTGTCTTTCTTTTTGTTGCTAGCATTATCTAAATGCTGCACAGCTTTTTGGAGGAAAGAACTATTGTCGTTCTTCCTAAACTTCTTTGACAACTGGAATTGAAAGAACTAAAAATGTGTTAATTGTTATTTCAGCTTCCAACGAATGAGGATGATTGGAAAGATGTAGCATTTGATTTTGAAAGATAATGGAGTTTCATCAACTGCATACATATGTAGGTGCAATTCATGGAAAAAATGTACACATAAAAAAGCTCAATTGCTCGGGTTCTTTTTATTACAATTATAAAAAAAAACATTTAGCATTGTTCTGATGGCAATAGTAAATTCAAATTATGAATTTTTATGTGTGTAGAAGTCGGAGCGAATGGAAGGTCATCTGATTCGGGAGTATTTGCTCAATCCGAGTATAAAAGAAGATACGATGAGAAATCTTTGCATTTGCCAAAGTCGGAAACCAATCGTATGACTGAGTACGAGCACCCATATGTGTTGGTAAGGGACGATGCATTTCCTCTTTCAACAAACTTAATGAAGTCACTCAGTCGCCGTAACTTAACAAAAGAAGAGCTAATATTTAATTATCTTCTTTCAAGGGCTATCCGTGTTGTTGAAAACGCTTTTGTCATTTTAGCCAACAGATTTAGAGTGCTTTTAACTACAATATCTTTACAACCAGAAAAAGAATCTATTATTGTGCTATGTTGTTGTTATATGCACAATTATTTATTGAAGAAAAATTGCAGTATATCTTCGAGGCTCCATTGATTCTGACAATTTAGATGGCCCACACTGAACTGCGTCTGGATATTTCACAGCCTGCTAGAGGTAATTCTACGGAAAATGCCAAAAATATTCGCAATAAATTTTGTGAATATTTTAATACAAGTGGAGCAGTTGCTTGGCAAAATTATCGTTTTTAATATTTTATATTCTACTTAATAATAAAAATAAAAACAATAAAAATAAAATTTTGTTTACTTTTAATACTTACTTTTTACTGAATTCACTTTTTTTTCACAATGTCAACAGTGGCGCTTTCATATTTCATTCATTAGATTTTTGTTTTTATACTCCTCAGATTTATTTTGCCACAATGTGGGCTCATATCTAAAAGAATCAGTCTTTGATATATGTATATAGCGTGCGAAGGCTTATACAAACAAAACAAAGTGGAATTGCAGAGACCATGTGTTTCAGGATATTGGAACTGTGCAAGCTCCCGATTCGCAGGGAACTCTGTATAACACAAAGACCTAAAATTAAAGGCAACATCGATAATGTCTTAGATTCCAATTCTAGCGGCCGATACTGCTCAAGACATTTAAACCACCTAAGTCAATTTGCCCAAACACTTCATCTTTATGTTAGACTACTTTTGGAATAAATAATAAATTTTAAAACAAAGAAAATAATTTAAAAAGGAATTATTGCGATAAAAAAACAATTTCGGAATGTTGTCACTGCTTGTAACTGAAACAGTAAAGACGTTTACTCATTTTATACATATTCAAGCCAGGATTCAAAGGATTCCTTAAACACTTTGTTATCCTATTCTTCTTTTTGCCTTTGAAGACAACAAGTTTTAACACCTAAAACATTAAAAAACACAATGTAAATGCTTTCACAAGTTCCAAGGCTAATTTTCGAGTAAAAAAATATTTCGTTTTTAATTAGGAGCTCTAGATGAGCTAAAACAGTCCTTTGAATAAATGCTTAAAAAAAAAAACTTGTTACTCGCAGCATTCTGCGATTTCAATATCCAGATAACAAAAAATAAATAAACTTATTTATATACACGTATATTTTTAGATTAAACTTTTGTCTCAACTTTGTTTAACTCCGGTCCTCAATCATTAAAAAACTTGTCTAACATATTCACAGCTATAATACTCCAAACGGCTGTTATTGAAGGAACTGTTCTTTTTGTTGCTCATTGGCATCCATTTTCCTGAATCTCCAGCTTCCCATACCATCGAATTCCAGTATGTGCGTATGATATTTCCTAGTAAAAAGAATTTTTTTAAGTCTTGTACAGTTGTGTTCCGGAAATAATATGTATATATTCTTACCATAAAGTGGGTCGATGAGTTATCGTCAAAAGCGTGATGCCCATACTTTTAGCTGATTCATAAATCGAACTCTCCACATCTATAGACACGGCGCTGGTGCATTCATCAAGAAGGGCATATTTCGGCCTATAACAAAAGTTTTTTTTAGTATAAGGAGTTGTCAATAATATTGCTCAGGCGGGGCATACTTATGGTAAAACAATCGTGCTACGGCCATCCTTTGTTTTTCACCTCCTGAAAGAATATCCTTCCAATCGCGAACAACATCAAAGCTGTCTCTAAATGTAGTAATTACAAACAATATGTTAACCAAATATTAAAGTTAAGACTTCTCAGGCTTACCGTTGAGCAATATGTTCCAGGCTGACCATTTTTAAGATGTCTCTCAACTGATTCTCATCGATGTCCTTTCGCTTCATGTCTTCTCTCGTATCTGGGTAGATAATTTGGTCGCACAGGCTTCCTATGGACATATATGGTCTATAATGTAAAAAAAATAGCATAAGGTCTGAATTCGCATTGGGGAAATTTGTGTATTAACCGTTGGGGTATGTAGAACATGCAAGGTTTGTCCTCCACTGGGCGCGGTATATGGAGCTCCCCCGCATATATCGGCCATAGTCCACTTAAAATGCGAAACAGGCTAGATTTGCCACACCCATTTGGACCTGTAATTAACAGGTGAACCCCGGGCTCAATACACAGCGTTAAGCTTGGCACAACGATATCACAGTTGGGAGTCACGACTGGTACTGCTTTCAGACTGATTGACATATATCCAGGATCGTCGGTGTAAATGATGCGGCCCTTGGCTATAGGCTTGCCGTCGCGGAACTCGATAATGCCATTCATGTCGTCGTTCTCGGCTACCGTGACCTTACTATATATGCCTTGGGCGGTCTCCTCAAAAACGTCCATCATTCCGGCAACCCGGTATGTGTATCCAGCCAACGCTACAACCTCCTTATAGGAGGACATTAAACGCTCTATGGCGTCCGCTGCCGAAATGAGCAGATTTCTTGCAGTTGTCAAGTACTGAGTACGCTCGCTCACGTTAGACTCATTCGTTCCGGCTATCGCACTAGGAGTCTCAGTGGCACCAGCAGCTCCAGTTAATATGGGCAATGAGACCATGATCATACCCGTACCGGACCACACATACTTCATGAAAAACTGCTCTAGCATGACGAACCACAGCTTTTGGCTAAATATGTTATTCATTTGGTTAACCAGGCGGTTATAGGCTTGTCTCAACTGTTGCATCTCCACCTGTAGATATAAATACATGTTAGGGATTTTAAGATCTGCATAGGAATAACTTACTTTATGTCCGCCATAGAAAGCAATCTCTTCCGCATTTGTGATTATACGTGAATGAATATGTCTAAGATAACCATATCGGTTGGCTTCCTCAGACACCAATTGGCCGAATTTAGGTGACACAATCCTTAAAATGTGTGCAGTTAGCGCAATGACGCTAACGGATAGAGCAGGGCCTATGGAAAAATAAGAAAATTATGTCGTGTAAGCAGGACAATTGTTATAGCTTTTGAACTTGCCTGTAAGAATATTTGCTTTCATTTTTCTAGAGGACCGCATTAATGCTAGGCCGATCAACATTAGATCAAAACAGGGTTTAGTCAAACTGCTGTACAAATGAGCCACGGAGCTGGCGAATACCGATATGTCTTCAGTGAGCCTATATAAAATTAATATATATGCAATTAATATTTGTACCATACTCAATTTTAGATTTGGCGTTTCACCAATGTACCTGTGATCCGCATTTTCGATGCGTCCATCCAAATTGGAGACCCTGTAGTAATTTTGGTTCTTGAAATAAAGCCGATATGAATGACGCACTAAGCGAGTTCTGCAAATATTTAGTGAGGGCCAGTGTTGAATTAAATGATATAAACTTAAAAACTATAAATAAATTATAACCTTACCGGAAAGCTAGAGCCAGTTTACTTTCTAGAAAGCGAATCATAGAATTCACAAAAGTCGCTGGTATTGCAATTCCGAACCATTTTAATAGGACAAGAGCAAACTGTTTCACATCTTTTCGCACAATGAACTTAACGATTGCACCCTCCAAGGCGGCCACGTAAATGCTAAGAAAGGTTCGAGATATGAGGCAAAATGTGTGCACAGTAAGCAATCCTGTTTCATAGCAAATGGCCTGCGGTATCATGATTTTTCCCAGCATTGTCAGCTGTTTCATGAACTCCTTATTAAGGCCTGGCTCAACCATTTGTTTGTTGCTTTTTTTCTTTTTCAATTGTTGTTCGACTAACAGTTTCTCGGCCTCTGCCAGTTTCAAATCTTCGTCGGATCCATCGGTTTCCGAAGGCGTTAAAACGCCCTTGTTGATCTTGGATTTTCCCTTCTGACTTTGGGACGGAGTGTTTGATATATATGGAATGCTGACTTTTATAGTTAATGCTAATATCGCACTAGTCACTAAGGCATAGCTGAAGGCGTGCTTGGAGAGCCCATTCTGCTCGCATTTCTCCGCAATGCGGTCGACGTATTTTGAAAAGACAGTCATTTTAACATGGGTCTTGGCTCGAGTTCAGACAAATATGAGTGATCAATTTCGGAAAGTGCTGATGCTAGAAAACCAAATGCACAGATAATTATTATTACTCATTAAGAAATCATCACACTTACTAAATAATGATCAAACTTTAACTTGTGTTTATTACTGGATTTTCTAGAAAACTTTTAAGATAAACTCGTAATGGACTCTGCATATCATTTATTCTTATGCAAAACATTAGGGACTATACAAATCCGGGAGAGAATGTATTCAACACATAACAATTTCAATTAAAAAATTGGACAAATTAACATTTCCATCCGTTGGGAATCACTTTTCAATATATTTCTTAGACCAGACTTTTATTTAATGGCTTTAAGACTTAAAAAGAGTTAAGAAAACAAATTTTTAACTTATCTAATGATATCTTATCCAATTTTGCATTGCATTGGTTTATTCTGTACGACATCAGAAGCCGTTTCATTTGTCGAGAGGTGTAATTTTGTACTTTATTTTTAATAATGATGAACAATACCTACATATGTATGTATGTATATCTGACCGATTTTTGTTTGTCGTAAGCAGTAGGTTTTCTGTGTAATTTTCACCACTGATCAATTAATCACTTCCGGACTATAATATTTAAATGTGGTATCGGACCCAAGCGACGAACTCGTTTAAATGTTAAGGTACAAATATGCCTCGTGGCCAAGTTACGCGTCTATATACATTTGTAGATACATATGCATATACTTATATCACAAAGAGGTCATTTTAAAAATGAACAATTTAAAATTCAAGGATTGCCGTTACAGTTCAATGCTTCATTCGTGTTCGTCGCGGTTTGTGGCAGAACTAATCTACGTCCAATCCAAGTTGCTTGTTTAAAAACTAACGCACTCGACTAAAAATCGAAAACACGTTCGCTATGTTAACGCGCAGCCAAAATTTTTGATAACGTCCGCACTGAAAATTCACAATCGCAATAATCTCGGCCATTGTAAGCGATACGTCGAAAATTTAACTCTTAAGTGGGCTGCATTTTTTCGTTTTTTACCATATCAACATCGATTTGTTAAAGTTTGTTTATCTGTAGTGAGGGCAAGGGTTCAGTTCCTTAGTTAATCCAAATACATTCAAAAGTGCGAAATATTCTGAAATCCACACACTCTCACGCCCTAAAAATATTGAGTAATCAGTCCAAGCGATAAGAGTTTCGCTAATCTACAAGGTAATGTGATTACGGATAGGGTTGGATTAGATTTTAAGTTCATATATTTTTATATGGTCTTAATAATAAGTAATTTTGTAATTATAATACAATATGGTTTTCCCAAAAATGTAAGTTATGCACAGAAACATCTACGTTTGTATGTACATACAGCCACAAACTCGCTTCTAAATATTATTGAAAATGATCATACTTTCCGAAGACGAACCGAATTGGCTTTAATCTCTAAATAACAGGTGTGTGCGGGCCTTTGTATGTACATACATATGTAGACACATACATACATATGTACATATGTGAGTGTGCCGGCTTGATTGGCATTGGTGGCAGTTAAATGGTAACAAAGGTTGCTGAATAATACCCTCCACCAGAGCAAAGTTCATTAATATTGTGTGATGTCAACTTTCCACTCGAACTTCCATATATGTACATATTTTATATTTATTTACGTACATACAATGTATACATAGTATAGAGTGAATCAAGTGAGTATTCGGGGTATCAGTTCAGACGAGAAACGAATTATTAATTTGTATGTACAATGTACATATACATATATACAGTATGTTTAATATTAAAGTACTTATGAATTATAATTAATTGCTTATTTGGTGTAGATATGTCTACGTCTGTGTTGACAATAACTGTTATAATCCTATTTTACGATCTGCTAGATAAGATTGGTTCATGATTTGTCACGATCTTTTCTGATTATTATGGAAAACACATATTTAACTTGCGGATACGGATATGTAATAGGACCTACGCCAATCGTGAATTTTCTATTTACGTATATACATACAAGTTTATTAACTTGCTACGAAACACCTGTTGAGGGGTAAATTTTCTTATATCTAGTAGAAGAATGACACATTTTTTTTGTTTTGAATAAAAGAAGATATAATAAATTAAAAGAAAATAAAAATAAAAAATATAATTATGTACATATGTCATAATTTAGAGGACAGACAGACATGTGAGAAAAAAATTCCAAACAGTTTTAAACAATTAATATTATTGGCAACAAATAGAAAAATGTCTACCTAGACCGTAATCCCTTCTCTTAACATATAACTTGAAAACCAATGATATTTTCAGAGGTTTATAAACCGGATTTAATCTCGGGAAAAATCAGATAACTTAATGTCTATTTCAGAGTATCCTTTCAAAAGTGCTTCACAAAAAAAAACTAGTAGGCAGAAAAGCAGAAAAGAGCAGAGATAACTATGTTCCGATCCTAACTAACGCTATAACCCTGCAAAGTATTACCTTGCGAAATCCATGTGTATGTAAATGTGTATCCATACGTATGTAAAATACACCTTAAAACTTTTAAGAGTAACGTGATGGTGTTTTTTGAATGCACTATAGTTCTCTAAGGAACATATTGCGATGTGTTTCGTCCTTTTCTGTCTACTTCCTACTTTCCTTGACTGCAAAAATGATTAATGCATAAGAAGTAAGCAAGAAATCATGTTTTGTAGGTTAACACCTAATGCTGTATATCTATTAGCATATCTAATGCCCTTTGAGCTTATCTCAATTTGAATACTAAGGTAAATATTTACTTCACTAAGAAAAGGAGGTAATTTTTATTTCGACCAAATCTGTTTCACTACATTCTAATTAAAAAGATATATATAATTATTATAATTAAAAAGATAGTAGCTAGAACCAAATATTCAAAAATATACGTTTTTTTGGCTTTCTAATTAAAAATGGATAGCTGCTTTGCCTCATTGTTGTAGCAGTACAAGTTTTAAGAAAATGTTAAAGACTTCTACACATATTGCTGAAGACCTCCGCAAGTGTCCCACATGCGTGTGCGTAGCTGATTAGAAAATTCAGTACAAAACAAACGACTCTTGGGAAAGAATTTTTAATAGATTAACAATGGCGGAAGTCGATAGATTATCGTTTGCAATGAGACTTTGAAACTTATGTAACCACTATGAGAAATGTTAAGTGCTCTGTTATAATTTCAGGTTTAATTATGTGTACAGGTTTGTACATACACACATACATATATTAATTCAACCATTTCATTAATGGTTCTTCAGATATAATGTAAACTATAGTCATATTCATAACTATGTATGCATGTATGTATGTACATATGGATTTGTAATAATTTGGTAGAAATGGATCTTGTCTCTGTTTTATCACTGTCACGAATATAGACTTCTAGGTAAAAGTATTATTTCAATAAATATTTTATCTGAATTCATCTCATCCCAGAATTACTTACATGCCCACACATGCATACATACATCTATCTACTAAGTATTTTTTGTTTTGAAATTTCAATTGGAACAATAGCAGTTGCACCACGATTACAAAATGTATACAGTCACACACATACACACTCACACCAGCAATCAGACTGCACATTTATGTATTAGTTTTGTTGTTGAAAGCGAAAGCTTAGAGCGCCAAAGGTAGAATTATTAAAAAAAGCTTTGATATGCACACCCACACATACATATGTACGTGCATGTATATATTTTGTTTATACCAACATTAACAAAGGCATATCCTCTTTCAAACAAAGGCACATAACTCTTGAGAGAAGGCTGAAGACGCAGACCTCCTCCCGGGAATTTTAGAAGTTTGATTATACTTGAGTTGGAGCACTTGATTTCGCGATAATTTCTGCGAGCCCCAAATTGTTGGGTACATACAAATACATATATACGCAATGCACTGACAACAAAGAACTTACACCGTCACAGGAAAGTAGAGTAGTAACCAATTTTCATCTTAAATAACATATTCCAAATTAATCCTGCTTCGGAAATTCTTGACACACAACTAATTGTTATTAATTTGTAATTGAAATAAAAAAAAATTATAAATAAAAAAGGCGACCGAACAACACAAGAGCTTAAAGCTTAATGTACTCATGTATTTCTACTACAAAACACTACACAACAAATTACCACTTTCATATGCATGTATCGAAAACTACTATTTTAAAAATAAAAAACAAATTAATTACCCTTGATAAAACCGGAAAATATCCGTATAAATTCATATGCAAAATATTTAAAATATTATGCATTTCCCGATTAAAATTGTCTTATTGATAGTGTCGTTTATAAACGAAATGAATTTGTGAATGAAAATTTGTAGTGCCGTGTAAATATAACCATTACTACTTATGCACCCACACGTACACAGCGTATGTATGAGTACATAGGCGGAGAATAATAAGTATTGTAAGTTGAGACACCCATTTAAGTATACCCTGTACTTAAATCTAAGTTATATTCTTCCGTGATAAAATATAAATCTCTTTAGTTAAATCATGGAAACAGATGGGACCAAAAGAATCCACAAAACATTGCATGTGTTTGGATTATATTTAAGGACTATGTATGTATATGTATGTATGTATGTACATTACATTAAGTGGCGACACATTACTTTAAAAAACACATTCATGCTTTACAGGGTAGAAAAGCTTTATTTGTGATACACGTTGTGGCCATATGTTGTAACGAAAACATTCTCTGACAAACACACAAAACGTTTTCCGGAAAACTCGGGTACTTTATTTTGAAATTGTACGATAGATTTCTTATCAACAGATGCCTGAAACTATACTCATTGGGTGCAGGTGCGGATCTATCACTGAGGCACAGAATATTGGTACATGTGTATGTGTGTGTTATTTCAGTAGGAATGCAGAACTACCCGGACTAATCAATTTAAATTTAATTTCGCATCCGCTAAAAACATTTGTGATGGGGACAACATTTTTATTTTGTATGACTACTAAATTTTAAAATATCAACCTATACATAACATTTTTGAATGTTGAATGTTATATTGTATAATTATTTGGATCACTTGTTTCCAAACAGCTGCAAAGTTAAAAGCCCAAACAAGTGACTCTTAAGCTTTTAATGTGAGTTAATAATGCAAAATAAAATTGTGTTTTTATTGAAGAGAGATCAATGTAAACCAACCCATTCTACCGGAATACGCGCATTTACGACAAGTTGAAAATTAAAGTTAACAATTATTTAGTTGAAATTTTTTTTTTATTTTTTTGAATTGTTTTTGTGGTACTATATATATTTATAATAAAAAAATATATAAATATTTATGTATATATGTATATTGGATTGAGCCTTGACCTTGGCCTTAACCTTTTTTTTTATTAATTACCGGTTTTAACTTAAAGCTTGTTTAAAAGCTATAAAAATCCGTGAACACAATTTTCAAGTAATTGGATTACACAAACATGGCTGGAATTGAAGCAAATTTGGACAATTCAGATTCAGATGAGGTATGTGCAACCATTTTGTTGGGTTATTCCGTTTTCTGTAATGATGATGACTGAGGTTTTTTTTTCATAGTTTTATGATGCATTCTGTGATTTAGAAGATCAAGAATTTTCCTGCGATAATGATATGGATTTGAAGACCTCCCTTCAGGATGCTGGGAAAGCCATTGACTATTTCTTCAACAATCAATTCGAGGATGCACGGAATCTGCTGCATCCATTTGCTCATAAAAGTCTTTATCATTCCATGGGTAATGCAGTGTTCGCATTCCTAGAAGCTGTTCTCACCTTTGAGGACATTGAACGGGCTTCAACAGAGCTGAAAAAATGTCTGGAACTGTGTCAAAAACTTCGTAAACGCAGCACCCTAACTGAATCAATTGGCAACACATTCAAAAGGGTGTGCATAATAATCTAAATTCACTGCAACATCCTTTGAATGTTCAAGTCCTTCGCAGAAAAACTTCAATCAATTCACTGACCTGGAATGCCACGCGGAGCTGTGTATGGCGGAGGCACTTTTGATGAACGCCCTTCTAACATTCATTGAGGACGAAAATCTAAGTAGCTTGATACGGGGAAGTCTAAAAGTGCGGCAGTGCTACAATAGCTTTAGGTATGTTTTTACCCAGTTATTGGGAACCGCATTTGTGTGGAATGCATTCATGTTTTCCAGGGTCTGTGAGCAGATAATGAAACACCGCATTTGGGAATCTCAGGATAATTCGGAATCGACAAACCTGCAAATGCATTTCAATAGCGGAGTACACATGGGCATTGGAACATTCAACCTGATGATATCATTGCTACCCGGACGCATAGTAAAAATATTGCAATTTATAGGATTCACATCAAATAAGGTGTACTTCTGATCGGTTCTACTCCGTCATTTACTTATTAATATTGCCATTTTAGACTGCTGGGTTAAATATGCTACTTACAGGACATCGGGAGAATGGGTTACGACAAGTCCTCTGCTCACTCACTCTTTTGGGATATCACCTGATGGTGGCATCTATGATCAGCGATCGAAACCACAATGTCCAACTGTGCGATGATATACTGACTATGCAGTTAGCTAAATATCCAAAAGGTTTGTGGTTCCTTTTCTTTAAAGGTCGTCTAGAGCTAATCAAGGGCAATTTAGTGGAATCTGAGTTATGGTACCAAAAGTCACTGCACTCTCAGCAAATTTGGCCTCAATTCCATCTTTTAAGCTTTTGGGAACTGTTATGGTTAAACAGCTTGTTGGGAAAATGGTCGGAGGCCGAACTTTATGCCACATATTTGCTGCAAAAGAGTAAGTGGTCCCGAACGATTTATGCATATCAGTTAGCAGCTGTAAAGATAACAGCAGTCAAGGCCAAAAGAAAATCGGGCTACGTCTTCCAGCCAGATCCGTCAGTGGACGCTCTGATGCTTGAGGTACCTACATTTAAGCAGCGTATAGCTGGCAAGTCCTTACCAATGGAAAAATTCATGATTAAACGGGCCGAGCGCTATGGCTGCCAAAATGGCAATCTTGTCCTGCCACTGATTGAACTTATGTACCTATGGAATTTGTTCAAATTTTTTAGTCGAAACTGTAACATAGCTGATGATATTTTACAAATGATTGACATGGAACTTACTAGCCTCCCGCAGACCCAACACGATTCTCAGTATGGTGCGGATAATCGTGCGTTATGTTTGCTGTTGCGTGGATCTTGCTATCGTCAAATGTCAATGCCGGGTTTGGCCCTTCAGTAAGTTACATCTATATATTATTAAGACATGGTTACATTTCGCATATTAAAGGGATCTCGATGAGTGTATAGCCATTGGCCAAAGCGGACAAGGACTTAAGGAGGACTCATTCCTTATTCCATATGCCCACTTCGAGGCTGCTCTTTGCCACGAAAAAAGTAAAGCTGTGGCTATGCTTCAAAATGTAAAGTAAGTACCAGTTTTCAAATGTTTGGGTTTCTTCCTCAGTACTTTTTACAGCTTCTTACTTAGTTTCCATATTAAGAAAAGCCGGTCAGTTTGAGAAATTAACTCTGGATCGCTTTAACAAAGTTGTTGTTTGACGAGTTTTATAATTTATAATCAATGTTGTTCTCCTTTTTTTAATCGATCTTTACGAATTTTTGTGTCTTATTGGCCAAATATTGGCCTTTCCAAACTTTGTACATTGAGGATATTTTTTCTTTCAAACCCTACACATTTCAATAAGCAAGCATTCAAAGACAAAAACAGTGTTAAAAAAAACTGGCTTGGATTTTTGGTTTGATTTAATTTCACATTTCTAGAAATTTATTCGCCTATGAGTGGGTCCCAACTATATATACATATATCCGCTAGTATAGAAGAAGAAAATTTGTCTCGTAGAAATAACATATTTAAATTATTAAATTAAAAGTATTCATTTAAATGTTGATACTGCTGGCGTAAATGAAGTTAACACTTCCCTCTAATTTACATTTACTTTTAGGAAAAAATTCTCGGGTTTTGCACTGGAGTCCCGGTTACATTTCAGAATACACGCTGCGCTCATGGACATAAGCGAACCGTAACATTTTAGGCATGGTAAACAATTTGCTCCTTCTAGAAGCACAAAAGAAAGCTAACATCAAGTTAATATTTTGTCATTTTATTACTGTGGTAATTGTTGATATACATGTAATCTCATATATATATACATATTTATATGTATACATATATACATATTCTCATATATATACATATATATGTGTACATATTACGACAAAGGGGAATTAAGCATACGAATACAATCTTATTCAATAAGGGTGTTTTTGTTGTTGTAGTGTTAAGTGCGCATCAATACTATTAATTGAAATATTTCTTCATAGATTTTATAATTAGATTGTTTTTCTTAAAAGCATATGTTTATGTTATATTTATTTTAATAAATTTAATTTAACATTAAAAAATGCAGAAGCCTTATCTAATCAGTACTATGTATTCATTTTTCATCCATTAATTTATGTTTGAAATCATTTTGTATTTTTTTTCTTTTAATGTTACTTTTATTTATGTGGAGCATTTCTGCATATCCGCTAAGTACATTGCTCCATTCGAGATGCAAATATATAGAACATACACATATATTTGTAACTATGCATAAAGGGCGGACAAACTTGTAGACCCCATCCCAAATCTCTTTTTCTTAATGATTTTATTTCTTCATAGAGCACCTGTGGAACTGCGGATCTCTTTTCTTTTAAAATCTATCCGTGTTTTTAAGTAATAACTATTGTACAATGTTTTGCTTTTTATTATTTTTATGATATATATAAATATATATTTATTCCTCAATTGGACTAAATCATGTGCGGGGCAAATGGTTGAGTCTCCGTAAAAAATTTTGTATGAAAGCGGGTAAATGATGGGATAAATTTTACAACACAGAGAATCACGATCTGCTATTCCCCTTGATTGCAAGTCCAACCTTAATTCATCCTATATACAGTTGAAAATATAAAATATCGATACGCTATAGAGAGCTAAATAAATGCGAACCAATTTGACAAATTTACATTTATATCTTAAGATAAATATGAAATTAAAAAAAAAGATAAAAGGCATTTCGGTCTACTCTGATCCCCAGTTGCAGAGTAGAATGTCAGACAATGAGGAAGTCGGAGAAAGCAGAGTATGTGGCAGTAATTGTTGAGCAAAATTATTTACACAAATATATACGCATCGGATTAAATTTTGAAAACTTCGACATTGCCGTAGTTTAGATACTCTTACAAATTTTTGATTTGGCACTGAGAACATTGACGACATTGATTGAAACATTTCCTAGCGCAATTTAAAAAAGTAAAATCTATTTTTTGTTTGGTTTATGGAACAGTGACAATAAAATATACAGACAAGCACGTTCGATTGATCAGCTTTAATTTCTCTACAGATAGTATATAGTACATTTGTGTATGTATGCGGACCAACTTTGTAAATGTTATTAATATAAAGAGAAGGACAATAGAAGTCATGTGCTTTACTCTTCTCCAGACCAAAATCAATATTAATGCATTGCAAGAGAGCTGTAAATTTAGTTAAATTCTCAATAATCTGAATATGGGTGAATGGGTAAGTTAATATCAAATGGAAGTGTGTAGGTATTGTATGAAATAAATAATTTGAATATGCTATAAATGCACACACATACTGTAGCGTATGTATGCATGTATGTACGTATGATGTATGTATATACAATATATGCATACGTTCTAACGAATTCAAGCTTAAATTCAAGTATGCCAGATTACTGTTTCGTATTATTAATTTTGTGTATTCGTTATATGTATATCACAAGTTTGAAGAGAGTAGAAAGTGGCGAATTAACTACTATTGGCATAAATCGGCATCAGATATAAAAATTCGATTCATATCGGGGACTCGTCGTATAACAAATTTTAGTTGCAGTAGATATTTTTATGATTAATGAACCACATTTCAATGGATCTGTTTTACTTGTGAGCTTCATTCGGTACCGATAGTGCACGGCGAATACTGAAAGCATTAGAAGGACCTGTTCAAAACTTTTTAGTTTTCTTGTACCGAAGCTGAAATTTATTTTGGGAAATATTCCTGAGTTCCCGCGATTCGATTCGATCTCAACTAGCTGTACTAAGATGATCTACTTGAAAATCCCTTTGTGTCACACATATTTTTCTTAACAATCGATGCCGTTTATAGTCGCATTGCGACTCTGATGACGCACAGACGACAAGGAGGCAGCCGCACCCGCACCTGGAATGGTTGGGGTACTGTTAGGGTCCTCTAGTGCGCGGAAGCGCAGGAAACCTTGCTCGGTCACCAGCATGCTATCCGAAGCGCTGTTGGATGAGACCGATGCCGCCGCAGACGTTGACGAGGATGCAGCAGTATTATTTTGTACATGCAGGTGATGGTGTGCCGAATGAGGATGCGATTGTGAGTGTGGATGGGGGCTATGGCCAATTACCGATGCCATCAAAGCATTGCCGTTGCCTTCGTTAGCGATACAGGGACCGTTCTCATTGCTTATCAAATTTGTGCACTCTACATTGCTTCCTGATATCATATCGTCATCTTCGTCGTCATCATCATGATCAGTTCGGGGCTCCTCCTCATCTTCATTTTCAACATCATGAGTGTATGGTTGTTGCTGATGCTGTTGTTGTTTATGATTGAGTGAAGGTGGCACACAATTGACCGATTCTCTGGAGAATAGTGCTAAATCATTGGATCGAACGTTACGGCCTCCACCACCTCTCTGATAATAGTGAGCTCTATCTCTGTCTGAGATACCCAAGGTTTGAACTCCATTGCCTACTAACCGCTGTCCTCCAGCAGAGGCTGATATAGGCACTGGTATGGCGCGTCCAGGACCTCCCCCAGCACCAGATCCATTGGCAATGCTATTCAGGGTGCCACTTTTGCGGACACCATTGAAGTAGCCACGCTCGCACGTATTGTAACTGGCATATCGTCCTCCTCCGCCTCCTCCATTGGAGGAGGAACATGAGTTGGTTGAGTTGGAGCTACGCCGTTCTGGGTTTTCAAATCCAGCTCGCTCTAGTGTACGCGTGTGACTGTTATTATTGTTGTGCTTTCTGTCACGGCTCTTTGTCAGCTTATGTCTAATGTCTCCAGGCCAGCATTCATCATTAGAAAGGGGGCCTTGATTAAGGGTCTTCTCCTTGAATGTTGGTCGCTCGAAATTGTTGAATTCATAGCTTGAATTTTCCTGATGCATGGGCTCAGAGTAGCAGCTATCACTCTGCAATAGAAGCATTTGCTGTTGGGACGTTCCCGATGAACCGGATGCAGAACCTGAACCTGAGCCAGAGGCTGAGGCGCCACTGCTTAGAGCGGTCGAGCTGCTGGCGGTATGAAGGTTCTTGTTTAATTTCTGCATAGTTCCAGCACAAGGTCCTGTACCCATTCCAGTTGAGCTAGTACGCAAATCAAAATTGGGATTCTCGTAATGATCGGTTGTGGCGTCTGTCATATAATCGGTGCTCATGTATGCACCCTGCTCGTGCAATCGCATATGATGGGGATGGGGATGTGGGTACCGTTGTGATTGGGCCGACTGTGACGCGTAATCAGCTATGTTGTGATTTACAGCACTTCTGATTGATCCTGATCCCGTATCGTATGGCCGTTGATACATTGGCTCTTGCAGCTGAAATTCGCTCGGAGTTCCCGCCGTTACTGCTGTAGTCGTTTGACCCAAAGGATTAAGGGCATAGCTATCGTCATATATTAGCTTCCCAGTGCGCATGGTGTAGGTGTGAAGATTTGTGTTGGTGTTACAAATAGCAGGATAGTCTGTCTCGAACTGTTCCTGACTAGAACTCGAGGTGCAAGGCAGAAAGAAATTATGATGGCCTCCTCCAGCCCCAGGCTTTTCTCTAGGAATTCCATTGCCAGAACCTTGCGCGCCACTGCCGCCACTTGATTGCCCGTAAGAGCCCATGCCCAAGCGAAGATCGCTACTGGCAGCAGGTCCAACTCCTCCCACATGACCTGAGGCATTGTGGCCAACACTGGTCTTCAGCCCAGTAACCCACGAAATCAGCGTAATGATGGCAATCTCAATTAACCGAAGCGAAAACTGATAGCCCCACTGTAACCAATCGATTTCGACTATAGTGGCCTGGCTAATTAGTGGACGTGCTGATGAAATGCATATTGCCCCGAAGATTTGGAGAGCAGCCATTAGAACAAAGAGCAGTGCCGTAGCAATTGTAATGTGAATGGCATATGACAAATTCTGATATCCATGTATATAGTTTTGCGATTTGCTGCGCAAAATCCTTTTCAAGATGCGGTACAGGTACAGATAGAGAAGTCCCAAAATCAAGCAAATAAATATGTAGATGATCTGGCAGATAAGTGTAAGCACTCGTGGCGGAGGAGGTGGTCCCGACACACTCGCGGACTGCCCGGATGGCTGACTGGGTTGACCTGGCTGACTTGGACTCTGCTGCTGGCGGCGAAAGTATTGATGGTGGTGTTGCTGCTGGTAGTATAAATGATGATTCTGTAGTGTATACGACTCGACATAATGCAGTGTAATGCAGAGCACAATATGAACACCACAACCTACAATCACAGTTAGGGGACGTATCAAAGCGGAATAACGGTTGTTCTTGTGGTTCAGTGACTTCAGGAACAGGTAAAGCATTAGCACGGCAAATGCCACTGTCAAGAACGTGGCTGGCAGATTCAGTAGCAATTCGGCAGCAAAGATGTGGAAAGTGCCGTGAATATTATAGGCATCGAAGCACAGATAGGAAATGCGCATTATGCATATGACAATGAGGATGAGATGTATGCAAACGAAATAGGATTGGGCAAACAGATGAGTCAACTTATTGTAAGTGAGCAGTTTGTAGAGGGAATACACCGATAAAATTGTAAAGAGTACCACCGACAAATAGATGTGCACGTTCCATGCCCATGTCCATGTCGTGTGAGCTGATGCTGCGGCAGCTACAGATGCACCTGATCCCGTGCCGGAAGTTGTTGTCTCTGCCGAGCCAGTGGCTGGCACACCCATGCTGGATGTCGGCCTGGCTTGGTTATGATTAGTGGTTGCATACGAATACGATGTGGCTGCCACATCACCTATAGCGGCAGCCGCCGCCGGCGTTGTCACTGAGGACTGGTGATAGCTACTGATATTCTGTCCACCATAGGCAGCGACGGCGTGGTTTAAATCGTCTTGTCCACCAGGCATGTGTTTGCTTTGATTTATATTGGGACTGGCGGCACTCGATGGTGCTCCTACATCATCGCTCTCTCGCTCTGTTGGAGACGGCCTTCTTTCTGAACCAGTCGCCGCAGCAGACGTTCCATTCTCGATTAAAACAATGGGGGATGATGGTGGATGGTGATAGTTAGTAAGCGGACGTTGAGTAACCTGCTTTAATAATACTGCTGGGATGTCGCCCTTGCCATTTGAGCCCAGTATGCGGCGTATGTTGGGTAACACTTCCTGTCGTTTATTCGTATCCTTCGCAGGATCCTTGCCGGACAGGTGGGTTCGCTGATGCTCGCTGCTGCTGTTAGCATAGTCATCATTTCCGTACGGAGATGATGGCCGCGCAGGTGTATTAAGCGCCTTCTTGCGATCAATATCGAAAGCCGAAGCTGCACCCTGAGTGCTGGTGGAGACAATGGGATTCTTGGTATCCCCTCCTACACCATTCACATAACTTACATTTGCCATGACATTTGGATCATTGGCCCCTGCCCCTGCAAGATCTGGCGGCCGATAGGGGATCCTCTCATGACCAGGCATCAGGCTAGGGGGTGGGATTGGCCGCCGGTTAATATAGGTCCCAGCGTTGGCCATGAGGCCGCCCCCGGCGCCTCCCTCGTTATTTGTACCACGCAACGTTGGCTTGTCGGCAAATGGGTTTTGATACTCTGGCGGCAACGGCGGAGTAAAAAATGATCTCGATGGCGGGGAGTATGAAGGAATATCTCCTGGATACATGGGTATTGTCGGCGCCTGACCATTTGTCTTCTTTAGTAAATTTGGAACTGTAAATATGATAATATGAAGAAACTCAAAAATTAACACTACAGGGACGGAATTGATAACCTACTTGACGGCATTGGTGTGGAATTGTACTGCATTGGGTGACGGTGACGATCCCTATCGTGCGAGTGATGTCGGTTTGGATTTGGGTAGGTCGGATTATTATTACTCTTTAAAATGTCGGCATTGGGCGCTGACGTTGGCAAGGCATGATCTCTTTCTAGGTCTAGCTCGTAGTTTCTGTGGCGGCCACCGCTCGCTCCACCGCCGTTGCTCTGTTGCTGATGTGACGACTGGTATCTAAGAAATTTGCAACAAAAAGGAAAAACACTCATTAAAATACCAATATATGGAATATATATGTATGTATGTTGTTATATTTTCAGCCGTAATTCAATCAATATCTCACCTTTGCGTGGTCAGAAGAGGCGTTGCTACTGTTGTTAGGGCTAATGCATAGCTGCTGTCGGGTATGCTACGCTTGGTCGTGGATGTCGTCCCATAAGCAACCTTTATTAACACAGCACCCACTCTCATATCCAGCTTATCCATCGTGCCAATGGAAATGGCATTGCTCCGACTACTCGTAGCGTTAGTGTCCGAATTCTCCTTGGCTGTTGCAGCCACGTCATGGAGCTTGGTTGCCACCACATCGGTTTCCTCGACCAACAGCGAGTGCGAGAAACATATCAATTGAGCAATGATTAGCAGAAACGCCCAGTGGATATGTCGCGGACGTCTACGCATAATTAGAGCCAAAGAGCTGGGGTAATGCCGTAGAAGAGGCTATTGCAAGTTTTGTTCCCTTTCTCCCGCAACTGTGGCTGGAGAAGGCACAAATTCAAGCGATTGTACTAGTCTCGTAATTGTAACAAAAACTAGCGTTCGATCTAAAAGGATTTAATACTTGTAGGCGATTACGTCTCCGCAGCGTTAAAGTGGACGATGATTCATTTGGAACTTAATTGATGGCCTCTGCCGCAATTTCAATTATGAAGAAAAACGCTCCTTGTTTTAAAGTTCAAGGAATCAGCTGTGGAGAAATATTTATATTTTTTAATGACGTGTTGCAATGATTATAGTTTAATACATATTTATATAAAGATAATAATACAATGAATGAAGAAGGTAAGTTGTCTCGGTATACCATTCACCAAGTGAACAAATATTTTAAATTTCGAAGACCAAAATATATGTTTAGTAAATTGTTTAACACGTGTCATCATAGCATATGCTATCTCGCTCACTCTTACTCACTCTGCCTTAACAAACCGACTAGTAAAACACGTTTATATGTACGTATAATGTTTGGCATGTTTCTAGTCCGAATTTCATAAAATTTTCTGGGTTGGTAGAAATAAAGATAGTCAAATTACGGGAGACAATTGGTTTTTCCTTCGCGCGCATACTAAAAAGCCTACATACTAAATTTGGAGGCTTTAACTTTGTTGGTTTTCAAGAAAATCTGTTTTATTTGAATTGCGGGGGCGGAAGTAGTTGGTTAGTTGGATACATGGTAAAAAAATATTAATATAATATTAATTACAATATTTTATTGTATCAATCCGTCTTTTCCGAGTTAACCCATGTTAGTAATTCTAAAGTTGCTAGTCCAGTACTGGACAAACTGGACACAGTTTCATTTCCACTAATTGGTTGGATAAATTATGGTCAGGAATAAAGCCATTGGATGGATTTTAAGCCAGGCACAAGCCTGGCAAATCCTATATAGGGCTTTCATCAGCCGAAGTGCTGATCCTTAATAAGGAAGTAAAGATCTACATTCACACATACGGTTTGATCGCATTTATTGTGGAATTAAATATTAGCCCACAACTAATATTACTTATTTTGGATGCAGAATAGAAGCAAGAATTTCTGTGGCCCAAACCCTTCATTATAGAACGCCGGGCGTTCAAGGGATTACCTAAACTACGAGTTCCTGCAATGGAACTCAATTTGCTTTATTAAATAAACCGGATTCACTATTTTATTAGACAATCACCCGGCTCGATGCAAGATTATCTACTTATATGCTGGCACTACCTAAAGCCCTTAGGAGAAGAATCGCTTTTGACACCCTGAAACCAACAAACTCCAAAATTATATGCCATTAGTTTTAATATGTGAGTGGGCGGAAAGGCATTCACATATTAATATGTAACTAATAGGGCGTGTTAGATTTATTTCGCTGAAATTATCCACCAAATTCGGACTGTTAGAAAAAAACCGGAGGGCCGGTTTCGACCGCGTCAACATTTTTTTGGCAACTCTATCCTTAGCATCAAATAGCCATCAAATTGGAAAAACGTTTTATCTAAAGACAAATGTTTGCGAAGGAAAAGCCTACACCGATTGTTCCTATGGGAGCTGTATGATATAGTCACCCGATCTTGATTAAATGTGGCACAGTCGTTTATACGTGTAATAAATTAACCAGTGTTAAATAGCTCAGATAATAACGAAGTTATTGAGAAAAGTCACTGATCGTGACTTTGCCATTTGTATGGGAGCTATATGATATAGTGGCACGATCCGACGGAATCCGAGATAGACAACCTGTGCAGTATATACAAGCCTACATGCAATTTCAGCTATGTAGCTCTTGCGGTCTGGGACGATTTTGCGCTATTCCAAACGGAAATAGCTATTTTTCTGTAATAGCTAACGGATCAAGAATATATATCCTTTATATGGTCAGAGATGCTTTCTTCCTTACTTCCTTTTTGCAAGGATATAAAAATACCTGAACCCAAAACTTGACGATTCTCAGCGCAGGCTAGAATTTCATAATTGCTTCGTAAAAATCTCAAAGAATTCTTTATAGAATCCGAATATGGAATGATCTTTTCGATTCATACAAATTGACCCGCCCTAATAACCATACATATCCTATTCAACGGAAACTTACATATGTAGTCTAAAACGAATACAATTGGGCTGAAGTCCTTGGTAGATGAAATATCTAATTTAGGCTGAATTTGAATAAAACAACAGCAAGACATCTAAGCTCGATATTCAATCAACTTTTGATAATTTTGGTGGCATGGCCATTTAAAGATATAACTACCAACCACATTTTATATGTTTTTTGCATATTGTATATTTAAATTGATAAGTTTTTTGTACTCTTAAAAAAGGGTACACATAATTTTCGTAAAAAATGTGCAATATATTCTTGATCAGCTCGACGTGACGAATTCATAATGCCAAGTCCGTCCCTCCATTTGGATCAACGGAAAATACATCTATATAATTCAGGCATTGTGTATCTCATATAGAACCCCCATTGCAACACTTATTCGAAAGCAGGGACTGTTACCAAGAGATTGGCTTGAAAATATTTTTGTTATTTAGTTAAACTTGATATTGATTTTACTAATACTGATTGTTCCAAGTTTTATAAACATCGGGTAGTCACTCCGTATGTCATAGTTATATCATACAGCGCATATAGTAGCTCAAAAGAAGTAGACAGTTCCCCCCACTGTCAACGCAACAATGTCTGTCACTCCATTTAAGTTTAGTTTAATCATTTTGTTTATCTCTTATGTTCGTTCGCTATCATGTTCTAATCTTTCTGTCGTGTGTTCACTTTTCCTTTCTAACTTGCCAAATCTTTGTATTAATTTTGTTTTAATATTGTATGCCTTGTCAGTAAAAAACAACAAGACAAGGCACTACCTAAATATAGATATATATATTTTGAAAAAAAATAAGTAGACTCCAGCCACTTTAGTTAAAAGTCGCCCATCGGAGTCATCTTCCCTTTGATTCGAATGGCGGACGACACGCGGACCCCCTGAGAAACAACGAGCTTATTTTGCTGGCTGAACATATCGGCGTTGTCTCTCGAAATTGAAACGATAATTCTACAAAATGCATATATATATATTATGATCCTTCCCCTCACCTCCTTACCCATTAAGAATTTATAAATTCAACAATTTCTGGATGTCTTAAACAATTAAATTATACATATTGAAACGTTTCGCCCGAAAAAGTATTTTAGCCAGAACTGCTTCGCTTCTTATGCGATTTTGCCAAAGTAGATTATAATCTATAATAATTATTAACTTACGCAGCTGAAAATCTAGTACTCTAGCAATTTTGACTAAAATCAGATAACCATATCATACATTGTGATTGCAGTCAAATGGCATCGTACATATATTGGTTGAAACTCGCAATGGAAAGTTATCCCGGCCCTCTGGTTTATTACGTCCCTTAAAGATATGGCGTCCTATCTCCCACGAAATATGTACATTACTTCAAAATGTTATATCTCCGCCAAACTTCAATTTAGATAGTTGCGAACATACAGTTGCGAACTTAAAAATAGCACCACTTGCTTAGGAAATGTGTTGAAAGGATTCATAGTTTTGTTGAGAGGTTTAAGCAACATGTGAATCGTTTTTAAACGTAGAATTGTACCTACTAATGAAAGCAAAAAAAAAAAAATATAATAATATACAGCGGTTTCAAAATTTATTAAAGAACTTCTTGACATACTCAAAAAATACCCGAAACTAAAAATAGCACCGCTTGCAGTATTTTGCAAAATATTGTTATATTTTGCAGAATTGCATTCAAAAAATCACATGTTCAACACTGGATCAAAGTCACTAAAAAAAATCCGAAACTTTTCAATATAATGGGACGAAGAAAACACTGCTCTGTCAAAAAGCGAAAATTTTGGAGGGATAATCGTCTCGTTAAGTTTGAAAATTTGTTAGTTTTTCGATCGTTATGATTCGGAATGCGATCAATTTCAAACAGAAGTCTGAAACTCGCGTACGAAAGCCAAAACTGAAGCAGCAAGAAGTCGGTAGGCTGTAAGCGATCTAAAAAAGGACTTGAACATCTCGACTAACGCCCAAATAGTTCACACATACCTTCGGAAGAACAATTTAAAAGCCTGATTCCCCAAGAATTGATTCACCTTTGAACGCGAGACGTATTGGCAATCGCCTTAAGTTTGCCAAAGATCGAGAGAATTGGCCTGTCCAAAAGTGGAGACACCTGCTATGGACTGATGAAAGTAAAGTTGTAATGTTGGTGGAAAAGGCTCTAGAGTATACCTCCCGCATCCACAGAACTCCAAATACACCCTGAGCACTGTTAAACCTAGTGGATCCAGTGTCATGTTATGGGGCTGTTATTATTATTATGGTGTCGATCTTATATAGTGCTCAAATCCATTATGGATCGGCATGTTTATGTAAATACCTTAAAGACGGTGATGCTACCATATGCTGAGGATAATATGCCACTTATACGGATCTTTCAACAAGACAACGACCCAAAGAACACCACAATATTGAGCCAAGCCGTGGTTCTCAGAGAATTCTCTAAATATAATAGAGTGTCTGGCACGGTCACCAGGCCTAAACCCTATTGTAAATCTTTGGTCTGACATTGAAAAAGCGTTTGCTGTTGTAAAACCAACTAAAAATATGAAGTAATCCAGGAGTCCTGGAAGAAAATTCCAGTCAAACGCTGTCAAGGCCTGGTTCACTCAATGCCAAGACGTTGTGCATCGGATTTGGCCCCTTAGGGCAATGCAACCAAGTGGTTAGTTTTTAATTTATTAATAGTTTTAATAGCTAATCATAACTTATTAACGAATTTTGTTTTTTCCCTTTTTATACCCTTGCAGAGGGTATTATAAAATTGATCAGATGTTTGTAACGCACAGAAGGAGACGTTTCCGACCCCATAAAGTATATATATTCTTGATCAGCTTGAGAAGCTGAGTCGATATAGCCATGTCCGTCTGTCCGTCCGTCTGTGCGTATGCGTTTTACTCAGCCATCTTAAGAGATATCGGGTTGAAATTTTTTTTGGAGACTCTTTATTACCTGTGTGAGATAAAGTATGAAAATCATCGGGATCGGACTACTATATCATATATTGTTTAATAATCATTAAATGTGTTTTGAATTCAGTAGTTTGAAGTATGCGTTTTACTCAGCCATCTTAAGAGATATCGGGTTGAAATTTTTTTGGAGACTCTTTATTACCTGTGTGAGATAAAGTATGAAAATCATCGGGATCGGACTACTATATCATATATTGTTAAATAATCATTAAATGTGTTTTGAAAATGCGTTTTACTCAGCCATCTTAAGAGATATCGGGTTGAAATTTTTTTGGAGACTCTTTATTACCTGTGTGAGATAAAGTATGAAAATCATCGGGATCGGACTACTATATCATATATTGTTAAATAATCATTAAATGTGTTTTGAATTCAGTAGTTTGAAAAATATTTGAGCATATTCATAATACGACAACTAATGCTGTTGATGTATGAAATTTCACTTTTCTTATCGAATTAAATATAATAAAGAACTGCAAGGGTATATAAACTTCGGCAAGGCCGAAGTTAACTTCCATAGCTCGTTTTTATACCCTTGCAGAGGGTATTATAAAATTGATCAGATGTTTGTAACGCACAGAAGGAGACGTTTCCGACCCCATAAAGTATATATATTCTTGATCAGCTTGAGAAGCTGAGTCGATATAGCCATGTCCGTCTGTCCGTCTGTCCGTCCGTCTGTGCGTATGCGTTTTACTCAGCCATCTTAAGAGATATCGGGTTGAAATTTTTTTTGGAGACTCTTTATTACCTGTGTGAGATAAAGTATGAAAATCATCGGGATCGGACTACTATATCATATATTGTTTAATAATCATTAAATGTGTTTTGAATTCAGTAGTTTGAAGTATGCGTTTTACTCAGCCATCTTAAGAGATATCGGGTTGAAATTTTTTTGGAGACTCTTTATTACCTGTGTGAGATAAAGTATGAAAATCATCGGGATCGGACTACTATATCATATATTGTTTAATAATCATTAAATGTGTTTTGAATTCAGTAGTTTGAAAAATATTTGAGCATATTCATAATACGACAACTAATGCTGTTGATGTATGAAATTTCACTTTTCTTATCGAATTAAATATAATAAAGAACTGCAAGGGTATATAAACTTCGGCAAGGCCGAAGTTAACTTCCATAGCTCGTTTTCATTTTAAGTAAATTTTTAAAAAGGTGTGCTATTTTTAGTTTCGGGTATTTGTTGGGTATGTCAAGAAGATCCTTAAAAAACTTTGAAAACGCTGGATATTATTACAAATTTTTTGTTCCTTTCATTAGTAGGTAATATTTTACGTTTAAAAACGTATTCACATGTTCCTTAAACTTCTCAATAAAACTATGAATCCTTTCAACACATTTCCTAAGCAAGTGGTGCTATTTTTAAGTTCGCAGCTGTATGTATGTATGTATGTATGTATGTACATATGTCGCTTTCGAACAAATTGACCATCATTACCAAATATTTATATGCTTGACAAATATATAAGTATTAATCAGAGATCTACTAAAATACATATAGCTTAGCCCCTTTAAGAGGCTGCATTATTAAACTGGTTCCAACCGTTTATCCACAATTCTAAATTACAAAAATGGGACAATAATTTAATCGCGACAATCTACCTCTTATTCAACTATGGCTCTTTTTTTTTTTTAGAAAAAAACGTATTAACAAGTACACGCTACATAAATTACAACTTTTACCCTTTCTTGTTCTTTAGGTAAATAGAGAATCTCATCTATTACATAAACCCACTAGAATAAAGTGTGCACTTACATATGTACATATGTATGCATGTCTAACTAGGCTTCAAGGAGCAAAGCACTATAAGGACGATTGGTCAACCGGCATATGCACGAATACAAAGCTTTATGAAGCTCTTTTTTCTTTAATGTTCTTGAAAACGTCTTATAAAAGTAAAAACAAAAAAATGTTTAAAAATCGAAATAACTGTGGATAAATTATTTTCCTAAAACAAGCAAATACACATGTATTTTTATTTAGATAAATATGCGCACGTACATATATGTGCATGTGTATATGTGCATACACACACATGTATGAATTCACTTGAAGAAAACAAATATCGATCGATACCTTCGAAAAATGCACACACACTCACACAATGCACACTCAAAAAAACAATTGTGTCTACGTGATGCACATATGTATGTACGTACATCTTCATTGAATGTATACATACATACATATGTACATCTATGCATATTATGTACATAAATACATACATACCACTGAGCTTAATATCAGTTGCTGGACGTTTTTCATATCGAGTTTCTATTCCACTTAAAGCCTTTCTTAATGGGTTCAAGCTATATTAATAGCTGGTCGATTTTAGTGCAATTGTCAAATTTGGATCCATGTTTGTACATCAAACAAGTTATTTGTACTGTATGTACACTATTAAACACACACACACACATGTACACGAAGGTTCGTAGGCAGAGCCAGAGGCAGAGCACCTGGGCGTAGCGTATATGCGCTCATATCATAAATTAATTCGTTTTCACCATGTTACTGTCCATAATACTAATGTCAAATGCCTAATTCACTTATTCCACTGCATTAGTTTTTATTAAAATAATTCATTTAAAAAATACAAATCAAAAATGTTGATATTTTATGTATGTATACTCGATTTTTTTTCACAGCTACAACATGACTCGTCAGCACTCGACGTAATGCTTTACGTTATTGTATATTATCGATAACCTTACACTGTTTTGTATTGGCGCAGTCGATTGTGAAATAGGACTCTCACACTTTTTATATACAATATAATTTGTGATATATTATTATATATGTACATATATTTCTATATTTGCAAATATTATTCATAAAACACATTTCCCCAATTACATTTTGGAAATTTAATTTAGATAAGAATTGAAATTGTTAACATCGCAGCGCTTTTATCGATTGCACATAAGTATCTTACCGCTGAAACCAACTGATATCTTCAAAATCATTAAAAATAAATGATGTGTATGTAGCATTATGTTACCATTTTCAACATTGATGTTGATTAAATGTAATGAAATAGATCGGCGGGAAATATACATATTTGTACACACAAAGTATTATAAAGCTAAAATTCTAGCTGATTAATACATGTTCAGCTATTTTTTCCAACCTTTTTTTTATAAAGTTAGTTTAAATGTGGAAAGTAAAGAACGAGTATGAATTATTATTTTTGGATATAAAACTAAAAATTTAAATTTCAGTGTGTACAGACAGACAGACGAATTTGTAAAATGTTCATGTGTAGATAAGAAGAATGTCATAAAAATATCGATAAAATTGTTCATCGGCAATGGCCATATCTAGTTCGCAGAATTAGTAGTTTTGGTCAATAAAAAAAAAAAACAATAAAATTTAGTACAATGGGGGCAACGATGGTCAAGAATGGAAATTTGCTGGATGCTCTTCCGTCACAGGTCGGCACGTTGCACGTCGTGATGCTGGGATTAGACTCCGCTGGAAAAACCACAGCCCTCTACAGACTTAAGTTTGACCAGTATCTAAACACAGTGCCCACGATTGGATTCAATTGTGAAAAGGTAGAAAAAGGGGTCGGTAATGGGATCAGCAACAACTGGATCAAAGAAAATTTTGTAAAAAGTCAAATGGATATTTAAAAAAAAATCGAATGATTAATTCTTTAGGTTTCCAATACATATTACATGCTGAGCCAATATAAAAATGTCGAACGCGACATATATAGATAAATGTATACTAGACCTGATTTTGGGTCACAATATTAGTGTAACGTGTTTTTTCAATCAGCCTTACTTTGGATTTCCTCATAAACGTCTTATTTCTTCATAGGTACAAGGAACTCTCGGAAAAGCAAAGGGTGTACATTTCCTAGTCTGGGATGTCGGAGGACAAGAAAAATTAAGGCCATTGTGGCGAAGTTATACAAGGTAAAATTGTCAGGTCAAATACAACTGTTTCTAAACTCGTACTTTTCTTTTAACCTTCCCAGATGCACTGACGGCATATTATTTGTTGTAGACTCTGTAGATACGGAGCGTATGGAGGAAGCAAAAATGGAACTAATGCGCACAGCCAAATGTCCAGATAACCAGGTGCGTGCACCTGGAAATTCTGATTAATATCTTTCATTTATACTATAATTTGCACAGATGTGTCTTTTTATGTGTGAATGTAGAATCTGTATGGTAGTTAAAATCTTGTATCAAAAATAGTCGTTGCAATGGTTCTTCATAAGTCACAAAGGCCTATTTTCAAAAGAAACTATTGAAAAAGCGCTAGTTTAGATCTAAAAGTGTCTTAGCATTGAAATTGTTACAACTGCGAATGATATTATATTTATGAAGTTATTCAGCCTAATTTCTAAAACGAATTATTCTCTTTACAGGGAGTGCCAGTGCTTATTTTGGCGAATAAACAAGATCTTCCAAATGCATGTGGCCCAAAAGAACTTGAAAAGCTCCTGGGACTGCATGAGCTGCATATTTCACACATGCAAAGTCTTCCTCTCGTGAGCTCGGGCTCATCATCGACAGGGAACTTAATGGGCTATAATGCATCAAACCAAAGTTATATGGAGAATGAAAAAGATCCCAGCCATAATTCATCACATATGTTACCAGCTCCTGACGAGGGAGGAACCGTATCATCACATTCATTACATTCCTGCCATGACGTCGATGGCAAAGACAAACCTCTTCATAGTACACAGACATCGACCTCGTCGTCGGCGCCGCCGCTGACAACGACAAATAGCGGATCCCATTTTACAGTGAAGGCTCATAGTATAATAGAATCGAAGTCTGTGCAGCTGAAGGGATGGTATATACAACCAGCGTGCGCTATAACTGGAGAAGGATTGCAGGAGGGACTAGATGCATTATATGACATGATTTTAAGGCGACGAAAATTGAATAAAACTCATAAGAAAAAGCGGTAGTAGAAATATCAGATAGTGCCTGTCTAAAAGCGTGTACCAATTAAGTATAATTTAGCACAGTTTAATAAACGCATGCACAAATATCGTATGTTCATACATTTATATACATGTATGTACATACATGTCAATGTTTAAAATGAGAGTGTCTCTTTTTTGGGAACTATTTCCGCGAGTGTCTATTCCTGACTGATTAGTCTGGATTAATTTATCCTAGTCAAATATCAAAATTATGAATATACACATAAATTTATCAAAATGTGGATATGTCTTGCTGTAAGTTACAACATATCTAATATGTTCATTAAATACATACATTCATTTACTGATTTTTGGCAACACTTTCTTATAATCAGAGAATAATTTATATTCATTCATGAAAGAATTAGTGCTAAACGGGTTCCTAAGTGGAGACGTCTGCTATCCGTTGATGAAAACAGCCTCTACTGTTGATTGGAGGTCATTGCATTAATTCTTTCGGTACGGTAAAAGGATGTTCGCTTTTGTTAAGTATTTTAAGATACTATCTTGCCTAGTAAATCGATTTTGTCACTCGGAATAAAATGATTTGTTGAATAAAATGATTATTATTATTTTTATAATTTAATTATTCTAGTGAACGTGTGCAAATAGATAAAATTATTTTCGAGATTATGAGGGTTACATGTATGTATATATATAGTAATAACAGTTACATATAAGATCTTATTCAAAATTTTATATACATATATATTCTAAAATTTAATTTAATATATTATTATATAAAATAATTGGAAAGATACTTTCAAGATGTTAGTTGCGTTTGAAATTTTGTACAATTTCTTGGTTATGTTTTTTTGAGTTGAAACTTGACTCTTTAAAAAGGAAATGTTAAGTTTTATTCATAATTGCTAGATTGCATAGGGCCTTTAAACATGGGTCTTCTTCGCAATGAGTGGATCGTCTAGCTTCCTATATAATATTTTGGTCAGTAGTCGCTTCTTTTCAGCACTGTATGGGTATCACGTCATCGCCATCTCTTGCAACAAAAAGAAATTGGGAACAAAACAGAAACGGAACCACTCTAATTTATATGGTTGGGGTTTTGTGCGTACATATGTACATATATGCGAGTTTTAAATAAAAGTATATGTATCGAATAAGCTTTTTCGAACGAGAGCGTAGACCTAGACCACGACCATATAGTGTATGTGTAGTAAATAGAGAAAATGTGGACTATGGCGGCAGTGTGGAAGCTATCTTTGATGTGCACTCATATTCTTGAGATCGAACGGCATATATATGTTCTTCTTCATTCGAGGTCATTTTAGTCCGGATAGCATTTTAATTTTATTGTCTTACAATAGATCGGTTGTACTAGATACGTTGTACGAGCTTCAAATTTAAAATCGCACAAATACTTTTCAAATTGGTAAGTGTGTAAGATTAATTGATAATTTTATTGTGGCTGTGTCTTATATAAATTATTCATATATTTACTGCAAATGTGAGTATATCAAAAGTGGAATACCAATATTAAGACGGTGAACTTATACATATATGTATACACATATTATATTTGTGTGTATAGATTTTTCTTATAAATTAAAAACCTCATATACGAATCTGTGTAATTAAACAAAATTTCAACCCGGTTAGTTATGTAATGATGCTGATCGAGTCTGAGAAAGAGTATTGAATTCAAATTATACATATCAATGAATGTATGCAAAAGTGGATATGCGTATCTCGGTGTTTATGTATGTACATACATACATACATACATACAATTGTACGTATGCATGCTGTCAAAAACGAATTGAATTTTCGCACCTGTTGATCGTGTTTATCATTAACACAAACAAGCTTACACACATACACATATGTATAAATATTTTGTTTTAATACTCTTATACTCTGTAAAAACATCTTAATCAATGCAATGGATAGAAAAAAAATTTTTAATTGGAATATCTTTAGATGCCCTTGCAAAATTTTATTAATCCTAATTGATCCAATGGATTTGAATGAGAATGGAATCAAATAATTTTTTTGTGGCAAATATTAAACTTTTTCGCGTACAATATCCGACAACTACTGATTACATAGAGTAGAGTAAGTCAGTTAAAAGGATAAAAGGATATATCCAGTACGATGTTTATTTATAAAAAGTTATATTAAACTTGGTCAACGCGTTGAATGTACCATCTCGGAATATTGGCCAGGACGACAAGACCAGTTCACATAGCCATGTCCGTCCGTCTGTCTTGATCAACGTAAACTCCTGGTAGACCATTAAGCTTCGATATACTGCAGGCATTTCAATTCGGACTATTGTATCATATAGCTTCCATAGCGATCGATAATATTTATCGATCCCATAATGGTTAGAGCAGTTTATGGGGTACAGTGATCTAGCTGAAACAATTTCACACTAGTGTAAATCGATTGGAGCGGTTTAGTTGCTTTGGCATTGTCTGTCCATAATTTACAAAGTATTTACGTACCTATTTTTCTTCTATTATCAGAACATTTGTAAAAACCGGAGTTGGAAAACATAAGAAAATGGATTCGAATTCCGAAGTCGTGGTGAGTAGAAACTGTATAAGATTTTGGGAGGATAAGTATGTATATATAAACATTCACACACGATTTGAAAGTATATTAGACCAGGTTTTTAATATACGTATTAAAACTAAATTGTAAATATATATATATTTTTTTTTTGATATATCAATGTAATTTGTTCATCATTTGAGGCATTGCAAAATAGCTGTATTTTTCCTATTTAAAAAACCAAAAGGGTCTAATGTTCGAACAATATATTATATACCATTAATGTAATTCTTTCCCAACGAAAAGACAACGGTTCCTGAAGTTGAGCCATCGCAGTCGGCCAATACTGTGGAAGAGAACAAGGAAAGCGAAGCACCAAAGACAGTTGAGACTGTCACCATTACGACAAAGGAAAATGTCGAAAAGGACGAAGACGATGCTCAAACAAAAACCACAACGACTACAACGGTTAAAGTTGCCAAAAAAGAAAACGGCGAAGAGACAACAACGACGACAACGACCACGACAGTGTCGGTGGAAGCTCCAAGTCCGGACGACGCAGTTACTGTTATTGCTGAATCTCAGGAAGTAGAAGTTGAACCAAAAACAGAAACAAAAGTAGAAACTGTTACGGAAACATCTACGACGAAAGCCCCTGAACCCCAAGATTCAGATGCTCAAGTTGAAAAAGAATACAACACTGTGGAGGAGGCTAGCGTTGAGCCCAAAGCTGAGAAGGAGGACAATGTTAGTGTAAAGGAGGAGACGCAAGTTGAAAGTGAAGATATCGAAGAAGTAGAAGAAACGGAATCAGAGGCAGAAGAAGACGATGCCGAAGATGAAGATAATGATGAAGAAGAAGTATCTTGTATCGTTCAAAGTATAAATATTTATCCTAAAAACATATATGCGAATATTGCGAATTTGCAAGCTGCTTAATTGCCCCCAATGCTTGTGCAGCAGTAGGAGGATGATCTAATAACAGGAAGAAAAAAAATAAATGCTTCGAATCTTTTCAGCTTCTGCGATACGATGAGAAACAGAAAGATCATGTTTGTTGACATTTTTGTTCTTTTTGGTATCCATTTTCAAATTATGCCTATTTCACACGATTGTATTTAACTCCAATTTACATACATATATATTTCCATACGTATGTACAGTTGTACATATGTAGTGCTGTTGCCTCGGCTTGGCTCTTTACTAATTCGTCGAACATACATACATACATATATTCATCCTTAGAACTACAACCATACCAGTACATATACCACATACATACATACATACTTACCTAAAACATATTTTTAAAATGCGTAAAATTTTAATCGAGTTAGATGTAAATATTATATATTTATGTTAATGTATGTATTTATGTTTATCACTTAGGAAGCTGAAGAAAAAACGAATACTTCAATCGATCAACCATCAAAGGAACCGGTTGAGGTCAAACTGGACCCCGTATCTGTGACTTTCAATGCTCCCAGCACAAAGGTAATGAACTTTCGGTTTTGTTTCATTTTTCCGAACTATATTTTAATAAAACTTCTTTTTATTGAATTTGCTTAGACCACTGATGCTGAGGAAAAGACAGCCGATTCAGTTGACCAAGCGGATGCACCAACGGATATCAAGAGTTCGACTATCAAGGTAAGTATGTATGTAACTGTCAGATATGTACATTTTACATGCATCTGATTTCCCTGTGATTTGTGACTAATTGCTTTACCTTGGCTTGGCGGCTTGGATGAAATGTTTTCTTCTTTCTATTCCATTTTCTCCTTGTCTTTGGTACTGGATACACAGAGAGACTTCAACGATCAAATTCAAGATATCATTTCTGATATTGATGTTAATATAAAGGCCCAAGAAAAAATTACTAAACTGAAGGAACAGGAGCTGCAGCTTATTCAGAAGCAACAAGAATTGGCGAATCAAATTAGGCAACAACAGATTTTGGCTCAACAGTTAATTGCTCAAAATGAATTAAAGCAACAGCAGTTAAATGCCCAGCAGCAATCGGTACCCCAGGCATACGAAGTCAAAGTACGTACAAAAAATGCAACCTTTTATTTCAGTCATGGACTTACAGATTGTATACATTACATCCATATTAAAGAATACTTTCTATGACTGTGAGTTTAAAAAACAAAACATTTTATATAAGAATATTAGGAAAGGAATTGCCAAAAAAGGGCAGCGATTTTTAACATCAAGTCCTGAGTTCCATATGTATGTATCTCGCATTTCTAGAAGTCTTAAAGTTAAAAAGTCGCCGCTCCGAATGGAGTATGTCCTGCGCAGGGTATGAACCTTGTGCAAATTTTATGATCCGAAATAAAATTGATGACACACCTGATGACATCCGCTCGGTTACTTGAATATGGATTCTAATACATAAATTGTTGAACTTTTAGATATTGACTATACAATTTACTATTTCACATTAGAAAACGATACGTTAAAAATAGTAGAAGCATAACTTTTTTTTTGGATCTATGCGAATTAATCCTGCTTCGATCCTTACGTCTATTAAAAATTCTTTAGTCTCAAGATTTAATTGTATCTAATCGGCCACGCTGCTTACACCAATCAGGAATATTAATAATTTGTATCTATTGCAAATGTTTGTTAATCCGAATTTTCATAGGGTACTCTTAGGCAGACATTGTTTTAAATTTAAAGCTGTTGTAGTGATTCCGTTTATCTTATACATAGCAGATAAGTACATATTGCCATTTACTTGTTTCCCTAGTATGGATATTGATCTTGTTGACTTGCATTCATAGTCATAAATCCGAACGAAATTTTGAATAAATCATGAGCATTCCTTCTGTACAACAGATATTTAATGTACATATATCGCACTCTGATACTTTGTACATACACATTCTTATATACTTGCAAATGTTTGCTAAGATAACGACTAATGTGCTTTGATTAGTCTACATTCTCTTTCTCTCTAATGGCATCTATAATTAGCAATAGAGAGAGCTCCGAATGCGATACATAAATACATGTACATAGATATATATATGTGCACACAGATATGTATTGTAGGGAGATCTATATACAGACACACACACACTCACACAAACATTTTGGGGCTAATGTGTGTATCATCGTTAGAAGAAAATTTTATTGCTCGGCCGTCTTCTAGTATCGAAAATTAGGCGGCCATAATGCATTACGTTTACACGTACAAAATCCTCGGATTTTCAGTAAATACGTAAAAGTTATCGTATATTGGATATTTCTGACGATTTTGAATATTAAGAGCCTCAAGAATGAATTGTATAGTGGAAAGGAAGCGCGGCTTTCGGCCAAGCGATCTTTGCGATCCGAGTAAACGAAACATATTACTACATCTGAGTACGCAAATGTGGCAAAGAAGAAAAGTATGTAAATTGAGAATGCAAAAGCGAAAGAATACAAAATTCGTATGCCATGAGATTTCGTCAATATTATTAGTCGCGTACTGATCCTCAGCTTTGTAAACAGCTTTGACTTGTTAACACCACAAACCAATCGTCCTTATTGAAGCTTAGTTAGATTGTTTTCCAATGTAATTAAATCCAAATAGGAATCCACAAATGTATCGAAGGCAGTTGATTTGCGCAAAATATTCACACCAGCCACCGATGCACCTGAAATATTGCCGAAGAACCGTAAGTATCTCGTTCTGAATATGAAAAAAATAAAAGGTGATACGTAAAGACGTATTAATCTGCAATATATCCAGACTACCCAATTACCAACACGTATGATTCATTCGTTCATTCATTCTATCATTAAATCATTTGCCCTTGTAAAATTTCATTCCAAAAGATTGAAGTGCGGCTGCATTAACCACGACTAAAACGACAACAACTGTGGACCAATTACGTATCGCCTTTTAAATGCAATATTATTCACAATCTTAAATTAAAACCTATGGAACTGACTTTCAATTTGTTCACTTGATAGGAAAGCTATATGCCTCATCGGCATTTTATTCCCCGTCACTGCATCCTACTGTGGAAGATCAGGTCGAACTGGCCCGCCGAATATCGCATTCGTTGAGCGATATAAGTAACCAAAAGTCAAAGGGCCAATCTATGTTTGTCAATCGAAAAAAACGCTCAGTCAAATGGGTTCACGAAGGTTGTGCTCAAGGTAACAGTTGTGGTCAATTGATGCATGCTAATGGTCATTGTGTGTTCAAGCGCAGTTACGGGTTGAGTCGGTATAATTAAATCGTGATTTGGTAGTGCAATTTGTTTTGGAGACAGTACCACCCCGCTACAGGTGACCATTTTCGATACTTGTGTGTGTGCACGGTGTATATCGACTAAATTTTTTTTTTTTTAATGTTAACTGTGCTACTTCTAGTGGCTATTATTTAGTGGGGATAATCAAGTCTAGAAGCAGTCTACTACACACTTTTTGATCAGTTGTTAAAAAAATTAAACTTAAAAGAAAGACCAAGTTTGTGTCATCGGGTCATAGGGTGGATAAATAGGAACTATTCATTGTAGTATGGTATTAATGGTAATGATTAGCACATTAGGACATTTGTCCCAATGACATGAACCTTTTAAAAATTTTTAATCAAAGATACTCGTTGCAGTCTTTCTTTTCTTGAATATGCAAGACAATCGAAAAAAAGGTTTAGACTTTTTCAATTAGACTATACTACAATGCGTCGTTTAATGAAATGTTAGCTCCCAGAGATGAAATTTAGTAATTTAAAAAATTTACAGATGTTTTAACCTAAGTAGTTACTTCTACAGCTGTGAATAAGTAAATTTTTTTTAATTAAGTGCGAATCTTTTTAAGAAAAATAACGAGGAGACGCATATAGGCTCATATTTGTATATACCTTTAAGGCGCGATCTCTATTATATGCGAGAGTTGGAGTCAGATTCACACTGAATTTTTTGACTCTAAAACATCACTTACAAATTAAAAAATCGTTCGGTCGATCAATGTTTATGGAAAATAAACAAATGAATAGTCGTTCGTAACCCTAATCTGAAATGTTTATAATAACGTCAATACTAATGTCACTCATACCATACAAGTATATGTTCATTCGCTTTTTCGATTTTTTTAACTACTAACACTAACTAAGTAGTATTATTGCAAAAGTTGTGTGACAGACACATAACACCAGTTTTCTAATATATGTGTTTGTGTACATGTCTAGAGGATGATAACGCCTTTGAGACTCACAGTTTGTATAAAGAAAACTCAGAGGCAAGTATGACACCGGAACTAACCAAGCTGGAAAAAATGCCGTTAAAGCTAATCATGAATCCAAGAGGCCAAATGCGCGACTACAACTCACTCAAAGAATCGATCAATATTGAAGCTGGCCTCTTATCGCCCGACAATTGCGCTGAGCTTATCACTGCTCTTCAACTGCACAAGGGACGAGGTAAAACAATAAATATTTTGGAAGTTAACCTCGGTCTGCCGTGGTTACTATGTCCTTTTCTAGAACAAGTTAAAATCCTAAGCACATTTAACAGTCTGTGAAATTGTACATTGGTCCGATCTTAAGAATATTCCGAATAATTTTGTCTCGATTTTATATTTGTCTAAATTAAAAATAGTGGAAACTCTTTGGTAAGCAAACTAATATATTTTGCAACTAATCTAACTCTTTTCTTTCGCAATCGATTCGATCATCGCCTTAAAAATCGCTTTTTGCCTTCGCCGACACCGCCGTCATCGCCATCGCCACCGCCATCGCCACCGCCATCGCCTTGCCTCCATCGCCTGTCTCAACTGAACGCCACTCAACAAATAAAATCAAACGCATTAATAAGGAGCTGAATTGTTTGCCAAGCGACGCAAAAAGGCCGAAAATTGGGTAGTCGATGAGACCAATGCCGGCACTCACAGTCCATCTGGTATTCCAGATTACCAGCAGTATCAGCCGAGGCCGACCTCTTCACCGAACATTGTGCCCGCCTATTCAGATGCTGGCAAGCATCGGGTGCAACTGAATATTCACCAAGATCAGCTGATTGAAAAGTATTCAAAGCCGGGATTGCAGGTAGTCAAATCACCCTGGGAGGCAGCTCTTCAGACTGGCTCTGCAAGCTCTGCTTTTCAGGAGGAAACTAGATACCGTAGTCAGACGCCTATTGTGTCGGCGGCATCGCCATCCAACTACGATCGGGAAGACTTCTCCTACTCGGGAACCAACCGCCCGTTTGTCCCTCCACCATCGGCATCCGTTCAGCAGGAAGTGGCCTATAATAAGGTTTGATTTTGACATTAGTTTTCCACGACTTCCCAAATTCTATTTCTTTCTTTTGTTTCAGCCATCGGTACCAACTCCGGTAAACCCTCAAAGGGAGCTCGCTTACAAGCCGAGTGTAGCTCAGGGATGGGGTGGACGAAATGTTGAGCTGCCAAGAGGTAACATTAACATAAAACTAACAATTAATAACCATCGGATGGGCAGCAGCGTACAGTCAAGCGCCTAATGTGTATACCGATTTTGCATACAATTGTTCAATGGTCACTTGAGCCGACCAAAGTTTGTACACCTTTGAAAGTTTTTCTGTTAATTTGTTCCCATCGTTATTATCAAAAGATTCGAATTTTTGCCAAAGAATGGTGACAACCTGAGGCAGAATGACTACTATAGCATCCTATTTACACAATGATTGCAGAAGTCATCGTACGAAATTTTACCCTTAATATATATGTATGAATATCTATATGAATTTGCCTTGTATTGATCAAGAATATATACTGTATAGTGCCTTTTGCAAGGAAATAGCAACATAAAGCCGCTTATATTTGTACCTGCAAACATGGCATGACTTGAAGGTTTCCCATCCGATGGATTATAATTTAGATTAATTGAATGGGTCATGCGGTTAACAACCCACGCATGTTTTAGAAAATAGCGAATACTTTGAGCCTGTGTCATCTGGGGAGGAAGATTGCAATGTCGTTAGGGGGGATATGCGCAGAAGCTCTGATTGTGCTAGAATGGAACGTTGGTATAATCCATCCCCCGATTTTACAATGGACGTGCAGAACCGATTGCATCAGCTAGAACAGTTCCAACAATACTTTCTGGAGCAGCAAAAGCGTGAGCTGGAGATTCTCAAACTGCGGGACAATATGCGTTTTTGGCGCTCACAAGCTAATAGGAAACCAAAGGGTTTGGATGGGACTATAAGAGCTACACCGAAAGTCGTAAACCAAGAGATCAAAGAGGAGGTCGTGGACAATGAGCAGCAAGTGAATGTAAGGGAATTGATATCCTCGTTTGAGCAACAATCTCTTAGAGAAAATGAAGAATCCTTGCAATATATAAACCGGCATTCACATCCCGTTCAAGCAGATAGAAACGTTGAAAACCACGTGAATATGGACGCAGATGTTGAGGTTGAAGAACTATTGGAAAACTCTGAAACAAATGAAGGCAAGACTCAAACATCAAGCCCCAGTAGTCCATCTGTTATGTTTGTCTTGTTCTATTTTGATTATTTTCTATGTAGATGCTATCTCGAAGCCATGTGTATTATATCGTTTGTCAATTTGCTAATGTTTAATGCCCAAATATGTCTTGTGTTTTTCCACAGGTCTATATGTACCCAAGGAAATCTCTTTGGCAAGCTATGTTCCTCCTCCAAATCAGTACCAAGCTCCGGCTCAATCGCAGTATCAACCAGCCCATCCAGAAGTGGGATATACTAGCAACGATGGAGTCAGTGGTGGCAGCTACGGATCACGATTTGCACCTGCCAACGAAGGCTCCGCCTCATTCAGTGCTAGGGGCAACGGGGCGTTCCCATTATCCAGGCCAACTTCCGGATTTAACACATCATCTGTGGCGCCATCAGGTGTTCCTAGACAACAGTTAAACGCACCGTCCAGCTATCAAAAGATACCACAAGGCTCGTCACAGTCTGCAGCACCGGTTAACTTCAATCCGTCGCCGCTTTCATTTGACAAATTGTCCAAATTCGAGCAGCCCGATCAGTACCAAGGTAACTCATACGGATCCCTGTCTCCGCATCCACAACAACAACGTTATCTGAATGCCCGCTACGGGTCCAATGTGCGCAATACTTCACCCTCTCCATTCGGATTGGGTGCTTCATCTCCCGTGGATCCTGTGTTGTCCTCGCCCATTTCAACACCCAACTTAGGTCAACAGCAGTCTTTGAACAAATACGCACCCTATCGGCCAGCACCAGCTCAGAACCAGAGCTTCAACAATTGCGCTCGCGGCTGGGGCTCGGGTTTGGGTTCCGCCAGGCAGGGTGCTCCTGGTCCAAGAGGCACAATAGCATCAGCTGGTAACTTACCGTACTCAGACTTTTAAATTTTAATAGAAGTTGAAGTTAATTTGCAATCGACACAACGGTTTACGACATGTGTAGAATACTCGTATAATATATATATTGCGTTCGTTTATTTGCGTCTTTGAAATATTAATGATATTAAAAAAATTGAAAACGTCAAAACAAGTATTATTTTATTATAGTTGCTGTCAAAAAAATCATTATCGTAAGTATTGTCTATAACAGTCATTAAAAGAGTAGAAAAAAATACTTTATTTACGTTTTGGTTGGTGAAGGCAGTAGTTAGTGACACATCTACTAAGAGGAACAGGTAAAAAGTGTCTGATCTGAAAAATCTAGAGAGAGTCTAGTAATAATGACTTCACCGTTGATTTGCTTATGTGGAAGGAGGACGCCAAATACAACACTACGGTTGTGAAGATTTCACAAGGCACAAATTTTAATTCAAAAACCAGAGGGCCGGAGTTAACTTCGACCGCGTCGAAGTTTGTATACTCTTGAAACTGTTTTGGTAACTCTTTCCTTACCCATAGCCATCAAAGTGTAAAAACGTTTTATCCAAAAAGTCTAATGTTTGCGAAAGAACGGCCTTTAATCTTAGCATATGATATAACGGACTTTTTGATGAAAGTCACTGTTTTCCACCGATCGTCTATGGGAGCTATATGATATAGTTACCCGATCTTTACCAAAGAAGGTAGCATCTCCGACCATATAAAGTACATACATATATTCTTGATCAGCACGACGAGACGAGTTTAAATAGTCTGGATCAACGTAAACTCCTCCTAAACTGTAAGAGCTATAGAGCTTAAATTTTCCATGTAGACTGCACAGTTTGTATATCTTAGACTCAACCGGATCGGATCGGTATATGTAGCTCCCATACAAACGGCAAAGTCACGAACAGTGACTTTTCTCAATAACTTCGTTATTTTCTGAGCTATTGTCGTGAAATTTAATATTCTTAAGTTTTTTACACAAGTTTAAGTAAGTAAGTTAAAGTGGGCACAAGTTCTAAACACTATCTTTATCTCAAGTCTCATGATGTACCCGGTCGATGATCGATTTTGTGCATTTATATGGGCAACATTAAAAAGGCGCGATCTGACAAAAAAGAGGCTACATGTATGTATATGCATGGACATATGTATGTACATACACACATACTAAGAAATTAAAAAATTATTTTACCCAGTGTTGAAACATCTGTACATTCTTGAAAGAGTTCAATCGGACAAGTGTTTTGGCATTTCTTTTGGAAGGCAATTCATTAATTTCGTATAATAGATTACGGAATGCTATTTTAAAGGAATGCATACATAGTTCTGTGTAAATCCAAATATTGCATGCATACACACAAAAAATACTGTTGAATAGAGCTTTTTAATCAAAGCTCCTCTTCTTAGTGACCAACCACCAAGCAAACCAAGCAAAATGGAGTTGCGCACTAAACATCAATGTCATTGTGATATAAATTGCAATTGAGAAAGTTTTCCTTAACGCAAATTTCAACTGGGCAGTATAAATTAGATAATTTCATAAACCAATATTGGATTTGAGTTGAATTATTTATATTTCGATAACTCCACAACACATTTAATGCCTAACAGAACTTGTCGACAAATCGGGATATCTCAAGCAAATTCCCACTCGGCTGAGCAGACAAGCATACAAACAATCCTGTGTACATAATTCTGTAATCGTGTATAAGTGAGCCAAGTCTTAAGCACTGAGCAAGTAAGTCTATTGAATGGAAATTGAAGTTTTGCAAGCGAAAAAGATGTCCTGCATATAGCATTTAGCAATTTAGTGTCTCCGTTCTTCTTCATGGCGAGTCAACATGCATTGTCCACCTACTGTGCCCAGCCTAGCATTGCAGTGAAAAGTTATGTGTGTACATACATATAAACATATGTACATATATACATACATATGCACATATGAACATGCAGAAGAAGTTTGCTTACAGGACCTATCACAAGTGAAACAACAAAATTCTTACAAACGTGTGTATGTATGTATGCACATAACAAGCAATAAGATTATAAATTTAAATGCTGCCTCACATATGAATTTATACGAAACAAATGAATTTCACAAATTTCAGGAATGTCAAGGCTCTAAAAAGAATACACCGATATCATTATGGTCGCGTCGTTTGTAAGACCAATGTGCGCAGCGAGTTCTTTTAACAAGGTCAAACCGATCATATTTTTGATCTTAAATTTTAATATTTGTCTTCATCATATCAATGCATCTTCATTCTTAAATATCAATGGTAAGTACATTTTTAAATGTCTTAAGTGAACACTGTATATACATACATATCTTTCTTTTATCCCAATAGATTTGGCAAACGTGGAGCGACCCTATTTTGACGACATAAGTCCCAGAAATGTTTCGGCTTTCGTAGATGAGACAGCAATTTTACGTTGCCGTGTTAGAAATAAGGGCAATCGAACCGTAAGTACCGCCTTTAAAACCAAATACAGGCATTTTTATACCATACACTTATAAAGGGTAAATTGGTGTATTAAAGTCGCCAAAATGTATGCATCCGGCATAAGGAAGATTTTTCTTAAAGTAAATATATTATTGATCAGCATAAACTGCCATTCGAGCTATGTCTGTCCGTTTGAACACTCAGATCTCGAAAACTTTGATAGATTTTTGTATGTAGACTCAAGAAGTATGTACGGAGGGCAAAATATTGTCACGCCCCCTGCCACGCCGAAGTAACCTTGCCATTTTTTTTTACATTTATAAGACAGCTATAGTATATATGTACATAGCAACCACTTCCTGATCGAATTCGGGATAGTCACTATATGTATTAAACTAATAAATAACAATGATAAAAGTCACTGTTTACCACCGTTCATTAAGAGATCTATAGTCGCCTGATCTTGATAAAATTTGGTAAAATCAACAGATGTCAAAAGTTAGTTATTGACAAAAGTCACTGTTCTCGACTATGATATAGACATCCGATCTAGATCAAATAAGGCACATCATTTGGAGGTATATTAAACTCACAAACATTTAATGTTATGACAAATATATCACTGTTTGTAACTCTTTAGGTCTTACGGTCTAGGAGGAGTTTGCTCTAAACCAGACGGACGGACCGACAGACGGACCGACATATATTTAGGTCCGGATCTGTGTTTTTGAAATGAATACATGTGTTCATGTAACTGTGAATCATATACATATGTCACACTTTATGGTGTTTTCGTCCGTATACAACAAAATCATTTAACAATAGGTCCCAAAACGAAGGAAGCTGTTGCTCTGAAAAGACGTCTTTATACCATTGCATCATGGTCAGAATAATGTCGTTACCTCGCAAATTAATGTTACTCAGTATTTTGTGAATATTTAAAAAAAATGTACAGTTAGGGTCAATGTTTAATGGTTTTTCTTTTCATGTATAAGATTACTCACTTTGTTATTTTTCGAACAGATTACAAAAATGGAGTAAGTAAGTCGTCTCGCCGACTTAGGTATAAACAAATATTTCAAATTTGCAATAACAAATGCATTCGCCTATTTAAAAAAAATTCTGTTCACATGCTTTTTACAAGCATGCTCAGCAGCTGATATCGTTTGGGAGTCCGGCTTTGGAAGGTGTGGAGTCTCTCCCCATTTCACCTGGAAACAGTATCCCACCTACTAACACGATATCGGTTGTAGTTTCCGAACCGTGATCCGAACTTGATCCCAATACTACTTCTGAAGAAGTTATAGCCTACATCCAGTGCAAAGTTCAAGCACCAAACATTGCTGTGGAAAAGTTCCGTTTTTCATATACTCGGGACATTTCGTCCTTTAAAATAAGTGTCTCCCCAGATCTTTTTGGGCAAATATGTCATAAAGACTTTTGGCCGGAACACCTCATTGTAAAAGTGTATACAATAAAAAAGAAGAATCGGCCTCCGATTAGCCTGCTTCCTGCCTCTGTGAATAACGTTCCTTCCGGCTCGTCTGCACCTGTTGGCGAGTCAAAAAACTAATTTCGTCCCTAACTCTGGCCTATCAGAACGTACGGGGACTAAAGTCTAAACTCTCTAGACTGTATGTAGATAGTTTAGCTTTTGACTTTCATATTCTTGCCTTTACTGAGACTTGGCTGAAGCCTGATATTGCCGATGCTTCAATTCTCCCCTCAAAATATTTAATATATAGACATGATCGGACTATCCGTAATGGTGGTGGTTCTCGGCGTTCTCGTCTGAAATTGTACAGTCATCCAATCAGGAGATTCAATTTGTTTGTGTTAAAATTTCTCTTAACTCTTTTTCTGCCTATATTACTTGTTCGTATATTCCACCATGGTCCGACTTGGCAGTATACATTCACCATTTGGAAGCTATTCAACTTGTTTCCTCATATATCTCTGACAAAGACTTGTTCGTTGTTCTGGGAGATTTTAATTTACCTGAGATTGCCTGGACCCTCTCATATGATTCTTTATTACTGTTGCCCTCCTCGTCACACTGTTTCATAGATGGTCTGTTTGAGTTGTCCCTAACTCAAATAAATCCTGTCCGGAATAGTCGGAACAGATCACTAGATCTGGCACACATTTTTGCGACATAAAGCCCACGGGCGCAATAACACTTTTAAATGTGACATAAAGCACGCCGGACTTTATGGGCGTTATGACACGATTAAAGGGCTTTAAAAAATAAGAAAACAAAACAATTTCATTATACCCTTGCAAAAAGGGTATATTAATTTTGGTCAGAAGTGTGCAACGCATAGAAGGAAGCATCTCCGACCATATAAAGTATATATATTCTTGATCAGCACGACGAGACGAGTTCAAATAACCATGTCCGTCCGTCCGTCCGTCCGTCCGTCCGTCTGGATCGATGCGAACTCCTCCTAGACCGTAAGAGCTACAGAGCTGAAATTTTGCACGTAGGCTTGTATATACTGCAGGGTTTGTATATCTCGGATTTAGTCGGATCGGACCACTATATCATATAGCTCCCATACAAACGGCAAAGTCACGAACAGTGACTTTTCTCAATAACTTCGTTACTTTTTAAGCTATTGTCGTGAAATTTAATATAAATAAGTTTATTGTAACTATAAACCACTGTGCCAAATTTGATAAAGATCGGGTGACTATATCATATAGCTCCTATAGGAACGATCGGTCAAAAACAGTGACTTTTGTCAATAACTTCGTTACTTTTGATGCGATTGCTTTCAAATTTAACATTTGTCAGTTTAATATATCTGTTAATGACTGTGCCGAATTTGGTAAAGATCGGGTAATTATATCATATAGCTCCCATAGGAACGATCGGTGGAAAACAGTGACTTTCATCAGAAAGTTCGTTATATCCTATGCTAAGATTGAAGACCGTTCTTTCGCAAACATTACCCTTTTTAGATAAAACAATTAGTTTAGATAAAAGAGTTACTAACAAACTTGCAAGGGTATACAAACTTTGACGCGGTCGAAGTTAGCCCCGGCCCTCTGGTTTTTTAAATATTTTATTGAAAAATTTTTCGGGTATTATGACACTCCTCAAGTGTGTCACAGCGCCGTCGGGCGATATTTCACTTTTGGAGTGGGCGTTAAGACACACTTAAAAGTGTCATAAGGCCCATAGGCGTTAAGACACAAAAATGTGTGTCAAAAGGCCCAAGGGCCTTATGACACGGGGCGTTATGACATGTACCCGTTTCAAAAACGTAGATCGACAACTACAAACCTATTAGAATTTACATCTCACTCAATCAAAGGGTTCAAGACTGCCGTGCAAACTGATGTCATTTATACTGACTTCAGCAAGGCCTTTGACTCTGTTAATCACACTCTACTTTTATATAAGCTAAATGCACTTGGCATCCCCAGCCTTTTGCTAGATTGGATTCTTCAATATCTTTCTAAGCGTACACAAAAGGTCCTCTTTTTAGGTCTTCATTTTCTAAGACCATCCAAGTGACTTCTGGAGACTCAGGGTAGTCATTTGGGTCCATTGCTATTCACTCTTTTTATAAATGATCTTCCATTGGTAGTGTCACATTCTCGGGTGCTTATGTACGCGGATGATGTTAAGCTTTACCTCAGTTTTAAAGACATATCGTCTTCTTGCCTACTTCAATCGGATCTTAATGATCTTCAGAGTTGGTGTGAAACCAACCTATTAAACCTTAACGGCTCTAAATGTAAAGTTATGTCTTTTTATAGATGCACTCCACACTTAGCAACTTATTATCTTAACGACACTGCCATAGAGCGGTTAGATATCGTCAATGACTTAGGTGTTCTTATGGACCATAAATTAACCTTTAATCGTCATATTTCTGCTACAGTTAGTAAAGCTATGAATGTTCTTGGGTTTGTGAAACGATGGTCAAAAGAGCTTGACGATCCGTACACAACCAAACTTCTGTATACTTCATTAATCCGTCCTATCTTAGAGTACGGATCTTGCATATGGTCACCTCAATATGAGAAGCACCAAAGTAAAATTGAATCTGTTCAAAAGCAATTTCTGCTGTTTGCTCTTCGTGGTCTAAATTGGGATCGCAATGTCAATTTGCCATCATACTCCAGTAGGCTTCTTTTAATCAATCTTCCTTCATTAATTAATCGTAGAGTAATGCTTGGTGTTATCTTTATTCATAAACTTTTAATTAGTGAAATAGACTCTCCTGAGCTATTGAACCAGTTAAACCTATCTGTATCCCGTAGACCTACTAGAAATTTTATTCCTCTATCTTTAAAACATTGTAGTTCTAACTATTCTTTGCATGAACCTTTTCGAGTCCTATGTTCTGATTACAATCTTCTGTATCCCGTAATCAGTTCAGAAGCCTCTCTTTCTCTTGTGAAAACCTCTATTTTAGCACATTTAGCTCGTAATTAGCTGTAGTTAATCTAATGTTTAATTGTTTGTCCGTTATACTTGTATTTGTCCACGCGATCGTGCCGTCCGATATACGGCTGCGCCCCACGGTCGGTCGGGCGGGAGGTGAACAGCGCTCTGCTTGGGCTCGCGCGAAACAGGCTATGTCCTGGTGTCGTATGGGCCACTTGAACGTACTTCGCATTGTACGCGTCAACGTTCAGACATTATCTTAGTATCTCACTCACTCATGCATATGAGCACCCTAGCGCCACCACCCGCCAACGGCCAACTCCGGCCTTATGGAAAAACGTTTATATGCATAACTTGGCTATTTTTAGTCCGATTTTGATGGTATTTTGCTGGGTATTAGTATCAAATTCATATGTGCCAAATTTGATTCCACAAGGTAAAAAATTACGAGAGATAATCAAGTTTTTCAATTTTCGGGGGCGGAAAGGGGCGTGGCAAAATCTTTATCCATACAAAATGTGCGAATTTACTAAGCAAATACACATACCAAATATGGTGTCTCTAGCTATAATAGTTTTTGAGTTAAACGTTTTTTTTTAATTGCGGGAGCGGAAAGGGACGTGGCAAAAATTTGAAATAAACTTGATCACTCTACATACTACACGAACCTACACACCAAATTTGGTGGCTCTATCTCTTATAGTCTCCGAGATCTAGGTGTTCATACGGACAGACGGACGGACGGACAGGCGGACGGACAGACGGACATGGCTAGATTGACTCGGCTGTTGATACTGATCAAGAATAAATATACTTTATGGGGTCGGAAAAGCTTCCTTCTGCCTGTTACATACATTTTGGCGACTTTAATATACCATTTCACCCTATGGGTGTATTGTATAAAAATTTGTTGGCTATTTATCTTGAAATTTCAATATGAACAATCTGTCCGAAAACAATCATACCTCATTTCACATCAATAAATCTTTGTTCCAGAGTTAGATTTTCTCAAAAATGTTTTAACTACAAACAGATACCATATTAACATTTGAAAATTATTTCTTTTAAAAAGTTTTCTGACGCGATTCGACCAAAAAGTCGGAACCGAATGTGAATTTTTAATCTTCAAATATCTTACCAATTCGAATAAAATTGGCGAAGCTAGAATTAATTTACAAACATTTTCGATATCCCAAAGTCGCCAAATTTATTTATTTATTTTATCAAAACTGAATTTTAGCTGGGCTTCACGTCAATAAATCCTACTAATTTATGTGTAAGATTTTAAATCATAGCGAGCACAAAAGGTAAGCAGGTTGTCTGTATAGCTATTTCAAGAACCACCAAGTTCTATCATCAGCAGACTTTGCTAAAGAATCCTCAGTTGTAATGGCCATACCATATCTTCAACGCTAAAAGTAGTTGGGAATTCAAACGACATGAAGTGAGAAAAGAACGGCAAAGCTTGCAACTACAGATTCCATCTTTTTATGTGCATACCCTAGGGCGCCATCAGAATTAGTGTAAAGGGCTTCGCGTTAGCCAACTAAAAGTCGCGCCCAAATATTTTGTTATAGTATATTATACTATATGCAATGACCTGAAGCCCAGCTAAAACTCAGTTTTGATTAACTTCAATTACGTCGAAATCTAGACAAATAAAAAATTTATTTATTTTATTTATTGTAGAAAAACAACAAAAAACTCAGAAATAATAACCTTGCACCTAAATGATGGTATATTTTTCTCGTGTATTTTTCAAAACGAAAGTACATATTATAGAGTACGATGTAACTTTATAAAATAGCTATATACTTTAGCTAAATATATATTATTTAGTTCTTAGATTTTGATGTAATTTGAATGAATTATAGACTATTGTAAGCCAAACCACAATTCGGGTATAATGGCATAAGAAACAACAAAGGTTTTTCTCACCAAATTTATGACACAATTATAAACAACTAGCCTATATTAAAAACCAGAGGGCAAGAGCTAACTTCGACCGCGTCGAAGTTTGTATACCCTTCGAATTTTTTTGGAAAAACGTTTTATCTAAAATGGCTAATGCTAACGAAAGAACGACTTACAAAAAGTCACTGTTTTCCACTGACCGTTGGTATGGGAGCTATATGATATAGTCACCCCGATTAAATTTGGCATAGTCGTTTATATGTGTATAATTAACTCACCAATATTAAATTTCACGAGAATAGGTCAGAAAATGACGAAGTTATTGAAACTCTTCTTGACTTTGCCGCTTGTATGCGAGCTATATGATATAGTGGTCCGATCCCGCAGAGTCCGAGATATACAACCTGTGCTCACATTTAAGCTCTTGAGGTCTTACGGTCTAGGAGGAGTTCGCGCTGATCCAGACGGACGGACAGACGGGCGAATATGGATATTTAAACTCGTCTCGTCGTGCTGAGCAAGAATATATATTGTCGGAGATGCTTCCTTCTATGCGTTGCACACTTCTGACCAAAATTAATATACTCTTTTTGTAGGGTATAACAATAACTACTATGGGTTGTCAAATTTTGTTACTGTTTTGGACCGATCGATTCAATGATTCTGCAATAATTATTTATAAAAGTCATTGTTTTTGAACGATCGTTCCTATTACTATATAATATAGAAGATATAGCCAACATACGGAAATTCCGTACGGAGTAGTTAAATGGAGATGGTTCATTTTGTTACCCTTTTTATCATTATACCCTTGCAGAGGGTATTATAAAATTGGTCAGATGTACCCCATAAAGTATATATATTCTTGATCAGCATGAGAAGCTGAGTCGATATAGCCATGTCCGTCTGTCCGTCCGTCCGCCCGTCCGTCCGTCCGTCCGTCCGTCCGTCTGTGCAAATCAACTTCACGCTGGCATCTTAAGAGCTATCGGAATGAAATTTCATATTTGAGCTACTTTTAGCCGGGAGATAATAGAGTATGAAAATTGTCAGGATCGGACTACTATATCATATAGCTCTAGAGCAAAAATTTTTGCAAAATTGGGAGTATCCCCGTGAAATTTACCAATATAACAGAATTTGATATAAAATCTCAGATCCCAATTTGAATCTGATCGGATAAATAGAACACAAGTTACAGACAGTACAAATCGGTTCAAGCGCTGACGGCAGCTACTACGTCATCAGCAAATCAAACAGAGCACATGCATACACGCACACATACGTAGCGCTACACGAACTGTATGTATGTGTGTGCGTGATGAATTGTGTATTGATGAATTGAGTTGCAAGGAAAGAAATTTCAAAATGTAAAAAAATTATTGCTAAGGACTGCAAGGGTATAAAAACTTCGGCATTGCCGAAGTTAGCTTCTTTGATATTTTTTTATTAGCATTATTCCACCGCAAAAATAAATACTGCAAATTTATTAATAAATCTACTCGATAGAGGTGGACGAAATTGATCTAATTTTGCATCCCCTTGTAGGTGTCCTGGATGCGAAAACGCGACCTTCATATTTTGACCACCAACATTTATACTTACACGGGTGATCAACGTTTTTCGGTCATACATCCGCCTAGCACCGAGGATTGGGACTTAAAAATTGACTATGCACAGCAACGGGACAGCGGGGTCTATGAGTGTCAAGTGAATACTGAGCCAAAAATAAACTTGGCAATAATGCTGGAAATTACAGGTACAAATATGAGTACTTCCCCGATCCATATTTTTGAAGTCTTACCAATCTGAATATTTTTCTACAGCTGAAAGCGACAATAGAGATGGAGGTTCGGAGCGCCGTTACTATGACGCAAAAGGTTAGGTCAAATAATAGACTTAATTTATGCCATTGTTTAATAATCTTATAATATCTGTACCTTAGCGGCCCGAGCCAAGATACTAGGATCGACAGAAATACATGTAAAGCGTGACAGTACTATCGCTTTGGCCTGCTCGGTGAACACTCATGCTTCCTCTGTACAGTGGTAAGTGGAGACTAAAATACAATTTCCATGTCCTTATCTAATGAAAGAACAAAATTGTAGGTATCATGGCTCTTCCATTGTCGATTTTGACTCTCTTCGTGGTGGCATCAGTCTGGAAACGGAAAAAACTGATATTGGCACTACCAGCCGGTTAATGCTAACGCGGGCTTCCTTGCGGGACTCTGGAAACTACACTTGTGTGCCCAATGGCGCTATTCCTGCATCCGTTCGGGTTCATGTATTAACAGGTTAGTTGCGTTCTCTGTGCTTCTTAGTTGGGTGCGAAAATCCAAATTGAACTTAATAAATTGTAGGAGAACAGCCTGCGGCTATGCAGACGAGTGCAGCAACTGCCCCCGGTCTGGACTTCAGAAGACTCACCGCCATGATAATTATAATTACGTGCTTGATCATATCAGAAGAAACGTTGTTGAATATTTCAAACTTATCCGAATACATACATCGAATGCAGAGATGACTAACTTAGATAAACTAGAAATAGAGTGAATAAATATTTTTAAGGTAAGTTTTTGGTGTTTTGGACTTCGAACGTTGCTGATGGATTTTCATAATTTTATATTCCTCTAATTACAGCAGCCATATTCCAATGGAAGGATTGTAAGAGAACATGTTTACAAAAATATTCAATATAATTCCTATAGTCATATGTAATAAAATTATTAATAAACGTACTATATGTAACCAGTTTTTGATAACAAATAGACGGACAACAGGAGATTACTTTTCCTCACCAACTGGATTTCAACTGGAGAAGAAAGTGCCTTCTTCAACTGTCTAAGTTTTGTACTGAATTAAGATGGAAAATGAAAATGAGTAGACTGGAAATATTTGATTTGTAAAGAGCTTTACAAGCCAGAGACACACATAATTGCCGATCGTCTGGGATGGGTCTGCGTGTAGTGGTATACATAAATTTAAGGCTACTGGGTAAATGTTAATGTGTATACGTACACTCATATGTGGGTGTAGATTGTTTCTCTGTGTGTTTCTGAGAGTGTGCTCACGAGAGAGTATCTATATATATACATATGTATATATTCTGATGGATATGGATACGCACATGTATGTATATAAATAAATACTACAATAATTTCTCGAGAAAATATCAGAATTTTTTGTTCTTGCGTTCTCGAGAGTGTATTTCAATTTTTTATACATGTTCTCAAACATTCGATGTTATTCTAGCGAGTTGGTTTTATTGATCGGTTTAAATCGTTGAGGTTGGCCATTGTATTGGAAATTATTAAACGGAAAATTCGTCACAAACGGAAAATTATTGAAAAGACCAGTCGCAATGTTATCGACGTTTATAATGAATGTTATCTATTTATGACAAAATATTGTTGGAAGACTGAGAACAGAAACACACACGGACTATATGTGAATGTCGAATGCTGATGTGAATACTCAAAATTTTATAAATAACCGCGGGTGTATATACATTGCCCACAAGAATACCAACATACTTATATATGTAGCTATGCCTAAGAGCATCTAAAGCTACAGCTTTTGGTGGTGTCTAGAGAAATTACAGTGCAAGTGGGTTTAAAATTGATCCGCTTGAATTCGCTTTAATTCAAAATTTTCAAAATGAAAAAAATCGCGGTGGAAAAATGAACTAAGTCGACTGTGAGTATCAAAAGTGTTGGCGAGACGATGATGGCAACAACAAGTGCGAACTAGGAGCAGGCAGATGTACATACATACATATAGTACATACAATCATACCACGCACAAGTGTGTATGGATATAATGGGTCGGGGTCCAGAAGTCCACCACACCCATATTTGTAGTACTCACCTTGTCTGGTACATACTAATTAATCAACTCTCACGTTAATGGCATTGAATTTGAATTTGACTGTGTATGCTGTGTGTGCTTGTGGAAATTGATATAAATTTATGGTTATATTTCAGTTTCAGATGGCATCCCACATAGAAAAGCCAAGTATGGAGTTGAAAAGAGATGCGAAAGAGAGTGTAAAAATCAAAAGCCCGTCCTCGAAATATAGTGAGAGTACGGGATCGGGATTGGCATCGGGATTGAGATTGGGAACGGAGCAACAGCCACAGCTTTCAACTCTTCGCCGTCCTGTCGCAGTGGTCAAGAAAAGATCGGGTCCATTAGAAGATGTACTTGATCAGCTTGATCAGTCAACAGATGCGGCCAAACTGAACCCAGCTGAAGTAACTCAACCGATTTTAGTAAATCGAATTAAGACTCCTGCTCCGACAACGGCGTCAATACACCGTCGCCGCTGTAGTTCTAAGGACAAAGATAAAAAACGGGAACGCTGGCTGCTTACTCGAAAAACATGGCGATATATGACAGATGCAGGACGAAAGCTCATTCCAGATAGCCTGCAAAATGCTGGGGTAGATAGTATTCCCATCATTGAGGCACAGTTTCAGCGTGCGTGTGCCTCTGAGCCCCGCTTTATATTATGGCGACGAAAGTCCTCATTTCCGGGAGCCTATAAGAGTCCCAAGCGGCGATTAAAGCTTCTTTCCCGACACACTCGGGCAAGTGGGAGCGGTGGAGGAATCGGTGGATTTGGTGGTCATCAAAACCAATTATCAGATCAATACGCCAACGCCGATCAGACTATTGAATTATTGCAGTCGTATTTAAAAATCCGTGATGGCTTTAAGACCACTACGTTGCTGGGATCTAAAACGGTTCGTCCAGATCAGACTTCCTCGCCCAGCGCACAGCGTCCGATTTTGATTAATTCAAGCAAGTCGAGCACGGGTCTTGGATCAACTCCAGCTATGTCTGCTGTTTCGAGCTCAACCGCAGAAGCAGAGATCTTGTCGCGTCTTAAATTGCTCTCTCAAAACTCTATGCTGGGATTGGATGTGGGAAAGATATCAGCCGATATACTCGAGGATAAAGTACTTCTTAAAAAAATTTACAATATGCTGAAAAAGCAACAACTGCATAGGATGTTACATTCCACTGAGCCCCCGTCATCGACATCATCTGGATCCTCATCAAAATATGGCATAAGCCGGGCTATCTCACTGTCGAGTCTAAGTAGTTTGGGTTGCTACGAAAGTAACTCTAATAGAAATCCTACCTCCACCAAAGATGAAACTATAACCAAAACCGTCTTTGATATGGATAAATATTTAAGGACGAACCCAAACTTGAAATCAATGGAATCCTTTGATATCAAGAAGCGCCTTCGCAAACCCCCTGACACACTTGATATAATTTCTAATAAAAACTTAGGTATTGGGCTTTCACCACCATTGTCGATTCCACTAAGTCCGCAATCAACAACATCCACTGCCCAGCTGAGGACAAAGGCCAAACGCGAAAGAAGTGTAAACACGTGCGGAACGCAAACATCGTTCATCCAGCTCTGTGAATTGAGGTACCTTGCTGAACAATATGAGCTAATGATGGAACACTGTAACAGCAATTCAGCGTCGGCTGCATCTGAGGAAGAGCCTGAGAAACAATCTAACGCATTTTCCAGTCGACGAAAGAGTTCCATTGATAATGAAGACATATCGCAGTCGGTTAGCAATACAATAAAGCGGTACCTGAGAATGGCTAGGAAAAAAAGTGTGCATGACACCGACGCGAATAGGTTCAAATCGATTAACTATGACAGAAATTTGCGTAACATTAAAGCAAAGGGTGAAATAAACCCCCCGGGAATGGATTGCGGAACAGATAAGGCGGTACAGACATTGGATGCATGGCCAGTCATCGCATTGGAGTACATTCGAGGTAATGAGAACTCAAAGGCTCTTCACAACGCTCATATCGAATGGCAGAGGGCCCTAGATGACCGCATCAGAAAAAAACTGGAGTGGGAAAGGAGTCAAAAGGATAAAGAAAACGACACGACCACCGATAGAAAGAGTGCCTTCTTGTCTAATTCTAGCTCCAATCTTAATTCTCGTTCGACATGCACGTCGGCTCCCAATTCGCCCACAAACTACTCAAGGGCCATAAAAACCTCCACTGCCAGTGGCTTGCTTACGTCCAGTTCTCAATTTCTCTCCAATATTTGGCACGGTCACGGTAATCCGAACAGCAATACCGATACTTCTCACGTACAAATCCCCAATGCGAAAAATGGCAATGTGAATAAATCAAGCTTGAGTAAGTACAAATATATCAAACAATGCCATATGCTTGGTTCGATCCTTGATCGCATCTCCTTCGAACGTACGAGTGTGTATGTATGTACAAATAAAGATATCCCCATAAACGAAATTAACAATCGCATACGACTGCATCCGCTCATAGGTTACGCCTTCTAATTGCCTAAGCTCAACTCCATCACAGATAGGCCCTGGCAATAGTATTTACGCATACCTTAATTTCAGATGCCCAACATGAGACGAGCAACATGCAGAAATCCAAATCCCTGTCAAACGTTGGTCAATTCGTTACAAAGAAAATTTGGCGAAGCCGCTCAAAGAGCCAAAATAGACCAAACAGCTACCAACACCATGAATTTGCTACCATACCTTCTCAGAAGTGGTCGCCGTCGGTAAGAGACAAACGGAAAGTGGGAAAACGTATTCATAACTAGATGTCTTATTTGTATTTACAGGAAAACTATATCTGGGTTTCCGAGCACGGCGACAAATTCCAGATAAGTGATACGTCTCTGGAAAAGCTTTCAGAAACAGAAGCTGAATTAATCAAAAATATTGCAGTAGAAAAAATTAAAGAACTGAATATTGGCGGTAACATAGGTAACTTGATATCGGATATTGTCAAAATAGCAACCTATTTTACAAATTTATTTACCTGCGTTTAGATTTTGACAGAAAATCAAATAAGCGACGTATTATCTCCAAGAAAAAAGCGCTAACAACTAGCTTTTTTGACATCGGGCGAAAGGATAAGGAGGAACATAGTAAGATATTTACAATATACATACATGCCCAACTGTTAAGCTAACTTTGAATCGATATCAGATGGCCGCGAATTGCTGTTTGGTACCTCGTTGGAATCATGTCTCTCGAGAGACAACAAACCAAGACGAGAAGGATTAACGCGTCCAAAGCACTCCCTGATTCAATCGGTATTCCGAGGTGGCGGAAATGGATCTGCCAGTGCGAAACTCAGCGATAATGTAAGTAAATGTAAACCATTTAATCCATTTTTTGAAAAAACAAGGGTATAAAAATACATAAAAGATCAGTGCTTTTTTTTTGGATTACGTATGGGTGTCCTAAAAGTAAATAGCCTAAAAATAAACCAAAGGGCCAAGGCTAACTTCGAGCGCGTCAAAGTTTGTATACCCTTGAACCTGTTTTGGTAACTCTTTCCTTACCCATAGCCATCAAAGTGGAAAAACTTTTTATCTAAAAAGACTAGTGTTCGCGAAAGAACGGCCTACAATCTTAGCATAGAAAATAACGAAGATATTGATCAAAGTCACTGTTTTCCACCGATCGTTCCTATGCGACCTATATGATATAGTCACCCGAGCTTTATCAAATTCAGCACAGTCATTAACAGATATATTAAACAAACAAATGTTAATTTTGAAAGCAATCGCGTCACAAGTAACGAACTTATTGATAAAAGTCACTGTTTTCGACCGATCGTTCCTATGGAAGCTATCTGATATAGTCACCCGATCTTGACCAAATTTGGCACAGTCATTTATAGGTATAATGAACTCACTAATATTAAATTTCACGACAATAGCTCAGAAAATAATAATGCCGTATGTATGGGAGCTATATCATATAGTGATCCGATCCGGCTGAATCCGAGATATACAACGCCTGCAGTATAAACAAGCCTACGTGCAATTCCAGCTCTGTAGCTCTTACAGTCTAGGAGGAGTTCACGTTGATCCAGACGGACGGACGGTGGGACGTGTCCATTTGAATTTGTCTCGTCGTGCTGATCAAGAATATATACTTTATATTGTCGGAGATGCTTCCTTCTATGCGTTGCACACTTCTGACCAAAATGATTATTTATTTATTTATATACAATTTTAGATAAAGTAATTAATACTAGACCTAAAGGAAAAAAAAACAATGAGTTCTAGCTACAAGGCCTTCGACTCTCAAGGCCCTTTTGCAAGGGTATAAATATGTTCTCAAATCTGAAATTTATACAAGAAAAAATGAAGTAAGTAAGTCGTCTCGCCGACTTAGGTATACCATACACCAGTAAAACAAATATTTCAAATTTATAAAAACAAATGCATTTGCCTATTTTAAAAAAATTCTGTTCACCTGCTTTTTACAAGCATATCTTAGTATCTCGCTCACTCATGCATATGAGCACCCTAGCGCCCCTACCAGCCAACGACCAACTCGGGCCTTATGGAAAAACGTTTATATGCATAACTTGGCTATTTTTTGTCCGATTTTGATCAAATTTGGTATTTTGCTGGGTATTAGTATTAAATTTAAGTTTGCCAAGGTAAAAAATTACGGGAGATAATCGAGTTTTTCAAATTTCGGGGGCGGAAAGGGGCGTGGCAAAATTTTTATACATACAAAATGTGCGCATTTACTAAGCAAATATACATACCAAATGCGGTGTCTCTAGCTACAATAGTTTTTGAGATAAACGTTTTTTTTGAATTGCGGGGGCGGAAAGGGGCGTGGCAAAAATTTGAAATAAACTTGATCACCGTAGGTAATACACAATCTACGTACCAAATTTGGTGACTCTAGCTCTTATAGTCTCTGAGATATACGTGTTCATACGGACGGACGGACGGACGGGCGGACGGAAGCACATGTCTATATCGACTCGGCTGTTGATCCCGATCAAGAATATATATACTTTATGGGGTCGGAAGAGCTTCCTTCTGCCTGTTACATACATTTTGGCGACTTTAATATGCCATTTCACCCTATGGGTGTATGGTATAATTATCGTAGAAATTTTCTCCTATTTTTGAGGAAAAAACCATTGTTTTATCACTTTCGCTTTTTATCTCCTACAAGTCGATCTCAAATATTTTCAATCTTGGTTCCAGAACAATTTATTAAATCCTAACACTACCTTCAGAACGTCTTATTAGTATCACTGATGTGGGTGTACTTTTGGACCATAAATCAACTTTAAACTCACTTACTTCACAGTCGCAATGTGGATGGGGTTTCCTCAAAAGAATTCAATGATCCATACACAACTAAAGTTCTCTTTATTTCGCTTGTCCGTTCTATACTACAGTATTTAGTATATTAGTAGTATTACTAATTATGGTTTCCATGAACCTTTTATGGACCTGATTATAACTTCCTCTGTAATTTGCTGAGAATTTCTACATTTCTACATTTCAAACATTTTTATTTAGCTCAAAGATAGCTGTAGATTATACATATATAATGATCTAAATGTCTGTTTTTCCCATGTGCATTTGTCTACCCGTGCGATTTTGGCGTTTTTATACCCTTGCAGAGGGTCAGATGTTTGTAACGCACAGAAGGAGACGTTTCCGACCCCATAAAGTATATATATTCTTGATCAGCATGAGGAGCTGAATCGATATAGCCATGTACGTCTGTTCGTCCGTCGGTGCGTATCCGTTTTACCTTCTTAAGAGCTATTGGGATGAAATTTTTTTTGGGGTCTTTTTATTAAAGTATGAAAATCATCGGGATCGGACTACTATATCATATAGTTCTAGAAGAAACATTTTTGCAGAAATTGCAGTATTCTCATGAAATTTACCAATATGATCGAATTTTATATAAAATCTCAGATCCCATAATTTGAATCTGATCGAATAAATAGAACACAAGTTACAGTCAATATAAATCGGTTCCAGCGCTACTACGTCTTTATCAAATCAAACAGAGCACATGCATACACACACACAGACGTAGCGCTACACGAACTGTATGTGTATGCGTGCCGTGCTTTGCTTAGGGAATGATGGAAGAAGAAGAAAAATTGTAGTAACGAGTGGGCCGGGGTTAACTTCGACCGCGTCGAAGTTTGTATACCCTTGCAACTATTTTGGTAACTCTTTGCTTACCCATAGCCATCAAAGTGTAAAAACGTTTTATCAAAAAAGTGTAATGGCTGCGAAAGAACCGCCTACAATCTTAGCATAGGAAATAACGAAGTTATTGATGAAAGTCACTGTTTTCCACCGATCGTTCCTATGGGAGCTATATGATATAGTCACCCGATCTTTATCTAATTCGGCATAGTCATTAATAGATATATTAAAGTAACAAATGTTTAATTGGAAAGCAATCGCGTCCAAAGTAACGAAGTTATTGGCAAAAGTCACTGTTTTCGACCGATCGTTTCTATGGGAGCTATATGATATACTCACCCGATCTGGATCAAATTTGGCACAGTCGTTAGTATGTGTAATATACTCACCAATATGAAATTTCAATAGCTTAGAAAATAACGAAGTTTTGATAAGTCACTGTTTGTGACTTTGCCGTTTGTATGGGAGCTATGTGATATATCCGATCCGGCTGAATCCGAGATATACACCCCTGCAGTATATACAAGCCTACGTGCAAAATTTCAGCTCTGTAGCTCTTACGATCAGGAGGAGTTTGCGGTGATCCAGACGGACACGGGCGGACAGACGAACGGCCATGGCCATTTGAACTCGTCTCGTCGTGCTGATCAAAAATATGTATACATACATATACTTTATATGGTCGGAGATGTTTCCTTCTATGCGTTTCACACCTCTGACCAAAATTAATATACGCCTTTTTCAAGGGTATAAAAAGAGTAATAATGTTTTATTAGTGGATTGATGAGTTGAGTTGCAGGGAAATTTTAAAATGTAATAATATTATTGTCAAGGACTGCAAGGCTATATAAACTTTGGCATAGCCAAAGTTAGCTTCTTTGATATACCATACCATTTTACCCTAAACCTTACCGGAAGACTTCGTTGTTGTCTGGTGGCTATCCTTTGCAAGATATTCTCCGAACTACAATTTTAACAGTGTCCTGAGTATCCAAGCCTTTTTTAATATCGCTTTGCGCTTTTGAATATAACAATTACGATACCATTTACAAATAAAACATATGTATATGGCATATTTGCCGGGCTTGTGTTTAAAAATATTGAGGGCTTCTGAGATCGCGATAATTTCCGTAGAAAAAACTGTTGAGTAAAATGGTATTAAGCCTGATTTTATTATTTTGTGTTCGTTGGTTATGGCGTAAGATGTGATTTTGTTTATTTGGGAGCCGTCTGTGAATATGGATTTGTATTTGTTCAAATAATTTGTTGTATATGAGAGGAGGAGTTGAGGTTTTTAGATACTCTCTGAGGGAGGAGTCCGTTAAAAGAGTGTTTAGGTGCCATGGTGGGGTATGTATTATTGGGTTACTGGGATAATGTTTGTGTGGGATGTCGAAGATTTTGGCAGTGCTGATGAATCTGTCTATTGTTGATTGGTATTTAACTTTCTTATTATGTTTATAGTTTCTTATTATGTTGATGATTGGGGAGTTGTGTGAGTTTGTTAGTGATTTGCAGTGTTTGGCTGTGGCAATTTGATTTCGTATGTGTAGTGGGGGCTTTGGGCTTCGTGAAGCATATTGTTGATAGGAGTGGTTCTGAAGGCACCGAGTGATATTCTTGTTGCAGAATTGGTGATTGAATTAAGTGGTCGGATGGTAGATTGAGGGGCAGATCCAAACAGGGGGAGGCAGTAGTCAATTTTTATACCCTTGCAAAAAGGGTATATTAATTTTGGTCAGAAGTGTGCAACGCATAGAAGGAAGCATCTCAGACCATATAAAGTATATATATTCTTGATCAGCACGACGAGACGAGTTCAAATAGCCATGTCCGTCCGTCCGTCCGTCTGGATCAACGCGAACTCCTCCGAGACCGTAAGAGCTGCAGAGCTGAAATTTTATACGTATACTTGTATATACTGCAGGCGTTGTATATCTCGGATTCAGCCGGATCGGACCACTATATCATATAGCTCCCATACAAACGTCAAAGTCACGAACAGTGACTTTTCACACAAACTTCGTTATTTTATCAGCAATTGTCATAAAAGTTGGTATTTGTCAGTTTGGTGTTCTTATTAATAATTGTGCCAAATTTGATCAAGATCGGGTGACTATATCATATAGCTCCCATACAAACGGCAAAGTCACGAACAGTGACTTTCTCAATAACTTCATTAATTTTATAGCTATAGCCAAATCAGCTTTTTTTCCCGTCGAATCTGGCTTTTTTGAAAGTCCAATTGCGGGAAAAATACCAAAACAGCGGGCAGCGGGAATTCTGGATTTTTTAAAAATATAAATTGCTTTTTTCCGCTCTTTTTCTACTGAACAATTTATCATTTTTGAGCGATTAATCGTAGTAAAATGTTATTCATCTAATTCAGTGGGAAAATACTGAGGACACTGCAAATTTTTGGGTTGAAGTGTTTGCCTATAAGGATTCTGGAGGATATAGCCGATTTGAGGACTTGGCCACTTTTGCAATGACCTTGATTTTTTTCCCGTGGTCAAACGCCTTACTCAATTTTAAGCGTTGGGTAAAATATATCATAAAACAAATTTTTGAAAGTTAATGCAGAAATGTATATATTTACTGATACGGTTTGCGTCGTTTGAACAAATGTTGCCATGATTATGAATCGCCAAAAAAAAATGTAAACATGATTGGCACCATGGAGGCATACGATAAAAACAACAACTGTCACGAAATTGACGACATAATAAATTATTTATTAATTTAAGCCCTTAAAAACGGCAGAAAACATTAGCTTTTTTCCCACAACATTTCAGCTTTTTTCGTAGTGTCTCCCCACTAAAAACAGCTTTTTTTGCTCAACAAAAGTTGGCAACACTGATCACTATATCATATAGCTCCCATAGAAACTATCGGTGGAAAACAGTGACTTTCATCAAAAAGTTCGTTATATCCTATGCTAAGATTGAAGGCCGTTCTTTCGCAGACACTTTTTTGCACTTTGATGGCTATGGGTAAGGATAGAATTACCAAAACAGTTGCAAGGGTATACAAACTTCGACGTGGTCGAAGTTAACCTCGGCCCTCTGGTTGATATTATTATTGCTTTGGTGACGTTGATTAGGGAGGATGTGTGACAGTTGAATTTGTGATTTGATAGGCATCTTAAAATGTTGATCTTTTTTTCTAACGAAGCTTTTAGGGATTTTATGTGGTCGTGAAAGTTGTATTTGTTGTTGATGTGGATGCCTAAGAGTTTTAAGCAGTTAACATTTGTTAACTGATAGTTAGTTGTAAGGATGTGGCATGAGCAGTTGTGTTTGCGACAGATGTGTAGATGTTTGCATTTTGTAGTGGATAACTGCGCTCCAGAGTAATATCACCAATCTGATATTTGTGGTTAGGTCTATGTTTTGGTTTTTCGTATTAGGGATATTAACGAAAAGATTAAAGTCGTCAGCATATGCGCTTACTTGGATGTTTTTGTGAAGGGATATGATTGAGTTGAGTTTGTTGAAAGCGATGGTGAAAAGGATAACCGAGAGGGGGGACCCTTGTGGGATACCATTCTGTAAAGGGCGTGCCATAGAAAAGTTGTTTCCTATTTTTGTTATGATTTTTCTGTTTGTCATAAAGTTCTTTACGTAGCTGAAAATATTGGGTCCGATGTTCCATGTTTTGAGTTGGTCGAGTATCGTGTGTATTCCTATTCTGTCAAATGCTTTTGTGAAGTCAACGGAGACGATTGATGCGTGTTTTCTTTTTGAGAGCGTTACCAATAATCAACATAAATACTAATACTTCTAATGCATTTGGACGTACTTCTAGGTAAGATCATGTGAAAGCTTGCCCACAAAGTCCTTGGAATTCGGTTGTAATGACGACTTCACGAACTTGAATAAACCGACTTCTACGGCATCTATGCAAATGTCCCAGAGTCAGTTTGATATGAGGCATAGTGAATTAAATTATGAAAAACCACTGTACGGTGAACCCAGCAGACCGGCATCGTATTCCGGTCTCAATGTACCTGCTTTTATATTACATTGTATAGAATATTTAGAGGAACATGGATTGCAGAAGGTCGGCATTTTCCGAGTCAGCACATCCAAGAAACGTGTGAAACAAGTATGTTTGGTGAAGAGCAATTTCACCTCCTGTAACTTATAACTTTTCATTTGTTAGTTGCGGGAGGAATTCGACAGAAGCTGCCAGATGAGAATTCCTGAAAATACATGCCCACATGATGTAGCTACTCTGCTGAAGGAGTTCCTACGTGATCTTCCGGAGCCACTTCTCTGTAATCACCTATACACAACATTTTTGGAAACTCAAAGTATGTATTTCTATGAGTCCACAAATTTGGTTTTACCTACTTAGTACTTATATTTCTCTCAGGGATACGAAACCGTCGGTTACAGCTAGAGGGTATTTCGCATTTAATTAAACTATTACCGATTCCGCATAGGGATACCCTTTTCGTTTTGCTACGATTCCTGGCGAATGTTGCCGCCCATAGCGATGACGTGCAGGACCAAGAGGGCTGCATGGAGATGACTGGCAACAAAATGGACAGCAGTAACCTGTCCACAGTCTTTGCGCCCAATATTTTGCGTGGCGCAACTCCAAATAATGCCGAATCAAAAGAGCAAGAGAATATGAGTGACGCTATTAATGTAATAAGGTAAGAGAGACCTTGATTTTTATCAAATTTGTCAGATGTTTGTAACGCACAGAAGAAGACGTTTCCGACCCCTTAAAGTATATATATTCTTGATCAGCATGAGAAGCTGAGTCGATATATGTAGCCATGTACGTCTGTCCGTTCGTCCGTCCGTCGGTGCGTATGCGTTTTACTCAGCCATCTTAAGAGCTATCGGTATAAAATTTGGGCTTCTTATTACCCGGGTAAGTTAAAGTATGAAAATCATCGGGATCGGACTACTGTATCATATAGTTCTAAAAGAAACATTTTTGGAGAAATTGGAGTATCCCCATGAAATTTACCAATTTGATAGTATTGGATATGAAATCTCAGATCCCAAAATTTGAATCTGATCGGATAAATAGAACACAAGTTACAGTCAATATAAATCGGCTCAACCGCTGCCTACTACAGACGTATGTATGACGTCATCATCAAATCAACAGAGCAAATGCATACAAACACAGACGCAACGCTTACTGAAATGTATGTGTATGCGTGTTGTGCTTTGCTTAGGGAATGCTGGAAGAAGAAAAAATTTTAGTAAAAAGAGAAATAATGTTTTGTTTGTGTATTGATGAATTGAGTTGCAAGGAAAAAAATTATAAAATGTAAATGTATTATTGCCAAGGACTGCAAGGGTATATCAACTTCGGCATAGCCAAAGTTAGCTTCTTTAATATTTATTGATAGAACGAACCATTAATGTTTTTTTCTTAATTTAGAACCATGATTGATCACTATGAAGAAATCTTTAAAGTTCCAAGTGATATTCTCGACTTGGTGTACTCACATATGTTGGACACATGTCCGGAAACGTTATACGATTTAATAACTAGAAAAACGCACGATACAGAATGGTATTATATTGAGTGTGATATTAAAAGACGTTTTTTGAAATTTCGTTTTTAATCTTTTATTTATTTTTAGGGAACTTCATCATGTAGAGGAGTCAGCTACGCAATGCAGTGATCAGGCTAGTTCCTCAGATGAAATAGTTGAATCTCCAAAGGAACCAAAGCGGTAAGATTTATGAAAGAACTCTCCAGTTTCGCTTTAGATGTATGATTGTTTGTATGTCTAGGTATGGATCAACAGGCTCTAGTAATAATATTATGAGTGAAAACATAATAACTAACTTGGCGTCCCCCCATGACGAAACTCTGAAAAAGTCTAATAGCAGGCGGCAATCAACTCCCTTGTTATTGGAAAGTTCCAATGTCTTTACGGCAAGCCTGCAAATCTCTAAGCCGGAACAGTCACTAATTACAGCAAAGGGTAAATTTTGTGCGATCATATTATGTTGTTCTTTAATAAGGTTACCAATATTCTGCCTCGATCACGTTTAGGCCGAAATATACAGACTCTCACGGCATCGGAACCCAAGTTACCGCCAAGCATCTCAAATATCGGAGGGGCGACCTTAAGTGCAAAGACGGCGGAGTTCGAAAGAAACTCAACTAGCATGTCCAATGGATCGCCAACCCAGACCCAGCCTGTACCCATAAGAAAGAAACCTCTTTATAAACGTCAGCAATTAATATCCAGCTCGAGGCGAAATTGAGTTGAATGCCAGTATACTCCTAGTTTATGTTAAGTACCTAAAATATTAAGTATTAGCATATATGTATGTACATATGTATGTATATTAACCTTATTTCTGACAAAATATACCCTTTGATCCATTGTATCGTCGTTGCTCATTGTTTATTTATGTATATATGTAATTCGTCTTAGTATATAATTATAATATGTAATATATATATATATATTTATTTATTTATAATATATAGGCGTTAATAATAAGCACTTGTAACACTGAGCAACAAATTTCAGGTCATCGCTTTTCTTCCGAATGGCTCTAGTGCCGAAGAACATAGGCATTCTTTTCTGGGTGTAATTTATAACGTTGTAAAGTCAAATGTTATGCAAGCTCAAGTTTAATTTGCTCTGATTTGTGATAATTCTAATAAGTTTTATCATTTTGCCATTTATGCTTACTATTGTATAATGAACCAAATAAAACTGAAATTGTATTACTTTGACTTTGATGTGCAGAGAGATTGAGGTCTTCTCCATTTCTTCTTGTTGGGCGCTGGTGCCATTCGGGAAAGAAAAATGTGTTCCTCAGTATAGAGTATGATACTAAATTACATTTTTAGCATTAGCATAAGATTATATTCACAGCCAATTCGTAAACGTACTATAAATATTATTATTACATTTTTTTCGTTTTTGCACATGCCCGTTGCCCGTTATCTTCTTCTCTTATGACTATTATTGTACTAATACATGGTTAAAATATTACACGATTTTAAGAGTTCTTTCTTTCTCATTCGTGTGTACATAGGATGGGAATTCTCGCAACCTTTGCTGATATAAATAAGCTCAGGACTGAAAATCTTTGTGACTGATTTTACATATTTTTTATTCTAGATAGGTTTCCATCAAATATAATATAACCTGAACTAGCCGAATCCTATGATTGAAAGAATTTTTGTACACAAGTCATTTAGTATTGTTGAATAACTAATTTTATATGAGAGGAGAGACAAACAGATTCGCTGGAGAGTTACTGACATTTCGGAAATTGTTGGCCAAGGTGTACAAAATTATGTTTCCGTCCTGCTCTTATTGATATCAACATATAGAAAATTTGCAAAAATTTAAATATATACACGCTCTGTATAATTAACCGGCTAACACTATTTAGTCCAATAGGTCTATTTTAATACTAATTCTATGAATTGTATATAAGATCTGCATATGCATACATATGTACAAATGCATTGGATGTATGTATGTATGTTAATGATAAAATTTTAAAATCAAGCAAACATTTTTTTTTGCTTTCAGTTTCAATTCAGATTTGGTGTACAATACATATTGAAATCCCAATTAGGGATTTCATAAAACATAAATAGTTTGTTAAATATCCATACATACATACATTTATAGCCACAAATCGACCAAATTTGTTGCTATGCTGAGCATGTACATATGTAGGCACATTCGAATCTCGCATTGGGTATTACTATTTAGATTAGGAAAACCGTAACCGACAGTAGTGTCTTCAATATCATTAACAAAAGAGTTATTTTTAGTTAGTTTTTCAGAAAAAAACACAAATTAAATTACAATCCGAAATAGTGTTAAGAAAAGGATTGCATATATGCACAATTCCATCTGTATAATTTAATGTTCAGAGATCCAATTCAAAATTCTACTCTTTTTTTGTTAGATACACAACGATTGAATTCGTTGTACAAGGTTTTACTATCCATAAATACCATATACTTATTTGATGTGAATTCAATTCAGCTTCATTACGGTTTTTTAAATTAATCTACTATTGTCCGTGTAGTTATTATTTTTTTTTATCAAATATTAAGTCTTCACAGTTATTTACTATTTATAGTAACAGATAACCTTACTTCGTTTACCAATTTCTGCAGTTTGAAACTAATTGAATTCTCAATAAATTCAATAGCATTTCAGTCGGACCGAGACTTGCCATGGAAAATATTGAGAATTGCACAGCAACCAATAACCAGAATCGACCTAAGCGTTTATACAAACAATCCTTTTTAACTTAATCATTAATGAAGGAGAGGTGCGGGCACAAATTTGAAGAAATAAAGATATTTGACCAAAGTTTAGCGTGAACATATCTTCATTATTTTCAAGTTTGTGTAGGCACTCAAATCCTCATATGTCAATTGAGGATTCGATTCATGCTGATTTTTAGTTACGGTAAAAATGGGTTTTGCCCAAGGACCCCAGTCTATGAGATTTTTATATTTTTTAGTTCAGGTGCGGATACCAATACACCAGACAAGGATTTATGACTGGTATGTATTCAATGGCGGACATTTTGAACATAACTAATTCAGTTCAAGAAAGGAATCAATCATGTCGGATTCAAAATTTCGCCAAAAAATCCACCACAGACCTTTTCTGGGTGAGGGAAGTACGTCTAATTGCTTATATTCAAATCTTATATATTTAGTGAATAGTTTGGCATGCCCAAGCCTTATGAGTGTAGGTATAAGTCCGCTTCACGATGTCTTGACGTAGGATCATGAGACATAGTCACGATTTGGATTAGCAGAATACTCATCGATGTAACGACTTGCTGCAAGTAAATTTGCACATTTAAAATTAAAATTAGTCCAATGAAATGCAACAAATATTCGTTTTACTAGACTGATAATTCATACATAAGGCGTAGCGTGTTCAAATTTTCTTTTTCAGGAATACAAACTATGGAAATGTTTTCCTTACCAAATCAATCATTACTGATGTAAACGTTCGATTATATATTTTTCTATGTAACAAGTTTAATAAATAATGATCTAAACCAGTCGTCTCGCCGACTTCGGTATACTATACTATCTCTCTCACTCTTACCAACACACGAGCCGCGCCGCGACTATCCTACGACCAACTCCGGTCCTATGGACCGCCTAGTAAAACACGTCCATACGATATTTTCCTTCCTGATATTCATCAAATTTGGTAGGCTGCTACAAATTGGTATCACTAATTAGTTTGCTCCACTTGATTTCAATAGTCAAAAAAGTGCAAAAGTCAATCGGTTTTTTCTAAATTCTGAAGGCAAAAATTTTAAAGAATCATAATCTGCGCGCTCACTAAACCAATATAAGTTCCAAATTTGGTGACTCTAACATTGTTAGTTTTTGAGGAAATCAGTTTTATTTAATTTGCGACGGCGGAAGTAGGCGTGGCAAAAATTTGAAATAAGCTCATACCATCTTCATACCAATTTTGTTGCCCTTAGCTTTTATAGTCTCCGAGATCTAGGAGTTCATACGAACGATTGGACGGACAGACATGACAAGATCGACTCGGCTGTTGATCCTGATCAAGAATATATATACCTTATGGGGTCGGATAAACTTCACTCTGCCTGTTACATACATTTTAACGACTTTAATATACCATATCGCCCTTTGCGTGCATGGTATAAAAATCTTTAAGGTTCTAAAATCTTGAGACCAATAAAAACTAGAGGGCGGGGGCTAACTTCGACCGCGACGAAATTCGTAGTTTTATGATATAGTCACCTGATCTTTATTAAATTTGGCACAGTCATTAATCATCAGATATATAAAACTGACAAATGTTTAATTTTAAAGGAATCGCGTCAAAATTTACGAAGTTATTCATAAAAGTGACTGTTTTTGTCCGATCGTAAACCGTGATATATAAATTTGTATGACAATTGCGTAAAAAGTAACGAAGTTGTTGACACAGTCACTGTTTTTAAATTATCTCTCCTATACAATATAGTCGCCCGATCTTGATCAAATTCGGCACAGTCGTTTGTAGGTGTAAGAAACTCACCAATATTAAATTTCATACCATATAGTAATTCGATTCGGCTGAATCCGAGATATACAGTACATACGAGGGTGGTCCGATAAGTACTTAGCCTCACCGCCCAGTGGCGTCACTATGGCAACAAAAGTTTATTATCGTGTAGAACCATCTTATAGACGAATCGAATTTGTGGTTTTGTTTTGACTCCGTGTAGAAGCGAGCGGATTTTAGAAAAGTGGAAAAAGAGGAATATCGGTCGGTGATTCGATTCTTGTTTTTGGAAGGGAAATCGCGAAGTAAAATTAAAGAGCGATTGGATGCTGTGCACGGTGACTCTTCTCATTCGATGGCGACCGTCAAAAATTGGTTCAACGAGTTTCAACGCTTTTGATGAGCAACGTCCAGGTGCCCCGAAAAGTGCAACCACGGAGGATAACGTGGAAAAAGTCCGTATTGGCAGACCGCCGATTGAAATTGCGATGGGTGCCGCGTTTACTTACTCCGGACAACAAGCGTAACCGTAAGACGACATCAGACCAGTGTTTAACGTTGTTTAAACGCAATCCGAAGGAGTTTTTGCGTCGTTTTGTAACCGTCGGCGAAACTTGCTCCTATGCTGAATAAATCGACACTTCTCCAAAGTTTTCGTTTTCCATTTGTAGGCTAACTACTCAACTACTGTCCTCGTACAAGCCTACATATAAAATTTCAACTCTGTAGCTCTTACGATCTAGGAGGAGTTTGCGGTGATCCAGACGGACACGGGCGGATAGACGAACGGCCATGGCCATTTGAACTCGTCTCGTCGTGCTGATCAAAAATATATATACACATACTTTATATGGTCGGAGATGCTTCCTTCTATGCGTTGCACACTTCGGACCAAAATTAATATACCATTTCTGCAAGGGTATAAAAATATGGGCTGGTTTAGGCACGATACTAATTTACTATCTATTTTTTGCTCGACAGCAAAATGGAGTTGTTGATCATTAATAAATCCTAGGAATTCCAGTAGTCGAATATTTCTCATATGGAGTATCTGGCATGAACAATTCATTTTGGCTGTTCTGTTCTGTACTCGTTCTTATTCCTTACGATGTCTAAAGCCCTTCCTTCAGGCTTGATGTCTAATGTCTAATTTTAAGCTTGTGATTAAATATGTATTATCATTTTTAATTTTCAGTTTTTACTTACAATCCTCCATAAGTATAACCTGCGTATTTTCTATATTTGTACTAGATACAGAGTGTGGAATTATGTTGAGCTCGTCTTCGTTCCATCGGGTCCGCGTTACAGGGCGATGAGCAGAGGTTACAGCCATAGTTGGGGCAGAGTAGAGGCTTAAGTTTGTTGGGCTTATAACGCCAGACATGGTGGAGATGGATCCAGCGTATCCAAGCAGCTTTAAATAAGAAAGTAAAAATGGATTTTAAATACAATTCCGGGCACCGGAATCAAATACCATTATTATATACATACATTTAACAAAAAAGTACGAAAATTAAACAATTTAACGAATGAATAAAGTAAGTGAATTTAGTTTGGATAGTTTGGATATTAAAGGGGCGAAAGGTGAAAGGCCGTGTGACGTTTTACGTTTTTTATTATCTGGAAAAATAACTTACCGACGTTGGTTGGGAATGAAAATGATTGAAAAACTCCCGACCGTTTGATGTAGGATACATTGGCGCAGCAATTCGAGTTAAAGAACTGGAGCTGGCCGAGCTTGGTGATAATTTACATCTGCCGGTTTCAATGCAAACTTGGGGACTTGTTGCTTCCTGGGACTGAGTTTGCGTCGGTGAAACTGCTGCTACAACTAAAGGCGTGCAACTGGCGTTATGTGCTCCAGTGTCCGCGTTAAGTGGACTGTTTGTGCTTTCAATAGCATTTGAATTATTCTCGTCGTCGTCCAAGGCACTTTTTGGTAAACACTGGTTTGCTACGGAAGTGTCGGATGATGGTGGCGGTGACTGAACCATTGCTAGATCACTGCTAGATCGGATAATGGCAACCGGCCGGGCCATGGGTGGAAGCATGGGAGGCAACATTTGATAATGAGGCGATGCAGATGCCAGTTTTGAATTGCGCAGCTGTTGATGGATTTGAAAATGAGACGGGTGCCCATGCGAGTGTGCAGAATGGGCATGTGAGTGAGGATGGGAGTGCTGAAACGAATGGTTTTCCGCAGAGCTCGCTGCCGCAATTGTTGTGGAGTGGCCAGCGTCTTGACAAACGTAAGTGACAAAGTCAGATATATCATGAGATTCCGCCTCCGTGGTGTATTTCTCGGCGTGGTGGTGGTGCTGCTGACCTTGGTCATCTTCGTTTGTTCCCCCAGCCGTCGTTGGTGACGGACGAGTATTGCTGCAGTGTTGCGGGTAATACAATGTGTTAACAGGGCTAGCAGATGTCGCTAGCAATGCCGAGCAGTTGTGATGGATTATTCCTGAGTATTGAACGAAAAATGATGTCATTTGACATACAGAAGATATTTGATGTTCAAGCCCTTACCCTCAGTTGTGCGAATCTGTGATAAAGGCCTGCTATTCAACGAAGTATAGCGATGCAGCGAAATTACCGAGTCCGATGTAGGAGTCGACTCCCCGGTTGAATTGTTGCTGGCACAATTCTCGGTGTTCGAAGTGCTCGGACGTGATGTAATGTTTACAGTGGGCGGCGAGCTACTGTGGTCAACTTTACAGACCTCACCCGACCCATTCCTTTGATCCACAAAGTCAACTATATTAAAGGTAGGCAATAAGAATTAATTGGTTGAAATATTAACATTTGCTTACTGCTGTAAACACCAGAAATGGGATTGGCAACAACAGTTCCAGCCACAACGCCGGCACCAGACTGACCTATGCTCTGAACACTGCCGGAAATGGGGGAATCGGAAGTCAGGTGATATGTATTGCAGTCGTACGCAGCTCCCATATTTTCCCTCTTGATTATGTTCGAGTGCAAACTATTAGTGCTTGCCTCATCTAAAATTGAATCTGTGATATTTTGAAAATGTGTCAGTTCATTAGCACAGAAGACTGCCTCAATGGACTGACCTTTAGATAGCGACCAAAGTTCTTGAGATGAAAACACGCCGGTCGCTAGGATAATATCGTTGCACACTACACCATTGTAGGGATTGTGTCGCAGGACTTCGTTTTTCATTTCAATGCTATCGCTATCGTCTTTTCTCTCCACTGACTGGTGATTTCCGCTGCGATGTGTGAATAGGGTCAACTGTGGAGATCTGGTGACAATTGCTGAAGGATGCTGATTAATCGTTGCGTTGTGCGTGTTTATGAAGTTGGCCAAGTACAGGTCCAGTTCTCGCACAGAGACATTTATGTGATACGGATTTACGCAAAGCAATGGGTGTAGGCATTCTGGGTTCTTCTCCAAGCGTTCTCCGTCGGTGCTTTCCAGCGGAATGGCCTTGAACAATATGACCATAACCAAGTCAAGCCGCCACACCTTATCCGCTTGACGAAGGCAATCGATACGACGCATTTTGCCCTTCTGGTCCGGATTGGAAAGAACGCAAATTGATTTACGTTTCCCGATTATTGACTGGACAAAATCCTCCCGACTCTCCTGCGTAATATCCTTTCGTAGTTTTCCCAGCAGACGTGAAGCCCATTTTTGTTTTACCTCTGTCTTCTCATTCTGAAATGGGAGTGTATAACAAATTATAAATAAGGCGCTTGATCAGTGTTCAGTTTGTTGAAGTACCTGTAATTCGTCCTTGCAGTGTCTTTCTTCTTCCAGCGACATGCGCTTTTCATGTTTTTTATAATATTTCCGCTTGGCTGCTTGCAAATTGAACCAGGAGTAGGAAAATGACTTGACGTACGGCAGCAGCGCCTCAATGAAGGGGTGAAATTCATCCTGCATTAGAAAGAAATGACCATCTAATATATTTTGTTTTACAGTTATTTTCTCAATCAGCAAATAAAAGCATTCACAATAGCTTGACAGTTTCATACAGATCTGAACAATATTATCAATTATGAATTTAGAATGTAATTTACACGTGTATTAGCAGGATAATAGACCAAATATATTCCAAATGATTTGCCTACTTTAACATCTCTTATTGTTAGATTGATTTTCGATACGAAACGATTTGAAGAATTTTGCTTCTTTATTATGATTTATTATTAAGATTAAGTGCATGAATTTGCCAAAGCCAAGGTGTTATGCGAATCCTTTCATTTGCGTCATTGTTTCATGAAAGATATACTAAAACGATTTAAAGTAATATTGGTAGATATAATATGAACATCAAACACTATATTATCATCAAGCATTCAGAAAGGAAAGAACGAAATGTACATGTACAAGAAGGAGCAGGATGATGTGATGCAGACAAACCAAGTGTACATAAGTGTGTGGCAAATATATTAAAAGTTCGCTAAGTAGACAAAAACATATAGATATGATAACAATTTGTTTCATTCTTATATTTTCATTAAAAAAAGTATTAGTTCTAGCACGGATGAAGCACAACCGTTCAATTGAAGTATATAGACATATATAAACACATACATATATTGGATCAGTTGCGTAAGTTTATACATATTTGTACATACGTAAATCGTAAAAGATTATACATTTGGCATCAGATCATTAATATTCATGAAGAGACCTAACTCTGTGAAATATCAAATTACTGGTACTTTTTATTTATTTTGAAGACAAAAAGACATTTTTAAACTCCGTGTACTACAGCTTAAGGAATGACTCCTATCAGGCTAAATTGAAAAACTGTTTTTTAAATTAAATTTTAAAAAATGAAAATTATTAGCCGTGTTCTTTCGTTTATTTTTTTTTTTTTTTTTTTGTACAAACTGGGCGAACTTTTTATAAAATTTTTTAAAGGTATTTTTAAAGGATAAGGAGCAGGAATACACAAACACACAAGAAGATTTAAAAAGAATGAAAATTGAGCACAATTAAAAAATTTCTTAATATGTATCATAAATATAATTTAAAATATTATTTTGTCATTGGGTTTGCCTTCATATTGGAAAACAAACATACAAGATAGATAGCGTTGATTGTAATGAAGTTGGCTAACGAAACCTGATACCCGTCATACTTCAGTATATCCATCCTACTGACATACAAACATACATACGCACATACATAGATACAAACATACAAAGTTACATACATAAATCATATGTAGTATTACACTAACAATAAGAGACTGGGAATGATACCCAAATAAATTTCGATGGGACTTACAGTTCTTAGAAAAGGAGCATAGTGATAAATTAAGTATTTTGGTTTTCAACTTAATGGCAAACTTAAAACACAATATCGAAACTTTTGTTACTGGGCCGGAAATTTGTTTTGGTATCATTCCCTAAAAGAGGCACTTTTTGCAATGGGCGTGGAAGTGAAGATGGAACTGGAACAGGAGTGGATAACAGTAAGATGCAGTCGTGGAATTTGATGATGGTGTGAGGAAATTTTGTAAAAATTATGGTATACATACATATATTCAACATAGAGACATCAAGATTTAAATTTGAAAACCAAATATTATTATTAAAATTTTTAATTACATTTAAAATATGTTTAATTTTTGATGGACTATGGTATGCACGTTTGTTTCCTAAACATCCGGAGCAATTTCAATCATACCTAACGATAGAATTAGTGAAGTTTTTATTAGAACTGGTAGGATTAGTAGTTGAGGGAGGTGGTTAATTACAAATCAGCTGGAACTGGAAATATAATACGCGTATTCCTCATTTGCACATGGTAAAATGCTGAGAGTACAACCCCATTTAAGTAAATACCTAAGCATGTACAGATACAAATATGGTATATAGTAATAGGTTCAATTCTCAATTCTTTACCTGTCCCGTCGATGATGTTTGTAAATAAGAAGATACGTCCGTCTCGATCATACAGCTTCTTAAAGTATCTGGTATGAACATACCTTGGGCAGTCTATTTATCATTGAATTGTTTATTGTCTGGATTCGAACTCCAGCGACAAGTATTAGAACCTGAAATACACATGTATACCGATTCATTTATAAATGTATAATATAATTAAAAAAGGATCTTCTTTCAAATTTGCTGAACTTAATAAATGCGAGGGAGATGCGAGAAGGGGAAGTGAGTGTTAGGTCGTTCTTGGCATTCGATCGAGCTCTTAAACATATTCAGCAACCTTTGGAATTCAATGCAGACTAAAAATATAAGAAAATCACCGATGAATGAATAAACCGACGTTGTCGTTGTTGTCTACTCTCTGTTCTCCATCTTGTTTGTTTGTTGTGACGTCTCTCGGAGTCTCGTCCTCGTCCCTGCCGTTTTAAAGCGTAATTCAGATTTTAGAATTTGCAGACATTACACAATTCGATAAATATTTTTACGCTACTATGACAGCTACGGGTCGAAGAGTATTACACAATCTTTAAGCGGATGCGGATAGGTATTTACATATACTTATATATATCTATCTATATCTACACATACATATATAATGCACATACATATTTTTTTGAACCTCCCAATACGCAACCGAGTGATGACAGAATGGTAGGTGCGTTGTGCAAAGCGAGTACCTTTAGACTAAATTTAAAATTGGCAATCCCACTTCTACCATCCCCATTTCTGCTTAGAAAACAAACGAAATCGTTCTAAAAATGGATTCTCCAATGCGGCGTCCGACTAGACAACCAGAGACAACGAGAAAATTGAGAGAAACAAATGCATGTTGTGTGTGCTCATTAATATTCGTAGTGCGCATGTGCCCAATGGATGGCCACGACCGAAGAAAAAAAATGCGCTTTGAATTGCAACAAAGAAGTGGCCATGACATCACAAATCTTAGAAATCAAAAACATTTCTTGACTCAAAGAAATGGCAATCAATACCACTGTAATCTTTTCTCTCCTGATTAATAGTGGAGATACGTTGATGAAATTCCTCTTTAATTGACCACATGTTGTTTGAATTTCCCGCCAATGCTGTTTGGCTGAGTGCTGTTATATCGGTGATTTTTTCTACATCGCCAAGTAGATGCAGCAATGTCTACATTGGCTTAACTACACAAGATTTTAACGTAGCGATAACACCTATGAAATTAAAGTGATGGCGGGAGACTTCACCATTTAGTCATCGCCGGTCTTTGCAATAAGCCGAACATTGTTCCACAACTTCACAAAAACATATACTGCATCTGTAAGTTGAATAAACCCGGTTTACTGGCATCGGAATCTGTAAGGAAATGTACAAATTTACCTGATAGCTACTGGTAGTTCAACAATATATTTATATTCTTTAAATCAGTATCATATAATGAAGTTAAAGATTTCCATTGACGTCGTACCCTAATCTCAATGCATTCCAATGAAAGTAAATTCAATTGCATTATGCATTGACCGGTAACGACCTGGACTTGTATTGAGTATCCGGTTTGTGAAGTGAAAGTGTCCAACCAATTCGTGAGACTAAAGAAAAAAGAAAACCTGCAAGCTTTTAATAGTGCTTTTTTGCAATTTATTTAAAAAATCGGAATGGCAAAACAATGTACAGTGGCACCGCAAGATATTAATTTACAATAATTTTGAACACCTCATTTTATGTTGTTTTTATTCAAATATTCTGGATGAAAATTGTCTGCATCTTCTTTCTCACTATTGGGGCTTTCTATGAGAATTGCAAACTAAACAAAAACAGAATTCCATTCCAACTTTGGCTAATCGAATTTAACAAATTACATATATTTGTGTATGAAATCAATAAGTTTCATAGAACCGATCATCTTAAGTTTTCGAGTATACGCCTTCCGCCTTCAAACAATCGGGTGAAACATAATATTAATTTTATATAAGAAGCACAAAAAACTAAAACGACATATAAAAGCTAAAAACTGAAAAGAAGGCAACGTTTTTTTTTGATTTAACAGGTTTGACGAAAATTCCCGATTGCACTATGGCAAAAAGGTCAATATTGTGGCATTAAATAGTTTAAAAGCTAGGACAATGAAATATTTAATTCGCATTAGTATGACTTAAAGGGAATTTCGATTATCTTTATTATCATTATTCTATGCGTCCCTCTTAAAACTTTAAATTTTGTTTCGTATGCATACTTTTAGGCTGTCTTTTCTAATTTGCAGGAAAATATTTTAATCTCCTAATTCAACGAGGCAAAATGCACATATTAATTGATTTTTATACCCTTGCAAAAAGGGTATATTAATTTTGGTCAGAAGTGTGCAACGCATAGAAGGAACCATCTCCGACCATATAAAGTATATATATTCTTGATCAGCACGACGAGACGAGTTCAAATAGCCATGTCCGTCCGTCCGTCCGTCCGTCCGTCCGTCCGTCCGTCTGGATCAACGCGAACTCCTCCGAGACCGTAAGAGCTGCAGAGCTGAAATTTTGCACGTATACTTGTATATACTGCAGGCGTTGTATATCTCGGATTCAGCCGGATCGGACCACTATATCATATAGCTCCCATACAAACGTCAAAGTCACGAACAGTGACTTTTCACACAAACTTCGTTATTTTATCAGCAATTGTCATAAAAGTTGGTATTTGTCAGTTTGGTGTTCTTATTAATAATTGTGCCAACTTTGATCAAGATCGGGTGACTATATCATATAGCTCCCATACAAACGGCAAAGTCACGAACAGTGACTTTCTCAATAAGTTCATTAATTTTATAGCTATAGCCAAATCAGCTTTTTTTCCCGTCAAATCTGGCTTTTTTGAAAGTCCAATTGCGGGAAAAATACCAAAACAGCGGGCAGCGGGAATTCTGTATTTTTTAAAAATATAAATTGCTTTTTTCCGCTCTTTTTCTACTGAACAATTTATCATTTTTGAGCGATTAATCGTAGTAAAATGTTATTCATCTAATTCAGTGGGAAAATACTGAGAAAACTGCAAATTTTTGGGTTGAAGTGTTTGCCTATAAGGATTCTGGAGGATATAGCCGAGAATTACCAAAACAGTTGCAAGGGTATACAAACTTCGACGTGGTCGAAGTTAACCCCGGCCCTCTGGTTATATTTGAATCATGATAACGCAAGGATTTTGACGTTTGCCATCGAGTAAAGATTTCCAGATTCTTAAAACTTATAATACATGAATTTTCTTACCTAATTAAAATAGAGGATGTCAATTGGTTAGTTCGTACTAAATGCTTTAGTATAACAAATCGAAAAAAATAGGTAGCTAAGGAATCTCTTAGCGTAGATATATAAAATGAAGTAAGTAAGTCGTCTCGCCGACTTAGGTATACCATACACCAGTAAAGCAAATATTTTAAATTTATTAAACAAATGCATTTTCACATGCTTTTTATTACAAGCAAATCTTAGAATCTCCCTCACTCAAGTATACGAGCACCCTAGCGCCCCCACCAGCCAACGACCAACTACGGCCTTATGGAAAAACGTTTATATGCATAACTTGGTTGTTTTTTGTCCGATTTTGATCAAATTTGGTGTTTTGCTGGGTATTAGTATCAAATTCAAGTGTGCCAAATTTGATTACAAAAGGTAGAAAATTACGTGAGATAATCGAGTTTTTCCAAATTACGGGGGAGGAAAGGGGCGTGGCAAAATAGTTGCATATACAATATACGCGCATTTATTAAACAAATACACAAACCAAATTTGGTGCCTCTAGCTATTATAGTCTTTAAGAAAATCAAATTTGTTTAAATTTCGTGGGCGGAGGGGGGCGTGGCAAATTTTTTTTGCAACAAATTTGTGCGCGCTTACTCAAGGATTGATCATACTAAATTTGATGTCTTTAGCTATTATAATCTTTAAGAAAATCAAATTTGTTTAAATTTCGTGGGCGGAGGGGGGCGTGGCAAAAATTTGAAATAAACTTGAACACCGTAGGTAATACACGAGTCTACGTACCAAATTTGGTGACTCTAGCTCTTATAGTCTCTGAGATCTACGTGTTCATACGGACAGACGGACGGACGGACGGACGGACGGACATGTCTATATCGACTCGGCTGTTGATACTGATCAAGAATATATATACTTTATGGGGTCGGAAAAGCTTCCTTCTGCCTGTTACATACATTTTGGCGACTTTAATATACCATTTCACCCTATGGGTGTATGGTATAATGAAGTAAGCAGGGCCGTCGAGAGAAATTCAGGGCCCGGGGGTAACCATGTTCGGGCCCCCTACTTCCAAATAAATCCGCTATTTTCGACTGTGATGTATTGCGGGGCCTTCTGAAAACTGCGGGCCCGGTGGGAATCCCACCTTTACCACCCCCCTCTCGACGGGCCTGGAAGTAAGTAAGTCGTCTCGCCGACTTAGGTATACCATACACCAGTAAAACAAATATTTCAAATTTCTAATAACAAATGCATTTGCCTATTTTAAAAAAGTTCTGTTCACATGCTTTTTACAAGCATATCTTAGTATCTCGCTCACTCATGCATATGAGCACCCAAGCGCCCCACCCGCCAACGGCCAACTCCGGCCTTATGGAAAAACGGTTTTATGCATAACTTGGCTATTTTTTGTCCGATTGATCAAATTTGCTATTTCGCTGGGTATTAGTATTAAATTTAAGTGTGCCAAATTTGGTTCCACAAGGTAAAAAATTACGAGAGATAATCGAGTTTTTCAAATTTCGGGGGCGGAAAGGGGCGTGGCAAAATCTTTATAATTACAAAATGAGCGTATTTACTAAGCAAATATACATACCAAATATGGTGTCTCTAGCTGCAATAGTTTTTGAGATAAACGTTTTTTTTTTTAATTCCGGGGGCGGAAAGGGGCGTGGCAAAATCTTTATAATTACAAAATGAGCGTATTTACTAAGCAAATATACATACCAAACATGGTGTCTCTAGCATCAATAGTTTTTGAGATAAACGTTTATTTTAATTGCGGGGGCGGAAAGGGGCGTGGCAAAAATTTGAAATAAACTTGATCACTCTACATCCTACACGAACCTACACATCAAATTTGGTGGCTCTATCTCTTATAGTCTCCGAGATCTAGGTGTTCATACGGACAGACGGACAGACGGACGGACGGACAGACGGACATGGCTATATCGACTCGGCTGTTGATCCTGATCAAGAATATATATACTTTATGGGGTCGGAAAAGCTTCCTTCTGCCTGTTACATACATTTTGGCGACTTTAATATACCATTTCACCCTATGGGTGTATGGTATAAAAATCCCATTAAAGAAAATTCCATTCAAAAATATTTCAGGAATGGAACAATTTTATGAAAATTTGTGTATATTACTTCGTTGCCGCTATGAATTCAGCATGACTTGTGACATTTTTATACCATGCACATGTGAAATGGTATATTGAAGTCGCCAAAATGTATGTAACATAAAGTAAATGTATATATTCTTGATCAGCCGAGTTTATATAGCCTTATCCGTCTATGCGTCCGTTGAAACACCTAGATCTCGGAGATTATGAAAGCTAGAGTCAGCCAATTTGGTATGTAGACACGTGTAGTATGTAAAATGATCTAGTTTATTTCAAATTTTTGACACAACCCTCTACCGCAACCATGATTAAAAAAGTAAGTAAGTCGTTTCGCTGACTTAGGTATACCATACACCAGTAAAGCAAATATTTTAAATTTATTAAAGAAATGCATTTTCACATGCTTTTTACAAGCATATCTTAGTATCTCTCTCACTCAAGCATACGAGCACCCAGACAACGGCCTTATGGAAAAACTTTTATATGCATAACATGGATATTTTGTCTGATTTTGATCAAAATTTGCATGGCATGGCAAAAATTTGAAATAAAATTGATCACTTTACATACTACATGAGCCTACACACCAAATTTGGTGGGACTATCTCTTATAGTCTCCGAGATTTACGCGTTCATACGGACGGACAGACGGACTGACGGACATGGCTAGATCGACTCGGCTGTTGATACTGATCAAGAATATATATACTTTATGGGAAAGCTTCCTTCTGCCTGATACATACATTTTGGTGACTTTAATATACCATTTCACAATATGGGTGTATGGTATAAAAACGTGTTTTTCTCAGGGACTATTTTAGCTAAAGACACCATATTTGGTATGTATATTTGGTTAATAATGCGCAGATTTGATGTGTAAATGCATCTAAATGCATCTGGTATTATAAATTTTAAATATATTACCTATATATTTGTTTTACTGGTGTATGGTATAACTACGTCGCTGAGATGACTTACTTACTTCATTTTACCTCTTTGAATAATATTTACTTTACTCGAAAGCAATTCGTGAAATAGAGAAATAAGTATATTCCTATAAATTTAAACAATTAAAGTGTTAAAACTTTTGTATATATGATATATTAGTTGACAATCAATGTAGCTAGCAATAGCAAAGGCAAAATCTACTACATCCGTTTTTGTAAAACGTTTACCTTTCTATTCTATGCACCCATAGCTATCGATATAGATTAAAGTCGTCAAAATGTACATATGTAACAGACAGAAGGAAGTTTTAAGTTTATGTATATATATGAGTTGAGTGGGATTACTCAACTAAGTTTATTGATTATTATACCCTTGCAGAGGGTATTATAAAATTGGTCAGATGTTTGTAACGCACAGAAGGAGACGTTTCCGACCCCATAAAGTATATATATTCTTGATCAGCTTGAGAAGCTGAGTCGATATAGCCATGTCCGTCTGTCCGTCCGTCTGTGCGTACGCGTTTTACTCAGCCATCTTAAGAGATATCGGGTTGAAATTTTTTTTGGAGACTCTTTATTACCTGTGTGAGATAAAGTATGAAAATCATCGGGATCGGACTACTATATCATATAGCTCTGGAACAAACGTCTAAATAATTTATAATTTTAAATAAAGATTTATATTGTTTAATAATCATTAAATGTGTTTTGAATTCAGTAGTTTGAAAAATATTTGAGCATATTCATAATACGACAACTAATGCTGTTGATGTATGAAATTTCACTTTTCTTATCGAATTAAATATAATAAAGAACTGCAAGGGTATATAAACTTCGGCAAGGCCGAAGTTAACTTCCATAGCTCGTTTTAATTAAAAGTAGTTTGGAAAATTTACAATTATTTTAATCTCGTATTCACTCTGCTGCTACGGTTCACTTCTTTTTACTCTCACTGCTGCTTGTTCGTTGCCGACCCTCCAAGTTCAACTGTGTCGCTACTGTACTCTGCTATTCTGCTGTTAAACTCTGCTGTTTGTGATCATCTGTCCGCTTACTACTGTTAAACCTCTGTAACTCTCCATCGTACCTTACATACATACATATATGAATTTAAAAGCCCCAAAATTGGGATCTGGCAAAAAAATACATTTTAAAATTTTTAAAAATTGATCGTACACTTTCCGACCGGAAGAAAAGGTTATAGAACTATTAATACTAAGATAAGCTATATACCACAAATTTTCAATTTGACTTCAGGGTCAAATTTCGAGCCAATTGAAAAACTTAAATTTGTATGTATTTTTTGGTCTTCCTGCTTGGCGCCATATTAAGCAACTAATTCATTTTAAAGTACATATAACTACACTTGAACTACGAACGATAGTAAATTAAATTTCGCGTCGAATGAGGTATTCATGTTCGTCCCTTTGCACCTAAGCAGCGATATTTTCCGTGCGAAAGAAAGAGACCGAAATAGTTCGGCTGTTATGCTAAAACATACCTGTTTTTGAAGGGCAACCACGTCCATTTAATTTTTATCCGATTTTGTAATTTATACAGGGCAACAGCATGGTGTGTCACTAAATTTGGTATGCAGACTCTTCTAGTATGCACACTGATGCAGTTTATTTTTGCAACGTCCCCCCATTTTCCCAGCAATCCCTAAAAATGTTTCTTCACCGTCAATGAAAATACGGCAAAAGCTAAGATGACATTATTTACGGCTTAGAAAAAAATGACTTTATTAAGCTACTTAGAACCCGATGAAATCAGAACTTAAATCAAAGGAAAAAAAATTCGTGACCACCATTGGATAACACTATGTTGAATGATTAGTGTTGCGGAGTCGAAGCTAGAAGAATTCTTTTGTTCCTAGGGGGTACATATGTATGAAGGGGAAGTGCACCAGTAGTTTGCACGCTCTGGTTACTTTTGACCAAAATTATATCTTATTGAGCTGATCATTCTAAGTTGTGTTTATTGACAGTACGAAGTTTTTGAGATGATAGCGAAAGGAATACACACATTTTTGTGGTAGCTGTGAGCATTAGGAGCACATGGAAATTCTGAATAAATTCGGAAGTGATATAAAGTGATTTATATTTCTAAAGTGCATAGGCAAATGCATTTGTTATTACAAATTTGAAATATTTGTTTTATTGGTGTATGGTATACCTAAGTCGGCGAGACGACTTACTTACTTCATTTTAATTGAAGGAAACAATAAAATTTTACCTGCAGTTATATAAGCCTTTTACCTTTTAATTTGTACAAACACCTTTGCATAATATGCATTTGGTCAAAAGTATTAAGGCAAAAACAAAACTATGCTCACAACCGACACTCTTCCAATACATATGCTGAAAATATTTTTGTTACTTGCGAGTTACAATGAAGACAAATTGTGATCCTACTAAAATTTATCAATATAAATGTAGTTTCAAAATAAATTTAGTTTTCTTTCCAGTAAAACAAAAATGACAAGTGCGAAACCAGATGATTCACTATCCGAAATTCAACAATTTTTCTATGGAGCTAATGTTTTTATTACCGGAGCTACTGGATTTTTAGGAAAGAGTGAGTGGTATTAAACGGTATTAATTTTTATACCCTTGCCAAAAGGGTATATTAATTTTGGTCAGAAGTGTGCAACGCATAGAACGAAGCATCTCAGACCATATGAAGTACATATATTCTTGATCAGCATGACGAGACTAGTTCAATTAGCCATGTCCGTCCGTCCGTCCGTCCGTCTGGATCAACGCGAACTCCTCCGAGACCGTGAGAGCTACAGAGCTAAAATTTTGCACGTAGGCTTGTAGATATATACAGCAGGCGTTGTATATCTCGGATTCAGCCGGATCGGACCACTATGTATATCATATAGCTCCCATACAAACGTCAAAGTCACGAACAGTGACTTTCTCAATAACATCATTATTTTTATAGCTATTGTCATGAAAGTTGGTATTTGTCAGTTTTGTGTTCAGTTTTTACAGACCGAATAAATTTGCAAGGGTATACAAACTTCGGCACGGCCGTGCCGAAGTTAATCCCGGCTTTCTGGTTTTTAAATAAAACGTTTTTTCCTTTGATGGCTATAGGTAAGGAAAGAGTTACCAAAAAAGTTGCAAGGGTATACAAACTTTGACGCGGTCGATGTTAGCCCCGGCCCTCTGGTTATTATATTAATTGACCGCTTTGTAACACCTGTAATTTTTTAGTTTTACTTTACAAATTGTTTACATCCTGTCCGGGAATCAATGCGATATATATACTCATACGGAACAAAAAAGGAAAGACAATGGATGCGCGTTTGGAAGAAATATTTAAAGATCCGGTAAATATTGGCAGAATTTTCAATAAAATACAGTTTTTGTACTAATTAGACGTATTCAACAGATTTTTAACAAAACGAGTCCGAAAATCCGTTATTTTATCAAAGGGATTTCCGGTGACTGGTAAAAGTAATATAATGAGAATAATAGAAAAAAGATTCAAAGGGATACTTTGTTTTAATAGTTCAAAACCTGGATTAGGGTTGAGTTCTGGGGACAGAAGGATATTGATCGACTGCGTAAACATTGTTTTTCATATGGCGGCGACTGTACGTTTCGATGAGAAGCTCAGAACCGCTCTGCGGATCAATGTGAGTGGGGCATATGAGACAATAAAGCTTTGCAGGAACATGACGAATCTACGGAGTGTGGTACATGTGTCAACAGCTTACACACAATGCCCGCATAAAAACATTGATGAAAAATTTTACCCCATGCCAAATGGAACGGAGGTAAAAAGACTTTTATTGATGGCCGAGTGCATTCCGGATAACCTTTTTGAACATGTAACGCCAATGTATTGTTTTCCGATATAGGCGTGAAATCAGTAAGTAAAAAACTTGATACATTGCAGATTGTTGGGAAAATGGCCCAACACTTACACTTTTACTAAGGCTGTCGCGGAGGACGTTATAAGAACTTTTGGTGCCAGGCTGCCAGTTGGCGTCTTTCGACCAGGGATAGTGATTTCGACGTACCTGGAACCGGTGGGTGGATGGATCGATAACTTTTATGGACCCACGGGGGCGATAGCAGGAGCTGCCACAGGAGTAAATCGACACCTTCTCAAAAACGATTGGCGGTTCACAAACATAATTCTCTCGATCTTTCCAGATAATCAGAACTCTACGCTGTGATCCACATGCCGTGGCCAATATGGTGCCCGTTGATATGTGTGTTAATAGCCTAATAGCTTCTTCTTGGGATATTTTTGAAAGACAGAGGTTAGTGCTTATATTAAACTAAAGATTTAGAGTCGATTTATCCATGTCCGTCCGTCTGTCCGTATGAACACGTAGATCTCAGACCCTATAAGAGCTAGAACCAAATTTGGTACGTAGACTCGTGTATTACTTACGGTGGTAAAGTGCATTTCAAATTACTGCCACGCCCCCCTCCGCCAACGAAATTTAAACAAATTGGATTTTCTTAAAGACTATAATAGCTAGAGACACCAAATTTGTTATGTATATTTGCTTAATAAATGCGCATATTTTGTAAATTTTTGCCAAGGCCCTTTCCGCCCCCGTAATTTGGAAAAACTCGTAATTTTCTACCTTGTGGAATCAAATTTGGCACACTTGAATTTGATACTAATACCCAAAAAAAATACCACATTTGATCAAAATCGGACTAAAAATAGCTTTATAGACGATTTTCCACAAGGCCGGAGTTGGCCGTTGGCTGGTGGGGGCGCTAGGGTGCTCGTAAGCTTGAGTGAGCGAGATACTGAGATATGCTTGTAAAAAGCATGTGATCAGAATTTAAAAAAAACCAGAAGGCCGGGGCTAACTTCGACCGCATCAAAGTTTGTATACCCTTGCAAGTTTTTTAGTAACTCTTTTATCTAAACTAACTGTTTTATCTAAAAAGGGTAATGTTTGCGAAAGAACGGCCTTCAATCTTAGCATAGGATATAACGAACTTTCTGATGAAAGTCACTGTTTTCCACCGATCCTTCCTATGGGAGCTATATGATATAGTTACCCGATCTTTACCAAATTCGGCACAGTCATTAACAGATTTATTTAACTGTCAAATGTTTAATTTGAAAGCAAACGCATTAAAAGTAACGAAGTTATTGACAAAAGTCACTGTTTTTGACGGATCGTTCCTATGGGAGGTATATTATATAGTCACCCGATCTTGACCAAATTTGGCACAGTCGTTTATAGTTACAATAAACTTACTTATATTAAATTTCACGACAATAGCTTAAAAAGTAACGAAGTTATTGAGAAAAGTCACTGTTCGTGACTTTGACGTTTGTATGGGAGCTATATGATATAGTGGTCCGATCCGGCTGAATCTGAGATATACAAACCCTGCAGTATATACAAGCCTACATGCAAAATTTCAGCTCTGTAGCTCTAACGGTCTAGGAGGAGTTCGCATCGATCCAGACGGACGGACGGACGGACGGACGGACGGACATGGTTATTTGAACTCGTCTCGTCGTGCTGATCAAGAATATATATACTTTATATGGTCGGAGATGCTTCGTTCTATGCGTTGCACACTTCTGACCAAAATTAATATACCCTTTTTGCAAGGGTATAATACGTTTTTATACCCTTGCAGAGGGTATTATAAAATTGGTCAGATGTTTGTATCGCACAGAAGGAGACGTTTCCGACCCCATAAAGTATATATATTCTTGATCAGCATGAGAAGCTGAGTCGATATAGCCATGTCCGTCTGTCCGTCTGACCGTCTGTCCGTCTGACCGTCTGTCCGTCTGTCCGTCGGTGCGTACGCGTTTTACTCAGCCATCTTAAGAGCTATCGGGATGAAATTTTTTTTGGGGTCTTTTTTTTACCCAGGTGAGATAAAGTATGAAAATCATCGGGATCGGACTACTATATCATATAGCTCTGGAACAAAAATTTGTGCAAAAATTGGAGTATCCCCATGAAATTTAGCAATATAATAGAATTTGATATAAAATGTCAGATCTCAAAATTTGAATTTGATCGGATAAATAGAACACAAGTTACAGTCAATACAAATCGGTTCTACGTCATCAGCAAATCAAACAGAGCACATGCATACGCACACACAGACGCAGCGCTACACGTATGTATGTATGTGTATGCGTGTTGTGCTTTGCTTAAAAATTCTAGTAAAAAGAGAAATAATTTGAATGTTTTGTTTGTGTGTTGATGAATTGAGTTGCAAGGAAAGAAATTTCAAAATGTAAAAAAATTATTGCCAAGGACTGCAAGGGTATATAAACTTCGGCATTGCCGAAGTTAGCTTCTTTGATATTTTTATTATATCCTTGCATAAAGGGTATATTAATTTTGGTCAGAAGTGTGCAACGCATAGAAGGAAGCATCTCCGACCATATAAAGTATATATATTCTTGATCAGCGCGACGAGACTAGTTCAAATAGCCATGTCCGTCCGTCCGTTCATCCGTCTGTCCGTGCGTCTGGATCGTTGCGAGCTCCTCCTAGACCGTTAGAGCTACAGTGCTGAAATGTATGTAGGCTTGTATATACTGCAGGGTTTGTATATCTCAGATTCAGCCGGATCGGACCACTATATCATATAGCTCCCATACAAACGTCAAAGTCACGAACAGTGACTTTTCTGAATATCTTCGCTATTTTCTGAGCTATCGTAATGAAATTTAATATTGGTGAGTTTATTGCACATATAAACAACTGTGCCAAATTTGATCAAGATCGGGTGACTATATCATATACCTCCCATAGGAACGATCGGTCAAAAACCGTGACTTTTGTTAATAACTTCGTTCCTTTTGATGCGATTGCTTTCAAATTTAACATTTGTTAGTTTAATATATCTGGTAATGACTACGCCGAATTTGGAAAAGATCGGGTAACTATATCATATAGCTCCCATAGAAACGATCGGTGGAAAACAGTGACTTTCATCAAAAAGTTCGTTATATCCTATGCTATGATTGAAGGCCGTTCTTTCGTAAACATTCGACTTTTTGGATAAAACGTTTTTACACTTTGATGGCTATGGGTATGGAAATAATTACCAAGACAGTTGCAAGGGTATACAAACTTTGACGCGGTCGAAGTTAACCCCGGCCCTCTGGTTTTTATTATAAATTTTATATATTTGTTTTAGTAGTGTATGGTATACCTAAGTCGGCGAGACGACTTACTTACTTAATTTTTAATTAATTCAATTTATCTTAATGTAATTTGGTAAAATTTTCTAGTGTTTTAGGTTTGTAAATTAATCCAAAGTATCCAAAGTACACATATAAAATAGATGAAATACCTAACTTTAGGAAAGAAAATTTTCCATTTTCATGGTTACAGGTTTGCAGGATCTGAAGATGCTCTAAACATACCGGTATATAACTTCTGTGCTGCTCTAGAAAATCAACTTACCTGGGGCGATTTCACATCGAAGACGACTAAGTATGGACTAATGTATCCAACAATGAAAGCAATTTGGTATCTCTGTTACTCTAATACACCGAATAGGATAGTGCATGGCTTGTCTATATTATTCCTGCATTACTTGCCAGCTTTGATGTTTGATACGGCCTGCCTTTGCTTTGGGAGAAAACCTAAGTTAGTCAATCGAATATTGCAATATGTGCAAATGTTCATCGGACCCGGTTTCCTCTTTTTATTTTCAGATTGATGAAAACTTACAAAAAGATACACCGCTTTATGACTGTAATTTCATATTTTTCACAACGTGAATGGAACTTTCAAGTTCACAATGTTCAAAACCTGTGGTCCCGCATGTCACAAACGGATAAAGAAATGTTTTTCTTTGACATGAGACAACTGGACTGGGATCTATTTTTGCAGCAATACCTACTCGGAATACGACAATATCTTTTGAACGATCCCTTGGAAACTATACCAAAGGCACTTGTTCGATGGAATCGGCAAGTAACTCATAAATAAGGTCTTTGCTAATGTAACGTAACTTTTTTAAATTATTGCAGATTGTATTGGTTACATTGTGGACTGAAAATGGCAATTGCTTGCATTATACTTTATTTAGGGTGGCGCCTAATTTTATAATGAAATAACTAAGTTGAGATGCATTTTGTTAAAATGTCCAAGGTATAAAGTAAGAAAATTGAGATTTAAGAAAATGTAATGCAATGTCAATAAAAAATTCTATGATTTGCGTAATTTTTGAGTGCCAATCTAACTTTCGCTTCTCCAACATCAGCATTGTACGTATTATTGACACTGTCATGCTCTACCTATAGTACCTACCATTTGGTAAGCAATAATGAACATCTGCCTGCTTTTCCGGCAGTTTTGTAAGCCCAGATGGAAAGATAACTGCTTTACCCTAAAAATTGTAAGTAATGGGTTAAAATGTATTATATAATATAAGTGGCCTACCGGCAGAATTGTACACATGTCTTGTGCACACAGTGGCGGACCGTGCATTCGATTTTGGGGGGGGAAATCGAAGACAAAAATTTTTGTAGACCAAGTATGGAAAAAATTTCATTTTATTACACTAAGTCAAAAATAATATATACATACATACATAGAAGTGTTTTCAAACTGGATTTTTGGTATATTATATTACGCGTAGATGACAAATCTACAATTCATCAAAGAATATACGTTAATGAGATTAATAACACAAATAAGTTGCTGTCTCAAACATAAATTACAAAACCATTCGGTGTGCTCCTAGATTTGCAAACCGTTGAATGATATCTTCTGGTCTTACTTCAATGTCATAATGAATATTCAGCAGTGCTAGGCCTACCAATCTATTCTGTAGCATGGTTGTTCTTAGCCATGTTTTCATACGTCGCAAGGTTGAAAAGGACCGTTCGGCGCTTGCATTTGTGACGCACAGTGTACATAAAATTCTGAGCAAAGCGTGAATTGTAGGATAGACATCTTTGTCGCAAAGTTCCAATGTTTCCAAAGCACTAACTGGTATCGCAGAGTTTTTCGGAGAAATCTGGGTTGTTTTATTTTTCCAAAAGTACTGCCAGTGGGTCATTTCTCCTTTGAGTCTCAGGTGCAAAAGTTTTTCTGGTTCCTTAAGTAGAATGCCGAATCGTTGAATTAAACAGTTGATTAAATCTGTATTTTCGTTTGATGTCATATCCTTAACATTTGTTGGAAGCAATGAACATAATTTGAAGCCATCTAGAACTTCTTGAGAAAATCGAAAATAGACCTTAGAAATTTTCTATTTTCTTGGCTTTGAGACAGATGTTCTTCATTTATGATATTGTGGACGTCGAATTGTGGATTGTGGTAATTCTTCAGAAAATCTTTGCCTGCAACAACTGCATTCTTGTGGTAAAGGTGTTGAGAATGGCTTTCTAGATCTCCTAACTTGCCGGCTAGATTCTTGAAGTTAACCAACGGTTGCGTGACTAGTATACCTAAAGGAGTATTTTTTTGGTAACCTCCTAAATTGTTTGTTGTGAACCATGGACAGTATTTGCAATAGAGGCCTTTTTTGACATCAGAAAAAACCAACCATTCGTTGTGATCAACTAAATGTTTATGTGATACATAATGCCTAATCTCTTTTCCGCAAACATTTCTGCTGGAGAAAGGAAATATATAATTCTTCGATGGTATCCAAGGGTTTTCCAAAAGTTCTCCTTTAACCCTATCGCTTATCTTCTTGCCGATAAAATGACCTATGTCGCTGGAGAATTCTGGCATAACCATAGAAGCTAGGTTATCATTTGTGTCTGTCATAAACGATGAACAAGCGCCTAGTGAACTAATTCTCGACAAATTCTGAGTTCCTTGTGTCAATGTAGTATTATTTTCGGAAGTAGTATCCGAAACTTGATCTTCGTCAACATGATACGTTTCATCTGAAGCGACGTCTTCTAACTTTTTTTTTTGAGAGGTTGAAAAAAAGTGGCAATCGAAGGCTGCTGGCGAGACTGAAATTAATCAACTCTATGAACATTTTTTCTAATCACTCATTAGGGATAATTTTTCAGAGCCACTATGGCCATCCCAGAAAAACGCATATGTTTATACTCACCATTTTCTAGAACGTTTCATGTGCCAAGAAGGGCATTCCATACATTGAACGCTTCAGCACTCAGTAGCGACAAACAATAGCTATACTATTGCATAAATCGATTGCACAGTACTTACAATTAGTTTAAATATAAATTGAAATGAACTCGAAAAACAAAAGCTCCTTTACTTTGATGTGATCTAACTTGTGGAGAAATCTGGCAGTGTACGCACAGCTGAGTTAAAACGATGATCGATTAATCAATACATTAGCGCGCATACGACTATCGATTTTACCATGTGCTTCAGTGACATCATGCGTGATTAACACGCGTGATAGCAATTTAGCACCCATCAAGCTCTCAACTGGCTATCTAGAATGTTTTGGTCTGTTTTTTAACTGTATATTGTAAAAATAAGTCAATACATACATACATATATCATATGAACTTAATATATTCACAAAAAGTCTCGCAATCCACGCACAAACAAGTAGTTGAATTTGTCAACCAAAATCTGATATTCTATCCGACTCGGAGTTTTGGGGGGGGAAATTTCCCCTATTTCACCCCCCGTAGATCCGCCACTGTGTGCACAATACGATGAGACTTAGGTTCGAATTCCGAACATCAATGTTTTTAATACAATGTGGCCCCAAATCATATTGAAGAAACTTTTTATACCATACACCCATAGGGTGAAATGGTATATTAAAGTCGCCGAAATGTATGTAACAGGCAGAAGAAAGCTTTTCCGACCCCATAAAGTATATATATTCTTGATCAGTAACAACAGCCGAGTTGATCTAGCCATGTCCGTCTGTCCGTCCGTATGAACGCGTAGATCTCGGAGACTATAAAAGATAGTAGTATGTAGAGTGTTCAAGTTTATTTCAAATTTTTGCCACGCCCCTTTCCGCCCCCGGAATTCAAAAAAAAGTTTTTCCCAAAAACTATTGCAGCTAGAGACACCATATTTGGTATGTATATTTGCTTAGTAAATGCGCTCATTTTGTAATTATAAAGATTTTGCCACGCCCCCGAAATTTGAAAAACTAGATTATCTCCCGTAATTGTTCACCTTGTGGAATTAAATTTGGCACACTTAAAATTGATACTAATACCCAGCAAAATACCAAATTTGATCAAAATCGGACAAAAAATAGCCAAGTTATGCATATAAACGTTTTTCCATAAGGCCGGAGTTGGCCGTTGGCGGGTGGTGGCGCTAGGATGCTCATATGCATGAGTGAGTGAGATACTGAGATATGCTTGTAAAAAGCATGTGAACAGAATTTTTTTAAAATAGGCAAATGCATTTGTAATTTCAAATTCGAAATATTTGTTTTACTGGTGTATGGTATACCTAAGTCGGCGAGACGACTTACTTACTTCATTTATTTTCTATGCAAGTAATTACTAAGCTGCTTACTTTTTAACAGTAGTAATGAGGTTAGTAGTGATCTGTATTACTTATCTTTTGACAGTATTGATTAGATCACTTTTTATCTTAACAGTAATCAATTACTATGTAGCTTACTTTTTCTGAATAGGACACGGTTTTGAAAACCATTTCTTTTAACTTATGTACTTTTTTAGAAACTAAACGGTCTATATGTGTGATTACATTTTTGTCTAATGTAATCTTTGTTTAAGGCAGACTGACTGACTGTGAAATGCGGCCATGCCCATATAAAATAAGATGATCGGTGTGATCGGTAGAAAACAGTGAATTTGATTAATAACTTTCGTATTTGCTATACTAACATTGTAGGCCGTTGCTTCGCGACTAACGGTTAACGAGAGTCGACTGTATTTTGATTTCGATTTGTTGCTCAATTTCAATTGGATCCTCAATTAAGCCGATCCGGCTTAATCCGAGATGTACAATGTAATTTAAATTTATAAAAAATTAAGTATTTATTTAAATCTCTGTTTACATGCTGCTTATCTCCGCTCTTATGGATTACATAATGAAACTTTTTTTAAACTTGATCACTGACACGATCCAACATACCAAACTTGGTGGTTTTAGTTGTTATAGTCTTCTAGAGCTAGGTGTTCAAACGGACAAACAGCTAGATCAACTCGACTGTTGATGCTGATCAAGAATTTATACATATATATTCTATGGAATCGGAAAATCATGCATTAATATGCTCTTCCTTGAACTCGTAAAACTTTATATTTGTAAGGTGAAGTCTGATAAAAGAAGCTTCCGTAGTATTGACGCAACATAAATTACATAAATACATACATAGGGAGACATAGATATAATTATATAAGTATATACATAACGACATATACAGACTTGGTATGCGTATGAGTCCCGTTAAAGCTTTGCAGTAAACTGGTGCTTTCTAATGAAACTTTAAGTTCGAAATAAAAAAGTAACTTTCGATGTATGTATGTATCCGTGACTAAAGGCATATTTTTATTAATATTTCTGGAAGTGTGGCATTTAACTATGGGTTTGGAAAATGCGATGAAAGTATTGAAATATTGTGAGTTGGTGTTTAGAGTTAGTCTCTTTCCCGCTTGCTCACAATTGATTAAAAGAAGGGTATACGAAAACACTACGTATCAGGACATGCGCACTAGGTCTATCTGCATCTACAACTTTAACGAGCTTTCATGCAAAATATACGATGAGAACTCTTATAATAAAAATATCTATTCAATGTGTTTTCTTTTGGCATAAGTAGCTGACTTTCAACTTTTGCTTAGACATTTCAAATTTGGATTGAAAAATAAAATTGTTCGTTCTTAATTAAAACCATGTAAACCACGTAACAACGTTTCAACTGATTGATATTAGTGTTGAAAATCTTATTTTTTTTTTCCTGTATCTGTGTGTTTGAAACACAAAATATTCAATGTATTTAGTGAATATACTAATAGTACATATCCATATCCATGAATACATATATACATACACACACATTTCATGCTTTCGATAACATTCTCACCTACTAATACACGGAATCGCATTCGGATTCGAGTTTTTGAGTTTCGCCCATGGTATAAGGCTGCTCCGCCCTACATTTGCTTATACACACATAAGTAACATAAGAAGAAAAAATGTTTAAGAAAAACAAATAAAACAAGCACTTGAAGACGACAGTACATCAGTACTGTTATATGTATTATACATATATGCATATAGCATAAAAAAAAAACAAAGTAAAAACAATGAATAAACCAAACGCTGCGAAGCATATGGAGAAAATATAGTTAATATGACCAATACGAAGTAATGTGCAACGAAGTTATGTTTGGATTGAGTCACATACTCCGCTAATCACACCCACACATACGCACGCCCGCACCTACACACACACAAACAAGCACAAATACTATGTATATATCCATGTGGTGCGGCTACGTAAATTCCAATAATACAATGATCGATAGAAATAGCCGCGAGGACGCTTTAAATAACTACATAAGTACATTTAATAAATGTCGTGTCCTGGAGAGGCTTCGAATCAATTTTGAATATATGTCAATACTTTTTCGTATATATGTACATATGCTCGTACATATGTATGTACATACAAACGTATGAACATTGGCGCTTGCATAACCAAATTGTCGTAAAGGATTTATGTGCACAAAGGTGGAGTCCTGCCGAATAAGTTTGATAATGAAAAGTTACTTGTGCAACATTTAAAAATAACAATTACATTCGCAGTTTCCACACCTTCTTGATTATTCTGAAACCTACCGGTTGTTACCGTATGCCATAGGAACAATCGAGATCCTTGTACATGGAAGTTAAGAAGCCGTGTCTGCCTGAAAATATGTACCTGTCACTACATGAGTGAATGGAATAGGAGTCTATTTGATTGATAGTGACTAGCTATTGATACATACATATATTTAAATTGTGAAAACTGGAACTGCGAGGAAGTACGAATGTTTTTTAATTCAATTCTGGATTATTGGTTTCGGTTTCAGATATGGCGAGCTTAATATTGATAGCTTGTCTTGCTATTTTGGGTCTAATCATTGCAATAGCATTGTTCTTAGCCGGTGGCTACTTATGGTGGCGACACAAAAGGTCTCAGCTACAGTTTATTGAGCCCAATGAAGACGAAGAATCCAGCAGTTACAGTTTAAGGTGAGTCTCGGCTTTTTGTACTTAATGATGGCGAGAACATCGGATGATTTGATGAAATTTCCTTCTTATTGTTTAGAGCTGCCCAAGACATTACCGAGTCAGGAAATCCGCCAAGTAAACCGCCACCAGTCCCAGTGGCACAAGCTATAACCACTCCACTACAAAACAATATTAATCGAAAACTTAATGGATTCTTAAGCCTTAGGACTCCGCTTATTGGGTACGTACTATTGGAAGTACAAACGAGTTTTACATGCAGTTAAATTTTAATTTTGGTTATTAGAAGCAGCTCGGCTGCTCAGTCAAAAACACCAAATAGTTCCACAAGCGGAAATGCAAGTGATGGGGGGGCTAAGGATTCAGCGGTATGTAGATATTACTCTGATAATTATATTCCTCCGTATGATGGTATTTCTTGGATGACCTTATGTACATTTATATTTTTTGCGTGTAATTTTAGAATAAAAGCATTTCAATGACGGATATGTACCTAGATGGCGCCGACTCCAATGAAAATGTGGGACAAATTCATTTTTCCCTAGAATACGATTTCCAAAACACGACTTTAATATTGAAAGTTCTCCAAGGTAAAGAGCTACCAGCCAAGGACTTAAGCGGCACCTCTGATCCTTATGTCCGTGTGACACTATTGCCGGACAAAAAGCACCGATTGGAAACTAAAATTAAAAGACGTACTTTGAATCCTCGATGGAATGAGACATTCTACTTTGAAGGCTTTCCAATTCAAAAACTTCAGTCACGTGTAAGTATTAAGTGTTTAATTTTCGTTGACTAGATTAAAAAATTGTTCCAATTTTTGCTTTTCAAAAGATATATTATAAACAAAAATGACATACCAACCAATTAAGAATACGAATTCGAAATCAGTATCAACAGCCAAGTAACTCTACCCATAGCCAAATTTTGATTTTCCATCTGAAATAGGTATTGGAATTTCCCTTTTGAAATGAATGTTTAGTTTTCTCGATTTATAGGCTAATTTGGCACTTTAAGCTGATTAGGAATATCCTTCATTAGGCCAAATTTAAAAAACTTCGCTAAACATCAAACGGTATTTAAAGTTGGTGGGCTTAACTAATCGCATGCTGAACATAAAGATTTCGAATTTAATAACTAACCAGTCAGGATCTAAGCATCTTTAGGTAATTTCGCTAACTAAAGGAACTTAAGGGAAAAAGTTCAATATTAGAATATTTAAAAAATTGTAATGCTTTAAGATATTGTTATGAAAATTCCAAAAATGTTTTAAACGTATATGGAATTAAATATATGGAAATATATTTTGATCATGAAAGGTCTTGCACTTGCACGTCTTTGATTATGATCGTTTCTCGAGAGATGATTCCATTGGAGAGGTTTTCTTGCCATTGTGCCAGGTAAGTGCATACATTTTAAAAATTGTATTTCTTCAATAGATATGAAAAATATATATTCTATGAATTCGAAAGGTCGACTTCGCTGGAAAACAATCATTCTGGAAGGCATTGAAACCTCCAGCAAAAGACAAATGTGGCGAACTTCTCTCTTCACTCTGCTACCACCCCTCGAACTCCGTGCTTACATTGACATTGATTAAGGCGAGAAACCTAAAAGCAAAGGATATTAACGGAAAGTCAGGTAAAGCGTTCATCACATATAATGCTTGTGACAATGCTATATGAGTACTTCCATATACTTTAGATCCTTATGTGAAGGTCTGGCTACAATTTGGGGACAAGCGTGTGGAGAAGAGAAAAACTCCTATTTTTACCTGTACGCTAAATCCCGTTTTTAACGAGTCGTTTAGTTTCAACGTTCCATGGGAGAAGATTCGTGAATGCTCTTTAGATGTAATGGTAATGGATTTCGACAACATTGGGAGAAACGAGCTAATAGGCAGAATTCTGTTGGCGGGTAAGTAGTGATCCACGGATAAGAAAAACATTGTACTCAACTCACAGTATCTTTTCAACGGCAGGTAAAAACGGTTCGGGTGCTTCTGAAACAAAGCACTGGCAAGATATGATCTCAAAGCCCCGACAAACAGTAGTGCAATGGCACCGCTTGAAACCTGAATAAGCTTAGGGGTTTAGTAATGTCGATCTGACCATATGTAAATGTGCATGTATTAATATGAGGATTTATACAAAAACAAATTATCTTATTTATGAAAATAGCAACTGCAAAACAATTTGGCAGTATTCTGCAGCACTCACACACCAGCACACGCACACGCACATACACCCCCCACCTGCACACATAAAAAATATACACAAATACAATCGGAATATTTAATATTTAACGCAAACGACAGATTAGGTTCAGGCATACGCTAGGAATACAAGTCGCATGTGAAGTATGAACAAATACTTTTATTGCTCAAGTTTGAGCGCCAGTTTTATATGTATACATATGTATGTATATGCTTACATGCTGAAATTAAGGGGATGCGGTCTTGACCATGGATATTGAATTCGATATCGAAGAAGACAGGAATATAGAATCAAGTTTCGGTTCTAGTACCTTTGTATTTTATTCAATTTTCTAGTTTAGCTACAGCTTAATTCGGTTTCGCTATGGCAAAAAGTGGTGCACACCGGACGGTTAGGTGCAAACTGAAACTCATAAATATTGTTTCTCGCCGAAATGGATTGGAGGTGGGGCCCGCTTAACCGTTCATACCCGAACCGAAATTTGTTTTGGTACAATTCTCTTTACCAAAGTTTTATGGATTGTCTTTAAATTTCTAGTGTTAATTAAGAAACCACAACACTGTCAGCACAAAGCAGAGCAGATCCATAGTCAAACAAGATCAGATACTTTTATATTGAAAAACAGTTCGTTTAGAGGAACACAGCAGCTGAAGCAAATAGTGAAATTAAAAAAGAGGGACATTACAGTAATTCGTCGTAGATTAATTAACTAGGTGAATTATTTAAATTTGAATAGGTTTGTGTAGCAATGCTGAAAATACCATCAGATACCTTGGTTTGAAACTATAAAAGAACGGCTAAGGAGGTACCCCACACACCAACACACACTAAGTAAATGTATATAATACAATTAAATTGTTACAAATTATTAGATTTACAATCTAACTCGTAAAACGACATTGTTACCAGTTACTTAATGCGAATTGTTGTTTCTTTTACAATAAAAGAAAATTAAAGTGCGAAAAAGGTCATATTAATCTTAAACTTAATCTTAAAACGAAAAACTAATTAGTATGATAGGTCGTAGGATATAAAATATATTTGATTAGAGAGAGCGTTAGTAAACCAACCAAAAACAAATATATAAACCAAATAATATTGAACATTTTTAATAGTAGCTATAAAGAAATTAGCCAACCATTGCCGGAACAAGCGTCTACTGGGAAGAAGTGCAAACATAAAATATGATGTATGAGATGAGATTGACATTAAGAGTTAAACAATAATTGATAAATTGAAACTGAGTTTAAAAAACGAAAAATCGAAAATTCAACCCACCTTGAAATTACATATTTGTTATATACCTGTTATAATATTATTAATTATTACAAATAATTTACGATAAAAATTACATAGCTGCAAATAAAGCATTTTAAACCTAGAATATGTTCGATCGATTCCATGCAAACTTGATGCTATGCTCAATTTCTATTGTATTCATTTTGATTTTGAGTGCGAGAATATTGTAAGTATATTAACGACAGCAAAGAATGACGAGTCTCGATCTACGTTGATAAATTCATATATTTTCAGTAAGTAATGTGAGAATATGTTTGCCAATTTCTTGTATACTTTAATACATATTTATACATATGAACCCGATTACGGCGTACAAGCTACCGAAGTCATCTAATTGTGTCTAAATTGTGCTTTTAGTGCTTGGATTTTGGTCACACAACTGCAGGATGCAGAAGCTAGCATGATGATAGTGTGCGAAGTGCGACCAGATTCCACTTTTGCATAAGTTGCATTAGTTTGTTTAAGGCATGATCAGAGCGGCTCACACGACACTCATAGATCGGCACCCAAACTTCTTAGACAAAAAAGGGACGGGCCTAGCAGTGGATCTGCCAACCTCATTCCCATATGCACGTGCAACATAAATTTTATTTATTTGACCGTTTGAATCGTTTAGAAACGTCTCCTTCTGTGCGTTACAAACATCGGACCAACTTTATAATACCAATTTTGCAAGGGTATAAAAACATCCGTTTGGTCAAACGGTCAAATAAATAAAATATTATATATATAAATAATATAGATATATTCTCGATCAGCATCAGAAGCTGGGACGATATAGCCATGTCCGTCTGTCCGTCGGTGCATATGCGTTTTACTCAGCCATCTATATTGTTTATTTGTATACCCTTGCAAAAAGGGTATATTAATTTTGGTCAAAAGTGTACAACGCATAGAAGGAAGCATCTCAGACCATATAAAGAATATATATTCTTGATTAGCACGACGAGACAAGTTCAAGTAGCCATGTCCGTCCGTCCGTCTGGATCGACGCGAACTCCTCCTAGACCGTAACAGCTACAGAGCTGAAATTCTCGCAGGCTTGTATATACCGCACAGTTTGTATATTTTGGATTCAGCCGGATCGTACCACTATATCGTATAGCTCCCATACAACCGTCAAAGTCACGAACAGTGACTTTTCTCAATAACTTCGTTATTTTCTCAGCTATTGTCGTGAACTTTAATATCAGTCAGTCAGTCTATTACACCTATAACCCACTGTGCCAAATTTCATCAAGATCGGGTGACTATATCATATAGCTTCCATAGGAACGATCGGTGGAAAACAGTGACTTTGATCAATATCTTCGTTATTTCCTATGCTAAGATTGTAGGCCGTTCTTTCGCAAACATTAGCCTTTTTAGATAAAACGTTTTTTCCTTTGATTGCTATAGGTAAGAAAAGAGTTACCAAAAATGTTCCAAGGGTATACAGACTTTGAGGCGCTCGAAGATAGCCCCGGCCGTCTGGTTTTATTATACCGACCCCGTAAAGTATATATATTCTTGATCACCATGAGAAGCTGAGTCGATATAGCCAGGTCCGTCTGTCCGTCGGTGCGTATGCGCTGTGTAGCGCGGCGTCTCTGTGTGTGTATGCATGTGCTATGTTTGATTTGATGATGACGTAGTAAGCAGCAAGCAGCGCTGACGGCAGCGCATAAACCAATTGGTATTGACTGTAACTTGTGTTCTATTTATCCGATCAAACTCAAATTTTAAGATCTAAAATTTTATATCAAATTCTATTATATTGGTAAATTTCAAGGAGATACTTCAATTTTTGCAAAAATGTTACTTCTAAAGCTATATGATATAGTAGTCCGATCCTAAAAATTTTCATACTTTATCATCTCCGGGATAAAAGTAGCTCAAATATCAAATTTCATTCCGATAGCTCTTAAGATGCCAGCGTGAAGTTGATTTGCACAGACGGACGGACGGACAGAACGACATGGCTATATCGACCCAGCTACTCATGCTGATCAAGAATATATATACTTTATGGGGTCGGAAACGTCTCCTTCTGTGCGTTACAAACATCTGATCAATTTTATAATACCCTCTTCAAGGGTATAATAATGTGTTTGACAGTTATATAATTTTATAATTAAAGTTTAAATATGTGCGCAAAATGCGAAATATGGTATTGTCCGAATGTTTTACGACAATATCAACCAAATCGCACTCGTTCTTTGCGTTTGCTGGACAAAGTAAAGGTACCATTTACAATTTGCTCTGTTATACACTTTGAATTATTTTCATCCATTTTTTCCAAGAACTTATAAAAATTATATTTTATGTTTTGGTGATGACGAAAATTCGATAAATATTGGCAGAAGCCACTCAATCACACACAATCGAAAAGTGTGATTGTGAGCAATCAGATGATAACTCCTTCGGACCAAATAAAAATCTTCGGTCACTCCCATTTTCCGAAGAAAAAGATTCGTTCCGCTCAATCAAGCTGAAGGAAAATATGCGGTCATACAGAATGAAGTGCAAGTAACAGTTTTGTGAGCGTTTGACCGGATAGAACAAAATCATACTCAATGATTAAGTGCACCTTAAAATTTATTACTCATTGCAGTTCTCTGATATGCACCTACATATGTATAAACTTGAAAAAAATTAAAATAAATGGAATAAGTTTCCAATGAAAAATAAAAACTAGAGGGCCGGGGCTAACTTCGACCGCGTCAAAGTTTGTATACCCTTGCAACTTTTTGAGTAACTCTTTCCTTGCCTAAACCCATCAAAGCAAAAAAAACGTTTTATCTAAAAAAGCCAATGTTTGCGAAAGAACGGCCTACAATCTTAGCATAGGAATTAACGAAGATATTGATCAAAGTCACTGTTTTCCAATGATCGTTCCTATGGGAGCTATATAATATAGTCACCCGATCGTTATCGAATTCGGCATAGTCATTAACAGATATATTAAAATAACAAATGTTAAATTTGAAAGCAATCGCATCAAAAGTAACGAAGTTATTGACAAAAGACACTGTTTTTGATCGATCGTTCCTATGGGAGTTATATGATATAGTCACCCGATCTTGATTAAATTTGGCACAGTGGTTTATAGGTATAATAGAAATTTCAGCTCTGTATCTGTTACGGTCTAGGAGGAGTTCGCGTCGATCCAGACGGACGGACAGACGGACGGACGGACGGACAGGGCTGTTTAAACTCGTCTCGTCGTGCTAATCAAGAATATATGTATATACTTTATATGGTCAGAGATGCTTCCTTCTATGCGTTGCACATTTCTGACCAAAATTAATATACCCTTTTTGCAAGGGTATAAAAATTTTTTAAATAATTCTTTCACTTGGTGCATGGTATAACGAAATCGCCAAAACTTACTTACGTAATTTATTAAAGCATTGAACAGTTTGCAGATGTATTGTACGGCGATGATTGGAAGTTCTAGGAATATTTTCGGAGTAATAAAGTCATGTCTAAGATCGTTTTATACCATACACCCATAGGGTGAAATGGTATATTAAAGTCGCCAAAATGTATGTAACAGGCAGAAGAAAGCTTTTCCGACCCCATAAAGTATATATATTCTTGATCAGTATCAACAGCCGAGTCGATCTAGCCATGTCCGTCTGTGCGTCTGTCCGTCCGTCCGTCCGTATGAACGCCTAGATCTCGGAGACTATAAGAGATAGAGTCACCAAATTTCGAATGTAGGCTCGTGTAGTATGTAGAGTGATCAAGTTTGTTTCAAATTTTTGCCACGCCCCTTTCCGCCCCCGCAATTAAAAAAAAAACGTTTTTCCCATAAACTATTGCAGCTAGAGACACCATATTTGGTATGCATATTTGCTTAGTAAATGCGCACATTTTGTATGTATAAAGATTTTGCCACGCCCCTTTCCGCCCCCGAAATTTGAAAACCTCGATTATCTCCCGTAATTTTTATACCATACACCCATAGGGTGAAATGGTATATTAAAGTCGCCAAAATGTATGTAACAGGCAGAAGGAAGCTTTTCCGACCCCATAAAGTATATATATTCTTGATCAGTATCAACAGCCGAGTCGATCTAGCCATGTCCGTCTGTCCGTCCGTCCGTCCGTCCGTCCGTCCGTCCGTATGAACGCCTAGATCTCGGAGACTATAAGAGATAGAGTCACCAAATTTGGAATGTAGGCTCGTGTAGTATGTAGAGTGATCAAGTTTGTTTCAAATTTTTGCCACGCCCCTTTCCGCCCCCGCAATTCAAAAAAAACGTTTATCTCAAAAACTATTGCAGCTAGAGACACCATATTTGGTATGCATATTTGCTTAGTAAATGCGCACATTTTGTATGTACAAAGATTTTGCCACGCCCCTTTCCGCCCCCGAAATTTGAAAAACTCGATTATCTCTCGTAATTTTGTACCTTGTGGAACCAAATTTGGCCACTTAAATTTAATACTAATACCCAGCAAAATACCAAATTTGATCAAAATCGGACAAAAAATAGCCAAGTTATGCATATAAACGTTTTTCCATAAGGCCGGAGTTGGCCGTTGGCGGGTGGGGCGCTAGGGTGCTCATATGCATGAGTGAGCGAGATACTAAGATATGCTTCTAAAGCATGTGAACAGAAATTTTTAAAAATAAGCAAATGCATTTGTTATTACAAATTTGAAATATTTGTTTTACTGGTGTATGGTATACCCAAGTCGGCGAGACGACTTACTTACTTCATTTACCTTGTAGAACATAAGTTATGCATATAAACGTTTATCCATAAGGCCGGAGTTGGCCGTTGGCGGGTGGGGCGCTAGGGTGCTCATATGCATGAGTGAGCGAGATACTAAGATATGCTTCTAAAGCATGTGAACAGAAATTTTTTAAAATAAGCAAATGCATTTGTTATTACAAATTTGAAATATTTGTTTTACTGGTGTATGGTATACCTAAGTCGGCGAGACGACTTACTTACTTCATTTCGGCTTTAAGTGGTTTTTAACAGCTGCACAGATCTCATCCGATAGGTGTTCCAAGTAATCACTAACCCTTATAGTACTCGAAGAGGGAAAAACAAACGAAGCTGTTTGGTGCTGGTTGGACTAAGTTTTTCTATGTATTCCCCTTGAGCACTGCTTTCTTGTTGTCGTATGCCCTTTGAGAGGTTGTCGTTGGCCAGCTGGCCGAAATTTTGATGCTGGTAGATACTCTTGCTGCAGCTTGGATGCAGATTCACACATGTCAATGTCCTCTGCATCATCCAATATCGGCGAAGAGTCAATGTGGTCATTTAAGTACATTTTGAATTTAAGCCCATATGTTTGTTGTTTATAAGCCTATTTGGGTGATCGAGGACTTGAGGTTTTTTTAGTAGAGTAAAAAGAACTGGCGAGTGGTCGGAAGCAGTTTTGCATAAAATGGTGATGTTTTGGTGAAGTGAGATTAATAGGGCCTCTAAACCACCTTCAGTTTGCTGGATGATACCGACGGTGTCTCTTTGGCGCGCTCCATCTGTGCAGCTCACCGCATTTTTCAAAGGATACACTAGAGATGTTTTTAGAAAGGATGGTAGATAACCGAAAGCCTCGAAAGGCGTTGTAGGTACCAGACGGTCTAGCTGGAGGTTTGCGGACAATTAGGTGTGATTTAGGATCCTTGTTTAGGACACCCTCTGTAATTGGCCGTATGGTTCCCTCCATGGTTACTGCAAAGCCGTCTTAATTTTTATATGTACAGTGGCGGACACGAATATATGACGTGTTTTTCTTTTTGACACTAGTTCTTATTTTCTCTTAATAACGACAATGGAACAAAGAAAAGCCCGTTTTCTGGGGGGCATACATATATGTAAGTATGTATATTTAAGACTTTTTTTTCCAAAATTTCAAATATTAAAGACGTATGAAAAATACGGTTTAAACTATGAAGACCATTTTTACAGTTCATCATCTGAATACAATAACCAACAAATTACCCTTGCAGAGGGTATTATAAAATTGGTCAGATGTTTGTGACGCACAGAAGGAGATGTTTCCGACCCCATAAAGTATATATATTCTTGATCAGTATCAACAGCCGAGTCGAAATAGCCATGTCCGTCTGTCCGTCCGTATGAACGCCTAGATCTCGGAGACTATAAAGAGCCACCAAATTTGGTATGTACGCTCATGTAGTATGTAAAGTAATCAAGTTTATTTCAAATTTTTGCCACGCCCCTTTCCGCTCCCGCAGTTTAAAAAAAAAAGTTTATCTCAAAAACTATTGCAGCTAGAGACACCATATTTGGTATGTATATTTGCTTAGTAAATTTAAATTGTATGTATAAAGATTTTGCCACGCCCCTTTCCGCCCCTGTAATTTGAAAAAACTCGATTATCTCCCGCAATTTTTTAACTTGTGCAATCAAATTTAGCACACTTAAATTTGATTTTAATATCCAAAATACTAAATTTGATCAAAATCGGACAAAAAATATCCAAGTAATGCATATATATGTTTTCCATAAGGCCGGAGTTGGCCGTTGGCTGGTGGGGGCGCTAGGGTGCTCGTATGTTTGAGTGAGCGAGATACTAAAATATGCTTGTAACCAGAGGGCCGGGGCTAACTTCGACCGCGTCAAAGTTTGTATACCCTTGCAAGTTTTTTAGTAACTCTTTTATCTAAACTAACTGTTTTATCTAAAAAGGGTAATGTTTGCGAAAGAACGGCCTTCAATCTTAGCATAGGATATAACGAACTTTCTGATGAAAGTCACTGTTTTCCACCGATCGTTCCTATGGGAGCTATATGATATAGTTACCCGATCTTTACCAAATTCGGCACAGTCATTAACAGATATATTTAACTGTCAAATGTTTAATTTGAAAGCAATCGCATTAAAAGTAACGAAGTTATTGACAAAAGTCACTGTTTTCGACGGATCGTTCCTATGGGAGGTATATTATATAGTCACCCGATCTTGACCAAATTTGGCACAGTCGATTATAGTTACAATAAACTTACTTATATTAAATAGCTTAAAAAGTAACGAAGTTATTGAGAAAAGTCACTGTTCGTGACTTTGCCGTTTGTATGGGAGCTATATGATATAGTCACCCGATCTTGATCAAATTTGGCACAATTATTAATAAGAAGACAAAACTGACCAATACCAACTTTTATGAGAATTGCTGATAAAATAACGAAGTTATTGAGAAAAGTCACTGTTCGTGACTTTGACGGTTGTATGGGAGCTATACGATATAGTGGTCCGATCCGGCTGAATCCAAAATATACAAACTGTGCGGTATATACAAGCCTGCGAGAATTTCAGCTCTGTAGCTGTTACGGTCTAGGAGGAGTTCGCGTCGATCCAGACGGACGGACAGACGGACGGACGGACGGACATGGCTACTTGAACTTGTCTCGTCGTGCTAATCAAGAATATATATTCTTTATATGGTCTGAGATGCTTCGTTCTATGCGTTGCACACTTCTGACCAAAATTAATATACCCTTTTTGCAAGGGTATAAAAAGCATGTGATCAGAATTTTTTAAAAATACGTAAATGCATGTGTTACTATAAATTTGAAATATGTGTTTTACTGGTGTATGGAATACCTAAGTCGGCGAGACGACTTACTTACTTCATAAGTACTTGATATGCTAATAGAAATTCATAACCATAAATAGTGTGTTAAAATTGATTGCGATAGTCGTCGAATTTGGGACGGAAGTAGGCGTGGCAAAAACATTTATAACCTGCGCACATGTGTATGTATTTAACAAGTCTATATACCAAGACGGCCATACGGTTATCCATAACACATGAATTTTGCTGACGTTAACTTGAGAGGTGTTCTTTACTAATTCGGGTACGCTGATTCTCACTGCATACTTGGTTTTTGTCCATCATGTCTAGTTTCTGTGAAATCAGGGGATCTGGCTTCGGAAAATGGGCACCCAAAAGTATATTGTAGAAAGTTTAAAACAAAATTTTTAACTTTTTTATCAGATTTCGGAATATCCTGTGTAAGAAAAATAGCTCTTGTTTGCAAACTACTAATAAACAATTGGTAAAATCCATAAAAGTTCCATAATTCTTCAAAAATTAAAAAACAGACAATTCTGGGAATCTATATAGCACACTTTTTGGTTCAAAATTAAATCAATATAGAACCATATCCAAAGTGTAAGATATTATGCTTTATAACAAAGAAGTACCGCATTGATATTTTGTAAATTGTTATTAAATAATACTTAATATATTAATAGGTTAAAAATAAAACTGTTTTTAGCATAATATTATGTTTATGTTATACAATAAAATACTGCAATTGCGGTCAATTTGAATAAGTTGAACACACTTTTCTCGAAAACGTGACGTGATGGACAAAAACTAAGTACAGGGCCGTGTTCAGCACCCCTCAATTACTATAGGGCACCTATTGAACTTAAATGTCGGCCTGTGTAACCTTCGGCCTATGCATGTATATAAGCGGCCTAATTTATTAAATAAACTTATAGAAGCATCATACGGACTTAAAACAACACACGTGCTATTACGCTCATACGATCAACTGAATCCTGATCCATTCATCTTTAATCTTTACGTTAGATATAGAATTTCGGTAATGTTATTGAAAAGTGTTTACTTACTCATTAAATTTCGTGATAACGACCTAATGCTGCTGCAACAAGAAGATTAATAAGCAATACCCATTCGATAAATGGTATACATATATTTGAAAGAACTTATATATTTTTGTATTATCAGTTTATGTTTGCTTAAAATCGATACAATTCTCATTTGCCTTCGATGTTGCTTCGTAACAATAAAATTGCCTAATACTTCCTAGTGGATAGCTCCATTTATTGGAGGAGTCGGCAAGTGTGCTTTGGCTCAAAGTTGCTTGTCGGCCGTGCTGATGACGGAGAGAATTAACTTGCGACTTAAGAAACACTGGAAAGGTGACACTTTGCTGTATATGTAGACCTGGTTGTGCGGCTTTTATAGACATGGACTTTGAAACAAATTTTTCATTCATAAATTTAGATGCTGCTTTCTTCGATATTTTCCGTTCTCGCTCCTTTTGGCCCAAGCATTTGCGTCGAGCCATATTCTTCAATTGTCCACTCTCATCTATTGCTTCCTATAAAGAAAAAGATGTGGGAATGTGAAATTTGTTTCAACTTATATTTTCATTTTTTTTGTTCATTGTGAGGTTTGGCTGTCTTAGGAGAAGGTTTCAATTTAGGCTGATCATATAAGTTTAAAATGGGCCATAAGGACATAAGTGGCCGTTTCCTGCTGGCGGCTAGATTATAGGTAAATAAATTTGTTCTTCGAAATTATAAATAATTTTTATATCCTTCCAGAGGGTATTATAAAATTGGTCACATGTTTGTAACGCACAGAAGGAGACGTTTCCGACCCCATAAAGTATATATGTATATTCTTGATGAGCATGAGAAGCTAAGTCAATATAGCCATCTTTTACTCAGCCATCTTAAGAGCTATCGGGATGAAATTTTGGGGCTTTATTTATTACCCGATTTACATTTTTACAAAAATTGCAATATCCCCATAAAACTTACCAATATGATAGTATTTGATATAAAATCTCAGACCCCAAAATTTGAATCGGATAAATAGAACACAAGTTAAAGTCAATACAAATCAAACAAAGCAAATGCATACACACACACACAGACGCAGCGCTACATGAACTGTATGTGTATTCGTGTTGTGCTTTGCTTAGGGAATGATGGAAGAAGAAGAAAAATTTGTAGTAACAATGTAAACAAATTATTACCAAGGACTGCAAGGGTATACATATAAACTCCGGCATTGCCGAAGTTAGCTTCTTTGATATTTTACTTACAATTAGTGGTTGGAATACCAAAGTCAAGGAAATGACTTATGACATTTATATATTACCCAATTATGCAGTTTTTATGAAGTTTGGCAGGAACCCATATTTGGGACTACAGCTTTAATTAGAAGACGATTGTGATGTCCAGATGGACATCGCCACGTGAGTTTGTTTGCATATACATAGATCTTAAAATCTCATTTCAAAGTGAATAATCTGGAACGCTAAGAAGGAAGTCCTTTTGAAGTATACATATGTCCGTCCGTCTGGATCGACGATAACATCTATGTATGTATATAGCTGAATAAAAACGCGCGCAAGGGCAAGGGCAATTGACTCAAAAGTTACAGCTTCTGGCAGACAAACGTTATCTTATTTCAGATGACTTTTATACACACAACCTAAAGAAATTAACACATTGCTGCTTTTATATATTTATTTACAAACATATATACGCATGACGTACCTCTTTTCCTTTTAATTCATCTTGGCCCATTTCATTTTGGGTGCTCAGAAGACTTCCCGTCATTTTATCATCATTGTAAAGTTGGGTGCTGGAACGGCTGTTATTGTCATATGAGCAAATATTCGATGTGAGGTCAAATTGATCTTCTGCATCTGTTGTAAGGCCGTCCACATCTACATCCACATCCACATCCGCATCTGCATCGGAGTTTGCCGATGACTGCAAGTGAGCAGGGGAAATTGAATGACTGGGACGAATGACGCCAGTCGGCAATTGTTCTTTTAAATTTGCCACTTGCGCCTCATCTTCGGTGGTCTCAATGTCTACCATTTCGTCATCTTCATCATCATCTTCGTTTACTGCCTTGGTTTCAGCATCACTACTCCTGTCGGCGCCGATTGAGTTTGCATTTTCCTGACCAATCTCCGTTGATATCGACCTATCAGAGTTTTTCCTAACGTGCGTTGATACAGATTCCAGAGATGAAAAGTCCAATTGCTCACTTTCTGTGCCGCTTGGCAATGGGTCAAGTAATTGTGTAAAAGCAGTCTCTGTTCCAGTTGCAGCCACTGTACCTAATGGCAACGGTAAATGATGTGATGCAGTTGAAATGCTATTGTGAGTCAAAACTCCTGTTGTTCTTGTGGCCTGTCCAGGAGTAATGTACACATTTGTGTTGGAGCTCGAGTCACAAGAGCGCGTGTATAATGACGTAGAAACAATTGCCGCCGATGCAACAACTGGCTTGAACGCCGAGCAACTCAATATGGATGGGATGTTGTAGTCCGACAGCGAGAGCTCACTGCTCTTTGTGGAGTCCGGAAATTTACGTCCCTTACTGTACATACCCAAATGGGGTTCGCTTTTTATGTTGACGACCGGTGATGACTGTTTCTGATGCTGATGCTGCGTGGTCGTTGCCGTCAGCGTCGGCGTGGGTGCTTCATTCGCTTCCGACCGGACCCAAGACATGGGACAGCCATCAAAGCCGAGAGCTGATGCTTCGCCGCAGGTTTTTTTAGAGTGCTTCTGATGATGCTGCTGCTGTTGCCACATGTAATCGACGACAAAATTACGGGAAAGCGGCATTATGGATAGATCGTGTTCGTTGCGTAAAGATTGTAACGGCGACAAAACCGATGAGCGGTGCAAATTAAATGGGACTCCTACGGTAGCAGCAGCTACAGCCGTTACTCCTACTACAGTGGCTGCAGCGGCCACTGTACTGTAATTGTATTGCTGATCCAAAGACACGGAACGATCTTCGCCAAGCGATTTCAGCTTGCCATCAGATTCACAATTAACTGGAGAGCTGCACGAACTCCCTGTCCCCATTGTCACTATTCCCGACGTTGAAGACGTTGGCGATGCAGTGTTATGGGTCGAATTCCTGCTACTGCTGCTGCTTACGAGTCGTTTTCTTGTTCCGCCGTTAAACATGGCCTTAACATCTTCCCATGCGTGAATGATTTTCTCGTCCTGGGCGTTCCCATTCAATGTCATATGCCGTCGCCAAGAATTGAAATTGGCAGCGTCGGGCTGCACGTATCTATCGTTGGTGGTAATACGATGCGAATGAAATATGAACTTGTTGGGCGAGAAAAACATGCCGCAGTAACTGCACTTGATACACTTGGCCCGGGAGGAGTTGTAGCGGGACGGCAGGAACGAACCACGACATCCCCAAGCACACTTGTGCTGCACACTAAAGGCAAAGTCGTCCGGCAATCGGGGCGGGGAGTTGTCACCCAAAAAACTCTTACAAAGCCTTTCCGCTTCTCTCCGGGTGATCATGCCGCAGCGTCGTGAGCTAACTGGCATTGCGCCGGCTCTACGTAGGATCTCTAACTGAACAGGGGTGCACTGCACGCAGGTGATGCCGAGGGCAACCCGCCTATTGTGTATTTCATTGTAGCTGAACTGTTTCAGTAGCGTATTCGATATTTGTGCTAAGCAGAGACGCTCCTGACCTTCAATATACAAGGAGACAATTGGTATGCCATAGAGCAGCACGGAGCTCACCTGAAAAGAGATGCATTTTAGGTAATCGAACGCCAACAGCAGTGCAAAACTTGTCAGGAGGTAAATTCTTATTTGGGAGTCTAGTGCTATTGTACTATGTCAATTTGCTGGCAACTTTTTATAAAACCATGAACAAGTCCGGGCACGTATCCTAAGATACCCCTGGGGAAGCATTTATCTGGCACGGATTTGTTTTATTTTCGCACCCCCCGTAATGTGCATTTGGCTTATTTGTCTTGATTATTTTCCACACGATTTGAAAAAGTTTATGCATTTAGGTTCTCGTTTGTATGTGCTTAGCCCAATGGTTAATTTTGCCTTGACATTTGCCTAAAATTGGTTATTTATTTTTCTAACTCAATCTTTTGAAATAACGTACGTGATTGGACCTCTGAGACGCTTGATTCTGATTGTTTTCCAAGCCATGGGGCGGCGTTGAAGGTGCAGCCGATGTTTGAATGGTCTCGGGAAACGCCATTTAATCACCAGTTCTGAAAGAAATAAAAAGAGAACAGCACTTAGTAATCGATAAGTATAGCGAGTTTAAAACATTAACCACCAGGCATTGGAAGATGAATATATATTCGTACATAAGCAAATGCAACAAATCTAGAACATACTTATAAATGCTTCTTTGAGAGAAAACACAAAGAGTTATGGTTTATACATACATATGTACATATCATATTGTGGAGAATTTACGACGAGGGTACAAATCACCACACTGAATGGTTCCGATTGCTTTGACAAAACACGAAATGTGCACACATTAGTTTTCGCATCTGTGTAAATCAACGCCCCCGTCTACATACATACATAGAATATTATTATGTAGTTACAAATTTATTCAATATAAATTGGTATAAAACTCAGCCCCGCTTTATGTTGTTGGTGTCGTTCAATTCCGTAACTGGACTGAACGGACCCGGTCCCCTTATGTGAAAAGCCCTCATTCAATTATACAATGCGTGTGAATGGCATAATTGAAAAGGAGACTGTCCCTAGAGACAATTCGTTAAAGATAATAAGGTTAGCAAAAAAGTTATAAAGTACAGATTGTTGAGCTTAATGCCTTTGTTATTATATGGTTCTGGCGGTGAAAGAAGCGAAACAAATGATTACCAAACTTCTTAGAAAGCGAGGGGTGACGGGAGACAGGAGGCAGCGAAGGACGAATGGTTACACAGACATACAGATGCAGGGTTGAACGAATTACAAACCAGTGAGGTAAATAATGACAAAATTATGTTGGTATTTAGAAAAAACAGCAGATTGTTAACAATGTGGCAGATGTACTTAACTAGTCAGACAAAATAGAAATACAGTGGGGATGATTGCCTAAGGTTAAGGCCACGGGAACGCCTAGAAGAATTTTTATCGGGGTGGTTTTCTGGCCACCAGCAACCTAAAAATTGCACAAATGTAATAACATAAGCTCTATGGCATATACAAATCGATTGGAAGGTGAAAATCTGAGTATTTTGCCATGTCCATGCTGAAAAATCAAATGCGACGCCAACGTTTCACTTAATTAGTAATTATTTATTGTGGGTGTGGTAGCACATACATATGTATGTACATGCGTACATGTTTCTATGTATATATATATATATACATATATACATATATGAAGTATTATGTGTATGTGTGTGTATGTGCATGGAGCGAACTCACTTATAGCGGTTTTAGATGTTGCCGTATTCAATAAAAGGACTTTAAAAATGAATTCGTTAATTGCCGTTAGCAATGATTTGGATTATTATTATATTCGTACTCCGGATTGCACTACACAATCCTAAAAGAGGATTGCTATTTCAATTAGATCAACTAGATGTAATTTCTGATCTGATTATTCGCATCATTAGTTACGTTAAATGTAACAATTCATACCCGGGTTTAAAGATGTGAATCCAAAATAAACATTTTTTATTCCATACACCCATAGGGTAAAATGGTATATTAAAGTCGCCAAAATGTATGTAACAGGCAGAAGGAAGCTTTTCCGACCCCATAAAGTATATATATTCTTGATCAGTATCAACAGCCGAGTCGATTTAGCCATGTCCGTCTGTCCGTCCGTCCGTCTGTCCGTCCGTATGAACGCCTAGATCTCGGAGACTATAAGTGATAGAGCCACCAAATTTGGAATGTAGGCTCGTGTAGTATGTAGAGTGATCGAGTTTGTTTCAAATTTTTGCCACGCCCCTTTCCGCCCCCGCAATTCAAAAAAAACGTTTATCTCAAAAACTATTGCAGCTAGAGACACCATATTTGGTATGTATATTTGATTAGTAAATGCGCACATTTTGTATGTACAAAGATTTTGCCACGCCGCTTTCCGCCCCCGAAATTTGAAAAACTCGATTATCTCCCGTAATTTTTTATCCTGTGGAATCAAATTTGGCACACTTGAAATTGATACTAATACCCAGCAAAATACCAAATTTGATCAAAATCGGACAAAAAGTGCCCAAGTTATGCATATAAACGTTTTTCCATAAGGCCGGAGTTGGCCGTTGGCGGGTGGTGCTCATATGCATGAGTCAGTGAGATACTAAGATATGCTTGTAAAAAGCATGTGAACAGATTTTTTTTAAAATAGGCAAATGCATTTGTTATTACAAATTTGAAATATTTGTTTTGGTGGTGTATGGTATACCTACATAAGTCGGCGAGACGACTTACTTGCTTCATTTTAACTAAAAGTTATTTAAATAGTGATATCCGTTTAGAAAAATTTCAATTTTTACATATATGTATGTATGTAGGTAAATTATTTATACTACGAAAAACATCTGGAATATTTTTGCCAAATTCTAATGTTTGGCAAATCATGCTTAAATTATTAGAAATTTAAGCTATAGCAAACAAATCAAATTCGACCTTAAAAACCTTAATATCCAGGCGTTCATGCGAAAATGAATTATTCATACAAAGGCTTTGTAAGTTTCCTGTAAAATACCACATGGTCCTGTCTATAGGGTATATACTAAATTTCAGATCCGCGGTTTAAAATTTTTATGTGTGTTGTTTTTTCGATTTATCACGGAATAAGTAAAACCATCAAATCTGTCTTCATAAATGCTTTTCAAATGCTTATACATATGTATATCGCTTCGAAGCACGACGAGACGAGTTCATATACCCAATTCCGTCCGTCTGGATCAACGCAAACTCCTCCTAGACCTTTAAAGCTGCAGATTAAAATTTTGCATATAGGCTCGTATATAATGCATATTGCTAATCTCGGATTCAGCCGGATCGGAAGACTATATCATATAGCTCCCATACAAACGACAAAGTCAGCAACAGTGAATTTCTCAATAACTTCATTATTTTCTGAGCTGTTGTCATAAAAACATTTCAGTATTTATTAGTTTCGTATACCTTTTAGAGAGTGTATGTATTATCTTTTTCTCGTTTTCGGGTATAGGGAAGGAGAGATTAAACCTCTAATGCTCGTGAGTTTTTAATCGATTGTCATAAAATGTAACAAACAATCAACACTAATACTGTTTTAAAAATTTGTTTCAGTTGGGACTAAACAAATGAAACTTTTCAACATATGTGTATTAATTTCAAAAAGGATTTAAAAAATGGTCAGTATTAAAGATTTTATAAAGTATCGATATGTGTCCATTTGTCCCATCTAGATATTACATATATGAAATGAAAATATATTACAATTAAAGTAAATGTATGTAACAGGCAAAAGAAAGCTTTTCCGACTCCAAAAAGTATTTATATTCTTGATCAGAATCAGCAGCCGAGTCGATGTAGCCATGTCCGCTTGTCTGTCCTTGTGAACACCTAGAATCACTAAATTTTCGGACATGTCGAACTTTGTATACCCTTGCAAGTTTTCGGCAACAATATTTTTACATATTCCAAACTCTTTTTCTGTAACTTAATTCATCAGCAGATAAAACCTTCCAAGTATTACTCCATATACTTATTTATTTGGCTATTGATTTTTTCTAAAAGAATTTATATTTTTATTTTATGTAAATTCTTTTTATCCCTTGCAGAGGGTATTATAAAATTGATAAGATGTTTGTAACGCACAGAAAGAGACGATTCCGACCCCATAAAGTATATATATTCTTGATCAGCATGGAAAGCTGTCCGACCGTCCGTCGGTGCGTATGCGTTTTGCTCAGCCATCTTAAGGCCTATCGGGATGATTTTTGGGACAATTTATTACCCGGGTTGGATAAAGTATGAAAATCATCAGTATCGGACTACTATATATTTATTTATTTATTTATTTATTTACGTCAACTAAGTCAGCAGTCGACGAAAAAGCTTAAGCTAAAATACAAATAGTAATTAATTCATTAAGGTAGCTTAGCTATATGCACAACATCCCCGACCCGATGGAGGTGTTTTATTTGCAACAAGGTGCCAGCTATGCCCCGATTCACAGCCAATGTGGTCAGGGATGAGTTGCAGCCAATCAAATATCCAGTCCAGAATACTTTCAGTGGTTACGCTGTAGATAATTAAAAAGTATAGCGCGAAGAGAAGTGACAGATAGATGAGGAGAAATAAGGTGAGAAAGGTTGTTAAAAGATTGGCAAAGAACACGAAGAGGTTCGTGAAGAGAGTAGTTAGTCAAACATCTACTAAGGTGAAGAGGAAAAAAGTTTCTGGTCCGACGTGAGGGAACACAAAAATATAGCGTATCTAGTAAATTGGTAGAACTGACTTCGCCGTTGACTACTTTATGTAGAAAGAGAATCCCAAATACGAGCCTACGGTTGTAAAGTGAAGGAAGATTAATAAGAAGAAGTCTGTCAGAATAAGAAGGTAGGCGAAGATTCGGGTCCCAATTAAGACCGCGTAACGCAAACTTAAGGAATTGCTTCTGTACCGATTCAATACTACGCTGGTGAACATCATATTGAGGGTTCCACACTGGTAGGCAATATTCTAGAGTAGGGCGAACTAACGAAGTGTATAAAACCTTTGTCACATATGGATCATCAAATTCTTTGGCCCAACGTTTAATGAAGCCAAGAAGACTGCATGCTCTATTAACAATTGAAGATATATGAATATTAAAAGAAAGTTTTGGGTCAAACATAACGCCTAAGTCTTTAAATGATGGTACACAATCTAACAGAACAGACTTAATAGAGTATTGAGCTAGGAACGGCGACAAACGACTGAAAGTCATAAAAGAGCATTTAGAGGCATTAAGGTGTAATTTATTAACGTGACACCAAACACAGAACGCATCGAGATCTGATTGCAAGTACTGTTGGAAAGAAGGATCATTATATGAATAGCAAATCTTCACGTCATCCGCAAACATGAGCACGCGTGAATGAGCCAAGGCCAAAGGCAAATCGTTTATAAACAAGGTAAATAACAGTGGGCCCAGATGACTGCCTTGGGGGACACCTGACGTAACTCGAACAGTTTTAGATATCGAGGAACGAAAAGACACCTTTTGGGTTGTGCCAATAAGATACGACTTTAACCAAGCCAATAGTTTCGGGGAAAAACCCATGATGTTAAGTTTCATGAGAAGCAAGGAATGATCAACCGTATCGAAAGCCTTACTAAAGTTAGTATAAATAACATCAGTTTGACACTTTTTACGGAAGCCATGGTGTACAAGGGTAGTCAATTCTAAAAGGTTGGTAAGCGACGAACGACCTTTCATGAAGCCATGCTGACAAGCAGAAATAGCGGATCTGGATAGGTGTTGAAGGGAAGACGTAATAAATTTCTCAAACAGCTTAGGTATTGCCGAAAGTTTGACAATGCCACGGTAGTTAGAAATATCCGATTTGTTACCCTTTTTAAAAAGCGGAATAATAAAAGACTCCTTCCAAATATCAGGGAAGCGACAAGTCTCACTCGATATAAAGAATAACCGAGATAAAGGCTTAGATAGGGAAATCGAACACATTTTAAGGATGCAACTAGGTATATTATCAGGCCCGGGTACGAAGGAAGACGTCATAGATGACAAGCTAGAGATAATACAGTCTTCAGTAATATTAGGAAAAAACATACAATTTAAATGTGGAATTGTGAAGGGATAAGGTGTGGGATCCGAAGCAGTAGAAGAATAAGTCGACTGAAAGAATTTAGCAAACAGATCTGCAATATCTGAATCACAATTAGCAGTCTGGTCATTAAGTCTGAAGGTGGAAGGTAGTAAATTAGAGCGTCTTTTGGAATTAACAAAGTTATAAAATCTTTTGGGGTTCATATAAAATTCAACCTTACAGCGAACGATATAATTATTGTAGCATTGAGTATTTAAAAGGCAAAATTGAGATTTGGCTACACAATAATTTGCATTTAATGTTACGGTAGACATTCACATAAGGAACGCATTTATCAATTAGAGAATTAAGAGCAGAGTAGAAAAAATTTACTGCACAATCTATATCACAGCACTCAAATAGAAATGACCAATCAAAAGAGAAAATAAGGCTGTTAAGAAGATTGAAATTTGTTTTACGAAAACATCTGCGACGAGAATTTGAGATGTTATTGAATGAATTATTAACGGAATTGTAAGAAATAGTAATTTCAATGGTAGGGTGATAAGTATCTTCAGGCTTCACTAGGGGCTGTGTTTGTGATACAGCACTAACAGTGGGATCAGAGACAAAAACAAGATCGAGGATTATTTTAGAAGAGTTAAGAAAAGAATTCAACTGATATAGCGGACATTCAAGTAGGCTATCAAGAAAAACATGTTGAGATGAAGGAATTAAGAAAGATAGATTATCATCAGCAAGCCAAGAAACATTAGGCAAGTTAAAATCACCTAAAGCTATAAAAAAATCACGATCTTTAAGACGACTAAAAATAGTTCGCAAAGCATCAGCATGGTGCATGTAGATCATCATATCAGAAGCTGGAGGAATGTATGAACAAGAGATATATAAGCTAAAGTTAGAACTTGTAACTTCGACGCAAATAAACTCAACACCTAAGGGGAGATCAATCGGCACAACACTTGAGCACAGATTCGAGTTGACTGCAATGAGTACTCCGCCCCCACGACGACCAACACGATCAAGCCTATAAGAAATAAAGTTATTAGAAAGAATTTCATTATCAAAAACAGAGGAGTTAAGCCAAGTTTCAGAGAAAGCTAATATGTCAGCCGAAAAGGTTTGGCTATCGCAGAATAGTTTCGAGAGCTTGGTAAGAAGTCCTCTTACATTTTGATAGTGAATGCAAAGACCTAGACGTTATTAGTTTTTTGAAGCAGAAGATACATTAGGAAGGTGGACAGGCAAAGGGCGGGAGCGCTTATTGGGCGCAAATTCGTGTACAACTAGGCCCTCTGGCCAAAAGTTAGGGTCAACCATAGCTGAGAAATACTCATTTGGTACAGTAATTTTAAAAGAGGAGATTTCGCGAGGCCTAGAAAACTTAAACTTTTGAATTAAAACCTTAGCAGGGCATATATTACCAATGTAAGCTGCCACAGACGATTCAGAAGTATCTGGAGCAAGCCTAGAGATAAATAATTGTTTACGATGAGGCACTACAGTTAGTGGAGGCGGAGGAGCATTGGGATCCGCAAGTGATTGAAAGCCAGCATGATCCAGTAATTGATCAGAGTTCCCGTGAGGGATAGATTGAGGTACACAAGGGCTTGTAGAGGGTACATCAATCTGAAAAGAAGACCATAAAGAGGGACAAGAAGATGGTGTAGGCGAAAGTAAAATGGGAGAAGATGTAATAGAAAGTGCGGGCGACTGCTTATGAGGCAACTCAAGGGTACATTTCTTGGGCAATTCCTTAGAAGGTGGATCAAACTTGAATTGCGACAATAAATTTATGCTAGAGTCACACTCATTAGACAGCTGTTTGGCCATTTTATTTAGAGAAAGAAACTTTAAACGAAGATCCCTGTACATTCGGCTAAAATCAAGCTGCTGGCTGGCACAAGATGGGCAAGTCCAGCGCATTAAGCCAAGCTCAGGCTTAGACACAGACAAACCAGAAAATTTGTCGTAATCACGGCCGTTGAACCAGCACATTTTAAGTGAATAAGATTGTCGCAAAGCCAACACGATATTGCTCTATACTGATCGTCAAAACGATCAGAATGATTGCAATTGGGTAGACAACAAGCCATTGAAAAGCCAAAATAAACACAAGGCAAAAAAAAACAACAAAAAAAAAAATATATATAAAAATTTAAATAAACAGCACAAAGATAATTATCGATAAAAAATCAATAATTACAAATAAAACAAAGAGACAGCTAGAGTACACAGCACAAGAGAGAGTGCAAGAACAGTTATAAGACGAGCTTTGAGAGGCGGCCTTAGAAAAGTAATTACGCGGGAGGGAAGCTGAGCACAAGCACAAAGCAGAGAGAACAACAAAACCACTAGCACTGATGGTATGATGGGGGCGATGAGGGGAGCAACTGCAGAAGCAATGACGGGAGAGAACAATAAGAAAAAAATAAAAACAATTTAGATGCACCAAACACTAATCACAAAAAAGAAAAAAACAAAACTGTTTAATTTGGCGAATTATGCAAATAAAACACAAGGGTTTCAAGCAAATGACACCAGCGAAAACGAAAACAAACTAGGCACAATTAAAAATTGGGAAAAAACAATATATATTAATAAAACTCAGGAGCTAAGCAAAAACACGACCGTCACGTCAGAGAGCAGAAGCTTTATAATATAGTTATAGAAGGAACATTTGTGCAGAAATTGTAGTATTCCCGTGAAATGTACCAATTTGATAGTATTGGATATAAAACCTCAGATCCCGGATAAATAGAACACAAGTTACAGTCAATATAAATCGGTTCAAGCGCTGCCGGCAGAAATCAACAGAGCACATGCATACACACACAGACGCAACGCTATACGAACTGTATGTGAATGCCTGCGGTGCTTTGGATGGTAGAAGAAGAAAAATTGTAGTAAAAAGAGTAATAATTTGAATGTTTTGTTTGTGTATTGATGAATTGAGTTGCAGGGAAAGAAATTTCAAAATGTATAAATATTATTGCCAAGGACTGCAAGGGTATATAAACTTTAGCATAGCCGAAGTTAGCTTTTTTGATATTTATACCCTTGCAAAAAGGGTATATTACTTTTGGTCAGAAGTGTACAACGCATAGAAGGAAGCATCTCCGATCATATAAAGTATATATATATTTTTGATCAGCATGACGAAACGAGTTCAAATAGCCATGTCCGTCCGTTCGTCCGTACGTCCGTCCGTCCGTCCGTCTGGATACAAGCGAACTCCTCCTAGAGTCTAGGACCTAGACTGTTAGAGCTACAGAGCTGAAATGGTTTTGCATTTAGGCTGGTATATACTGCAGGGTTTGTGTATCTCAGATTCAGCCGGATCGGACCACTATATCATGAAATTTAATATTGGTGAGTTTATTGCACCTATAAACAGCTGTGCCAAATTTGATCAAGATCGGGTGACAATATCATATTCCTCCCATAGGAACGATCGGTCGAAAACAGTGACTTTTGTCAATAACTTCGTTACTTTTATTGCGATTCCTTTCACATTAAGCATTTGATCAAAACAGTTGCAAGGGTATACAAACTTCGACACGGTCGAAGTTAACCCCGGCCCTCTGGTTTTTTATTAATATTGGTCAGAAGTGTGCATTGCATAGAAGGACTATATAAAGTTTATCCGACAATTTCAACTATATAAAGTATATCTATTCTTGATCAGCACGACGAGACAAGTTCATATTGCCATGTCCGTCTGTCCGTCCGACTGGGCGTCCCTCAGGATCAACGCAAACTACTCCTAGACCGTAAGAGCTCCAGAGTTGAATGTAGGCCAGCATGTAGGCTTGTATATGCTACACAGTTTGTATATCTTCGATTCAGCCGGATCGGACCACTATATCATATACACACAATAATGTCACGAACAGTGACTTTTCTCAATAACTTCTGTCGCTGTCCGCGAGTAGAGCTTTCACAATTACGGGGGCGTAAAGGGGCGTGGCAAAATCCTTACATATACAAAATATGCGCATTTATTTAGCAAATATACATACATACCAAATTTGGTGTCTCTAGCTATTATAGTCTTTAAGAAAATCGGCAACAAATGTCTGCGTGCTTACTAAAGGATTAATCATACCAAATTTGATGTCTTTAGCTATTATAGTCTTTAAGAAAATCAAATTTGTTTAAATTTCGTGGGCGGAGAAGGGCTTGGCAAAAATTTGAACTAACTAGCCCACCGTAGGTAATACACGAGTCTACGTACCAAATTTGGTGACTCTAGCTCTTAAAGCTCTTATAGCTAGCTCTCTCAGATCTACGTGTTCATACAGTCGGACGGACGGACATGGCTAGATCGACTCGGCTTTTGGTCCTGATCAAGAATATATATACTTTATGGGGACGGAGATGCTCCCTTCTGCCTGTTGCATACATTTTGGCGACTCTAATATACCATTTCACCCTATGGGTGCATGGTATAATTATTTATTGGTTTATTAAGCATATTTATTTCGCTTACTCTTACAAGCAAACAAGCAAGCCAGCGCCTCAGTCCAACGTCCAACCCGCCCTAATGACCACTAGATAAATGAAGTAAGTAAGTCGTCTCGCCGACTTGAGTATACCATACACCAGTAAAACAAATATTTCAAATTTGTAATAACAAATGCATTTGCTTATTTTAAAAAAAATTCTGTTCACATGCTTTTTACAAGCATATCTTAGTATCTCGCTCACTCATGCATATGAGCACCACCCGCCAACGGCCAACTCCGGCCTTATGGAAAAACGTTTATATGCATAACTTGGCTATTATACATACCAAATACGGTGTCTCTAGCTACAATAGTTTTTGAAATAAACGTTTTTTTTGAATTGCGGGGGCGGAAAGGGGCGTGGCAAAATCTTTATAATTACAAAATTAGCGCATTTACTAAGCAAATATACATACCAAATATGGTGTCTATAGCTGCAATAGTTTTTGAGATAAACGTTTTTTTTTGAATTGCGGGGGCGGAAAGGGGCGTGGCAAAAATTTGAAACAAACTCGATCACTCTACATACTACACGAGCCTACATTCCAAATTTGGTGGCTCTATCTCTTATAGTCTCTGAGATCTAGGCGTTCATACGGACGGACAGACGGACGGACGGACAGACGGACGGACAGACGGACATGGCTATATCGACTGGGCTGTTGATACTGATCAAGAATATATATACTTTATGGGAAAGCTTCCTTCTGCCTGTTACATACATTTTGGCGACTTTAATATACCATTTCACCCTATGGTGTATGGTATAAAAACCTTTTGATTTAATTTGTTATGATTCTAAATATTAATAGCACGAACGTGTTTGGAAAATTTAAAAAGCACAGGGGGCCGAGATAGTACCGGCCGTCAAAGTGAAAAGACGTTTTCTGTAAGAAGTCTAACCTTGAGAAAAAACGGCCTACAATTTTAGGATGAATTTTGGATTTAGCTCTGATTATCTCCGTGATCTAGTAGTTCATACAGACGGACATGACTAGAATGGGCTATTGCTGATCAAGAATATATACATATATTCATATTCATATACATACAAGTTACGAGTCTTAAGTACGAGTCTGGTCCATGGATACGAATCTGGTCCCTGCTCAGGCGCCAGTTACGAGTCTATCATCCGTGTCTCCATGTCGGGGTGTGGCATTACCATGATCCTTCGGATACACATGGGAGATGACACACAAGACTCTTTCTTTAACCACTAGTTTACCATGAAACTAATTACACAGAAGCTTGATTTAATGTTATAATTCGTTTATTACTTGAATGTACCTCTGGTTCCGAGGCCAGACTAAGACTGCCACTCTTCCAGAGATCGGAGCCTTAAATATACCTCAAGAGGGTGTTGAGCCGATGTTGAGAGTAGGTCGCTCTTCCGGTGAAGTTAGCAGAATCGGGTTGGTTACAAAGAATAGAAAAGTGGTTATGCTATGTGATAGGAAGTAAAAGTGCTTACTCTAGGTATAGGAAGTCATTAATGAAACTAGTGGATAGTGTGGATTAAAATGGGTCACAATGTACTTAAGGTTATGGAATGTGTGGGTTGTCAACGTGACTTTTAATGAGGGCGGGTATACTACCCGGAACTCATTCAGCAGTTTCTGGTATTGCGTCTTGTCTTGCTGCATCATAGTTGGTCGGGGTGCAGGGCACGGTTCTACTTGTTCTGTAGGAGTCGGCGTATCGTGTGCTAACTTACATATGTATATGTATGTACATATGAATATCCTGTATGGGGTTAGCCTATTGCAACTTTATGTTACAACACAAGCTTGGTATGCTGAATTTTAAAAAAATTCTAAATCTAAACACACAAATTTATAATAGTTGGTCTGGTGCATGGTATATCGAAGACGGCGCGAGGATTTAGTTACTTCATGGTATTCCTCTTTACCCATTTAGAGGTGTCAAAATTAAGCTAGGTAGAATTTTATTCCATTTGCAAGTTATATATTTTACTGATAATTTTTATACCCTTGCAAAAAGGGTATATTAATTTTGGTCAGAAGTGTGCAACGCATAGAACGAAGCATCTCAGACCATATAAAGTATATATATTCTTGATCAGCACGACGAGACGAGTTCAAATAGCCATGTCCGTCCGTCCGTCCGTCCGTCTGGATCAACGCGAACTTCTCGGAGACCGTAAGAGCTACAGAGCTGAAATTTTGCACGTAGGCTTGTATATACTGCAGGCGTTGTATATCTCTAATTCAGCCGGATCGGACCACTATATCATATAGCTCCCATACAAACGTCAAAGTCACGAACAGAGACTTTTCTGAATAACTTCGCTATTTTCTGAGCTATCGTCGTGAAATTTAATATGTGAGTTTATTGCACTTATAAACAACTGTGCCAAATTTGATCAAGATCGGGTGACTATATCATATACCTCCCATAGAAACGATCCGTCGAAAACAGTGACTTTTGTCAATAACTTCGTTACTTTTAATGCGATTGCTCTCAAATTAAACATTTGACAGTTAAATATATCTGTTAATGGCTGTGCCGAATTTGGTAAAGATCGGGTAACCATATCATATAGCTCCCATAGGAACGATCGGTGGAAAACAGTGACTTTTATCAGAAAGTTCGTTATATCCTATGCTAAGATTTTTTTAGATAAAACAGTTAGTTTAGATAAAAGAGCTACTAAAAAACTTGCAAGGGTATACAAACTTTGACGCGGTCGAAGTTAGCCCCGGCCCTCTGGTTTCTTATTGAAATTGTATATTAAAGTCACCAAATTATATGTAACAGGCAATAGGAAGCCATATCCGTTCGTCCAGCCATGACTATTCGTCCGTCCGTCCGTCTGTTCGTATGAACACCTAGATTGTAGATTTTGTTGTGTTGTATAGCTCATACCTGAACAACTGATGGGAAATTAAGTTTACGCTATATCAACCAAATCGCCCAATGCACTATGGTCCAGATGTCGAAAATTTTGGCCGATTTTTTGATGTTAATAAATCGTTGTTTTTATACCCTTGCAGAGGGTATTATAAAATTGGTCAGATGTTTGTAACGCACAGAAGGAGACGTTTCCGACCCCATAAACTATATATATTCTTGATCAGCATGAGAAGCTGAGTCGATATAGCCATGTCCGTCTGTCCGTCCGTCCGTCCGTCCGTCCGTCCGTCCGTCCGTCTGTGCAAATCAACTTCACGCTGGCATCTTAAGAGCTATCGGAATGAAATTTCATATTTGAGCTACTTTTAGGCGGGAGATAATAGAGTATGAAAATTGTCAGGATCGGACTACTATATCATATAGCTCTAGAACAAAAATTTTTGCAAAAATTGGAGTATCCCCATGAAATTTACCAATATAATAGAACTTGATATAAAATCTCAGATCCCAAAATTTGATCGGATAAATAGAACACAAGTTACAGTCAATACAAATCGGTTCTACGTCATCAGCAAATCAAACAGAGCACATGCATACGCACACACAGACGTAGCGCTACACGTATGTATGTGTGTGTATGCGTGTTGTGCTTTGCTTAGAAATTTGTAGTAAAAAGAGAAATAATTTGAATGTTTTGTTTGTGTGTTGATGAATTGAGTTGCAAGGAAAGAAATTTCAAAATGTAAAAAAATTATTGCCAAGTACTGCAAGCGTATATAAACTTCGGCATTGCCGAAGTTAGCTTCTTTGATATTTTTATTTTAATTTTGAAGTCATCATTCATTATAAAAATTGTAATACAAAATTTTAAAAGCGCCACTAATGCTTTTTGAGAATTTTTAGAGAAGAACTATCGATCTGCTGATTTCGCAATAGAAATTGGCGCCAAAATATTTAGTTGCTTTATGTAGTGCCACACTTGTAAAATTGGTTCAAAAAATTTAACTAAATTATGAAAAGTAATCTCCACTATGTATAATCTTAATTTTTGTATAGTTCTAGTGATTTAGTGCTGTGTAATGTCCAATTTGTGTGTATTTTTTTAGAAAATCAACATGCGTTCTCCGTGTTTCGTGGAATAAAACTAATGTGCTGTTCCATGCTGAAAGCAAGTTATTGGTCCAGTTTGTACTTGTGAGTGTTGTCTTTAGCAACAAAGGAAAAACTCATCCACGTTCGTCCCCCTTTTCGCACAATTTAGGAATATATAGGAACGTTCGATTAGATTTGTGTTAAAATACTAGAGTTATGGCTTGTATTTTTCCAGTTTTTGCCGAAATTTTAGGCTTTTTAGAGTTTTAGGTAAAGTGCATTAATTTTAGTTCGTCTTTATGCATTTAATGCATCGTAATAATAATGCGAAATTAAAATGATTTTTCAAATAGTTAAAAAGGCGACTAAAAGTATGAAATTTCGTGTACGAATTACAAGAAATAAATGGTCAAATTGCAAAAAGAAAAAAAATATTTTTTAGTCTTACAAACCTGCCTGTGAAATTTCAATACGCTAGCATAAAAATTGCAGTTTATCCCAAAATTTTCGACATTTGGACCATAGTGCAATGTCGAAATAAACTTGATACATACTGAACGAGAAAAAAATAAAGAATAATATGATGCTGATTAGAAATATACCCATATACATACATGTACTATAATCGCTTCTCCTCGCTAATGTGTATGTAAAACCAGAGGGCCGGGGCTAACTTCGACCGCGTCAAAGTTTGTATACCCTTGCAAGTTTGTTGGTATCTCTTTTATCTAAACTAACTGTTTTATCTAGAAAGGGTAATGTTTGCGAAAGAACGGCCTTCAATCTTAGCATAGGATATAACGAACTTTCTGATGCAAGTCACTGTTTTCCACGGATCCTTCCTATGGGAGCTATATGATATAGTTACCCGATCTTTACCAAATTCGGCACAGTCATTAACAGATATATTAAACTGACAAATGTTAGATTTTAAAGCAATCGCATCAAAAGTAACGAAGTTATTGACAAAAGTCACTGTTTTTGACCGATCGTTCCTATGGGAGCTATATGATATAGTCACCCGATCTTGATCAAATTTGGCACAGTGGTTTATAGTTACAATAAACTTAATTATATTAAATTTCACGACAAGAGCTTAAAAAGTAACGAATTTATTGAGACAAGTCACTGTTCGTGACTTTGCCGTTTGTATGGGGGCTATATGATATAGTCACTCGATCTTGATCAAATTTGGCACAATTATTAATAAGAACACAAAACTGACCAATACCATCTTTTATGGCAATTGCTGATAAAATAACGAAGTTATTGAGAAAAGTCACTGTTCGTGACTTTGCCGTTTGTATGGGAGCTATATGATATAGTGGTCCGATCACCTGAATCCGAGATATACAAACCCTGCAGTATATACAAGCCTACGTGCAAAATTTCAGCTCTGTAGCTCTTACGGTCTAGGAGGAGTTCGCATCGATCCAGACGGACGGACATGGTTATTTGAACTCGTCTCGTCGTGCTGATCAAGAATATATATACTTTATATGGTCGGAGATGCTTCCTTCTATGCGTTGCACACTTCTGACCAAAATTAATATACCCTTTTTGCAAGGGTATAAAAATGTGTAAAGTTTCAGAATTTGACTTCCAAGAAAGTAATAAAATATATCTTAATTTGTATTAAGATAAAACAAGAAATTCTAAGTTAATTATTTGGCCAACGAATATCCGAATTTCTATAACCATAATGGAACTGCTTCACCTGTATCTACGAGAGAGTACTTTGCCTGTCCAATTCAGTGCAATTCGTTCCTAGATCCATGCCGTGCAGCTTAATTCCATTTTACATATGTATGAATGCAATACATATGTGTGTACGTATGCATATATGACCGGTTAATTGATGAGACAAAGTGGTGGTAGAGGCGGAGTCGAAGGCGTAGGCGGAGGTGCCAACAGACACTAGCACTACGGTTATACCAATGCAATTACCTTAAATTAATTTGAGTGCTTTGTTGATATAGGGCGGCTGGCCGTGCACTGTACACTGTACACAGGCGCTCCTGTTGCTCGCCCGGATCTCATATTTCGGTTAACAAAAAACCAAGCATAAACACACTCATGCACGATGGGCTATTGAAATTGAAAACGAAAACGATTACGGTGTCACAGAAGGGTGGTTGAAATTTGAAAGCATATGCCCTTTGACGAATACGAATACCGAACAGATACAAATACAGATGGATATAGAGATAGATACAAACACACACACACACACTCTCACAAATGCAGGAACATAGAGGCAGATAAAGACTAAAATGCCCACTGATGAGTTGGCAATAATTCGGTTGAGTGGTTGCTGTCAACAGGCAAATAATAGGTGTTCTATTTGGGGGCGGGCGGATTTTATTACATTGGTTGGGCTGGTGCTCGTGTTTGTGTTGGTGCTGATGCCGTTGAATGGTCTTTTGTTTACACGTACAACACCATGCATATTTAATTGGGTTAAATTGCTTGGCGATTAACGTTGGGAAATGAAATGCGCGGATAATTGAGTTTACTTTGTCTAATTACAACAGTTCTTATATGTATAATGCTTGCACAGTTCAGAATCCATGGAAACACAGATCCGATTCCAATGTAGCATTTAGTTAATGTTGTTTGAAGACTTTCGATTCGATTACGTTTTTTAAACATTTGCAATATATGTATATAAACCTAGGCATGCAAGGGATCTCTGCAATTAATATTTCCCATGGATAAGGGTTGAAGCCATTTCTCTGGTATTTATGGTGTGCAAAAGGACATTCAGAAGAGTCTGGCTTATTGATTGCCAAAACTAAACCAAAAACATAAATACTAATTTGATATCAATAGTGTGAAAAACTCTGCTCATAAATAATATTCGGTTGTACTAAAGGAAATATTTATAAACACTTCCGTCGTCCAATTTATGTCCTCAGAAGGGTGACAATTTGTTTATCAGAACAAAGGATTCAGAATTAGGGGAGAACTGTTGGGAATCCTTATTCATTCAATCCTAGGGATACGAAATAATTTTCCATGAGGTTTTGAAACGTCCAGTGTGTATACCAATTTAAGTGACTTCAGCTTTTTAAACCTTGTCAAATCCGTCATTAAAAAAATATACATTTATCAGCAGAGATCCAGCGTTTATAATAACACCACAATTCGGCTCATCGAAATGAGATACCAACGATTTGGGTGATACAGATGAATAAGAAAACAACGAAGTGAAACACCACTTTCGTATCCGTAATTTCTAACAACACACTCGTTCAGTTAACTTCACTTTTTTTGCAATTACGGAATATTATTGTTAAAATCGAATGTTTCTTTGTTGTTTGACTAATAAACATCTGAATACATACTTATTGATTATTTAGAATGGTTTAAAAAGCTTATCGCCGCTGCTTCATTTTTAGATTCTTTTTGGTTTATTGGAGAATATCAGTTCGCAATACAATCGAATCTCGCGCCACGAAACATTAAGGAAAACTGAATATGAAAACCATTTTTAGCTGACATTGACACCAACAGACTATAAGCCGCCGCTGCCATTCGCAATCCGAAATCTAATGCCGATACAGTCCATAAAAGTCCAATAGAAGGACGAGCTGCGTGGGCATTACCCAATGAAAATCATTTGCTGAATACTATGGAGAATGGGAATTTTTCCTACCCGGCTTCAGAGCGTAGATTCACCAATTGAATTCGCGGTGAAGGGCGTTTCCGGTCAATTGCGCCTGCGCCTCCGACACTCGAGTTAAGCTAACCTCCGCCCACTACCTCCTCGAGGATTCCCATTTATACTTACTGTCCCCCCCATATAGCACGTACTTTGTATTCAGAATTCAACGAACTGTGAATATTGCTTTTAATTTAATTAACTTTTCCAACAAAATTGTGGTATGAAAATTAAATTAAGCTCTTGTTTTGAACGACAGGGACAGGAGTGTGTCTCCATGTGTGCATTGTGATTTTAATTATTTTCACTTGCTATATGAAACATATCCAGTTAGCTCCTGATATACAAATTCTTAGTCAGGGAAAAATTGTAGCCAATAGCAGTTCCAGGAAAAAAGAATTAGGATCAATTACTGTTTTGAAGCAATAAAGCTATAAATATAAATTTAAAACATACTCTAGGTGACTTCCAAAACATCGATTTAACATGGACATTTTAAAATTGGCGAGATGTGCATTAAGTACTTATAGCTATACTTATGGTAGGGACTTTAAAAAATGATTCGGACAGAAGGAGTATTTCCATGGTATATTATTAATGAGCACCAATAGTCTTTCTGTCAGAGACGTGGCTCCTGGTAAGGTTCGGTATATCAAATCAAATTTTCCGCAATAATATTAATACTAATACTTTTCAGGCCAAAATATTTACAAAATTTTTGCTTTTTACTGTAAAAAGAATTAAATATCTGAAGTTGCACATATAATTACCTAAGATTAAATTTCAAAAGGGCCGTCACTCATACGACTTCAAATAGAAATGGTTTTAGACATCATTGTCAAAATTTGCGAGTTGTGTGATACTTTTGCATTTTTAAAATTAGAGTTATGATTTTTGAAAAATCACCATGTCTTACTTTTGAAATAGATTCTTTTGGGAAAGACGACGTTATTTTCTACTGCAGTTTTGTGTGCAGTTTATAAAACTGTATATATACAATTATAGTCACTAGAAGTTTTATGCTAAGAATACAACTCAAAACTGCCATAAATGGATATATACAAATAACTAATTTAAGCGACGAATTCAAGAAGAGAAGCTCTAAGAGAACTTTAGAGATGATCCATATGATAAACAGCATGATTCAAATAGCCCGGGCCCTCTAGTTTGTTTCTTTTTTTATACCATACACCCATATGAGGAAATGGTATATTAAAGCCGCCAAAATGTATGTAACGTTCAGAAGGAAGCATTTATATTCTTGATCAGCTTAAACAGCCGAGACGATCTAGCCATGTCCGTCCGTCCGAACCAGTAGATCTCAGACACTTTAAGGGCTAGAACTACCAAACTTGGTATGAAGTCTCGTGTAGTATGTACAGTAATCGAGTTTGTTTCAAAATTTCGCCACGCCTACTGAATAGGGATTCCCGGAGAGAAGGAAAATAACCCAGTCTTCATTCGTTGAATTCAAAATATGAACTGATTTTATTTAAAAAACTCTTAAACTCTAAGAAGCAACAATTGTTCTTAAAAATACTTATTCTAATGCCCCACGTTTTCGGGGGTTGAAAATTGTTTATATTTCATGCTCAGCGCTGGTTACTTGATACCGCGCCGCTGTTAAATCTCAAGTGTTTTCCACAGAGTGTGGATGCATGTTTTGTTTGATATTAAGCAATAATTGTCATATGAATTTTATGATTTACTTATGTTTTTGTTTCGTTTTGTATATTTCATTGATGCATCTGATTTGGTGAAGCCAGTTTGGCCAAATTTGGCATGTTCACTGGATTAGTATGTGCACAGATTTTGTTTGTTTATAAATTTTGCCACGCTCACTTCCACCCCCGCAAAATAAATAAAACTGATTTTCTCGAAAACCAATATATGTAGTAAAAGTCACCAAATTTGGTACGTAGACTTGTTTAGTATTCGCGCAGATTACAATTATTTAAAATTTTCGCCACGCCCACTTTCGCCTTCTTATTTTAGAAAAAACCGATTGCCTTCCGCAATTTTTTTAGTTTATCCTATTCAATTCTACCAACCTACCAAATTTTATTAAAATTGGACTAGTAACATGGAAAATATACGTATAAACAATTTTTACCACGCGGGCCAGGCGACCAGGGCGGCGCTAGAGTGTTCGTGTGTTTTTGTGAGGGTGAGCAAGATAGCATATGCTATGGGGCGAATTTAATAGACATATATACATTTGTAGTTTGTTTGTTGTATACCAAAGTCGGCGAGACGACTTACGTAATTCATTTGAATATAGTACAATATACTATAACAAAAATATTTGGGCGTGACGGTTAGTTGGTTAAGGCGAAGCCCTTTACACTAATCCTGATAACGCACATAAAAAATGTGGAATCTGCAGTTTCAAGCTTTCCAGTTATTTTCTCGTTTCATGTAGTTTGAATTCCCAACTACTTTTAGTGCTGAAGGTATGATATGGCCATTACAATTGTAGATTCTTCAGCGAAGTCTGCTGATGATAAAACTTGGTGGTTCTTCGCTTTTGTGTGTCTATGATTTAAGAACTTACAAATTAGTAAGATTTATTGACCTCAAGCCGGTTAAAACACAGTTGTGATTAACTTCAAAAAAAGTCGAAATCTTGACAAATATTTTATTACATTTTTATTTTAGAGGCAGTTAAAACATTTTCCAGGGCCGCTACCGGAAGTTGCGCTAACAAATGCTTTGGCCTGTGCGGAAAATACGGCCAACACAACCAAAAATAGAAAATTAAAGCAGCAGCTACCAAATTTGTTTCATAAACAAAAAAAAAACAGAAATTAAAAATTCTAAATTGAAATATTTTCTATTTTTTTATGTCAATTGTCCCTAGGACAATCAAGCGATATTGTTCCTCTGATGACTAGGAACAATTGTCCCTGCAGTTGCCTGCAAGAGGTGACAGTCTCGGCAACTAGAGGGACCATAGTCGCTCAATCTTCCCGTGCACAAGACTGTTGGACGACAATGATCCCGGGGACCAGAAGGAGAAGAGACAGTACCGCGATGTGTGCTAAGGATATAACACATGCACTTATAAATTTAACCGTACAATATGTATGAATGTGCAAACATACAATAGATCTGTCGCTGAAATACATAATTTGTATATTGTTCATTGTTTTTTTTATTGTTGTATATAATTTCACTTCCAGCATACATACATATGTATTTGTCACGTTGTCTATATATTGTGTAGCAACCCTGCAAATGTTTTGAAAAAGGTCTATATATGTATAAAAGCACCAAATGATAACTCAACCAATATGATAATCGAGTCAATGCTATGAGTTCATTGAAAAATTCAGCGACACTTACATCTGCTTAGCTCACCTGCTAGACAGCAATTTCTTACATTTAAACTTAGAAGCAATATGCTAAAACCGATCTGCTTATGTACATGAAGCAATTGGCACACTCACTTTATTAACATCTTGTGCAACTAATTGACAACTTATAAATGTTGTAACTAACCTAATTATTGCGGCTTAACGGCAGTCCCTTGAAATTGTATACAATAACATTGTGATATCGGGTCGATGCAATTTTAAGTCCTGCGCCTCAAGGTAACATTTACCTTAATACACCCCGCTTTCATACCATTCTGCTTCGCATTTGATAGGTACATTCATTGCCTTCAGTGAGCTCACAGAGTTAATGCTCGGCACACGACCTAAATGAGATGTAATAACCAATTAAAGGTTCTTATTTACTACTAAGCTCATTAATGTTGTTACTTCCTGTGCCAAACGTCTACAACGGTTTTTCTGACATTCTATGTACAATGATCATATACATATGTACATACTTATGTGTATCTCTGAAAAAAAAAAATTATTTTTAATATGTCACAAGTTTTATAAAAATGAAACGAAACAAATACAATACAATACCGTAATGGGAAACACTTGTTACTAATATTATTTAGAATTTTCCGGCATGCTATGTTGTATTGTTCCATTTTTAGTAATTTGCTAAACTTCCTGGGAGCAGTGGCTATCCCGCATACTTTTTGATTTATTTACACTGCCTCCTGGGAGCTGCGTCTACCCGGCATAATTTATTGCAGTTGTCCAATTTCAGTAATTTGCACAACTTCTAATAGAATAGAAAAGTGACGAAATTTTGCTTTAGTCGTGACAATCTAGTCAGCCGATGCTCATTTCTGACAAACTCGAGAAAAAATAACGAAGGCAAGATACATTTTTTATACCATACACCCATAGGGTGAAATGGTATATTAAAGTCGCCAAAATGTATGTAACAGGCAGAAGGAAGCTTTTCCGACCCCATAAAGTATATATATTCTTGATCAGTATCAACAGCCGAGTCGATATAGCCATGTCCGTCTGTCCGTCCGTCCGTCCGTCCGTCCGTCCGTCCGTCCGTCCGTCTGTCCGTCCGTATGAACGCCTAGATCTCAGAGACTATAAGAGATAGAGCCACCAAATTTGGTATGTAGGCTCATGTAGTATGTAGAGTGATCGAGTTTATTTCAAAATTTTGCCACGCCCCTTTCCGCCCCCGCAATTCAAAAAAAACGTTTATCTCAAAAACTATTGCAGCTAGAGACACCATATTTGGTATGTATATTTGCTTAGTAAATGCGCTCATTTTGTAATTATAAAGATTTTGCCACGCCCCTTTCCGCCCCCGCAATTAAAAAAAAAACGTTTATCTCAAAAACTATTGCAGCTAGAGACACCATATTTGGTATGTATGTTTGCTTAGTAAATGCGCATATTTTGTATGTATAAAGATTTTGCCACGCCCCTTTCCGCCCCCGCAATTTGAAAAACTCGATTATCTCCCGTAATTTTTTACCTTGTGCAATCAAATTTGGCACACTTGAATTTGATACTAATACCCAGCAAAATACCAAATTTGATCAAAATCGGACAAAAAATAGCCAAGTTATGCATATAAACGTTTTTCCATAAGGCCGGAGTTGGCCGTTGGTGGCGCTAGGGTGCTCAGATGCATGAGTGAGCGCGATACTAAGATATGCTACTAAAGCATGTGAACAGAACTTTTTTAAAATCGGCAAATGCATTTGTTATTACAAATTTGAAATATTTGTTTTACTGGTGTATGGTATACCTAAGTCGGCGAGACGACTTACTTACTTCATTTATTGTGTCTAGTTTTCTATCAAAGGGATTTGGAGCTGTTCGCGTCGAATTGCCACTAAAAACGAAATCAGTTTTTGCTAGTGCCTCCTTCTATCGAGTGGGCAAAAGGTGAAGTACATAACCCTTACCTTTGACAGACGTTTAACCTGGAACCTGGAATGCTCACATCAAGGTCAAGAGATCTCACAATCAGCTAAACTTAAAGCTCTCCAAGATGCAGTGGTTACTGGGCAGGAGATCTGAGCTCAAAACCTGCAAAAAATTTGCTGCTCTAAACGGCCATTCTAAATCCTGTATGGACTTAGCACCCAGCTCTGGGGCCCAGCGTCTAACCCAAACATTGAAATTCTGCAACGATTCCAGAACAAGTTGTCTACGCAGAATTGTTGAAGCGCCGCCTTACGTGCTTAACACAGTCATCCATAGAGACCTTAACATCCAGTTAGTTATGTGATAACTCTCCAGGCTAGAAACCCATGATAATACACTAGCCCTCAAACTGCTGAACAACAGCATGCATTTTAGGCGTCTGAAAAGAAGTCACCCACTTGACCTGCCACCCACTTAGAACTCTCACACATACAGACGGAGCGCTACATAAACTGCATGTGTGTGCGTGTACACTTACAATGGTCTTGGAAAGGTGATGGGATGGGCGGTATAGCGAAATTTAAAGGGATAGAGTGAGAGCTTCCGAAAATAATTTTACGTACACAATAAAAATGAAGTAAGTAAGTCGTCTTGCCGACTTAGGTATACCATACACCAGTAAAACAAATATTTCAAATTTGTAATAACAAATGCATTTGCCTATTTTAAAATAGTTCTGTTTACATGCTTTTTACAAGCATATCTTAGTATCTCGCTCACTCATGCATATGAGCACCCTAGCGCCCCACCCGCCAACGGCCAACCCCGGCCTTATGGAAAAACGATTATATGCATAACTTGGCTATTTTTGATCAAATTTCGTATTTTGCTGGGTATTAGTATTAAATTTAAGTGTGCCAAATTTGGTTCCACAAGGTAAAAAATTACGGGAGATAATCTAGTTTTTCAAATTTCGGGGGCGTGGCAAAATCTTTATAATTACAAAATGAGCGCATTTACTAAGCAAATATACATACCAAATATGGTGTCTCTAGCTGCAATAGTTTTTGGGAAAAACGTTTTTTTTTAATTGCGGGGGCGGAATGGGGCGTGGCAAAACCTTTATACATACAAAATGTACGCATTTACTAAGCAAATATACATACCAAATATGGTGTCTCTAGCTGCAATAGTTTTTGAGATAAACGTTTTTTTTTGAATTGCGGGGGCGGAAAGGGGCGTGGCAAAAATTTGAAACAAACTCCATCACTCTACATACTACACGAGCCTACATTCCAAATTTGGTGGCTCTATCTCTTATAGTCTCCGAGATCTAGGCGTTCATACGGACGGACAGGCGGTCAGACGGACGGACGGACAGACGGACATGGCTAGATCGACTCGGCTGTTGATACTGATCAAGAATATATATACTTTATGGGGTCGGAAAAGCTTCCTTCTGCCTGTTACATACATTTTGGCGACTTTAATATACCATTTCACCCTATGGGTGTATGGTATAAAAACACTTAGGCATCGTGGCATAAGCATAATGATACGTGGATGCTTTTCTTACAACTCCGTTGGACCTATCCATGTGATAAACGGCATATACATACCAGGAAGCTTGAGAATGATTGGTTTGCATCCGATGAGATCGATGTTATGCTATGGCCACCTCAGTCCCCAGATTTTAGACCGATCGAGGACTTATGGGGAGATGTTAAGCGGGTTGTGGCGACATCAAATCCATAAAAAAAAATATCAAAGAAACTAACTTCGGCAATGCCGAAGTTTTTATACCCTTGCAGTCCTTGGCAATAATTTTTTATACCCTTGCAGAGGGTATTATAAAATTGGTCAGATGTTTGTAACGCACAGAAGGAGACGTTTCCGACCCCATAAAGTATATATATTCTTGATCAGCATGAGAAGCTGAGTCGATATAGCCATGTCCGTCTGTCCGTCCGTCTGTGCAAATCAAGTAAAGTATATATATTCTTGATCAGTATCAACAGCCGAGTCGATCTAGCCATGTCCGTCTGTCCGTCCGTCCGTCTGTCCGTCCGTCCGTATGAACGCGTAGATCTCGGAGACTATAAGAGATAGAGCCACCAAATTTGGTGTGTAGGTTCGTATGGTATGTAGAGTGATCAAGTTTATTTCAAATTTTTGCCACGTCCCTTTCCGCCCCCGCAATTCAAAAAAAACGTTTATCTCAAAAACTATTGCAGCTAGAGACACCATATTTGGTATGTATATTTGCTTAGTAAATGCGCACATTTTGTATGTATAAAGATTTTGCCACGCCCCTTTCCGCCCCCGAAATTTGAAAAACTCGATTATCTCCCGTAATTTTTTACCTTGTGGAATCACTTAAATTTAATACTAATACCCAGCAAAATACAAAGTTTGATCAAAATCGGACTAAAAATAGCCAAGTTATGCATATAAACGTTTTTTCACAAGGCCGGGGTTGGCCGTTGGCTGGTGGGGGCGCTAGGGTGCACGTTAGCTTCTGTGAGCGAGATACTGAGATATTCTTGTAAAAAGCATGGGAACAGAATTCTTAAAAAAAACGTAAATTCATTTGTTTTTGTTATTATAAATTTGAAATATTTGTTTTACTGGTGTATGGTATACCTAAGTCGGCGAGACGACTTACTTACTTCATTTTTTATACCCTTGCAAAAAGGGTATATTAATTTTGGTCAGAAGTGTGCAACGCATAGAAGGAAGCATCTCCGACCATATAAAGTATATATATTCTTGATCAGCACGACGAGACGAGTTCAAATAGCCATGTCCGTCCGTCCGTCTGGATCGATGCGAACTCCTCCTAGACCGTTAGAGCTACAGAGCTGAAGTTATTGACAAAAGTCACTGTTTTTTTGATATAGTCATATGATATAGTCACCCGATCTTGATCAAATTTGACACAGTTGTTTATAGGTGCAATTAACTCACCAATATTTAATTTTATGACGATAGCTCAGAAAATAGCGAAGTTATTCAGCAAAGTCACTGTTCGTGACTTTGACGTTTGTATGGGAGCTATATGATATAGTGGTTCGCTGAATCTGAGATATACAAACCTTGCAGTATATACAAGCCTACATGCAAAATTTCAGCTCTCTAGCTCTGACGGACTAGGAGGACCAAAATTAATATACCCTTTTTGCAAGGGTATAAAAAGGCAAATTGGGCAACACTGTCTGTGTCAGACTGAATTATTTTCGTAGCTGCTTAGCCTCTCCCCACTTTACGCTCTCATTGAGAGTACGAACGTTCGGGTTTTTGCCGAAGTTCTCTAGGGTTCCGCGCTCAGGCTAGCGTTTGTAATCAAAAAATCTTGAGTTTGACGCATCTATCTATTCTATGGTTAGTGCCTATATACTAAATTTCAACTCTGTAGCTCCAACGGTTCGCGTCGATCCAGTTGGATGGACGGACGGACAAAGCTATTTGAACTCCTTCCTTCTATGCGTTGCACACTTTTAATCAAAATGAATATTCTCTTTTTGCAAGGGTATAAAAAGGATATACAACGAAGTATGAGGCATTATTGAATAAGAACTCAACAAAATTTAAATTAAATGAAATAAGTAAGTCGTCTCGTCGACTTCGGTATACCATCCACCTGATGAAAAAATGTTTTAAATTTCGAACAACAAATTTATGTCTATTAAATTCGTCTAGTAAAACCAATATATGGTAGGTTGGTAGATATTAATAGGGCTAATTAGTGTACTGAAATTGTGTTTGATAGTCCAAAATTTGCGAGAGGCAATCGGGTTTTTCTAGATTATGAAGGAGGAAGTGAACGTGGCAAACATTTTAAATATTATTAATCTGCACGCATACCAAAGAAATCTAAATAGGTATCACATTTGATGGTTTTCGAGAAATTCAGTTTTACTTCATTTTCAGTAACAGAAGTGGGAGTGTCACAATTTAAGATAAAGTAAAATCTGTGCGTGTACTAAGCCAGTACACATTCCAAATATGGTGTCTATTGCTGCTATAAAACTTTGTACAAAAGTCATCGATGACATTTTCAGAAATGATGACTTCTTCAGAAATGTCATCTGTTGAGGATCGAGTGGATTGCGTTAAATTATAAGTTTATCTTTATTAAGTGTCCATACACTTTCAAGGGCGGAAAAGGAAGGAGCATATACAGAGTTACAAAGTATCTTATTTCGATAACTTACAAGCTTAGTACAATCGATATAAACAGGGGTAACAAACAAAATATACAGGGCTGCAAACAGAAACATATGGTATTTTCAACACCCTTCCTCAATATGATTCTGTGTGCCAATTACAATTTGTTAGATTAAATTCAATAACTTGACACAATGATTATGCTTTTGCTTAGACAAATTTTTCGTTAATATATCAGCTACCATGTCCTTAATTGATATATAGTCCAGATCAATCTCGCCACTTGTAACAACTTCTCGAACGAAATGATGTCAATGTGTTTCGATCGAGCATGAAACACAGGATTCTTTGCCAGAGATTGAGCACTCAAATTGTCTCCGAACAATTTCGTAGATGTCCCAGCGTCTCCACATCCAATCTCAATTAACAATCGCCTCAAATGCAAAGCCTCTTTCGCCGCTGAAGACATAGCCATGTATTCGGCCTCGGTGCTGCCCAACGCCGCACTGCATTGTATTTCTGACTTCCAGGAAATAGGGCCACCTGCCAAGAAAAACACGTACCCTGTGTATGATTTGCGGTTGCTCACATCACCGCCCCAATCTGCGTCAGCGTATCCCGTAAGAGCATCTCCACACGATCGGTAGTGCTACTTTAGATCCTTCGTTGCCGCCAAATACCTCATAACATGCTTAACTGCTGCAACATGTTCACTGTGAGGTTCCTTATTCCTTTTTGCTAATTTGATAACGGAATGATAGATATCAGGTCTTGATGGTAATGCAAGCCACATTTACTCTCCGATTGCTGACTGATACATTGTCACATCCTGTACGACGCATTTCTCGTCTCTGCACGCCACTTGGAAACCAGCATCCAATGGAGTAGCAACAGCTCGACACACTTCCATCATCATTCCGGTCTACTTGCATGCCCAAAAACTCTCGTAACGGACCCTTATCGACGCATTCAAATTTCATCGCAATCTTTGCCTTAATTGCGATCATGTCATCCATCTTTTGGCAAGCTATAAGTAAATCATCCACATATATTAGTACCAAACAAAGTCTACCTTTTATATCCTACTGATAAAGGCATGGCTCGTTTTTGCAAGAAGTGAATCCACATAGCGCTGCATTCAACTTGGCATTCCACTCCCTTCCTGCTTGTTTCAATCCATATACATATAGCTTTATTCAGCCTCAACACCTGCCTCATATAGACGACTTCATTTAAGATAGGCTGTGCACGCATCCATTTGGTGCAGATATAGTTTCAGCTCCGCTGCTATAGCCAAAACTAGCCGTATCGTTCCGTAACGACTCACTGGTGAGAAGGTTTCGGTATAATCGACGCCGTATATCTGTGAGCACCCTTTAGCCACCATCCGAGACTTATACCGCTCCACGTTTCCATAGCCACTCCGTTTGATAGTATATACCCACTTTGAACCAATCGCTTTTTGTCCCTTGGGTAAATCTACCAGCGTCCATGTCTTATTTGCCAACAGAGCCTCATATTCCTTATCCATAGCAGTCTTCCAGAATGAATCCAGGATATACCAGTGAATATCCTACGAGTCGATATTCTCTGCCCTTGGCCTGAAACTTGCTTCGTCGTCTCTTATCTAATGCAACTGCTATTGATCCAAAAATGCGAATACCCTGCACATTGGGTTTCCTTCCAGTCCATGCCTCATAAGGTGTCATACCAACTAAAGCTGCTGTTGGTGATCTGTTTCGAATGTAACACGCTGTCATTATTGCCTCTGCCCAGAGAAACTCTTGCATATCCGCGTGTACCAGCAAACATCTAGCCATCTCGACTAGCGTTCGGTTTGCTCGGTCAGCCACTCCATTCTGTTGGGGGCTATATGGAACCGTCAACTGACGCACAATTCAATGATCCTTTAAGTACCCATCAAAACGCCTATTGATGAATTTTTGGCCAGTCTGTCTTTCAGCCATTTCTTTAAATTCGACGAATTTCTCGAATACTTTATCCTTCGATTTTAGACAATAAGCAAATATTCGCCTCAACATGTCGTCTATGAATGTCAAGAAATATGAAGAGCCGCCTAGAGAACGTTGCTTAAAAAACCCAACTCCAAAAGATGCTGAGCTCTATGTTCGGACGCTGACGGGAAAGGTTGAGTACGAATCTTGCTTTTCATACAAGTCACACATGGCATCTTCTCGAAAAATCCACATTTTCCATGCCAGTCACCATTCTGCGTTTAACAATATTCATTAGACTTGAATAATTCAAATGACCATACCTGTAGTGCCAATCTTCTGCACTTATCTGTTTCGCTCCAAAGCATCGATTGCCTGTCTCCTTAAACACAAAGGGCTTTCCTTGTCTCTCTGCTATTAATACCATCTCGTCGTCTTGGCGAACCGTCGCAGAATTTTTGTCGAAAGTCACATTGCATCGCCTATCGACTGCTCGATCAACCGACATAAAATTCGTCTCCAACCCTGGTAAGTGCAAAACATTTTCCAGTTTCAGCTCACAAAATCCTGTTTGTACAAGCACGTCACCTCTGCCAACTGCTTTTATGACGTGGTTGTTGGCCAATACAACATCCTCCTCATGCGCAACATAATTCGCAAACATACTGCGCTTGCCACATAAATGAGCCGTTGCTCCCGAATCCACACACCAGCTTGAAACATCTAGATATCCTGCCTGTGCCGCAGCTAGAATAGTGTACGATCGATGTTGTGATTGCCGATTTTCCTTCGGCTTTTCTTGAAACTTTGGTCAGTCCCTCTTATAGAGTCCTCGCTGCCCACAACTGTAGCACTCTATAGCCACCAGAGACCTTTTCTTACGACTTGGATGCTTTCGCACATTTGCCTGGTACGCCCGTTGCTCTTCTGGGGTTGATACTCTCTCGTTACTCCTGCGATCTTCTTCTTCCAGCAACTTAATCCTTAGACTGTCCAAAGAAGGAAGACTATCACTAGTCTCCATCGCAATAACGAAGTTTTCGTATTCCTTTGGCAAACTTGAAAGTAATATGATTACCGCTAGTTCGTCTTCTAGCTTAATATTCACTTCAGCAAGTTTGTCCTTTGTAGAGAAGAACATATTGAGATAGTCGCTCATATTGTCCTCTCTCAGCTGCAACCCAAGCAACTTTTTATATAGCGACACCCTCCGGACGGGTCCTCTTGGCTCATACGTTTCCTTGAGCTTATCCCATGCTTCCTTTGCTGTAGCACAATTCTTCAGGTAAACCAACTAAGACGGTCTTACACTCAGCGTTATCGTCGCCAACGCTTTCCGATTCTGTGCATCCCACGCAGCATCCGCATTCGCTTCCGTAGGCCTCGTCATGCCTGTGGAGTTCCATAATTCCGCATGGATCAACACGCTGCGCATTTGAACGGACAAGGAATCATAATTCCCCTCCTCCAACTTTTCTATTTGGTAAAAAGAACTCATATTTTACCACGCGCCTTATGCCGTGTGTCTTTTCGCCAGCTGCGAAATATCTACTTAAACTTTTAACACAAATCCTCCTACCCACACTCGCGTGTATCTGGTCCCATAACCTGTTGAGGATCGAGTGGATTGCGTTAAATTATAAGTTTATCTTTATTAAGTGTCCATACACTTTCAAGGGCGGAAAAGGAAGGAGCATATACAGAGTTACAAAGTATCTTATATCGATAACTTACAAGCTTAGTACAATCGATATAAACAGGGGTAACAAACAATATATACAGGGCTGCAAACAGAAACATATGGTATTTTCAACATCATCGGTGACTTTTTAAAAAAAATCATGAATGACTTTTTTAGAAATGTCATCGATGACTTTTTTGGAAATTTAGTCTATGACTTTTTCAGAAATTCATTTTTGAAAAAGTCATCGATGACATTTCTGTTTTCAATTAGACCTACACCCAGCGACAAAAATAAAAGCCGCACCCGGCCGTTTTGCAAATTGGTGCGTTCTTCGCTCAGAGATTCATCTAAATATCAATGCATTCATTAATTTAATTTTTTTTCGATTAATCAATCAATTCCACGATTGATTGAAATTAAATTTTTAAAAATGTATCAATCAATTCCACATACATTTTTAAAAATTTAATTTTTATACGTGTTTTAACCAATTAGGATAAACAATTTTTCTGAAATCACACAAATTAATTGATTTTTCCGTAAGTTGGCCCTCTTAAGTAAAAAAACAAACAATTTTCAACAATAACAAAATTTTTTCATATTAATTAAACTATTTTCTGTTAATATAAATTATAAGATAGTCAAAAATATTTCATTCTGAATTTTTAAATTAAATTATAAAGCTATCAATATTTGGTAGTGCCACCTTTGGCCTTTATAACACACTTGACCCCATTGGGCATGGACTCGTACAAAGTCTCCAGATACTCCGCCGTTATATCCTCGAACCACACTTTTTCGATCGTTTTCATTAATTCCTGTAATGATTTTGGCTTTTGCTTTCGTATTTTGGCACTCATGAGGGCCCAGACATTTTCAATAGGACTGAGGTCAGGACTGTTCCCTGGCCAATCTAAGGACTCAATACTTCAAAACTAATATCTGTGGTTGGCGGATAGTTAAAGTTTATTAAAAAATTATCGGAATGACTAAGTCTTTAAAAACCACTTACACAGCGCGCCCGATGACAAGGTGCAGAATCGTCCTGGAATATGGGCTCTTTTTCTCTTTCAGTAATCGACTTAATGCTAGGCACAAGTCCACTGAGAATTTTTTCTTTGTACTTTTCTGCATTCACCATCCCTTGAAGCATAATAAGTGATTCTGTTTTGAATTTGGAAATGCATCCCCATATCATAACATAAGGCGAATGCTTAACAGTGGCAACACAGCAGTTTTCCGAATATCGCTCTCCGTTTCTGCGCCGAACTTTTAAGCAGCCATCGGGTCCAATAAGATTAAACTTGGACTCATCAGAAAATATGATCCGTGACCATTCAAATTGACCCCAATTTTGCTTATTTTTCGCCCAGTTTAAGCGAGCTGTCTTCATTTTCTGGTTGAGAAGGGGTTTTTTGGCTGGTGTCCTTGCTATTAAACCCATCTCCTTGAGCCGACGTTGAATAGTCCGAGCCGAAATTTCTTTCGAAAATCGTTGCTGCACTTCAGATGCAATTTCTACGGCATTTTTGAAGCGATTCTGGAGGCTCGTTCTCATAATAACGCGATTCTCCCGTTCATTTGTGCAACCTTTTCTGCCTGATCCTTTCGTCCACCCCAATTCCTCCGTCTCACGATATTTTTTCAAAAAGCGTCGAACTGAGCTTTCATTAAAATTTGTTTTATCTGCTATTTCACGATTCGACACGTTTTGCTGAGCCAAAGCAATAATTTTGTCCTTTTCAGTGAGGGTCATCTGTTTTCCTTTAACCATAATGTTTAATGTTCACCAATTTGAGCCTCCGCAAAATGAAATATTAGCAACCGACACGTCGAAAATTTCGCAAAAAGTGAAGAAAACAATCGAGGGGACTTCACAAAATAAAAGTTAAGAAATAGAATACAATTTGGGGAAACCCCGAGCTAGAGAAGGCAAAAGTTGCAATAACCTTAAAGTGCGGTTTTTTTTTGTCGCTGGGTGTATGTGTACTTATTTCAATACCATCAAAATATCATGTTTTACAAAACTTATTGTTTATTAATTCCAGACCAAGCTAAAATACAGGATTAAGGCCGAACTGCAAGCCAAACACCTGTAATAAATACCAAAAAAAAAAAAAAAAATGATTGATTAAATTTCGAAAAGTCATTCATGATATTCCTAAAAAAGTCAACGATGACATTTCTGAAAAAGCCCTGAGTCGGCATTCTGCCGGCCAATGCTTATGTTTGGGTAGTTTATTAGACAAAGATAAGTTAGTCATAATTACGACTCCAAGAGCACAAAACTGTGGCTTGTAACAAATAAATAAAAACGAATATTAGATCACCTAAATAAAATTTATACCCTTGCAACTTTTTTGTTAACTCTTTCCATACCATCAAATAGCCATCAAATTGAAAAAACGTTTTATATAAAAAGGCTAACGTTTGCGAAAGAATAGCTTACAATCTTAGAATAGGAAATAACGAAGATATTGATCAAAGTCGATATTTTCCACCGATCGTTCTTATGGGAGCTACATATATGATATAGTCACCCGATCTTTATCAAATTCGGCATAGTCATTCCCAGATTATAAAATTAACAAATGTTAAATTTGAAAGCAATCGCATCAAAAATAACGAAGTTATTGACAAAAGTCACCGTTTTTTGTTAATGATAGTCACCCGATCTTGATCAACTTTGGCACAGTTGTTTATAAATAGGTGTAATAGACTGACCAATATTAAATTAAAATAGACAATAGCTGAGAAAATAACGAAGTTATTGAGAAAAGTCACTGTTCGTGACTACGAAAAATGAGATTATCTCCCGTAATTTTCCACCTTGGGCAATCAAATTTGGCACACTTAATTTTAATACTAATATCCAGCAATATTTTCCATAGGGCTGGAGTTGGCCGTTGGCTCGTGGGTGCGCTAGGGTGCCCGTATGCTTGAGTGAGCGAGTTACTAAGATATGCTTGCAAAAAAGCATGTGAACAGAATTTTTTAAAAATATGTAAATGCATTTGTTATTATAAATTTGAAATATTTGTTTTGCTGGTATGGTGGTATGGTGGGCGATGTATGTGTATGGAAGGTATTTCGAACCGTTCCCACTGGTCCACTCGTTGTGGGTGAACTTGCTAAAAAAAAAAAGCTACCCGAATTGGTTCATTACTCCACTAATATAAGATAGGCGTGTTGCTAATACCTGATTTTACTCCTGCTACTGCTGCCACAAATAAGCTAAGCTACGCCTGGACCAAAACTAGCGAGGAAAAGTCAGATGCCTTTGTCCAACGCTTAGCGGAAAGATTCAGTCCAGGGACAACCCACTCTTCTTTCGGCCAATTACCCTAAAAGAACTAAAGGAAGAAATCAAAAACCTAGAAATAAAGAAAGGCTCTGCGTCTGTGTGTATGTATGTGCTCTGTTGATTTGATGATGACGTAGTAGGCAGCCAGCAGCGCTGCCGGCAGCGGTTGAGCCGATTTATATTGACTGTAACTTGAGTGTTATTTATCCGATCAGATTCAAATTGGGATCTGAGACTTTGTATCCAATACTATCATATTGGTAAATTTCATGGGGACATTTCAATTTCTGCAAAAATGTTTCTTCTAGAACTATATGATATAGTACTCCTATCCCGCTGGGTATACTATCTTACCCGGGTAATAAAAAGCCCCCAATAAAAATTTCATCCCAATAGCTCTTAAGATGGCTGAGTAAAACACATACGCATCTGATCAATTTTGTAATACCCTCTGCAAGGGTATACCAAAAACCAATATGGTAGTATTGGATATAAAACCTCAGATCCAAAAATTTGAATCTGATCGAATAAATAACACTCAAGTTACAGTCAATATAAATCGGCTCAACCGCTGCCGGCAGCGCTGCTGGCTGCCTACTACGTCATCATCAAATCAACAGAGCACATGCATACACACACAGACGCAACGCTACATGAACTGTATGTGTATGCGTGTTGTGCTTTGCTTAGGGAATGATGGAAGAAGAAGAAAAATTTGTAGCAAAAAGAGAAATAATTTGAATTTTTATACCATACACCCATAGGGTGAAATGGTATATTAAAGTCGCGAAAATGTATGTAACAGGCAGAAGGAAGCTTTTCCGACCCCATAAAGTATATATATTCTTGATCAGGATCAACAGCCGAGTCGATATAGCCATGTCCGTCTGTCCGTATGAACACCTAGATCTCGGAGACTATAAAAGCTAGAGCCACCAAATTTGGTGTGTAGGTTCGTGTAGTATGTGCATTTTTGTACATTTTGTATGTTTAAAAAATTTGCCACGCCCCTTTCCGCCCCCGAAATTTGAAAAACTCGATTATCTCCCGTAATTTTTTACCTTGGCAAACTTAAATTTAATACTAATACCCAGCAAAATACCAAATTTGATCAAAATCGGACAAAAAATAGCCAAGTTATGCATATAAACGTTTTTCCATAAGGCCCGAGTTGGTCGTTGGCTGGTAGGGGCGCTAGGGTGCTCATATGCATGAGCGAGCGAGATACTAAGATATGCTTGTAAAAAGCATGTGAACAGAACCTTTTTAAAATAGGCAAATGCATTTGTTGTTACAAATTTGGTATATTTGTTTTACTGGTGTATGGTATACCTAAGTCGGCGAGACGACTTACTTACTTCATTTGTTTTGGTGTCGATGAATTGAGTTGCAGGGAAAGAAATTTCAAAATGTAAAAAAATTATTGCCAAGGACTGAAAGGCATTGCCGAAGTTCGCTTCTTTGATATTTATCATTAGGATATTTTCCGGATTTGTAATTAAATTCTTAAAGTTAAGTTTTACAGTTTTTATTATGGAATCCCTAAGTATTACGGTAGTACTTCACATTTTGTGATAGTTCCTTTACTAGTGAATAATAATAATAATAAACGAAAATCTAGCGCATTTTAAATATATTTCGGACCGTTCCCACTGGTCCACTCGTGGTGGGTGAACTTGCTGAAAAAAAAGCTATTCAAATTGGTTCATTACTCAACTAATATAAGATAGGCGTGTTGCTAATACCTGATTCTACTCCTGCTACTGCTGCCACAAATGAGCTAAGCTACGCCTGGACCAAAACTAGCGAGGAAAAGTCAGATGCCTTTGTCCAACACTTAGCGGAAAGATTCAGTCCAGGGACAACCCACTCTTCTTTCGGCCAATTACCCTACAAGAGCTAAAGGAAGAAATCAAAAACCTAGAAATAAAGAAAGGCACTGGGACTAGGCAAAATTACAAACCAAATAATCAAATACTTACCCAACAAAGCGATTATTTTCCTATTGAACATCTACAATTGTATACTTCGCCTCTCACATTTTCTCCAGAAATGGAAAAGAACATAAATTTCCATGATTTTAAACCGAAACCAGAAAGCCGGGATTAAGTTCGGCCGTGCCGATGTTTGTATACCCTTGCAAATTTATTCGGTGTGTAAAAACTGAACACAAAACTGACAAATACCAATTTTTATGACAATAGCTATAAAATTAATGAAGTTATTGGGAAAGTCACTGTTCGTGACTTTGCCGCTTGTATGGGAGCGAGAGAGAGAGAGAGATTAGCAGAGGAAGTAAACCATTATAACGTGAGATCGAACCAAAGTCTTGATTGGGGGTGTAAGTGCCGCTGTATATAACTTGTATATACTTATGTGTACTCACCGCAATCGTAGGGATTCCGTTTTGGATGACAGCACTGTGCTCTCTCAAGGATCGTACCCCTGTATCGACCATGTTCCGCATGAAATGTAAATTAAAATATATTTCAGAAAACATCTTACCTTCCAGATCGCTCGCCAAATTTTAAGACCGTTACAATTTGCAGCTGTGACGGCCATTTCACCCCGCACCACATAGATGCCATTACCACTTGTTGGCTTCCAGCAGTTTACAAATTGCCGCCACTATCCGCCACATTTCCCAACACTACCTCTTGACGCTTCCCAACACTGCACAAAGAATTTCCACCACAAAGAGGAATACGAATTTGGCCTAAGAGAAATGAAAAATACTCGCACCCTTGGGACTATCACTCGCACCATTAGGACTAATGAGAGTAATAACTCTCATCCTTAGGACTATTAATCAACCCTTAGGACTTTTACTCTCACTCATTTTGAGTTCTGTTAAGTCAGCTTTGAGTTATAGGTGTGAAACTTGATTTCGCTGCGGGTTGCTCAGAATGAATTCGCTCCGTTATTCGGCCAATAAATTCGCTTCGCTTTATTGAATAGGTAAATTCAAATTGGAATTTATACAATTTATAACATAAAACGATGTCGCTCACTTCGATTTATCCTTTTTAAAAAAAAGATAGGTTGCTTTAAAAGAATAGATCCGAGTGGCCTTTGGTAGGTAGCAGCGCTGTCGGATTACTATATAACATAACTATTGTCAGTAAAACTAACATTTTAGTCAGTTTAACACACCTGGTAATGATATGCCATAAAACTGGCATAGGAACAATAGGTCGAAAATAGTGATTTTAGTCTATACCATTGTTATTTGTTATTAAACCCTTGCAAAAAGGGTATATTAATTTTGGTCAGAAGTGTGCAAAGCATAAAAGGAAGCATATTCGACCACATAAAGTATACTATATGTACATATAGTCTTGGTCAGCACGACGAGACGAGTTCATATAGCCATGTCCTTCCGTCCGTCCGTCTGTCCGTCCGTCTGGATCGACGCGAACTCCTCCTAGACCATAACAGCTACAGAGCTGAAATTTCGTACGTAGGCTTGTATATACCGCACAGTTTGTATATTTTGGATTCAGCCGGATCGGACCACTATATCGTATAGCTCCCATACAAACGTCAAAGTCACGAACAGTGACTTTTTTCAATAACTTCGTTATTTTTTGAGCCATTGGAGTGAAATTTAATATTGGTAAGTTTATAACACCTATAAACGACTATATTACCTTTAAAATGTTTTTCCACTTTGATGGCCATAAATAAGGAAAGAGTTACCAGAAAAGTTGCTAGGGTATACAAACTCTGAAGCGGTGGAAGTTAGCCCCGGCCCTCTGATTTTTTAATCGATTGCCATTAAAACTAATGTAGATATGTCAGTCTAATACAGCTGTTGGTGACTATGCCAAATTCGATCAAGTTTTTTATGCGATTATCACTAAACAGCAATTACTAACGCATATACGATTTTTTAATTCTTGTACTTTTCTTCACAATTGGAAAACTATATTACATCCATTTCTACATTCACAATTTCAACAGAGGAGAACATTTCATAATAAATTTTAAAATGAAAACGTGACTAAATAAGAAGATATCTATACAACTATTTGTTGTAAATAAATGAATTAAAAAAGTCAATCACTTAGCATCGTAACTTACCTGTAACTTTATTCCTGATACTATTTCCCTTCATCTGATCAAAATTACGATTTTTCCTATACAAGCTTTGTATAGATACCGGTCATTAACAACACCTAACGGCATTATTCGGTCTTAGCAGATATACATACCTATATGGTCGGAGATGCTTCCTTCTGTGCGTTGAAGACTTCTGATCCAAATCAAGTCCTTTATAAATGCAACTGTGGCTTTGCCAACTGCTAAGTAAGTTGAACTTTGTATGATGAGAAATAAGTAGTCCATAGTTTTCAATGGACCTCTTCTTTATGTTAATTATTATAAAGCCTCAGACACGCATTGTCCCTTTTTCCCCTTTTGGATAAGTTAGTACATTGATAGGACCCATCCCAATAAATGTGTTGTGTGTAACAACAATAAGATTTTGTTGCAATGGCAAAAGAATTTGCACTGAAACATACCGACGGATACTGACCAATTGTATAATATTCACTAAAAAGTTTTAAAAAATTATAATAAAAATAAATTACTTGCAACTTACTTGTTCTATGTATACAATATATATTAAAGGTTTCTTCATATCTATGGATATTATAATTTGTTCACCGGTCGGAGCCGTAAAACGTTTAATTGGCAATTCAGAAGATGTGTAATATACATTGCATATAAATTCTTAAATTATTGATGGAACGACCAAACTTCGATGGAAATGTATTTGCCTACAAGAAATATATAACAAATAAGAATAAGTACATATATGTTTTGCATTAGCTGTGTTTATTTATCTGCGACTTAACACTATTTGAGTAAGCAAGGAATAGGCTTATAATCAGGGTAGTTGGATCAAATTATTGCAACGTTTGAACTTATATTTGAGCATATTTACCTAAATTTGACTGTATGTTGTAAGTATGAATGTACACACGGTTGGAAACAAGAGAAATTCATTGCCATTCTTACACAATTATGTATGTATAGTAGCACACAAAGGATTCGGCTTCCGTCGGTCGAAGAGTCGAAACAAAAAGGGGCGCAGCAAGTGCAGAAAATCCCAAGCCGAAGCTGAATTGGATACACTCAAAAATATGCATATCAATAGGTTTGACGGGGCTCTCAACACTGTTATCGCAATACTCAGGAATAAAGATAGTAGTTCTGCCCCAACTTTTAAGGATTCCGCTGGCGAAAGCAAAGGTTTAGGCAAACGAAACAGCGACAATGTGGATTTGGCACATTTGTCTCACATCCAGGCCACGCAATCGAGATTTATCTGAGAAATTCTTATCACATGTCAATTTAGTTCCAGTTGACGGGCCTGAACCTGAAACAAGCCTGAGCACAAAGCCAAGCGGGATCAGCTGTTATTTTTCACAATGAATGCGGTGTTCGTTCGGCTCGAAAATTAATGACACAAAATGAAATGTGGAAAGTGATGCTGTCAACAACACTTGTTGGATTAAAGAAAGACGGAGCAGGCACAATGAGACCAAACATCGAGCGCAGTTTACCGCAGAAAACAAAACAAACTTAACTTATGACTCCCTCTCGTTTTTTTTTCCTGTTTTCAGTATCACAAGTATTAGCATGGATCGAAGTTCTTACGTTCTTAAATAAATAAAATGAATGTGTATACGAAAGATGCACTCAAAAAATTCATTTGGCTGGCGTTTGTCCGAACAATACTATATGTATGTATGTATAGCTTGTAGTATTTAAAGTAAACAATAATTATGGCCGACAAACATTGTGTGAAGCATTGAATTTGATCAAAATAATTCACAAAAGTAATATTTAAATTCATTTATATTTTAATTCATTCGGTCATTCTTTGCGTTGCAAACAGCTGATTAATTCTATTTATAGAGTATTTAAAAGATTTTACATCTCCGAGTCGGCTTGAAAGCGTATCTTCCGACTTCATCGCATATGGATTGTGTAGTCTGTGTATATATAAACATATCTCAATTATGAATATATGTATGTATATTTGTGTTGTGCAATCAACTGGATTCGACATAAAACGGACTGTCCACACAAATTAGTGTTTTGCGAAGTAAAAACTGTCGACTAGTAGATATCTGAGATTAGTTGTCATTCGTGCCGCATGCAGATCCAGATCTAAAACAAAAATCCGTTTCAAGACTCAATACATTTAGTTGCACCTCTTCTGGCGATCACCTGTTTAGGCTATGATTGGTTCTTTATGCGTCTTAATAAAAGAGTATAGGGTATAGCAAAGTCGAAATAAAAGAAATCATAGTAAGGGTTATTAATTCAAAGCTTTGGATCGATGGTCTGCAGCGTCGACACTTTCGTTGTTTTTATGAAAAGGCAATAAACGTGTTAGTTCTACTTGATTTGATCGGTGGGATACCTACCTACCTACCTAAAGAAAATAACGTGTTTTTGTGAATCGATGAATAAATAGGAAAAAAATGAATTGAATTTTGGAATTCTGGAATTCCAGAAGAGATCGGCAAAGTTTGTTTAAATGTACCAAACAAATGTAAGTACTTACGTAGAAATGCTTTCGGTGACAACTGGTCTGGCAGGCTAGAAACAACTCTAAATCTAAGCCGAATTCGAATGCTTTTTAATTTTTTTTTTCCTTTTTCTCTCGACTTTGAAACGTTGCTATGCTTAAACGCTAAATGGGGCGGTCGTTTGCAATATAAATCTGCCAGTACGTCTGCCATGTGATGGTGTGCTGATGATGAAGGGGGACGTGAATAAGGGAGGGGGAATGCCAGTCACATTAAAATCGAACAAGCTGTAGCACTAGCTCAAACACAGGCACTGGCAGTGGCGCAATGTCTGGCTAAGGCTAGGGTTCAGAATTCACAAATTTACTTTGAGCTCCCCTTTTCCTTTTCCGGTCGACTGACTAATTGCCCACTGAAGTGGCAGCACCGAGCTACAGCTACAGCCGGGGAAGGAGCCCACTGCAGGAGGATGATGATGCTAAGACGCCGATGACGACCATCCACCGCAGCCGCGAGTCCTGTAATTGTCGTCATTGCCACAGCCATCGCCATCGCTCTTGCTATAGCCCTGTAGTCTGGGCGCATCGTATTGTTGTTTAAATGATTGCTATTGCTGGCTGTGTCCTTCATTATTACGTCGAAGGAACATAATGGAACAAAGTCGAAGCATTGTTCATTTCAGTCAAATTCAAACCAAAGCCCAATTTGCTCACCCGCACCAACTGGCCTCCTCCGTGGCGGTGGGCACGTGGATGTTAGATCTGATGTACACTTGGATGAAGAATCGGTGTAGTCCTTGTGGGTGGGAAGCAGTTAAATTATAATGAAAGCGAGTATTACACTATAAAAGTATCCAGACTGACTGTGGTCGGTGCCCTTTACTTACGCTTTTCTCGGCCTGACTTTTACAAGAAAAAAATAAGAGTTGAATAGTTTTCCCGAAAATTACCGAAAACTTTTGTAGAGTCTGTAAAATTTTACATCTCTTAAATTTATATTTGTATACCCTTGCAAAAAGGGTATATTAATTTTGGTCAGAAGTGTGCAACGCATAGAAGGAAGCATCTCCGACCATATAAAGTATATATATTCTTGATCAGCACGACGAGACGAGTTCAAATAACCATGTCCGTCCGTCCGTCCGTCCGTCCGTCCGTCTGGATCGATGCGAACTCCTCCTAGACCGTAAGAGCTACAGAGCTGAAATTTTGCACGTAGGCTTGTATATACTGCAGGGTTTGTATATCTCGGATTCAGTCGGATCGGACCACTATATCATATAGCTCCCATACAAACGGCAAAGTCACGAACAGTGACTTTTCTCAATAACTTCGTTACTTTTTAAGCTATTGTCGTGAAATTTAATATAAGTAAGTTTATTGTAACTATAAACCACTGTGCCAAATTTGATCAAGAGCGGGTGACTATATCATATAGCTCCCATAGGAACGATCGGTCAAAAACAGTGACTTTTGTCAATAACTTCGTTACTTTTGATGCGATTGGTTTCAAATTTAACATTTGTCAGTTTAATATATCTGTTAATGACTATGCCGATTTCGATGATCGGGTGACTATATCATATAGCTCCCATAGGAACGATCGGTGGAAAACAGTGACTTTCATCAGAAAGTTCGTTATATCCTATGCTAAGATTGAAGGCCGTTCTTTCGCAAACATTACCCTTTTTAGATAAAACAGTTAGTTTAGATAAAAGAGTTACTAACAAACTTGCAAGGGTATACAAACTTTGACGCGGTCGAAGTTAGCTCCGGCCCTCTGGTTTTTTTTACCGTCACTCTATCAAATCAGCCACAAATATGTTATAAAATCCAGCCCTCCTATATCATGCATCTTTAAATTTGATACTCTGAACCAAAAAGTGTCGAAGGGTATGAAGAGAGTTAATTTGGGTTAGCGACTAAGAAAAAAATCATATTTTTTTGGTACATTTTATTTTTTATCACAGTGACAGGTACACAATTTCCCCAATACCATCATTTTGATGTTTTATATACATATATGTTTGTGATTTTCAATTAGCTGGAATCCATAAGACAATCAATTTAAATGAGCTACGAATTACATTGGTATTAAATTGTGTCATATTCAACTGTTTTTATAGAACGAATTCCTGGCAATCATTGCGTATATAGAGATGGGATTGAATGGCGTCTGCTAATTTAACTTTATCAAGGAAGTTACGCCTACTTTTCATATCGCAGTTGAAGTGACGCAAATGTGTGTGTGGCTTACCGACAAACACGCACGCGTGCACAGACACCACCAGACCTTCAAGAACCCTGAGTCCGAATACAGACAGACAAACCGACAGACAGACAGAGAAACCGACAGACATGCACTGAAACAGAAACAGGAACAGAATAGGGTGAGGCAGGATCAGCGCCGATTTTGATGATGATGATGATGGTAGGCTAGACGGGTCGGAACAAAGGATATAAAAAACGAAAGGCATGAGCAAGGGTCTGGCCTGGGCCCCGGCTGGGCTCTCTGATTTCGATTCTGATGTGGCGTGGGTATCCCTTTGATTGTTTTTTGGGATTTTCATTATTTCATTTCAATGATTTTGAATTCATGAAAATTGCCGAGACATTTGTTATACAATAATTTAATTTTCTGCCCATCCTATAGAACGCCCAAGGTTTAGATTAAACAACCAACATACACATAATTATTATTGGGCCGGGTGTCGAAGCTTTGATACCCAGAAATAAAATGGCGAAGATATTATCAAGTTAATTTATTATAGTTATAATATATGGGAGAATACAATGTCAAGTTGTATCTGCCGAATGGGACACACTTTTAAATGTTTCAGCAAACAAAAGATAATATCCCTATTTCACCACTAGATCGATTCGTCTATTGAAACTGTTCATTCCACGGCTTTCAGGTATTCATGAAGATTAAAACGCGTCTCTTATCAGATTCTTATCAATAAATGATCGAGGGTCGCTTGAATGCTTCAGGTTGGATTGCAGATGCATTGACTCCAGCTTGTCAACGGATCCCATCTACAGAATGTGATTGATTGCCACAATCAGCAGATGAGAACACTTGCTAGTCCGTTAAGACTGATGCTGGTAAGAAACGACCTGCATTTTTAATTACATAACATTTAATATTTGTGTAAATGCGATTCCAAGTGTAAATAGTACATGTATATACATACATAGGTAACATGACAGCACACAACAGAAAGGAAAAAAAAACAAAGCCTAAAATCAATGGTGTGTAATAGTATATAAAAGTTGCCAAAATGTACACGTCGAAAGAAAGTTAGGAAACTATTTTAATTGAAGCCACCAAATTTACTCAGCAGACTTGTATGAAGGCGGATTAAATTTGTGACAAGCCTACTGGGCTTTTATGTAATAATTTGTGCTGGCATCTGCAAATGATTCTTATACCACCCAAAAAAGGAACATTCATTTGAGTTCGAGGCATGCAATCCTTAGAAGGAAGCAAATCTGACCAAATAAAGTACATAGTGTATATGTATATTCTTCATTAGCGTCGAGACGCGTTCTTAGAGCTACATCCATCCCTTCATCAGCATTAACGCGAAATCCCCATTCCATTTCAAAGCAGACTTTTATTTTCGACAGAGAAACCCAAATTCAAAGTATGTACCTATATATATACATGCACAAGAAAGGTATTATAAAATTAGTCGAGATATAGAAGCTAGTACTACTTGTTTTATGGCGTACCACACAGAACAATGTAAGTAATAAATGGTTCTTTAGGAAAAGCCGATGTGAATGTACTTGTTATTGTATATATATATATTATAATATATATATTATATATCTAGGTATATATTAAGCTTAACCATTCGCTTGTTGGGGTATAGTTTCTTTCTGTTTCCTCGGATGACTGTTTTATTAAGGAAAATTAGGCTACCGCTGAACTCAATTAAGTGGACACATTAAAGTGAGAGAATTCATGTAATCCTTTATCTTGACGAACACCTATGTGGGTGTGTGTATACTTACCTTTATGTGTGTATGGACTTAGCTTTGCTGACCACCTACTAATCCCCCTTTTACACGTGCCTGTCTGTGTTCGATGGGGCCAAGGCCAAGTGAAATGCGAATACCCAGCCGTCCATATAATTAATGACGTTTGTGTTTATATGGTCGAAAAGTATGTAAATGACATTGGGCTGCTGTCGGGTGACGGGTTGCTGCTACATAATTGCTATGTTAATCAGTCAAATGACAAATTTCAAAAATAAATACGTATATGGCAATTCACATAACTGCAAATTTCAGAATATTGTTCAACATTGTGCTCATAATAGGGATTGGAATAGATAATGTATCTTCCGTTTATGTCACAGTTATCAGCGAAGTTAGGTAACACCACATCAGTTAATAGAAAGTCCTTTCCCTAAGTGTCATCGTCCGTAAATGTTTTCAGTAAGTCAAATGACATTGCATAGCCCCGGCGATTACAATTCATGTTGAGCTAGAAGAAGCTAAAGAGCTACATCAGCTAAATCACTAAATTTAAAGGTTATATCGCAAACTTCATTTTAAATATACATATGTATATTTTTAAAGCTGTTTTGAAACTACACAACAAATCCCAATAAAAGGTATGTGATCAATTTGCTGACTAGCGAAAACTACATTTTGCAGATCTAGGTTTTATTTGCATGGCGTCATTTTCAAGTAGAGGTAAAATTCTGAATATCGAACAGTTTTCTTTTTAAATCTAGACCACCGAAAAAGGAAAACATAATTCGTTCACTGTATACTTCTGAGAGACTGTTTAAATAACTATTTAATCTTATGATACCAATGACTGCGATCTATCTTTCAGCAACATTCTCCGTTAACTTTCTAATAGAGTTGATCAAAAGCCTATAAAGAAAGTTATTCAAAAAGTGTTTGTTTCTGTAATGCACTTAAAAGTTAAGAAAAACATTGAAAATAAGCAAACAAGACAACCTTGTACCTAAGAAAAGTCAGTGTTCGTGACATTGACGTTTGTATGGGAGATGTGGGAGATGATATAGCGATCCGATCCGGCTGATCCGAGATATACAACCTGTGCAATGGATACAAGACCATATGCTAAATTTTAACTCTGTAGCTCTAACGGTTTAGAAGGAGTTTGCGCTGATCCGGACGGACGGACGGACGGACAGACATGACTATTTAAAATCGTCTCGTCGTGCTGCGTCCTTCTATGCGTTGCATACTTTTGACCAAAATTAATATACCCCTTTTGCAAGGGTATAAAAATAGCTAAATTATCGGTATAAACGTTTTTCACGTTTTTGAAGTATGTAAGCCATAAAATCGGATTTGTCTGTTGGCCGAATCGAGATATGCATATATATATTTAATATTATAAATTTAAAACATTCGCTTTTTTGGTGCATAGTATACCGAAGTCGGAAAGAATAATTACGTTGCTTGGCACATATATGTAGAAAAAGAATATAAAATTGAGTTTACATGTAGTTGAGGCTGCGCATTTGACGGGACTCCCGTCTCGTCAAAATCTCCTACAGTCTGCCGTACATAAGAACGGTGCTTGAAGGAGGTTACCGCGTTTTACTTAAAATCAATAGAATTCTAATATTATCTGTAGGAGTAAATCCTTTGGACCCATCTCAGTCACTGCCAGCATCTCCACAACGGTTTCAGCAGTTGGGCACATATCGTTTGCTCTAGCACTTGGTAATTGGCAGCCAGGCGACCATCGATCGATAACAATAAAATTGTTAAAAGCGCAAAATGCCGCAAAGTGTGTAATTTGTAGAGTTCCAGGCAACGGCAGCCAGGGAGCATTCATTCAAATTCATCAACATCAACGGCGTGTTTAAGCAGTTTGTCAGTGCCACGTGGCAATGCAGCCGCTGTTAGCCCTTCCTTCGAGTTCGCTGGCACCAGCAGGCGGTAGCTGATTCTAGTGATTGGTATAGGAGTGGGTTAGGTTAAGAAGAGAATTGAGCGAGCTGGCCGTGTGCCGAGCGCCAGGGCAACCCCCTCAAGCTGATGCTCACACGCTGCTGGATACAAGGTGCAGTAAATAGAGATTTCCACGCCCTGACAAGTCGGCTGGCCACTTTACCGCTTGGCGTTGTCAACGCAACCCCACGACAATGACTCAATCCGGTCTCAATCTCAGTTGGTATCCAGTCAATGCAATGAAATGCCGAAGCGCTACTGGTCCTGCTGCTTCCATTGATTCATCCTTGGGGAATAATTGCCATTTATCTTGCCATCACTCTATCGGCTTCAACTAAAAAACCCTTTCACCTCGGTCGATCATTATCAACGAGCAGTGTGCAAATTATCCAATTGCGTATTCCCAATTATCGACCAGAAGTTGCCATTCCCAACCTTTCTTTCAAAGGCAAAGAGGTGTAAATTGCTTGCATTACGTTTCAAATGGCAACACGTGCCTGAAAGCAATCCGCGCCTTACACAATTGAAGAAATATACCTACAATAGGAATTCTCGATTCAAGGCTAGAGACCATTTCCATTGAACTTTGTTTTGAGTTATCGCTCTTTCTTTGTATTTATTTCCATTTTGGGTATTTGAAGTGTATAAATGAAAAAGGCAGGCTATAACGTCCAAGGATCAATTTTTTCGTGCCGGCTTCATCTCTTTCTTACAAAAGCGCGGTAAATTATTGAATATCGTGGATTATGTTTCTATTTTTGGCGTAGTATGTCTTACATAAATAATTATAAAATGACTCTAATTTATAGGAAAGACATAATAAAATACTGATTCATATAGAGGATAATTACGTAAATCAAAGTTTCCCGTTCAAAGAAGTAATGTATCGTGAGCAACCTGTCTGATGCTGGGTCGAGGGCCCAGGGGTAATGTAGGCCTGTTGATGATGTGCCTGAAAACGGGAACATCCGTCAATTGCTAAAGGACAACAGCGTAAGTATATCGTGTGCCTCCAAGTTCAAGCAATAAATTAATAAGCCAATGCAGCTTTTTGTAAGCAAATATTACGAATCGCATTCCGCACGCTTCTCTCTTAATTTCCCGTGCACACGCACACTCTCCCTGTCCATGGTCCAAAACAGGCATTGGCATGGCCCATACGTCCGCCACGTCTTACGTGATGGTGCGCAGTTATTTAAAATAATATTTCCGTATCCGGCAAATAATACGAGACGCGTGTTGCTTGCTACAGCCCCGGTACTGGTGCACAGTCTATCTCGGATGGCCCTTCATCCATTTTCCATTTTATATTTATCGCTATTGGAAGGGCAAGATTTTTAAATTATTTAAAAGCTTCTCCACCCTTTTTGACCCTTCTTGTAATATAACAGCTTCCCCAACAATACTAATAATTGGAAGTATTAGTTTGCGTTAATTGTAATTGCTAGTAAAAGATTAATTGTTACCTGCCCGGAGTGGATGGTGATCTGGCTTTTAGGTTTAAACCATCGCGAAAAAGTTAACAATGGCCCGAAGATCGAAAATTGGGGCACTATTAGGTACATTCCGAGCCTTCACAAAAGTCATTGACAGTCAAAGGCCATTGTTCGCAACATTATCTCCATCGTTTTTCCATTTTGGTTTGGGCTTATATGTTTGGAACAATGTCGGCACTTTTACATTGGCTATTCGCCTATTCCATTGTGCCATCTCCATTATATTCTGCCTATAGCCATCCGCATCCCCCGTTGATATTGTTTTTCTTTTTTTTATTCATTTTCCCAAATAGATAAGCATTCCACGCGTGAGAGAGGCATCGGGATCGGATCAGCGGTCGCCTGAATGGTGTTCTTAGCCGCACACACCCCGCCTTTTCACAACTACTTACCTATGTATGTGTGTGTGTGTACATATCTACATGCATTTCCACTTCTATTCAAGCGCAAATCCACGGACAATGCATTTTATTTAATTGTTTGGTTCAAGGGTAGGCTCAGCTCAGCGCACCCCTAAGTAGGGTTGACTGTCAAAACGTCTGGGTAGAGAGGGGCAGGGTCCGGGGACAGAGACTGATGCCGAAGCTGACGCTCTGGATGAGGACTCACTGGGACTCGATTTATTCGTGTGTTTTTAGTGTAACAATTTTGACCTCTTTTGTTTGTTACAAAACCGTGTCAGCATCGGCATCGGCATCAACTGCGGTTTTTTGGTCTCTGTCCCGAAGTCTGCGTTTTGTTTTCCCTTTGTTATCTAAGCTAAATTACTCCCTCGTCCTACGTATTCAACGCTCCCTCCATCTTTATCTTCATCTACGCCAGCGAGTTCGACTCTGAGGGAAGCATCAATAACAGTTCGGGATCAGCAGAGGAATCACAATCGGTGTCTGAGGCTGCAAATGTTGCGCATATTCGCATTATTAACTTGTCCTTCGCTTTGTTTTTAGTTCCTCTACTTTGGCGGGGAACACGAGTAGCCGAAACACTCGCCTGTATTCGGAGTCTGGTGTTGATTCGATGACAAGGCTAATCAATTGGCCAGCCTCCTAGGACACACCCATATTCCTGCCCTCATTCCAAACTCACGTTTGTATGTATACACTCTAATGTGTGTGTGTGTAGACGCAGAGAGACAAAGGTCGCGTGTATTTACCCAGGAACACAATTTTTGTTTAGGTCTAGATTTAGTGTCTTTGGACATGTGTAGTTGTATTGTATTCCTATTCAACTGGCTGGTTCCCAACTATTACCATTTTTGTGTTTCTTTTTTAGATTTCAGACCTGGAATGATGGTACGTGCGCAAAAAATAATATGGTACAAAATAAATTAACGTTTCTCACACATTCCAGAAAAAATCTGATTCGTCACCTCCGCAAGTCTCCATGAAATTTTTGGCAAACGCAAAAGGAATTACAAAAAGTCGATTCGGGAATGCCGCTTTGAAGAACCCATATCCACACACAGCTCTGAATGATGTAAACTCTAGATGCCGGCAGTGGGAGTGGGGAGGCTGAATTGGTGGGTGGTTGCCTGACTGGTTTTTTGTTTGGGTGGTTGGACTGACTGTGCGGGGACGAGCACCGAGACCAGGTCCATTGGTGCGTATGACTTCAAAAAATCCCAAAAACGTGTCAGGCAGCATGCTGAAATTGACGTTCCGTTGGGGTTGAGTTGGGGGTTGGTTCTTGGTGTTGGCGGGTGCAGTTATGGCACAATTTTGAGCATTCCTTTTATTCAGATTGTGTGCGATTGACGGCTCAATTCCGAGTGCTCACTTAGAATAATCGATGCAATGACGATCTGGTGGATCGCAACAGAACGCTGATAGACGGCGCCCAAAGAGAGTGAGCGTTAGGAATGTGATTTTGACACAACCACTACTAGTAAGTAAGAGGATAGAGCCCTGAGTTTTACTCAGTATGCACTTAATAATGTACGTATATATATATATGTAAATATACATACCTACATACATATGTATGTACATATATAGGAGTGCATATGTATATTTATTTAGAAGCTCTTTGTTGATTATACTTAGTTGTTCGTCCTCGACTCCGACCCCTTCTTTCGGTCCCCTATTTACGACCCAGCCCAGGCTCCTCCCACCACCCCACATTTTCGGTTTCTCGGTTGCTTTCCTGGTTCGTGGTCTTCAACAAAGCAAAATGTTGTAATGGCTGCATGATACTGAATGAGAATGGGCTGAAAAATATATGTATGTCGTGTATGTGCATATATGTATGTATGTATATAATCGTCCGACCGCACATACATGCGTATGTATGTACGTTGTTGGCAGATGTAGACACATGTATGCAAACAAAGGGCAAACAAAAACAAAACGCATGTATGTAGACATTACATACTCAATTTACATACATACATACGTACATACATACATATGTACATACTTACACTCACGCAAGTATTTACGCAGCCGTTGGTTCGGTTTTCGGTATGAAAATGGAAATGGTTCATCTACACAAACATACAAATACATATATGTACATACATATGTAGTTTTATTTGCAAACGTTATTATCATCGTGAATTCATAAAGTTAAAGTTCCAGTGATTATAAATGCCTAGGACTGTCACAGGGAACTCCTTAGCTTCCCCTCTCACTAATACATAGAGCAATTGATGATTCTGCGTCGTTGTATTACACAAGCGCCGTGCTCGTCAGACTCGTACGTGCATCCCCCATTCACTGCAATCCTATTGGTCGAACGCTATAACTGCAGCCATCCCGCCTCCGCACATATAGAACGCCATTGAAAACCCTTGGGAGCGAAAGAGACGGATTGAGGAGCTCGCTCAAAATGGCCGGCGCGTTGACGACTTTGCTGTTGCCGTTGCTGTTCCTGCTGCCAGTGTTTTTTCGCATGAGAGCTCATTATCGTTTCGCTTGGCTAAGTGCGCGCTGCTACCACCGCTCGGTCACCGTCAACGACTGAAACCAGTTAGTCGTGCAACATTTTGTCCCAGAACGAGCTAAGGCTGACGCCGGCGTCGCCTCCGCCACGCCACCGCTACCGCTACCGCCGCGAGTTTTGAGATCGCCTCAAAAGCAAAACTTTCAAAACTATCAATCTATAGTGCCAAAGAAGGATACAAGTTCACAGTCCGTGGCGTCGCCGCCGGTTCGCTGGCGGACCTGCACAGCACCTGCAGCACCTACGGCTGATCGATTGGAACGGAATCGTTAACGACATCGCGATCCAAAGGGACCAAATTTAAATGTGCGATTCGCGCGAGAGAACGAGCAAAATCCAAACGTCAACGAACTGGTCACAAGTACAAAGAAAGCCCGCCGAAATACAAACCAAAACCGCAACCGAAAGTGGAATCGAAATCAAGAATTATATAGACAAACGCATATATACATAAATATATATATACATATATATATAATATATAAGAGTTAAATAAGTGGAGAAGTGACACAAGTACAAAAATCAACAACAACGAAATGATATACCATTCTCTGGCGCTTTAACAGTTCCAGTGACAGGACCTCGCCCTAGCAGCGGCAGTGATACCCATACCTAATAATATAGGGTTGAGAACCCAAAGCATACATCGGTAACGATCCTCCGACGCAACAATTAAAAAATTGAACGCCAACCGTTAAATAACTCGAAGACATCAAAATGATGCTAACCACAGAACACATAATGCATGGCCATCCCCACTCATCGGGAATGGGCCAGAGCGCGCTTTTCGGTTGCTCCACAGCTGGTCATAGCGGTATTAATCAGCTGGGCGGAGTGTATGTGAATGGACGACCACTGCCGGATTCCACACGGCAGAAGATCGTCGAATTAGCGCACTCGGGTGCTCGGCCTTGTGATATATCCCGTATACTTCAAGTTTCCAATGGTTGCGTTAGCAAAATTTTGGGCAGGTAAGGAACTTCAGGACCTCTAAGCACTTGCAAACCGTGGTAAACCGCAACTTAATTGAAAACCATCTGAAGAATAAAAATACATCCTTGCTGTTCTTAGTCGAAAAATCTTGTAGGCACATATGTCCACAAGGGTATTGTTGGTCGACAGGTGTCGACAGGTATCTAATATGATATTCGCGTTTATCAATTTAAAGTAGCTTTTAATCTATTCGTTATGAAGCAGGGCTCACCAAAGTTGACATCCGCGGACCGATGTTGGATGAATCAGTCAACTATAAACAACTTTAAAAAAACCAGAAGGCCGGGGTTAACTTCGACCGCGTCAAAGTTCGTATACCCTTGCAACTTTTTTGGTAACCCTTTCCTTACCTATACCCATCAAAGGAAAAAACGTTTTATCTAAAAAGGCTAATGTTTGCGAAAGAACGGCCCACAATCTTCGGAAATAACAAAGATATTGATCAAAGTCACTGTTTTCCAGATATATTAATGTTAAATTTGAAAGCAATCGCATCAAAAGTAACGAAGTTATGGGAGCTATATGATATAGTCCACCGATCTTGATCAAATTTGGCGCAGTGGTTTATAGGTGTAATATTGGTATACCCTTGCAGAAAGGGTATATTAATTTTGGTCAGAAGTGTGCAACGCATAGAAGGAAGCATCTCCGACCATATAAAGTATATATATTCTTGATCAGCATGAGGCGAGTTCAAATAGCCCTGTCCGTCTGTCCGTCCGTCTGGATCGACGCGAACTCCTCCTAGACCGTTAGAGCTACAGAGCTGATGCATGTAGCCTTGTATATACTGCACAGTTTGTATATCTCGGATTCAGCCGGATCGGACCCTTATATCTTATTGCTCCCATACAAACGGCAAAGTCACGAACAGTGATTTTTCTCAATAACTTCGTTATTTTTTGAGCTATTGAAATTTAATATTGGTCAGTCTATTACACCTATAAATGGCTATGCCAAATTTGATCAAGATCGGGTGACTATATCATATAGTTCCCATAGGACCAATCGGTGGAAAACAGTGACTTCGTTATTTCCTATCCTAAGATTGCGGGCCGTTCTTACGCAGACATTAGACTTTTTACATATAACGTTTTTACACTTTGATGGCTATAGGCAAGGAAAGAGTTACCAAAAAAGTTGCAAGGGTATACGAACTTTGACGCGGTCGAAGTTAACCCCCGCCAGGCCCGGACTGGCCCACCGGGCAACCGGGCAAATGCCCCCCAAGCTACGGGGCCCCTTTTGATGAAATTGTATGTAGTAGAGCAGCAGTTTTTAGTCACTAGGGCCCTTTGTACGAAGTTCCCAGTAAGAATTATTTTTGTACCATAATAAATCGATGGGCGCTGGGGCCCCTGTCGTTCACAGGCTCTGTAAGACTGGAAAAGACAGGGGCTCTTAAAACGATTAAAGTATAGAAAAATTTCATTTTTTAAACGTAATAAACGGATGGACGATGGGGCCCATGGAATTCAGAAGCCCTGTAAGCTACTGACGTTGTTTTCAAAATTCAGACGTTGTTTTCAAAATTTTAACCAGGGCCCAGAACACAAAGTTCATAGTAAAAAATTTTCTGTTCGTATATAGAATAAACAAAAGGCCTGAGCCCTAGACGTTTAGGGGCCTCTTCAATTTCCCATTATTGTATACTTTTTCCATAATTAAATGTTTTCACATTTTTATATCCTTGCAGAGGTTTGTAACGCACAGAAGGAGACGTTTCCGACCCCATAAAGTACATATATTCTTAATCAGCATGAGAAGCTGAATCGATATAGGCATGTCCGTCTGTCCGTCCGTCCGTCAAATTTGGCACACTTAAATTTAATGCTAATACCCAGGACTAAAAATAGCCTAGTTATGCATTTAAACGTTTTTCCATAAGGCCGGAGTTGGCCGTTTGATGGTGGGGCCGCTAGGGTGCTCGAATGCTTGAGTGAGCGAGATACTAAAATAAGCTTGTAATAAAAAGCATGTCAAAATGCATTTGTTTAATAAATTTAAAATATTTGCTTTACTGGTGTATGGTATACCTAAGTCGTCTGTTTCTTGCTTATAAATTTCTTTTGACACTTTCTTGTACGCAAGTAGCTTGCGAAAGATCATTTTCCAAGTTAAAATATGTCAAAAATAGACGCAAACCATTTAGAAACTTTCTTGCTTATGGCAGTTCAAGAAAAAAAACTTGAATCAAATTGAAAATGAACGAACTCTTAACGCCTTATCCTTACAGAGCAATTTACTTCAAAAACTTTTGACTGTTTGATGATTTAAAATCTAGTAAAATTACGCCTTACGTAGAAGTGCACTTTTGAAAAAAGATAGGCAAATAAAATTGTTTGTTTGTTTGTAAGAAGTCGTTTTTGTTTTATTCACATAAACGATCATACTTGATGTAAAACCTAAAAATGTGTACCTTTCATTTTCCTCGACATAATTTAACAAGCATATAGTATAGGGGGCCCTTCAACTTGAATGCCCGGTGGGCCCTTAGGGTCCCAGTCCGGGCCTGACCCCGGCTCTCTGTTTTTTTTTTACAAAATTTACAATAACGAACAAATACAAAAATATACATATGTATATTATAAATAATTTTCGAAAATTAGGAAAATATCCATTTGGGTCCAAGATTGACAATAAAAATGTTTAAGTCTGTTACATCGTTCCTTAGAACAGCGTATATAATGATTAAGTGATAAATGTGTGAGACTTTTATAACCTTTGGGACTTTCCACATTTCATCAGTATCAACGATATCCAAAAATTAAATTCTCACGAATTGGTTAATTTGTGATTTAGATATACTTAATATTTTATTCTCATTATCTTCGAAGCCGTAGTTTCTCTATGTGTGTGGGAAACTATTAACCAGCTTCATTCAAAGGCAAATTATTAATTACATACCTACAACTCATAAGTTAGATAAAGTTTTATTCTCCAAAGTTCATATGTCCGTATAGTGCAACCCATGTATATCAACACGGCTTCTCGTGTACTCGGAAACGTCTCCTTCTTTGCGTTACAAACGTCGGACTATAACACCACAAAAAAGTTCTTTATAGCAGATAATTTCGATATGTACAACGATTTAAGAAGCAGTTTTAAACGTGTTTTATCATTAAACCATTCTGCTTTAAAATACTGTAGCTAAAATGTATCCTGTGATCTTGCAATTCCCGATTATAGGAACAATTTGGCAAAGTTGCCGACATAAGTAAATAACGCATTTTTCTAGTAGCTACAGATTGTATTAGAGTTATCTTCAAGTTGTAATTACTGCAGACCTTTAATATAAACAAAATATCAAAGAAGCTAACTTTAGCAATGCCGAAGTTTTTATACCCTTGCAGTCCTTGGCAATAAAATTTTGACATTTTGAAATTTCTTTTCCTGCAACTCAATTCATCAACACACAAACAAAAAATTTAAATTATTTCTCTTTTTAATACAATTTTCTCTTCTTCTTTCATCATTCCCTAAGCAAAGCACGGCACGCATACACATACAGTTCATGTAGCGTTGCGTCTGTGTGTGTCTGCACGTGCTCTGTTGATTTGATGATGACATAGTAGGCAGCAGGCAGATTTGAGCCGATTTATATTGACTGTAACTTGTGTTTTATTTATCCGATCAGATCAAAAATACTATCATATTGGTAAATTTCATGGGGATACTCAAATTTTTGCAAAAATTTTTGTTCTAGAGCTATATGATATAGTAGTCCGATCCTGACAATTTTCATACTTTATCCGCTAACTAAAGTAAGCGGACTAAAAGTAACTCAAATATCAAATTTCATTCCGATAGCTCTTAAGATGCCAGCGTGAAGTTGATTTGCACAGACGGACGGGCGGACAGACGGACATGGCTATATCGACTCAGCTTCTCATGCTGATCAAGAATATATATACTTTATGGGGTCGGAAACGTCGCCTTCTGTGCGTTACAAACATCTGACCAATTTCATAATACCCTCTTCAAGGGTATAAAAACCAGAGGGCCGGGGCTAACTTCGACCGCGTCAAAGTTTGTATACCCTTGGAAGTTTTTTATTACTCTTTGCCTAGCTAAAGCGAAAAAAAGTGATCGGATCCGGCTGAATCCGAGATATACAAACTGGTCTAGGAGGAGTTTGCGTTGATCCTATTTACTTTATATGATCGGAGATGCTTCATTCTATGCGTTGCACACTTTTGACCAAAATTAATATAACCTTTTTGCAATATACCCTAAAATGTATATTCTAGATCCGCATCAACAGACGAGTCGATCTATCTGTCTGTCCGTCCGTATAATATTATGTTAGATCTCGGAGGCTGTAAAAGCTAGATACACTAAATCTGGTATGTAAACTAGTGTAGTATGTACAGTAATCAAGTTTTTTGTTGTACAAAAAACATTTTCTCCCCCGTATTTAAAATATCGCAATCAAACTTGGCATTGAAAGTTATTCCCTTGGTGGGTCACAAGAGACGAGTTGACTGTGACGGCGTACAAAATTTAAGCCACATTTATTTGGACTTATAAGTTTAAAACTGTTCTTTTCACTTAGTGTAATGGAACAGTACAGTAATGGCGAAGTTATAGTTATCCCATTTTTATCAAATTTGACAGAATTTTAGATAAACACGTAAGAAGCACGAAGCACATTTTTTTGACCAAAAGAATTTCTTGTCCTATCGTTTGAATGTAGACAACATCTTTGGCACCAGTTCAACTCTTACAAGACGTTTAAAAATTAATTTTCCATTTACTCATATAGGACAAAATAGGTGACTTTAAGTAAAAAAGAATACGTCATTATATTTTTAGGTAACTCACTTGGGAGATCCTCGATCTTTGTTAAAATTGGTACAATTGTTAATAGAAATGTAAAACTGACAAAAATTAAGTAAGTAAGTCGGTATACCGAAGTCGGCGAGACGATTTTTTTGGTTTTCAAAAAAATGAGTTTTTCTTAATTTTCGGGGGCAGTCTCCGAGATTTAGGTGTTCCATCGAACAGACGGTCGCACGGACTCGGCTGTTGATCAAAAATATATATACTTCATGGGGTCGGAAATGGTACATTTTGGCTACTTTAATATGCCATTTCACCCTATGGTTGCATGATATAAAATTTATATCGTTTGGAAAGTTACAAAGTTATTGACAAACGTCATTGTTATTTACCGATCATTTTAATGGGAGATATATAATATATCAGTATACCCTATATATAAGGGTATAAAAATAACTACTGGACATTTTTAATCAATTTTTGAAACATAATGCATCGATATCTTGTAAAAAGTACAATTACACAGGACGATAAAACTCAGACCCAGAGGACCTTAGTACATTTTTACACAGATATAAAATATAGATTATTTTTTCAGTCGTTACCAATTTTGAAGTTAGAATCTTGTTCTCTTTGACCCTTTCAGGCTACGAGCCTTCCATTATTATTCTCTTATTCTTCAAAATGTTACAGACAATACTAGCCATAATTAAATTAATTCGTGAATAATTTTTCTTTATGAAATTTCCTTTCTTTTCAAGAAAAAAGCAAATTTTTTTCGAAGGAGCTACATATCATCTTGCAATAATATCAATTTCATCCATTTTTATGTGTATAACGAAGACGAAGTCGACACTTATGGATCATAATTTATTACGTATAACTATTACTTTCTATTTGGTGATGAGGTTTGTCCACTCAAACTAGTCTTTTTTTAAAGGATCCTTATGCAACGCCCAAATTTAATGAAGTAAGTAAGTCGTCTCGCCGACTTAGGTATACCATACACCAGCAAAACAAATATTTCAAATTTGTAATAACAAATGCATTTGCCTATTTAAAAAAAATTCTGTTCACATGCTTATTACAAGCATATCTTAGTATCTCACTCACTCATGCATATGAGCACCCTAGCGCCACCACCCGCCAACGGCCAACTCCGGCCTTATGCAAAAACGTTTATATGCATAACTTGGCTATTTTTAATCCGATTTTGATCAAATTTGGTATTTTGCTGGGTATTAGTATCAAATACAAGTGTACCTAAGGGGCGTGGCAAAATCTTTATACATACAAAATGTGCGTATTTACTAAATATACATACCAAATACGGTGTCTCTAGCTGCAATAGTTTTTGAGATAAACGTTTTTTTGGAATTGCGGGGGCGGAAAGGGGCGTGGCAAAAATTTCAAATAAACTTGATCATTCTACATACTACATGAGCCTACATACCAAATTTGGTGGCTCTAGCTTTTATAGTCTCCGAGATCTAGGTGTTCATACGGACAGACGGACGGACGTACAGACGGACATATATACTTTATGGGATCGGCAAAGCTTCCTTCTGCCTGTTATATACATTTTGGCGTCTTTAATATTCCATTTCACCTATGGGTGTATGGTATAAAAAGTGATACGCAAAAAATATAATTAACACGGTTGGAAGCCAGTGCATTATAAACTCGAACAAAATAATGTAATTTCAAATTGTGTTTTTGAAAGGCAATTATGTCAGCCCTTCAGGCACCTAAACTTGGATTATCGTTGCTGGAGATACTAAATCAATCCATGCTTAAATTATAAGTTTTATTTTATTTGTAGGTTGAGATGCATAGTGCAATATGGAGATTTTGTCGCAGGAAATTTTCCGACCTTATACACAGCCGAGTCCGTTCGTATCAACATCTAGATCTCAAAATCTATAAGAGCTAGACTCGTTTGTAGTCAAGTTTATTTTAAAGTTTAACAACATTTTAAAAAATAATTATTTTCTAAAAAAACAAGGGTATAAATAAAATTAAAAACCAGAAGGCCGGGGCTAACTTCGACCGCGTCAAAGTTTGTATACCCTTGCAAGTTTTTTAGTAACTCTTTTATCTAAACTAACTGTTTTATCTAAAAAGGGTAATGTTTGCGAAAGAACGGCCTTCAATCTTAGCATAGGATATAACGAACTTTCTGATGAAAGTCACTGTTTTCCACCGATCGTTCCTATGGGAGCTATATGATATAGTTACCCGATCTTTACCAAATTCGGCACAGTCATTAACAGATTTATTTAACTGTCAAATGTTTAATTTGAAAGCAAACGCATTAAAAGTAACGAAGTTATTGACAAAAGTCACTGTTTTCGACGGATTGTTCCTATGGGAGGTATATTATATAGTCACCCGATCTTGACCAAATTTGGCACAGTCGTTTATAGTTACAATAAACTTACTTATATTAAATTTCACGACAATAGCTTAAAAAGTAACGAAGTTATTGAGAAAAATCACTGTTCGTGACTTTGACGTTTGTATGGGAGCTATATGATATAGTCACCCGATCTTGACCAAATTTGGCACAGTCGTTTATAGTTACAATAAACTTACTTATATTACATTTCACGACAATAGCTTAAAAAGTAACGAAGTTATTGAGAAAAGTCACTGTTCGTGACTTTGACGTTTGTATGGGAGCTATATGATATAGTGGTCCGATCCGGCTGAATCTGAGATATACAAACCCTGCAGTATATACAAGCCTACATGCAAAATTTCAGCTCTGTAGCTCTAACGGTCTAGGAGGAGTTCGCATCGATCCAGACGGACGGACGGACGGACGGACGGACGGACGGACGGACGGACGGACGGACGGACGGACGGACGGACGGACGGACGGACGGACGGACATGGTTATTTGAACTCGTCTCGTCGTGCTGATCAAGAATATATATACTTTATATGGTCGGAGATGTTTCGTTCTATGCGTTGCACACTTCTGACCAAAATTAATATACCCTTTTTGCAAGGGTATAATAAAAATGAATGACTATGTCCAATTTTATCAAGATCAAATGACTATATCATATAGCTTTTATATACATATTTCCATATAATACATGTCGTTCTTCGAAAATTAGACGTGTTTTCAATTTGATGCCTGTGGGTAAGGGAAGAGTAACAAAAAAAGTTTCAAGGGTATAGGTATACAAACTTCGGAGCGCTCGAAGTTACCCCCGGCCCTTTGCTTTGGTTTAAGTTCCGTAGTTCGAATTCCCCTTTTGCCTTCCACAATTTTTAACTATAATACAAATTTAACACACTGTTATTAATACCTATCGACTCACCAATTTTTATTTAAATCGAACTCGAAATAAGCAAATTATATTTATAAACGTTTTTCACTAAATGTGTCATAAGGGCGGAGTTGGCCGATGGCCAAGTAAAATAGTTGTTTCACTAGATACATGGTATATCGATGTCGGCACATTACCTAATTAATAGCTGCTGTCAAAATGAATGAGTTTTTTCAAATTGCGGGGGCTGAAAAATTACATATACAGAATGTGCGCATTTACTAAACAAATATACATACCAAATATGGTGTCTTTAGTTAGAATAGTTTTTGAGATAAACGCTTTTTCTAAATTTTTTTACTACAAGATCCTACATCTCCGAGATCTAGGCGTTCATACGGACGGACGGACGGAATGGCACAGGGACCTAGCTAGATCGACTCGGCTGTTGATGCTGAGATCAAGAATATATATACTTTATGGGGTCTGCCTGTTACATACATTTGGGCGACTTTAATGTACCATTTCACCCTAAGGGTGAAGATAGTTGAGACTAGGAAAAGAAATTCAGTCCGACGTGAGGTTACTGATAGTGTTGAACTCAGAATTATGTATCAAATACTTTTGTCGATCCTAGGGTTTTCGGTGGAAAATTGCATCAGTTATAAAACTGGTTTCAAATTAAATTAGAATCACCAGTAACACGAAATGTAACTTAACTATGTATGTACAGCGTATACATATTGTGGGATTACAAACTCTTAATTTTACCATTTGAAGTCAATTTAATGTTATCAAACTGAGAGCCTGAAAAATAATTAGGAATGGATTGAGGGAATATTTAAAAACTTTGGGTGATGCAGTGTGAAAAAATAGGCACTTCTTTGATCAACACGATTCTGAAAAACAACATTTTAATGTTAAATATATTGGTGTATATATTTCAATTATAGTCAAACCTTGCATTTAGTCCGGCTCGAGGTCAATCTTCAAGAAGATTAGATTAGTTTCGAAGGCAACACAAATAGGTAAACAGGTTGTCTGTATAGGTATTTCAAGAACCACTCAGTTTTATCATCAGCAGACTTTGATAAAGATCTCCAGAATCGCAATAGCCACATCATGTCTTCTACGCTAAAACTAGTTAAGAATTGCAAAAAAAAAAAAAGATTGGTGAAGCCCACAATACCAAAGTCCAAGGTTTAACTTAAATTTCAAGCAGGTCATAATCTAACCAGATACTTTAAATATAACTAAGAGCTAAAAAAATTAAGCAAAATTTGCAAATATAACTTCGATGGCAGACAAGTAGGTTATAGATCCAATTTTTAAAAATAAAATCGATTGTTTATATTTTTCACATGGATAAGTTAATACCCTTAAAGAACATTTTCCTTTAAATTACTAAAATTATATTTGCCGTGTAAACATACATTTTTATAAGATTTATAAGTTTCAATTACTTTTTATATTTATTATTATTTTCCAATCCGATCAGATCTGACCGAGTTTCTTGTTTTTTTCAGGTACTACGAAACAGGATCAATTAAGCCCCGAGCGATAGGAGGTTCAAAACCGCGCGTAGCCACAACGCCCGTGGTGCAAAAAATCGCAGATTACAAACGCGAATGTCCCAGCATATTTGCATGGGAAATTCGCGATAGACTTTTGTCGGAGCAAGTTTGTAATAGTGATAATATTCCAAGTGTAAGTTTTATAGTTTATTCACACACATGTACGTAATTATCTCTATTTAGTTGGTATAATCATATCAAACGTATCCCGAAAGCTGATCGCTTGGTCATAAATATTTATGACCTTTTTTTGTTACTATGTTGCTATGTACATATATCTACATACAGTGGCAGCCACGAATTTATGACTTTTTTTGATTGACTTTATGTCTGATTTTCTCTGATTTTATTTCCTATGCTAAGATTGTAGGCTGGTTCCTTCGCAAACATTAGCTTTTTTAGATTAAACGTTTTGTTACTTTGATGGCTATAGGTAAGGAAAGAGTTACCAAAAAAGTTGCAAGGGTATACAAAGTGTGACGCGGTCGAAGTTAGCCACGGCCCTCTGGTTTTCGTTAAAATAGTTCTAATTTTCTAGGATTCCAAGTAACTCAATGTTGTAATTTATTGGTTATTGTATTCAGATCGTGATACGTAAAAATAAAGTTTTTTATTTTTTAAATTACGAGCATAATCTGAATTTAAAAAGAACATGTCTATTGTTGGTAAAATGTTAGATTAAGTTTGGGCGGATAATTAATATTCGTCTATCCGCAAGATTTTTCCTGTCTGTGAACAACAGTCAACTTTGATGGCGGCAGACCATAGAACACATTTGCCACTTATATTAATAGGTTTCAACTTAAGTTCAATACGTTTTTTAAGCACACTAAAATAATCAAGTCAATATACCATACTCAAAGTGAAATAATTGTATAGGTACTATTTGTTTTTACACGCAGCAAGCATATGTAGTTTATCTCGATCGACCTTCAACTGTACAAACACTTTATCGCCGCCATGAAACATTTTAAACATATGGAATCTGCGCTCAAACTATAAAAATTTAGTAGATCAGTTTTATTTAAAATGCAGAAAAATGCAGACAAGAGCGTTTTCATGGGTTAGATGTAGAAAAAAGGAAAATAGCCTTAACCTTAAATGAGTTATTAATCAATAAAATCATTCCATGTACTTTAAAATCTTCTTGATATATCTGTCCAAATCAAGAAATCTTACTTCTTAGAGACTTAAATACAGTCCAATACAATCTTTAATGGAAAGAATACCTTTTATAAAAAACAGGTTAGCTTATACTTTTTTTTCATATTTTAATAAGCAAAAGACCAATTCGAAGAACAATTTGTAGCTCCTAACGCTATTCATAGGGATTTCTCTTAGTGAGTCTAAGGATGTATATGTACGTTTGTACGTCCGAACATCGCAAATGTTTTGCAAGGACTTAAAGCCGCTTTTAATGTGGTTCCATATCGTTACAGAATTATAAGAAGGGGAAGAGGCTGATACATTGCTGAGCCATAGGCTCGATCTAGATTGCAGATCCGCACTCTGCTGCAGGATCCGCACTGAAAGGCGGCACACGGTAAGCCAGCCCGCACAATGGATTAAATAATTTCATAACAATACCTCCGTATTGCTTTTAAAATGGATTAGAGTTCTTGTGTGTTTTTTCCATTATATTCTCTTGTTTTTGTCCGCAGAAGATACTTTCATTATTCGATCAGGTAAACAAATAGATGGTATCTAGTTCACCTAATCTCGCCTTGAGCTCTAATTGTGTATGTACTCAGATTAGTCGGTCGGCGGTCGTTGAATAGATACAGCCGTGTCGGAGTAAGGTCAAAGCGAGCAGTAGTATTTTGTCTATTTCAAAGTAGAACATTATACCTATGGTAAAAATTACAGCTTTGCACACTTTTCCAATCAGTAAACCTATCCGCAATTTAAATACGGATAATTGCAGAAAAAAATTTTTGTTCCCTAAATCTTTACAAACTCTATTTAATTAACAAAATAGCATTCTTTTTTGTTCAATCATAAATTGTAATGTTTTTAAACATCTGACATATTTACACGTACATATTAATAATCAAGTCTTTCATTAACTAAAAGAAACTTTCGTATACGCCAAATACATTTCTTAATTGTTTAGGATTTAAATAGCAATTTTCACTTAGAATCAAAGTACTGAAATAATAATTTAGTATTAAAGTAGCGCAAAAATTGTGGGCCACAGACATACCACCATCTCTCCCACACACTTGAAGATATATCCCGCTTATGGAAATCCTTTTCACCGAACAGATTATCCTTTGAAGTCTTTTGATGTCTTTATGTACATATAAGAATGGCCAGTAATTCATTATGCGCCCGTTACAGCGTAACGTCATCTCAATTGTACCTAAATGAGGTGCACAAAACTGCCTCCGCATCCAAAGAAATGTCAAACCCGCGTCCGAAATCGACACGTGGCAACACTTAAACTCCAAAGTGGCATTTTCCATGTTCATGGTAATGACATTGTATGTAATTCACCCAAACCGAACCAGAAGCAACCCCACTTCTCCACCTACAATCTTGTCTCAACTTCAATATTAACCACACAGTTTAATAGAATGGGAAAACCTCCTGCCATTTATTTAAGTCCAGAAATGCCTTCGGAAACGGAATTATGTAATGTAACATATGGTAGTAGAGCTGCATTTTCCCCAATTTTATTGATCACCAACTTTATTTCCAAAGCTATTTCGCTTTGCTTAGAACACTCGCTCATCATTCTTATATTCAGACCGGAGCAAGAAGGGGTGGCCTTTGCCCACATTGTTACGACTTATGTATCTATCCATCTCACTTTTTCAGCCAACCGGCCATTGTGTCATAGTGGTGGCCTTTTCGGGCATGCACACTGCAAATAGTTCAGTTAGCGATACCCTGTACTAATTTTGTAACTTAACAATTGACCCTCTTTCATTTTTAAATGTCCCTGTTTTCCTGAATTCGACAAAAGTTTCTCTGGTGGATTTGGAGTGGGCGGATTGTCCGTTGAGCAGAGAAAAGACAAGACCATAACTATCGATTGTTTTACTGCATGGGATACAGGGTACCAAAATGGTAGGATAATAAATATAGAAGAGTAAAGACTATATTTATAAGTTCCAATTTTGTGTCACTGAAAATCATTGCAATGGTTATTTTTAAAAATAATATCAATAATATATACATACATAGTGTAGACAATTTCTAACCATTTTCGACCATGTGTATTAGCCAAAGTAGGCTAATATTTTTTTAACTTCGATTTACTTTCGAAGACATGGCTTCCACATAAACTGTTCGATTCAAAACAAGACCCATTATACAGTATAATTTCATCATTATCATAGTCAAATAAAAACAGGTACACAAATTTATGTTTCTTTAAGAACTAATATGGTAAATTTTAGCTCCGAACTTTTCAAGTGAGTACTGGGAGCAGATAGAGTTAATTGCCATTCTAGTTTTCTTGAATTTTTCGGGACGCTTAGAGCAGGATTTGAATTTAATGCTTGGTGCAGGGTAAGGCCGTCACCATACCCATGGGCGAAAGTCTGCTATGTCATATCGCGAGATTAAAGTGAAAAATTTTACCATGGAAGAGGGTCGAGATAGAGTGAACACTGAGTCGCTATATCTCTCCTGCTCTTGAACGTGGATTGGCTGGCAACGCTTCCATTTCAGCCAATCCAATCGCGTCATTTACGCCGTTGCTGTGTTTGCAGGAGGGTAGGTAAGTTAGGCTAGGTCTAAGAAACAAACAGGGCGAGTACAGCCTACTCGCCCTCTTTTAAGCAATGCTCTAGTGTTTGTATGTTCCAGAGAAGCTAGCTGTTAAGCCCATACCTAAAACATCAAGTTATTGGACTCTGCTTTGTAATTCTGATTGCAGGTTTCATCCATAAATCGCGTCTTGCGCAATTTGGCGTCTCAAAAGGAACAACAGGCGCAGCAGCAAAACGAATCTGTCTATGAAAAGCTTCGCATGTTCAATGGACAATCCGGCGGATGGGCTTGGTACCCAAGCAATACAACGACGGCGCATTTAGCTCTGCCTCCAACGCCCACAGCGGTGCCAACACCAACGAATTTGTCAGGGCAAATTACCCGGGATGATGTTCAGAAACGTGGTAAGTCACTACACAATCCGTAAAAATCACTGTGGGCATTTCAAAAATTGTATATTGATTAAAACCCACATGTTGGAAGTGAAAGAAAAGCTATATATTTCTCCAATTTTATCAATTTTTTGGTTGCCGAAACTGGGTAAATGAAAATTGTCTCCTGACCAGAAGAGCTACATTTGGGCTTTTTTATTGTACATATGTACATATCATATGTATATGTACGTAGCTTGGTTTCATCCGAAATTTCACCTAGCTACCGCGGCTTATATATGCTTTCTTTTTTAATTACCAGTTGCCTTAATTTGATCAAAATCGGTCAAATGTATACTACAATGAAATTGCAAGCTCTCCTTACTCCGCCTTAAATTATTAGCGCGTTTGATAACAATTTGACATTATAAACAAAATGTTTTTAAGGAATAGGAAGAAAAAGGAATACAAAGTAACTCTTTTAAAATGGTTAAAGCTGTTATTTTGGTATTTTGGTTAGCCAAAAAAATCGTACATTTTAGGTGGATTTATTACCTCTTCATTAACAATATTTATTTTAAATTAAAAAAGAAAAAAAGCAAGAACAAAAAAAAAAGCGAAAATTCGTGCCACGTTAATATTGACCAAAATTAATATACCCCTTTAGCGAGAGTATAAATTTGAATAAATCTAAAATTGCTCTTGCACTGAGTAACCTACATATGTATAAATAAGCTAGTAGTCCGATCTTGATAAATTGTAACAATTCGGGTATATTCACAACTCATGCACCAAGTTCATTTATCCGATCTAGCCAAATCCAAGATACATATATGTAGATACATTGCATGTGTGCATGTAGAGTTCCACATAAACAAGTTTAGCTATGTAGCCAAGTTGTAGAAGATGATGGTTTTAATCCAGACAGACGAGCAATTCTGCGCAAACTGAACATATTCTTTTTACAAGAGTATAGATTAATATCCTGATTTTCATAAAAGAAATATTTAAATTCCTAATGAGTAACATTATAATTGGTTAAACAACTACACGTAGAAAAATGGATATTTATACAAAGAATATAGGCACGTAAAGTAGATTGGTGACTTTTGCATACCAGAGGGACCGGTTTAATTATAAGTAGATTCAACATCCGCTGAAAGTTCTTCAGTCTGTTTGTGTGCCAATTTATCACAAAAGTTAACATTAAGGGCAGATCTAAAAACCTTATTGAACTTTGTTACAATAAATCGTTAAACTAATTTTTTTTTTGTAGTTTTCATTCAATAAATGTTTGTAGTTTTCATTCAATAAATGTAAAAGTTCCGAGTTGGAAACGTTGCTTACACTTACCCACTGACCACTTGTAGCAAGTATGTTAGAGGTTGCTAAACTATACAAAAGTAGCGGAGGACGAAGGAAACTCTGCGCACTACTGGAAAACAACCCTCAGTATCAGTACAGCATCCCAAAATCCTTCGGAGTTGCAACATTGAAAGTATTTTGTCACAGATGATCAAACATTAGGACAAACAAACAGTTAATTTGTTGGTCATTTATTATTTGTCATTCAACCTAATTGAGATTGGGACTAGGCCTTGGCTTCTGTTGGCTTTGTTGCCTTTGATTGTTTTTGTTTATACGCCGATCGATTTATAGGGCTGACATATGTCCTTTACCCTCGTTCTTGTCCTTGCCCAGCCATGTGAATGCTAAATTATCGATGTTCCCGGAATGATGGGAGATAAGCAATCGGCGAAATTACTTTACAAATGCTCCATTTGTACATATGTATGTACGTAAGTATACCAGACGCACGCACTTATCTTCATTCGTTCTTCGTTTCAGCTAAGAGTTCAATTTTAATTGGCTTACTTTTGATAAAAGTGCGTTGGGCCATATGGCTATATACAATTGTACAATTGTGGGGGTACAGATAGTATTTTTACCTTCGATTTTCTATACGAAATTGTGCAAAATTGCATCTCTCAAATCTTAAATAATTATAGATCTATATCCTGGCGATGTGTCTCATCCTAATTCTCATGAAAGCACCTCCGATGGTAACTCCGACCACAATTCTTCGGGGGATGAGGACTCTCAAATGAGACTTCGGTTAAAGCGGAAACTTCAGCGAAATCGGACGTCTTTCACCAATGAACAAATTGACAGTCTAGAGAAAGGTAAGTAGAAGGAGGAATACTTGATTTACTGAAAATATGAAATCAATATTTACAATACTTATCTTTATTTTCCAGAATTTGAGCGCACCCACTATCCGGACGTTTTTGCACGGGAACGACTTGCTGAAAAAATTGGTTTGCCAGAGGCACGTATTCAGGTTTGTCTTTCAGTTTCGTTTAATTCTATTCTGTTCTATTTCCGACCTGAGTTTAATTACTTTTTAGTTTCTCTTAATTTTGTTTATTTCAAGCATTACGACAGAAAATTACGAAATGAGTTGGTATTTAAACAAACTGTTGGTCCTACATAGATTGGTCTCTAAAAGGAAATTAATGGCTTTAAAATCGATCGTTTTCTATAAAATTATGGCTTTCCCCCTTAGCACAACCTTCGTTAAATACAAATAAAAAATATCAAAGAAGCTAACTTCGGCTATCCCGAATTTTATATACCCTTGCAGTCTTTGGCAATAATATTTTTACATTTTGAAATTTCTTTCCCTGCAACTCAATTCATCAATCAGGGGCAGCAATCAGCGCTGTCTGCAGGTGTAGAGCCAATTAATATTGACTGTAACTTGTGTTCTATTTATCCGATCAAATTCATCTGAGGTTTCATATCCAATACTATCATATTAGTAAATTTCATGGAGATACTCCAATTTCAATTATGTACGTTTTCTTCTCGAACAATATGATATAGTGGTCCGATCATGATGATTTTTATACCATACACCCATAGGGTGAAATGGTATATTAAAGTCGCCAAAATGTATGTAACAGGCAGAAGGAAGCTTTTCCGACCCCATAAGGTATATATGTTGTTGATCAGAATCAACAGCCGAGTCGAGCTAGACATGTCCGTCCGTCTGTCCGTATGAACACGTAGATCTCAGAGACTATACTTTTATAGGGTCACCAAATTTGTACGTCGACTCGTGTATTACAAATTTTTGCCACGCCTCCCTCCGCCCCCGAAATATGAACAAGTTCGATTTTCTTAAAGACTAAAATAGTTAGAGAAATCAAATTTGATACGAATAATCCCTTAGTAAGTGAGCAGACATTTGTTAATAAAAAAAAGTTATGCATATAAACGTTTTTTCACAAGGCCGGGTTTGGCCGTTGGCTGGTGGGGGGCGAGAACAGAATTCTTAAAAAAACGTAAATTCATTTGTTTTTGTTATGAAAGACATGAAATCTATATCTTGTTTTAAAAGATTGCACTACTCTACTCTTTCAAATTCTATGATATGCCAAATATTTGAGAACTCTTTGAGAATATTCAAGCAACAACTTTAAAGACATGGTTACGGCCCACATCTTTTATTTTAAATAGCAAAATGCAATATTACTTTTTTGAAGATGCCAAGAAAAGAAAACATAGATCGAAGCCAAACGACACAAATTAGTAGGGTGCGCTGGAGCATTATTAAAATGGGAAACTAATTGTGTTTGAACACTCAATGAGATATGCCCAGGGCTGATGAATTTCGTAACTGAATTTTTGAATGCAATTGCTACGCCTTTTAGCCACGCGAGTCACAGCCACATTTAGAGTCAGAGTCAGTTTTAGAAATAGAGTTACAGAAGGACATAGCAACCCTCCAAGTCCATGTTTCAACCTCAATCCGCACCCCTGTGGCTGCCTTGATATTTATTATTAATGCTTTTTTATTCTCCGTCTCTGAGTCAGATGCAACATTCAACGTTCCGCTTGTGATTATTTGTATAAGTGAATAAAAACAATTTGACTGTAAAAACACTTGAAACTCCTTGTGATTTTCGCATTGATGGGGTGTAGTGTGTGTTGAAGAGTTCGGAAGGGAAGTGCCACGGGAAAGAGTGGTCGTGGCTACAATAACGCAAAATAATAAATGTCATGATGAAAATATTAGAGCCCAACAATAAGTATTGTAATCCTCATTCACCCCTTTGTCATCACGCAGGAATCGGGAATCGGTGCTCAAACCTCCCCGCTCTGCACTGTTGTGCTTTGGGACAACGACAACTTTGTAAATACTTTAAATAAAACAGCTAAAGCCGCAGTAAACGTCAACGACAGGACGACAGCAATAGCTTCATTAAGCTTCGAGTGTTTGCATCAACTCGAACCCCGTCTTGGGTCAAAATGAGAGAAGTCATCAATGTGCTCGAACGAATTGTGACAAAGTACCATATTTGTGTCAGCTGTGTTGTTATTGCTCTCGTCTGAGGGCTCGCATACTGTTCTATTAACTCCCATTTAACCCAAAAATTGTCTTATCTCATCGTAGGTTTCAATAGCCACTGATAATTTAGTATGCCCCAACTCATAATCTGTCGTTTCTGCTATCATATATTTTTTATTTCTTTTTATTTTAATAAGTTCATACCTGGTTTGTTTAGCACGGAATTTGTTTGATTTTCAACCGTAGCCAGTAACATATCACCCCAATGTCCCCAAGAGCAACCGAATATACAATGTCAATCTTTGCATGCATTTAGGTGTGGTTCTCCAATCGACGTGCAAAATGGCGCCGGGAGGAAAAACTGCGTACCCAACGTCGTTCTGTCGACAATGTAGGTAGCAGCGGGCGGACCAGCACAAATAATAATCCCAATCCATCGGTCACGTCAGTATCTACCACGGCCGCAGCGACGGGCAATGGAACTCCCGGCCTTATCAGCTCGGCAGCTGTTAACGGTTCAGAGGAATCTTCGTCGGCCATTGTCGGCGGAAACAATACCTTAGCCGACTCTCCAAATGGTCCAACTGTTAGTTCTGGCAACGTGGAAAGCTTAATTGTATGTTAATTAATCTCGGCTACTTTATGTTTCAGATTTTGGGTGGCGAAGCAAACACAGCGCATGGGAACTCAGAGAGCCCGCCACTTCACGCTGTAGCTCCAAGACTACCTTTAAATACTGGATTTAACACCATGTACTCGTCTATCCCGCAACCTATCGCAACCATGGCAGAGAATTACAAGTAAGAAAATCTTCTCATATTGCAAGAAGTGATAATGATCCATTAGGAGCCTTTAGAAGTTACAGCGTCGAAATGCAACATATTTGTAATTAATTATATTTAACCTTTCGACAGCTCTATGACCTCCACCTTAGGCTCAATGACGCCCTCGTGTCTGCAACAACGTGACAGTTATCCTTACATGTTCCACGACCCGCTATCTTTGGGATCCCCATATGCAGCTCATCACCGAAACACTCCTTGCAATCCTTCAGCAGCTCACCAACAGCCCCCACAACATGGTGGTGTCTATGGGAACAGTGCGGCAATGACCTCATCGAATACAGGAACAGGTAGCAGCTGCATTTCACGTTTGGTAATCAGCCAATATTCACATCCCATTCATATTTTCAGGAGTAATATCTGCCGGCGTGTCGGTGCCAGTGCAAATATCTACCCAAAATGTATCGGACTTAGCGGGCAGTAATTACTGGCCGCGTCTTCAGTGATCGTCAATATTCAACTTGCCCACAGATCTGCTCTCAAAGGCGGCTGCTGCTGCAGCTGCTGTTGCTGCCGCCCACCACCAGGAGCAGCATCATCACAGTGCTACCAGCAAAAATGCCACAGAGCACAACGATAGCCCACCAATGATATTACCCCAAATGGCTTCATGCTCATCAATATATTTCAACATGGGCGCGTTGCCACCTGGCACCGGAGAAATAGCGACAGGAACTGCAAATCCGGACCTCACTCCTCCGATCTCTCCATCCCAGTCTGCACCCACGCCTATGTTCATGGGCGCCGGATTGAGTTGTCAGCCGGATAATGAATCACAAAAGTTTCACCAGAACTACTCACGTCCCCTATCCCTTTCCCATCATCAATAGCCATAACATTCTGAATCTTGAGCGCCCCAGGACGTCTTGATAAAGATTAAGGTTTAAGCACGCCAAGCACCGTTCTAAACGTTAAACATTCAGTTCACTCCATTAGATAAAGCGAGATGTTCGACATTTACGCACAAAACTCAAATCAAATTCTTTTGTAGCAAGTGCTTGCAATCGATGATCGAACGGGCAGTCATTTTACAAAGGGCAAGGCAGATGTGTATTAGAGACCCAGCTAGAAAAGCCAAAATAATGAACAGAAAAGTCCACCAAAAACTAAAGAATTCTCTTACCAATTTTCAAAAAACTACCTAGGAATTTCATTAACGTATGCAAATCATTGCAAAAAGGATCTTTTCATATACATATGTACTCAAACATATATTATTCCTGATGACCAAGAGGACTTAGGCATTGTCCGTGCGTCCTCAACGTCGAAATTCCGACCTTAAATCTGTTTATGTATAAATTGTATAAACATACATTAACTACGTATCGTGTCCACTACGTGGACTATGAAACAGGGGTTCTCGAACTATCACAACCGAAATGCATGTTTTGGAAGATTATGGAATTTTTATTTAGTTGGAAAACTTTAAGGACTCTATACGACTGATTGATCAAAATAGAAAATTGCAAGGGTATACATTCTTCTCCATGGTCGAAACTTGTCCGGACCTCTGGTTTTTAGCTAGTCTCGCTGATTCTCTTTCCGGCAGTAAACGTGTGTGAATGCAATTAAAATGGAAAGCTCTCCCAAATGCACGGATGCACTTAAGCTTAGGTTACTTAGGGTATTTTACAACACAGACACACATACATATGTATAATCGAAAATTGCAACGAAACTCGAAAATTCCAATAATATGTACTATTACGTCGACAGTTCATCCAAACACACCTCCTTAGAGTAAGTCTTCAGTTTTACGAATTAAATTTAAAAACGGATATTTATGTATTTATGTATGTATTTAACTTATGGTTCGAATTTATATATAGGGAAACTTAATGTAACATACCGTAATGCATATACATGCAAAAAGGTATTGTATGTATGTATGTATGTCTAATGTTCTTAACAAAGATTTAATAAAATCGTACATATTATGTACTTGTCATTCGTTCAGCATTGTTTGAAAAAATGCGACTTTTTTGGGAGTACATTATTAGAAAATGATGTAATTACTGCGTTAACCGCGACTTTATTATCCGGGATGGCAAATGAATTTTGTTTTTAATTAACGAATTCGTGGATTCCCCGTTTTGGTCAGCAGTCGATCAAAAACACGTGTATACATACAAATGTATGTAAAATAAAGATATGTTTCTTTGTTTATTAATTAATTAATTTAAGGATTTGTAGCTATAAAATGTTTAACTAAGAATTACTTTAAAATTTTTGTTCTCGATGTATCGGGATTTCCAATTTTAATCTGGTCACGAAATTATAGCTATCTTACTCACTCTTAAAAACACACGTGCATCCTAAGATCCTCTATGGAAAAACGATTATACGCATAACATGGCTATTTTCAATAAAATTTTTATAAAATCTAGTACTTCAATGCAAAGGGTGACAAAAGTTTTTGAAAGTATGATTTGAATTGTATTCATTTACGTACATAATACATACGTCGCATTTGCGACAAATGAATTGTATTTCTCCGTTGTTTTTATGTTTTTCATCCTTTTTATACCCTTGCAAAAAGGTATATTAATTTTGGTCAGAAGTGTGCAACGCATAGAAGGAAGCATCTCCGACCATATAAAGTATATATATTCTTGATCAGCACGACGAGACGAGTTCAAATAACCATGTCCGTCCGTCCGTCTGTCCGTCCGTCTGGATCGATGCGAACTCCTCCTAGACCGTAAGAGCTACAGAGCTGATTTGCACGTAGGCTTGTATATACTGCAGGGTTTGTATATCTCGGATTCAGTCGGATCGGACCACTATATCATATAGCTCCCATACAAACGTCAAAGTCACGAACAGTGACTTTTCTTAATAACTTCGTTACTTTTTAAGCTATTGTCGTGAAATTTAATATAAGTAAGTTTATTGTAACTATAAACCACTGTGCCAAATTTGATCAAGATCGGGTGACTATATCAAATAGCTCCCATAGGAACGATCGGTCAAAAACAGTGACTTTTGTCAATAACTTCGTTACTTTTGATGCGATTGCTTTCAAATTTAACATTTATCAGTTTAATATATCTGTTAATGACCGAATTTGGTAAAGATCGGGTAACTATATCATATAGCTCCCATAGGAAGGATCGGTGGAAAACAGTGACTTTCATCAGAAAGTTCGTTATATCCTATGCTAAGATTGAAGGCCGTTCTTTCGCAAACATTACCCTTTTTAGATAAAACAGTTAGTTTAGATAAAAGACTTACTAACAAACTTGCAAGGGTATACAAACTTTGACGCGGTCGAAGTTAGCCCCGGCCCTCTGGTTTATCGTACGTTTAAGTACAACGACACTACGATACCAGAACGGAGCCTGTTATTCGCGAGCCCAAGCAGCTTTTGAACGGATTCAAGTCTAGTCTGGTGCGGCTCATATTGAGGTGACCAAAAGGATGATGCAAACTCCAAGATAGGACGGACAAGCGAAGTAAAAAGAACTTTACTTGTGTATGGGTTATCAAATTCCATTAACCATCTATCAATAAAACTGAGAACACCCATGGCTGAATAAAAACTGAACTAACTAAAAGCAATGATCCTAAATGAGTACCAACGTACATTCGTTGTCACATTAATGAAATTCTAATAAGAAGACTTTAAAAGTACTTGCGGCATTCTAGTTGTTAAACACTCTCAAGCCCAAGAAAGGATAAGAGGCGACTAGCCTTTCTGAAGTCATTGTATTCATATGACATCAGTTTGTTTGACATTTCTGAATCTATTGATCAAAGAGGTATATTCGAAAAGGTTAGTGGTTGTAGATCTACGTTTTACAAACCCCAGTTGGAACGGCGAAATAATAGAGCTGCAATTCAGAAGTAATATTCTAAAAACAAATTTTTGGAAAAGCGATCAGCAATGCATGCATAGGGTGAAATCGCCAAAATGTATGTAACCCATAAACTAACCATATACCCTGATCATGACAAGAGCCGATCTAGCTATGTCTGTCTGTCCAGATGAACACCAAAATTGGATATGAAGACTTGTTCAGATGATAATTAAGAAAAAAGCATTTGCCTCTTGGGTGGGTCACAAGGACTCAGTTGGTTGGTGGCGAATTTTTGACTTGATTATGAAAATAATTGACATACGACTACTTCCAAATGTAAAATAAATTAAAATGGGATTATACAAATTACAAATTCAGGTATATTACCAGGTTTTGGAGATAAGCACTACTTTAAGCTATTTCACCCCCCCGTAGATCCGCTACTGGGTTCATCAATTGTTTCCTTTCAGTTAAAACTAGCAAAAAAAAAAAACAATTTTACCAAAAAAAACACACACTGCATTCACAATTTTCAGCACACTACAAACTTTACAGTAACACCGAAAACAGACAAGAAGATTCCATAAAATTTTTCTAAATTATTATAATATTCAATATTTTAATTTTTAAATCTGAGTTTTGAAAGTTACTGACGGAACCCTAAAAACACTAACAATAAGTGAATTTCGAACAGATTTTTATCATTTGTTTAATAATGGTTAAACATGTCCATGCGCCAATTCTCGCATCTCATAGGGGGTTTTGGGATTATCGCTGGCTATGATTTGAGTAACTTTTGTAATATAGTTATAATCTGAAGTTACTAGCTGTAACCGAAATAGAAACGAATTATTGAAAATCAGTACATGTCTTTTATAAAGTATAACCTTACGAAAGAAACCTATTTACCGAGGCCAGCGCAAGAGTGAGATGTATTCTGAGGTATTCCATCGAGTTCCACATAGATGCCACTATCGGGCAATGCCATTTCCTTCGCTCGCCTCTTTGTTGCTCCTCTTTTGAATATTTGCCGCCACTATCCGCCACATTTCCCAACACTGCACAAAGAATTTCCATCACAAAGAGGAAAACGAATTTGGCCTAAGAGAAATGAAAAAATAAAAATACAAAAAACTTAACAGAGGGTTAACAGAGGACCGTCGCTAACTCGAGTTAGATGTTGGCGCCATCTTTTGTCGTTTCGAATTGATCCAATTTGAATTGGAATTTAAATTGGAATTTAATTCGGAACCCCAATTTAAAGAAGAATCGCCGCTTTGGTCAAATGGCGACAAAAGAAAACGGCCGATTGGCTCCAACGACAGAGACAGACGAAATTTTATTTCTCTTCTTTTCTTTTTTTCAACAAGCAGTTTCTAAAAAAAGCAGTTTTTTTTTTATTTCAAATGGTCGTTTAATCAAATTGTAAAAATAAAAGCAACATAAGGTTAAATACACAGCCTAATATAGAGACATCAAGGGAATTTAAATTTTTACATACATATGTATGTGTAGTTACAATCGGCATTCAAATTGAATCCAATTTTTATTTCTTTCATATAATGTAAGTTCTTTCATAATACACAAATACTCTGTGGGAACAAAAGATATTAAGCCAAGGTAGTGATAAAAATCTCTCAAACCTGCTCAAACCTGCTCGAGCCTGCTCACGTTCTACAGCAGCGCACTCAACCTCCTCATTAGTGTTGGTAAGCGTCATTTCATCGAACAAATTTGTGAAAAATAAAATCGAAGCGCAGCGTCTTGTCAATTTAAAAGATAAATATACATAAGTAATATCGTGAAATACTGTGTAGCAAGAACTGAAACGCAGAGACAAGTGTAAGTTCCTTTATTAAGTTGGACGAGTTATTAGTTTTCAATTGTGCAGGTGCAAGTGAGAGTGTGTGTACGTGTGTGGGTGGGACTTTGTGTGTGTCATTGTCTGCTACTTAAAACGATGTACATATATACTTATATACTAAATTAAGGTATGTACTCGGCACTAAGGTATATGCATACTAAGCCGCCGTGCGAAAAATGTAGACAGAATAGAACGGTATCTGAAAGAAACTATGATACATCGCCCATGGCTTTGTATGCAAGTGTGTGTGTGTGTGTGTGTGCGTGTATGTATGCACCAAAAAATAGTACATACCAAAAAAAAAAATTACATTTGTATATTCAATTCAATCATCCGAAACTAACTGAAAAGTGCAAAATGCAAAATTCGAATCATGCATACATACAAATATGAGGATGTATGTATGCACATATGTTTTATATAGCAATTGTTAGAACTTTAAAGGCGTGGGCGTGGTAGATGCAAGAAATACCATATAATTGTATACACATGCATTTGTAGCTCGTACATATGTATGTACATAAAATATTTCATCCATACATCTAAGTGATCTACCAGGACGTATGACTACAACAAAGTGCAAGTAGGGTGGGGGCAAAGCTGCGCAGAGGAGTTTTACAGGGAACTCATATGATTAGGTTATCCTCTCCCATCCAGTAAGTAAGAAACCTTCAATATCCGACCATGCCGGTAAATAAAGTATATTTTACGTGAGCACTGATTCAACAAAAAAGGAATTCGAAATGACGCCTCGGATTAAATAGGAACAGTCATTTTTTACTGAACTTCTGATTAGTAATACATATGTATGTATATATTTAGTTATTTACGCAAATGTTTTACATACAGACATACAAATGTATGTACATTTATTTCGTTTAATTCAATTAATGTGTTGATATTAAAACTTACCGATGCACTTTCACATTCTACACTAGAAATTTGAAATAAGGTTGTAATGCTTTGAATACATATCAATATAACAATTACACAAATTTATTAAATGGAATGAGGTAAACTGAAGAGTAATTTCGCAATATTTTACATATCGAAAGAAAAGCATTGGGAAAATTGATAGGATTTGAAGAAAATAATTCATTCGCTTTGCCGTTTTAAATTGGCACCAGATTGTTTTTTTATTATCTGCTTTATGGATGAAAGCACCATGACCAGTCATCCGGGCGACGATAGTCGCAATGACGATAGAGGCTATCGTCACCAGCTTACGGCGGAAGAACGCTGATAATGACAATGACCCCAACACCAATGCATCTTGTTACAAACTACAAAGTTATTTTTGTAACTTGTTCCTCGCGTCTACAAAACTAAACATTGTTTTCTTTTATTCATTTAGATAACATTATGTCGCTGCTCATGACCATAAGCAGTTACAATAGATATCTTTAGACAGTTCTGTGTCTAATGGATGACAATTAGAACTTCTAAGATTTGCCGTTGCCATCCAACGGATCTTACATACTTCCAAACCGAGACGCAAACAGATAGAGGCAAGCCTATTTTTGCCGGATAACAGATCGTTGGAGTCCAAGGAGAAGCGGACCTGAAATGCATGTTCTATTTTGTCTGATGCTTGCTACTGCAGCAACAATAAATGTGGCAAATAGTGCACGATCAACAGGATTTGGTACGTCAACTCACGTGCGATTGGAACGCGCCCCATCGGTGGTCAACTTCACCAACGACGATGGCATCGCCGAACCAGAGCGAACCAAAAACTTCAGCAGCATTATCACAAATGTTGCCAAATTCGACACTCAACTTAACCATTTACTGGTGGATAGTATCACCGGCCGGGTGTTTGTCGGTGGCGTGAATCGTTTGTTTCAGTTATCACCTGACTTGGAACTCCACGAGACAGTCCGGACAGGACCGCATAACGACTCGGTGGAGTGCAGTATATTAGACTGTCCGCTGAATGCAGTACGCAAACCAACGGACAATTACAATAAGGTGCTGCTTATCGACCGTGCCACCTCCCGGCTGATCGCCTGCGGCTCTTTATTCCAGGGAACATGCACTGTTCGTAACCTACAAAATGTTAGCATTGTAGAGCACGAAGTGCCCGATGCGGTGGTCGCCAATGATGCCAACTCCTCCACAGTGGCCTTTATTGCGCCAGGACCACCACAGCATCCGGTCACTAATGTCATGTATGTAGGTGTAACGTACACAAATAACTCACCCTACCGCAGTGAGATACCAGCAGTGGCATCGCGATCTCTTGAAAAGAGCAAGATGTTTCAGATCGCCTCATCCGCGGTGACAACTGGGACTCGCACCTTTATAAACTCTTACGCTCGAGAAACCTATTTCGTTAACTATGTGTACGGGTTTAGCTCGGAGAGGTTTTCATATTTTCTCACAACTCAGCTAAAGCACAGCCATCACTCATCCCCAAAGGAGTACATCACTAAGCTGGTGCGCATTTGCCAGGAGGACTCCAACTACTATTCCTACACAGAAATACCAGTTGAATGTATCAGCGACGCTCAAGGCGGCACCAAATTCAATTTGGTTCAGGCCGGTTTCTTGGGCAAGCCCAGCTTGGACCTAGCCCAGAGTTTAGGTATTTCCATTCAAGACGATGTTCTCTTTGCCACCTTTTCCAAGGGTAAAAGCAATAGCAACATTCCCAGCAACAACTCGGCGCTCTGTATCTACTCGCTTAAGTCAATTCGTCGTAAATTCATGCAGAATATTAAGTCTTGCTTCAATGGCAATGGAATGCGAGGACTTGACTTTATATCACCCAGCATGTCTTGTGTTCTAACGGTACGTATTTATTTATTCTATTTCGATTTTAAAAAAATTATTTAATTGTTTGCTTTCAAATTATCTCAACCAGGCAAATATATGTATAACAGTAGCCAGATATTTAGTTTTAGCTATTACCTTATAAATTTGCCTATCCTTTTTCAATAAGTAAGCCGTATATAGCCGTCTAGTGAACTGATTCTTTAAAACAAACCAATTTCACATAACAAAATGGCCACCAAGATTAAACGAAACCAGAGGGCCGGGGTTAATTTCGACCGCGTCGAATTTTGTATACCCTTGCAACTTTTTTGATAACTCTTTCCTTACCTATAGCCATCAAAGTGTTAAAACGTTTTATCTAAAAAGTATAATGCCTAGAATTGATTCTAAGGCCGAGCAACTTTCATTTTCTCAAATGTGACCACTTTCAAATAAGAACTTTCTTTCAAAAGAGCACGATCGCAATAATTTCTCTACTTAGATCAATTTACTAATAACCCAAGATATACTATACATATTTGTAAATGGTACATTATTACTATATACAAAATAGTTTTTGATTTGGCGGTTTTAGCGCTGAAGTATGACAATACAATTCTAGAGTTCTGTACCAAATCTTGCTAGGGCTCATAATTAAGGTGAACAGGCAATAACACATTAGTAGTGTCCTAGTATTAACAATTGTAGAATTTTAGCCAGGAGTGTTTTATTCACGAAAGCAAACATCAAATACTGTCGAGATATTTTCTAAATCATTTAGCAATATGCAATTAAATTTCTTTTAAACGTTCGTTCTTTTAGAAACTTCAAACTATTGGAGAAGACTTTTGCGGTCTAGATGTGAATTCGCCTCTAGGCGGAGAGAACCCGATTACTTCCGTACCAGTTGCAATGTTTAATACGAGACTAACCGCTGTGGCAGCAACCAGTACCAGCGGTTACACAGTCGTCTTTATTGGTACTGCCAACGGGTACATCAAAAAGGTTGTCGTAGAGTCATCCACCATGGCCAATGAGTATGCCAGTTTACCAGTGGACGAAGGGTCGGCCATCAATCAGGATATGCAGTTTGATAACCAGAACCTATACATATACGCAATGTCGGAACGACGAGTATCCAAGGTAAAGGTATTCGACTGCGCCGACTACAAAACATGCGGAGAGTGTCTGGGTGCCAGGGATCCCTACTGTGGTTGGTGCTCATTGGAAAATAAGTGCAGTCCTCGCTCAAATTGTCAGGACGATGCTAACGATCCCCTTTATTGGGTTAGCTACAAAACTGGCAAATGCACGACCATCACCAGCGTGGTACCCCACCAGCTGCAACGCACCACTGCCCGCACATTGGAGCTGATCATCGATCATCTACCGCAGCTTAAGGAGAATTTGATCTGCGCCTTCACAACCGAGGATAAAGCTCTTTTTACTAATGCTACGTAAGTATAGACACTAAACTAATACAAAAGTTAGGTATACTAAATATATGCTAATATATAAGTTTTATTCTTGTTAGAGTGTGAAACGCTGTAAAGACTTACTGTATTGGAACTTGGTCAAATAGGATCAATATATTAAATAGCATTTATATAAAGAAGCAGTCGAAAACAGAGTTTAAATCAGTAACTTGTTTGTTTTTCAAGGGACTATCTTAAAAACAATTCTTACTTCAAACGCAAAATGCCATATTTAGATCGAAGCTGCAATTAACACTGATCAAGATTATTTGTGAATTATGTGATAAAAAACTTTCCAAACTGTTACTTTCAAACATTTTACCAGTTCTTTAATACTCATATACCCGTATAGCAAAGACTGCGTCAATAAAAAATAATAATTTTCTTCATAAAATTACAAATCGTCCTTTTCGTCCAATGCTGAGCTTCTGTTTTCGGACTGAGATTTGGAATATATTTTTATACCCTTGCAGAGGGTATTATAAAATTGGTCAGATGTTTGTAACGCACAGAAGGAGACGTTTCCGACCCCATAAAGTATATATATTCTTGATCAGCATGAGAAGCTGAGTCGATATAGCCATGTCCATCTGTCCGTCCGTCCGTCTGTGCAAATCAACTTCATGCTGGCATCTTAAGAGCTATCGGAATGAAATTTCATATTTGAGCTACTTTTAGCCGGGAGATAAGAAAGTATGAAAATTGTCAGGATAGGACTACTATATCATATAGCTCTAGAGCAAAAATTTTTACAAAAATTGGAGTATCCCCATGAAATTTACCAATATAATAGAATTTGATATAAAATCTCGGATCCCAAAATTTGAATCTGATCGGATAAATAGAACACAAGTTACAGTCAATACAAATCGGTTCTACGTCATCAGCAAATCAAACATGCATACACACACACAACAGACGTAGCGCTACACGAACTGTATGTATGTGTATGCGTGTTGTGCTTTGCTTACGGAATGATGGAAGAAAAAATTGTAGTAAAAAGAGAAATAATTTGAATGTTTTGTTTGTGTATTGATGAATTGAGTTGCAAGGAAAGAAATTTCAAAATGTAAAAAAATTATTGCCAAGGACTGCAAGGGTATAAAAACTTCGGCATTGCCGAAGTTAGCTTCTTTGATATTTTAATTAAATTTCATTTTGTTGTCCATTCTGCATACACTACTTCCAACTCTATGTTCTTTCAATTTGGTCTTCGCGTTTGCCATCCACATAAGCATTCTTGTATTCTACAGTGAATCTTATGACAATACTCTGCAATTCAATCAAAATATATGTTTTTATTATACTTATAGTTACCATAGGAAATAACGAAATTATTGATCAAAGTCACTGTTTCCACCGATTGTTCCTATGGGAGCTATATGATATATGACAGTCATTAACAGATGTATACAATTTAATTTTAATCAATCGCGTCAAAAGTAACGAAGTTATTTATAAAAGTCACTGTTTTTGTCCGGTCGTTCCTATGGAACTATATCTAGTCAATTATAGTCGTAAGAAGCTCACGACATATGTATTACATATAATATGTATTACATATATACATATTAGAAAATAACAAAGTTATTAAGAAAAGTCAGTGTTCGTGACTGCTGTTTGCGTGGGAGCTATATGATGTAGTGGTTCGATCCGGCAGAATCCGAGATGTACAACCTGTGCAGTATATACAAGCAAAGTTTCTACTCTGTAGTTTTAACGGTCTAGGAGGAGTTCGCGTTGATTCAGACGGACGAAAGGACATGGCTATATGAATTCGTCTCGTTGTGCTGATCAAGAATATATATGTATACTCTATATGATCGGAGATGCTTCCTTCTATACGTTGCACACAAGGGTATAAAAAGACATTGGATCCGAAGTTAAGACTGCGAGGCGAATTGAGTCTTCAATTCGATGTTTTGACTGCTTTAAAACTCATCTGTTTGCCGAGATGTGTGAGATTTTCATGATGGAGAATGTCTCGTCTGCGGTGACCACATAACCTAATTTGCTAATTTTTGCCAAAATTGCCAATAACAAAAATATAAATAGCAGCCGACATACATATGTATCAACAAAATTTATCAAGGCAATGGATATTTTAATTATTTTTTAAAATGTTTTCATTACACATTACAGAAAGAAACGAAATGGCGTAAATTGCACCACGCCGCGGACAGACATGCTGCCGCAAATCGAGCAAGGCAAGCACCACTTTACGGCAAAACTCTCAGTTCGCACAAGGAACGGACCCGACCTGGTATCTACCGACTTTACCTTCTTTGACTGCAGTACTCACTCTTCATGCACGCGTTGCGTGTCCTCGGAGTTTCCATGTGATTGGTGCGTGGAGGCCCATCGATGCACCCACGATACCGCCGAGAACTGTCGCAACGACATTCTTGTTACAGGAGTAAGCCGCATAGGTCCCAGTTACCGATCCGGCCCAGGCTTTTGCCCAACAATTAATGCCACTGGCGATGGTAGCGAGGTGCTTGTGGCCGCCGGTACTAGCAAGTCCATTAAAGTGAAAGTGCACATCATTGGACAGTTCATTGTGCAGACGCGATTTGTATGCCAGTTCAACATTGAGGGTCGCGTAACAAGCCTCAACGCACAACTGCTTGGAGATACAATTTATTGCGATAGCATGGAGTTCCAGTATACGTCAAGATCTCCCAACTTAACCGCCACATTCGCAGTCATCTGGGGAGGGTCAAAACCACTGGATAACCCCCATAACATTCATGGTGAGTATCGATAAAAATGTTAGTGAGCTACATACATATATGATTCTTTGTTTAATGCTAAATGATATATCCCACAATTTTGTGGTTAATTAAAGAACTTCAGAATTTAATGTGCTTAAAAAATCTAACGGTCGAACGAAAGCAGCTTTATTTAATCCCTTTCTTTAAATCTACCATTTCTTTATTAATTTTTCGCAGTTGTCATTTATCGTTGCCGCGACATGGCTGACAGTTGCGGTATTTGCCTTGCATTGGCCGAAAAATACAATTGCGGTTGGTGCTCGTCCACCAACTCATGCGAAGTGGAGGAACAGTGTAATAAGAACAACGAAGGCAAGACAGACTGGCTGAACCGTAGCGAGACCTGCCCAAATCCGGAGATCCACACATTTGAGCCGAAAACAGGGCCATGGGAAGGTGGCACTAACATAACCATTCGAGGAATAAATCTTGGCAAAAACTACAATGATATTTACTCCGGCGTTCGCATTGCCGGGATCAATTGTATGCCGTTTCAACAGTTGTACATCGACACCAAACAAATTGTGTGCACCGTAGACAGTCCGGGCGAGCAAATGTACCGTAACGGGCGCATCGTGGTGCAAATCGGTGACTATCGTGGAGAATCCAAAGAGGATTACGAGTTTGTTGATCCCAAAATATCAAACTTTTACCCAACATTCGGACCGACCTCTGGAGGCACAGAAATTCGGATAATCGGCAAACACCTAAATGCAGGATCTCGCACTCAGGCCTTCATTAATGATCATTTGCCCTGCAGAATTCTCAGCGCAGACTCTTCGCAAGCCATTTGCCGCACATCACCCTCACCGGGCATCATTGAAGGCCGTCTAAAAATGTCTTTTGACAATGGACCTCGTGAATTTAATGACTACAACTTCAGATATGTCCTAGATCCCACCGTCGAGCATATAAGTTCCGGCCCCAGTGGCCAGATAAAAGTTCCCAAGGGGATACCCGCAGGTGGAATACGTATTTCAGTGACTGGAACCCAATTTACTAGCATCCAAAATCCTAGCATATATGTCTTTTATAAGGGGGAAATGTATGCCAGCCAATGTCGCGTTCAGTCAGATACAGAAATGGAATGCGCTTCACCAATTATTGAGGCCGATAGTCAAAACTTGGATGCCGAGAACCCAACGCTTCTTGAGTACGGTTTCCTTATGGACAATGTACTGCGGGTGCAAAATCTCTCCAAAACGCACAATAATCACTTCGAGCTTTACCCCAATCCTGAGTACTTTGTCTTTGAGGAGCGCGTCAAGTACTTTAAGAGCGAGTATTTGACTATTAACGGACGCAATTTAGATCGGGCTTGCAAGGAGAGTGATGTTCAAGTTAAAATTGGAAATGGCTATTGCAACATTACGTCCCTTTCGAGACAACAATTGACGTGCAGGCCACCCACTGAAGCAGCAGCCGCCAGCGATGGCCCCGGAGGCCCCGAAGTGGTTGTGAGAATCGGATCTTCACTAGAGTATCGGATCGGCATCCTCAGTTACGAGACGTCCAACATAATTTTGGACTGGGGCGAAAATGTAGTTTTTGGTGTTATCGCAAGCATTGTTATATTGCTATTAATCTTTGTGGCTCTGCTAGTGGCTTACAAAAAGAAGAGTTCCGAATCGAATCGCGTGTTACGTAACATGCAGGAGCAAATGGATATCCTCGAACTACGTGTGGCAGCCGAATGCAAGGAGGCTTTTGCTGAACTGCAAACAGAAATGACTGATCTTACGGGCGATCTAACCTCAGGCGGCATTCCATTCCTAGACTATCGATCCTATGCAATGAAAATATTATTTCCCAACCATGAAGACCATATTGTTCTTCAATGGGAACGACCTGAGCTGCTACGCAAGGAAAAAGGCTTACGCCTCTTTGGTCAGCTAATTATGAACAAAACTTTTCTGCTGCTGTTTATACGAACACTGGAGTCCAATCGCTACTTCTCGATGCGCGAGCGAGTTAATGTTGCCTCGCTAATTATGGTTACGCTACAATCAAAGCTAGAGTATTGCACGGATATTCTTAAGACACTGCTGGGCGATTTGATTGAAAAGTGTATTGAGGGCAAAAGCCATCCAAAATTGCTGCTGCGGAGAACTGAAAGTGTGGCAGAGAAAATGTTAAGTGCATGGTTCACATTCCTACTCTACAAGTTTCTTAAGGAGTGCGCAGGCGAACCGTTATACATGCTTTTCCGTGCGGTTAAAGGACAAGTAGACAAGGGACCCGTGGATGCCTGCACCCACGAAGCTCGATATTCGCTTAGTGAAGAGAAACTGATTCGCCAGTCCATCGATTTCCGACCAATGACTGTCTATGCTAGCATCATCCAACAGCCAATATTTTGCAATAACCTGGACATGTTGCCTTCTCATACCGAAAACGTGTCTGTGAAAGTTCTAGACTGCGACACTATCGGCCAAGTGAAGGAGAAGTGTCTGGAAACCATTTACAGAAATATACCGTCTAGCCAAAGACCTCGAAAGGATGACTTAGACCTGGGTACGTATTAACAGTGCCATACAAAAATCCATCTAATTATTGTCATGCTTTTAACAGAATGGCGAACAGGAGCTACTGGTCGCGTAATTCTCTACGATGAAGACGCCACATCCAAAACAGAGAGTGAATGGAAGAAGTTGAACACCCTGCAACACTATAATGTTCCAGATGGAGCCGGTTTAAGCTTAGTGCCCAAGCAGAGTTCCATCTATAATTTCAGTATTTTGTCAGATAAAAACGAAAAGTCGCACAAGTATGTCAACCACCAAACACAACACACCCTTGCCTTTCATATACGCAAACATGTTTTTTCATTATCCTAAAATTCTCTTGACCTGCTCTAACAGTATATTTGCATATCTTTAACCTTTTCTGTAACATTGCCAAATTGCCATCCTCTAGGTATGAAACTCTTAATTTATCGAAGTACAACTCCTCCTCCCCGACATTTAGCCGCGCCGGCAGCCCTCTAAACAACGACATGCATGAAAGTGGTCTGAAGTATTGGCATTTGGTAAAACACCATGACAGCGACATGCAAAAAGAAGGTGAACGTGTTAACAAGCTGGTTTCGGAGATTTACTTAACCCGGCTCCTAGCTACCAAGGGTACGCTTCAAAAATTCGTGGACGATCTATTTGAGACAATCTTTAGTACTGCTCATCGTGGCTCGGCTTTGCCATTGGCCATTAAATATATGTTTGACTTCCTGGACGACCAAGCTTTGCTGCATGGCATCACTGATCCCGAAGTGGTGCATACGTGGAAGAGCAACAGCCTGCCACTACGGTTCGTTATGGTCAATCGTTTTTAATTCATAACTAATCTAACATATTTTTAAACTCCTACAGTTTCTGGGTGAATTTGATCAAGAACCCTAATTTTGTTTTTGACATACACAAGTCAAACATTGTTGACTCTTGCCTGTCGGTTGTGGCGCAAACATTTATGGATTCCTGCTCAACATCAGACCATAGATTGGGTAAGTACATTAATCTCTAGAAGTGAAACAGAATTACGTTTTAAACTCATTTGTAACTTTAGGTAAGGACTCGCCCAGCTCAAAGCTGTTATATGCCAAGGACATACCAGAGTATCGCAAATGGGTGGATCGGTATTATAGAGATATTCGCGACATGTCACCCATCTCCGATCAAGATATGAATGCTATGCTAGCCGAGGAGTCTAGGGTATGTGTGGTGTTCCTTCTTCCATTTCGGAAGGATTGACTGAAAGTGTTTTTCAACCCGTGTCATTTCGCTTGTTGTTTTGTTGTGGTTTTTTTTTTTTTTTTTTGTTGCAGCTTCACACAACGGAATTCAATACGAATTGTGCATTACACGAATTATACACCTATGCGGTAAAGTACAACGAGCAACTCACCGTAACACTAGAAGAGGATGAATTCTCACAAAAGCAACGGCTGGCGTTTAAACTCGAACAGGTTCATAATATAATGTCGGCTGAATAAAACTGCAGTACCCATAATCATCATAATCATCAGCAGCAAAAGGGGGAATACTCCCACAATTCGAAGCCCTCACCTATTAGGCGGTAAAAGCCATTCTTTCTAAGCAACACCATCTATGTATTTAATTGTACACCGTGTACGTATGTACGAGTCTCTGTATGTATGAATCTGTATGTATATACCATGTACCATTTGAAAGTGAGTTCACTAGCAATATCGTATAGTTCTATATTTATAGATAACTGAACATGCCACCATTAGAATCGGTAAATTCGCAAAATAGTTTTATTCTTTCAATAAGTTTCTTTAGACTATATATTTTTTCTCTCGATATTTATACTTGACCCTTGTCTTAAATCAAATTTCCATCATATTACGAATTTAAATGTTTAGGGTTAATACAATATATAGAAGTTATTTCCGTAAAACGTACAAGTTCCAAAATCTATTGGGTTTTGCTCGCATTTATCTTGAAACGGGGTTCCAATATTGCTCAACAGCCAGTTAATATCGGACCAAGAAATAATATGAAATTAAGTCTAAATTGTTGTTGTTTAGAAACTATTTTGCGAATTTCGACCTAACAACAAGCTCTTTGTGGTGTGATATTTAAGTGAAATGCTATATGTGTGAGTGGATTATAAACTTTAACCCAAGCAGATCGTTGATCGCTTATGAGATAGGTTTGCGTTAACTCGAAAATATGTTTTGCCAATACTGCCATAGGAACAACTCTGATCAAACATTGCACGCCACCTAAAATGGATTGGAATAGGGACTGGTATTTAGATGAATATAAGCAAAATGATGCTTGCATTATCTTTTGGATGATAGCGTCCATCCCGAAACACATTCATCCATTGACGAACAACGCATAAATCGTATATATATATACATACTATATATATATATATATATGCACTGTAGCATTCCGATCACAATCACGAATCACGATCCCGACTAACTTGCCATTTGATTCTTTCACGATGCAATGAAATACTCTATTGTATATTAGTTAGCATGAGGAATAAGAATCAGTTTGGAATTGGTTGTCGGCATTGCTCATTTAATAATATTTATAAATGTATTGTATGTATGTAATATTAATGTGTAAGCCCGATATTCGATATAAAAATAATCCAATCGTAAAAATCGACTGATTTTAATTTAAATTAAATATAAAATTATATTTTTTAAATAATATGGTTACTTTAGTTACAAGAATATGAATAATACCGTGTACCGCTAATGGCAACGAGCCCTAGCCACAAAAAAAAAAAAACTATTACTATCACTAAAATCTAAACTTTACAACATGGGATTATGACGATGTTGAGATATTTTTCTTTTTTTTATACTTTTACTTTGATTATTATCATTTATACAGAACAAATAATGTGCATTATTGTTATAAGTTTGTATGTATTGTGTGTCTACTAATCCTAAGAGTAGAGGGCCGGATTTAAAGCAAGGCGTTCCGTCCATTATATTAAATCGATGGAGTTTATAAATATGTTTTCAAAAATACGTTTACACTTATTTTCCGATAGGAATAAAGGACGCATTTTCTTTAAGTCTGGCTCTTGCCCTATCTTATCCTAATCTCTTTATGTGTGTAAATCCTGTAATTTATTTATTTATAGAGCATAGGTTAATGGAAATAAATTTTTATTTACTTTTCATTTGGGTTGCTGTTGTCATTTTCGTTTCGACTGTGACACACGATAGGAAACTTGGGTGGGATGGTAATGCCATATATGTATGTATGTATTGGGGAAAACGCATTTTCCTTCCATTGTTGTACAACGAGCAAACCGGCGACTAGGCTGGGGCTGCCTTACTCATCTCGCCATACTTTGAGTGTATATGTATTATTAGTAATATTTAATTTTACAAATTTAACAGGTCAATTGAATATCACTTTTACCATATTAAACCCAAAAATAAAAAGTAAACCACAAAACTTAACCATAGATATGAAATTACGATAATAAATTGTAGTATGTAAATGTTTTATACTATATCCTTGATGTATCTATGTATGTTTGTATTTTTAGAAAATAAGCATTTGCATAGCTAACCAAAAACATTTTTTTTTTTCCAAAAATTGCCCACCAAGCCGAATTCCCTTTCTTTCTTTAAAAAAAATACATACTCATATAAAGTTAAGTTCCATTTCGATTCTGGCATTAACTAATTACATCTCAAAGACTGATAAAGAAGCTTTCAAGGTCAGATGATAAGGATTAGTTTCTGTTATTTCATCTACTCTCCCTATTTGTTTAAATATCACTCTGCTCTTATATCCCTTATACTGATCTATTGGCACTTTTGAACCACCGAATAAGGACCAGGACCAACCACACTCTCCGCTATCCCAATTATTGTACAGCTATTCTATGCGATTTGATCACACGAAACTGCACAAACTAGCAGTTGGAACTCAAATACTAATTCATAAGTAATTTATGAAGATTGGAACACAATCATATGAGTTGTTGTTGTAGTGTGAGGTCTGGTCTCCAGAGCGCTTTGACTTTGCCTATAATTTAAGAGCTATTCCCGTCATTACATTAAAAAGTATATATAAAAATACATATATAAAAATATTTGTGGTTGTGCGTAAATATATATTATATATAGATCACTAAACGATAGATTTATGTAAATGTCTATTATTCTCGCAATTTTGAACAGATTAACTACGACTTCGACCGAGACCTCGAGCTTGAAAGCGATGCAAATGGAAAATAATAATAAAATAGCTTCCGTCATTGTCAACATATCGGCTAGATACAAAACAGTAGGGGCATTAATTTAAGAATAAGTTTGCATAAAATCTGCAAACAGAGTCGAGATTAAATCTATTAAATATGAAAGTTTCTAGCTTATAAAATGAAAATTGAAACGAATCTCAAAACAAATTCCCATGCGATTCGAAACCGAATCCTAATTGATGCCCGCTCTAAAACCCAGTCCCAATATATTGTAACGAAAAACCTATGTATGTAATAAAATTTAAACTATAAACATATATGTGTGAGTGTGTGTGTAAAGTATTTGTATTTTAAAATATACAACTATAAACTGTGCAAAAGACTTTTCTTGTGATTCCTTTGTTTTGGGTCAGCTTGAAATTAAAGCAATATATTCCTGCACCTCTGAATTAAGAGTCTGCATGAATATATACAAAATGTAAAATTTGTAAAATTTCTGCGAAGTAAATGTTTACTGCAAAAGGTTAATTTAAATCTGCAGTTTTATATCGGTCCTTAACGATCGTGTCTCTCTTTTTTACTCAACAATTCATTTTCGCATTATTTGCAATTCCTAATGGACTGCCGATAAATATGGTGTTGCAGGTATACAACACTGTTCATTTCAGAATAACACTTTGGGTATTAATATAGCATGATGACTCTGTAGACAAGTATGGGAGTCGGCATAGTAAGTCAAAGAATCACTCCTATTTGAGCTGTAGTTTCTTGGCGAATTCCAGGGCACTTAGCTGCAAACGCAAAGAATCGCAAAAGCTAGTACAATGGGCCCTAGAACAGGTTTCGGCGCATAATGTTAAACTATCGCCAATTGAGTACAATGGTAAGCTAATTGCAACGCTGGACAATGCCTTCGGTATGTCGAAGATATGATATGTCGAAGAAATAATATTATAATAATAATTCTAACAAAATCCATAACTAAACCAGGTTACTTTTCTTTCACTCTTAAACTTTTCAAACTGGGTGCGGTGGGACTAAATTGGGACTTTCGATGCGTTTACTACTGGAAATAGTTTTTGTAGGCATCAAGCACAAGCAAATATTATATCATTATCATTATATATCATATAGTATTACAACCTGTAGACACATTTTTCCAAAAATTTGTTAACTGTAACTGTAATAATATGTTACAATAGATTTTGTTTCTTGTTTCGAACGTAAATTTATGTATCTCATATCTTTTTCAAAATCATTTCCATTTTATTTACATACATTAATTCTTAAACTTCTTATAGCCGTGTCAGTTCCAATGCCTCTCTTTGAAAGGTCAAACTGGAAGGGAATGCACTAGGACTAATGTAAATAATTAGAGGTGACGTATTCGACTTAATGTTAATAAGACCAAAGGTATTCTTTTAACTTTGGTTTTATTGTACGTATACAACAGTAGAGAAAAACACCAATTAAATATCCTTGGAGGTCAAATTTTCCTAAAATGTATATTATTTAGGTTCAGACATTTATTTAATAAAATCTGATGCTAATTCGGAACAAAGATTTCCAACGGGACACAATTTCCAAAATTTAAAATATTGATAGAATTGTCGGTTTTTTAGAAAAAATACATATGTATTATTATTATTATAGCACCATCATTTTGGATTCAATTTGGATTCTTTTTTGACAATAAATTTTAATTAACAATTTAATTTAACAATTCATTTTCGCATTAGTTGCAATTCCTAATTAGCTTTAGCATTGAAAATATGTACATATGTTATGGTTATTTTATTTCTATATTTCTTCAAAGTGTGAACAATACTTTTCAAAAGCTACTGCATTAAATCGCTGTGGAACCAAAGCCCCTTTAGAAATTCATTTTTTGGGGGTATTCTTGGTTTGGAAAAATTTTCGTTCGATATTTGGTAACTTTATATTTCTTGGAGTATGTGAGGCAAGCTTTAAGCTCAAAACACGTCTTTCTCCAAACCATTTATTGCCGAAATTTATACCATTTTTTATATCTCATTCTTAAACTGCCGCCATTTTCTCACCAAAAAAAAAAACGCAAAATTATGATTGAGTTCAAAATCAGAAATTCAATTAAAATTAAATTTCAGACGATTCTATATAGAGATATAATTGCCACTAGCAGGATACCATTTTTTTTTTGGGTTTATCTTTGAAAAGTCCTCGTCGGTGCATATGCGTTTTACTCCGCCAATTCAAAAGCCATTAGGATAAAACTTGGTATTTAAGGTACTAATATTGGGGAAAGAAGTTTGTCCTTTGGTCCTGGCTATATTTCTGGAACTTACTGTTTCGTCATGGCATAAGAAAATGCGTTAGGCAACTAAACATAACATACATTATTAGCCATAAATTAACTAAATTTAAATAAATGTTTTAGAGTACGCTTGCCCCGTTCCAATCTGGCTGTGACCATGCTCCGATTCACTGATCTCGCGCAGTTTCACTCATATTGCACTAATCGAGTCATTGGTCTGGTATTTTAACAAGGTATGCACTAATTACGGGTATAGCCTATTAGTACTCCAAAAACACAGCGCAATGACAATTGAATATCAGAATTTTTCCAAACATTCATTTTTATCCCGAAGAAATTTCATTGAAAAAGTGTGAACAGTTTTCGAGAAAATTGCATTTTTGTTGACCTGAATCTTCATGATTTTCCCCAATGCACTATAGTCCAGATGTCGAAAATTTTGGCATAAACTGCAATTTTTATGCTAGCGTATTGAAATTTCACAGGCAAGACTATAAAATAATTTGGATTTTTTTTAATTGTTTGATGTCATTTTAATTTCGCATTATCATAACGATGCATTAAATGCATAAAAGACGAACTAAAATTAATTCACTTTACCTAAAACTCTTTAGTATATTCTAAAAAGTCTAAAATTTCGGCAAAAACTGGAAAAATACGAGCCATAACTCTAGCATTTTAACACAAATCTAATCGAACGTTCCTATAAATTCCTAAATTGTGCGAAAAGCGGGACGAACGTGGATGAGTTTTGGCTTTGTTGCTAAAGACGACACTCACAAGTACAAACTGGACCAATAACTTGCTTTCAGCATGGAACAGCACATTAGTTATATTCAACGAAATGCAGAGAACGGATGTTGATTTTCTAAAAAATAAACATAAATTGGACATTAAATAACACTAAATCACTGAAACTACACATGAAATAATATTACACATTAGATGATGTATATCTTGAAGATTGCTTTCCATAATTTAGTTAAATTTTCTGAACCAATTTGACGAGTGTGGCACTACATAAAGCAACTAAATATTTTGGCGCCAATTTCTATTGCGAAATTAAAACTCTCAGAAATCTTTAGTGGCGCTTTTAAAAGTATCAATGGACTTTCCAAAATATGTGTTCGGATTTCCATTTAGAATGTAAGAAAGGTTTTCGAGCAATATATGGGTACCTCGTGAGGAAAAAAAAATTTCTTGAGCAAAATCAAATTCGTCTCAATTTTCTTCTTCTTTCCCTTTTTATACAATATATGCATAACCAGAGGGCCGGGGCTAACTTTGACCGCGTCAAAGTTTGTATACCCTTGCGACTTTTTTGGTAACTCTTTTCTTACCTATAGTTATCAAAGGAAAAAACGTTTTATCAAAAAAGGCTAATGTTTGCGAAAGAACGGCCTACAATCTTAGCATAGGAAATAACGAAGTTATTAATCAAAGTCACTGTTTTCCACCGATCGTTCCTATGGGAGCTATAAGATATAGTCTTAGTCCCGATCTTGACCAAATTTGGCACAATGGTTTATACATAGGTGTAATAGACTGACCAATATTAGCTGAGAAAATAGCGAAGTTATTGAGAAAAATCACTGTTCGTGACTTTGCCGTTTGTATGGAAGCTATACGATATAGTGGTCCGATCTGGCTGAATCCGAGATATACAAACTGTGCAGTATATATGTATGTACAAGCCTGCATGCAAAGACCTCTGTACCTCTTATGGTCTAGGAGTTCGCGTCGAGCCAGACGGACATGGCTATTTGAACTCGTCTCGTCGTGCTGATCAAGAATATATATACTTTATATGGTCCCTTCCTATCAAAATGAGTATACCCTTCTTGGAAGGGTATAATGAACCAAATTTCTAAAGAAGGAATGGTTTGAAGTGAAACCACTTTTTTATGTTCTAACACTATCCGATAGGCAGAATTCATTCGAAAAGTGAAAGCGATTCAAAATCAATAAGAGGCCAGACAAAGGACTTTAATGTTTCGGACGTTCCCATCCCGTCAAGAAGCGAAGAGGGCAATTTATGTCGGAGCAAACACGGGAACAGCGAGTTATCCGTACACAACGCCTTCTTAACAAAAATAAACACCCTTTTCTAACGAAACAAATTTCGATCATGGCCAAAAGAATCATGACACAAAGTTTCCAGCTTTCATTTTGACCTTCTTTAAGAACTTGTTGGTAAACTCTAAGGATATTAAACTCTCGTCTTGGAATGAAGCATCATGGACAGTGTGAAAACTGATTCCAGTGTCATCGGGCTTGTGCCAGGAGCCACCGAGCTGGCTCTTAAGTTTGAAGATTTCTCCACTTTTTCTTTACGTGAAACACGTCCGTTGCTACTCCATTGAGATCAAACATAAATTATTATTGAAATTCAATTTCATCATATATAATATTACTAAAATATCTACCTTCCAATACATAAGAGGGTCCTCATTTTCGTCCAGATTTTGAGTCGTGTAATAAATTCGTAGATTTATTATTAAATCCGATCGGTCAGTTCGTATTTTTCCGATATATCGATATTACCAAAAAACATCGATATTATCCGAAAGTTTAAGAAAATCGATAATATCGATACAGCTGCGATATTTTTGCAGTATTGATGTTTTTTTACATTAATAGTCCATACCTAACTGCGGCCGGAAATTCTCTTTTTCACTCTCTTGATCGTTCTCTTTTGGTCGATGGACGTACTCTTTTGTTTGATGTTCGAGTCTTTTGTTGCATGTTCGATGTTTCCTCGAGTTGCGACAGATCCCCCAATTGGTGTAGTATACTTTGGGGGATTCTTACAAACCTTTCATTAATTTTTTGTTGTAAAAAAGATAATATTGGAGATTTACTGCCATAATTAAAAAATATTAAGTAAAATCTTCATCAATTTGTTAATATTTTCTGAACAGCCTAAACAGCTAAAATACGATTAGGCACGCTTTATACTAAATTTATCCTAACTTTTTTGTTCATTTTTCAGCAAATACCGACCAAAGTCTTTCTGAAATGAACAGATCTTGTAGGATTTCATCCTTGCTTTTTTTGAAATCTTCTGTCTTTCTTGAAGAAAAATTATAAATGTTAGTGGCATAACTTATGAAATGAAGATAACAAAACTAATCTTAAATAATTCGAATTTTAAAAATTATAAAATTAAATGCCCAAAATAAAACCATTGCAAAGTGTGGCCAATTTTTCTATATAATCGATAATGTCGATACAGAATGCTCAATTTTCAATTTGATACCCAGCAAAATACCAAATTTGATCAAAATCGGAATAAAAATAGCCAAGTTATGCATATAAACGTTTTTCCATAAGGCCGGAGTTGGCCGTTGGCTGGTGGGGGCGCTAGGGTGCTCGAATGCCAAAAATTTTCAAGCAAAAACTGCGCGGTATATGGATGCGAGAAAAATAGGGAATCCTACATAAACCAAGATGATGAAGATGAAGTCATACAGTGGTACACAACTTATTTTCCCCACCTCACAATCTAAACTTTAGACTAACATTGCATATTAACAAAAATGCAGTTATGTTTGTTAATGTTTAAACTTTAGAACTCTTCACTTCTTCATATAATATATTTAATATCAATTTTCAGCCAATTTTTTCAATATTTTGACATTTTTCTCGAAAACATTGCGCTATTGGGGCTTTCCGAATCTACTCTAGAAAGTCCTTCAAGGATTCTCGCATTTAATCTTCATTGAGCCGTGTTTTTTGAAGCTAGTTTTTGCCCGTTGAAATATATATGTATATATATTTTTGGCACATTATGTATGGGGAAAATCATGGTTGGTTTATAAAAATGCAATTTTCTGGAAAACTGTATGAAACCACATAATGAAACTTGGTGGGATATAGATGAATAACTGGGGGATAATCTGGCATTCAATCTTTATTGAGCCGTGTTTTTGGAAAGGAAATACAAAAAGCGAAAAAAGGACTTTTTCGAGGAGAAATTGTCAGAGGGTTAACAGAGGACCGTCGCTAACTCGAGTTTAACAGTGTCGGTAACTTGACGGACATTAAAATATCTAAGAAATGATCGAATATTCGATATTTGGGCAAAAATATATCCCGATATTATCGATGTTTTTTTACATTAAAAGTCCATACCTAACTGCGGCCAGTCCAGAAGAACTTGCACCGAAAAAATGTTCGTGTTACGTGCTGCCGCTAAAGCTGATAAGAATTTGCTGCCATTTTTGGGGCAATATTGTAAGTATAGTGGATATAAAATAGTGTCGAAATTGGAGCCTTAACTACGGGTAATCTGCAACGTTAATATGGTGGGGAAAATGAAGTTTAGCTGAACTCGCGAATCAAAAATGAAACGGACATAACCTAAAAGGTTATGCAAGATGGAAAATTGTGCACTACTGCGAGCTATGTACATATGATGCTCGATTTGTATGTATCCAGGAGATAGATTTTTAAATAATAAAAGCCAAATATAACAACAAATTATGTGGATTTGAAATGTCTGCGCCTTATGTTATAAGCTTTTTTACATGTTACAATTGAGAAAAGATGGCTTGTGACGTAATATGCATAAATGTAATGATGGCGGGCGACAGACAGGAGCACAGGCAAGACTTACGCAATGGTCGAAGTCGCAAGAATACAACATTATTCGGGAATTGAGATTGAGTATGGTTTCTGTTTTATACAAAAGCGAGTTATTACAGTTAGAATGGTAATTCGATTGGTATAAAACACAAGAGTTTACATAACAGCAATTTGCTCTAATGCTAATACATTCACACTTTTTACACCCTATTCGCAAAGTGTATGTAACAGAGAAACAGAAGAATTCGCAAACCAATTAATTATAATTTTTATAAAAATGTGCTTTCAATCCTGGGGAATCGATACCTTGCAGCAAGCATTGATCGGTCTGCTTAGAGATTTTATAACTATCAATTTCATATCATGTGTGCAAGCCGGGCAAATTATGTTCACCATTCTTTACCTAATCCGCAGCCCTTAATTACACCGATTGCATTTAATTAACACAGCTGAAGGGAAAAATACGTTGAGGATGTCAGAAGTCCAACCACATCTCATCTTTATCTTTTCTTATTTACTGCAGCTCGAGGACATGCCGCTAAAGCAGCTGCCAAGGCAGTCGCTGGAGGCAACGGCAAAATTGTCGCTGTCATTGGTGCTGTCGTCGATGTGCAGTTTGACGATAATTTGCCTCCAATTTTGAATGCTTTGGAGGTCGACAACCGCTCCCCTCGTTTGGTGCTAGAGGTGGCCCAGCATTTGGGAGAGAACACCGTGCGTACCATTGCTATGGACGGTACCGAGGGTTTGGTGCGTGGCCAGAAAGTTCTGGATACCGGCTATCCAATCCGTATTCCCGTCGGAGCCGAGACCCTGGGTCGCATCATTAACGTGATTGGTTAGTATTAAGTTATTTAACCTAGAATTATGATGATAATGTAATAAACTTTTATCAATTATTATCTTAGGCGAACCCATTGATGAACGTGGTCCTATCCCTACCGATAAGACTGCCCCCATTCACGCTGAAGCACCCGAATTCGTTGAGATGTCCGTGGAGCAGGAGATTCTCGTCACTGGCATTAAAGTCGTCGATCTGCTTGCTCCATACGCCAAGGGTGGAAAGATCGGTTTGTTTGGAGGCGCTGGAGTCGGCAAGACTGTGTTGATCATGGAGTTGATTAACAACGTCGCCAAGGCTCACGGTGGTTACTCCGTGTTCGCTGGCGTCGGCGAGCGTACTCGCGAAGGCAATGACTTGTACAACGAGATGATTGAGTCCGGCGTCATTTCGCTTAAGGATAAGACCTCCAAAGTCGCCCTTGTCTACGGACAGATGAACGAGCCCCCAGGTGCCCGCGCCCGTGTTGCCCTTACCGGTCTTACTGTTGCTGAGTATTTCCGTGATCAGGAAGGACAGGATGTGCTGCTCTTCATCGACAACATTTTCCGTTTCACTCAGGCCGGTTCTGAGGTGTCCGCCCTGCTAGGTCGTATCCCCTCAGCTGTGGGTTATCAGCCAACTCTGGCCACTGACATGGGTTCTATGCAGGAGCGTATTACAACTACTAAGAAGGGCTCCATCACTTCCGTGCAGGCCATTTATGTGCCAGCTGACGATTTGACCGATCCCGCTCCGGCCACCACTTTCGCTCACTTGGACGCCACTACTGTGTTGTCCCGTGCTATTGCCGAGCTGGGCATTTACCCGGCTGTGGATCCTTTGGATTCGACCTCCCGTATCATGGACCCCAACATCATCGGACAGGAGCACTACAACGTAGCTCGTGGCGTTCAGAAGATCTTGCAGGATTACAAATCGCTACAGGATATCATTGCCATTTTGGGTATGGATGAATTGTCTGAGGAGGACAAGCTGACAGTGGCCCGTGCTCGCAAGATTCAGCGCTTCTTGTCACAGCCATTCCAAGTCGCCGAGGTGTTCACAGGTCATGCCGGCAAACTTGTTCCATTGGAGCAAACCATCAAGGGCTTCTCACAAATTCTGGGTGGCGAGTACGATCACTTGCCCGAAGTTGCGTTCTATATGGTTGGTCCCATTGAAGAAGTTGTAGAAAAGGCCGACCGTCTAGCTAAGGAGGCCGCCTAAGTAGTTTTCATCGTCATGAAGCCATGATGACTAAGATCAAGTGAATTAAGCATTAAAGTTGTTGTCACAGACACTGTATCTTTTGAGGGAAACTTCCCAACCCGACCTAGAGGAAATCAATAAAACGTATTTAAACTCAAAACAAAAACATTTTTACTGCGATCATTTGGGACTCTCATTTTTATACCCTTGCAGTGGTTAGTATAAAATTGGTCAGATGTTTGTAGCGCACAAAAGGAGACGTTTCCGAACCCATAAAGTATATATATTCTTGATCAGCGTGAGATGCTCAAGATTCGATATAGCCATGTCCGTCGGTGCGTATGCGTTTTACCCAGCCATTTTAAGAGCTATCGGGATGAAACTTGGTATTTGAGCCTCTTATTACCCGGGTAAGATAAAGTATGAAAATTATCAGGATCGGACTACTATATCATTTAGCCCTAAAAGAAACATTTTTGCAAAAATTGGAGTATCCCCATGAAATTTACCAATATAAAATCTCAGATACCAAAATTTGAATCTGATCGGATAAATATAACACAAGGTACAGTCAATATAAATCGGTTCAAGCGCTTTCATCATCAAATCACAGACGCAACGCTTCATGAACTGTATGTGAATGCATGCCGTGCTTTGCTTAGGGAATGGTGGAAGAAGAAGAAAATATTGTAGTAAAAACAGTAATAATGTTTTGTTTGTGTATTGATGAATTGAGTTGCAGGGAATCAAATTTCAAAATGTGAAAATATTATTGCCAAGTTATTGAATGATCTTTATTGGACCATATTAAGGTTTTAAAATATTTATCGGACTGACGGGTAATAAAATAACTTTTGTTCGAATTGCAGGACGTATAATATGTATAATGTTTTGGAAAGTTTATCTAGTTTTGACACCAAACCCAGAACTATTCGTTTTTGTGATTATAACACAAAAATTGCTGGTGGTCTTAATTTTATCGTATACAGTCGTATATAGTCAATCAATATCAATCCCATAGAAGGAGCGGTCGATTTTAAAGGAGCTATATTAGCGGATATATTTGTTTAGTCAACAGATATTGATACATTTCGGAACAGTCTTTAATAATTACATTGTAATGAATCGCCGAGAAATTTATATGGTTTGTCTTTTCCAGTAAGCGAATTGTCTGCTGAAGGGCATCTTTTCTGTCCCTTGCTGCTCTTCCAACATGTTGGTCTGCTTGGGGTCCTTTGTTTCGTCAGCCTGCATGTCTTTTATTTGGTATCCGTTAGGCACTGAGACAAGGTTGAGGTTAGCTATCTCCATTTCTGTCTCGGTTGCAAATAAAAAGCTCTCCTAGTACTGCTGATTAAAATCGGTCCCAGTTTGTATTTCTGAGGTGTTTACGGGTACTTGGAGTTATGCCTCGGTCGAAATCGATTCCGAAACGAACGTACTTATGGTCTGAAAAGGATGGCCTGCTTGAAGCCTACGTCTTAGCCTGCCTGTCACGTTAGATAAAGTAGGTGCAAGAATACATATAAACAGTTGCGGCCACGAGATTCTCGACTCCCGTGTCAATTAGTGATAAAATTTGTTTAGTTTGTGGTTATTATATTGAGATATAGCAAAGTAAGTTGTGTCATCTCAACTTTCACCCTTTTTTCGACAGGTGTATTTTAAAATTAAACCAGACTTGAAAATTTGTATACCCTTGCAAAAAGGGTATATTAATTTTGGTTAGAAGTGTGCAACGCATAGAAGGAAGCATTTTCGACCATATAAAGTATATATACTCTTGATCAGCAAGACGAGACGAACTCATATAGACTCCTCTTAGACCGTAAGAGCTACAAAGTTGAAATTCTGCATGTGGACTTGTATATACTGCAGGGGTTGTAAATCTCGGATCCAATTCGGCTGTGTCCAAGATATACTAACTGTGTAGAATATACAAATCTACATGCGAAATTTCAAGTCTATAGCTGTAACGGTCTAATAGGAGTTCCCGTTAATCTAGACGGACTCATCTCTCATCTCGTTGTGCTAATCAAAAATATAATATGTACTTTATAAGTATGGTCGGAGATAAAGGATACACCTTTACCTACCTTTTTGCAAAAAAACAAAAATCTTTAACTTTGCCGACAGACCTATGAGTCCTTTGAAGAAATTATAGGCCTAGTTGAACCAAAGTAAACTGCATAATAGAAATAATCCTTAAATTAATGACTTTGTAATTCGAGACAAACTATGTAAAATTTCCTGTTGTATAATCGGAAACTATTTTATGGATAACAAACATCTACAGTTTTCTCTCGTGTGTAACAAGCGAAAGTTCGAATTTAAAATCCTATATTTTACTTACACATATTTAAAAGTAAGTAAGTCGCCTCGCCGACTTCGGTGTACCATGCACCAAGCAAACTAATATTTAATTATACTAAAAATCCTGTTTACATGCTGCTTAGCAAGCACATCTCACTCACTCTTCGAAAAACAGACCCACTCTAGCACAGCCTTCGGCCAAGGGCCACCGAATTTGACGTCTCAAACTTTTATGCGTTTTATACGTTTATGCTGATCAAGAATACTTTATAGGGTCGGAAGAACTTCCTTCAGTTTCTTACATACATTTTGGCGACTTAAATATCATCTTAGCATATCAGCCTTTGGGTGCATAGTCTAAGAATGTACAAACTTACACATATAATTTCCTTCTGGTTACAAATGATACATATAAGACGTGGATTTATTTAATATATGGATTTATTTAATAGGCTCCCTTGAATTTTTCCTATAGGATTAAACAGTAATGTAAAAATTAAGCATCTGTATGTATATTCCATTGTTAAAAAGCCGCTTTTGTATTTGTAATAATTTTTATTAAGTATTTATTTATATTTCATAAATCATAAATGTGGAATAATTAATATTTAAAGTTATTACCGTTATATTTGTATTTGTATTAGTTGCGTTAAATTTTCGTATTTAAATATTGAGGACATCAACTACAGCAAGTAATTTGTTTAGGCAACCGTTCCATGACCTTAAAGTCGTCGCCTTTTCAAAATAGGCTCGATGCTTTGTGGTGTCCGTAAAATTTTGTTTGAGTTCGCCAGGAGGTTAGACTCGGCGGTTAATTTGTAGAGTTAAACTTATTTGTATTTGTAATTGTTTTGTTTTTGTTTTGGTATATTTATATATATTTATCATATATATATTTCAAATATTATTTAAGAAGACATTTAAATTCTAGAAAATGGTTCATAATAACATTGTTTGGTTTGTTCAATTGAAAATGCACTCTCGAACGATCCTCAGTCCGGATAGTCAGTGATAATAATGTTCAATAATTGGACTTGGACAAGGATACAAAAACGGATACAGATACAGATGCAAATACAGAATTACAAGATATGCATGTCATATTAGGGGATCTATGGGGGATAATAAAATCCTAAATCCGCCAGTCGCACACATGCATACAGATAAAGGGAAACCTTAACCTAAAACACTTGCTTCTGAATATCGGAATAGGAAAATTAATGCGAATTGCAGTACAATATTATAATTATATGTAATTATTATTATGTTTTGGGTTTCATTTTCATTATAGTGATCATGATGCGTTGCTCTTTAAGTAGTATGTATTGTAAATTTGTTTTTTTTTCCTTTTGTTTTTGTTTTCTCTTTTTTTTGTTATATAAAATTCGAAGAAATAATAATAATAGTAATACATAATAAAATTTCTATTCAACTGCTTTTGTGTCGTCTGCACCGGCATTGGCAACATCCTTGAATCTGTATGCGGATGTACATACAAACAGATATATGTAGATATATGTACATATGTCCATACATGGGTTTGCAGTAAGAAGCGAAGCAATATATTCGCCCCCGATGTCTAGCTGCTAACAGTCAAACGACACTCATCGTTTCACCCTTCCAATCTTCTAAATTTTTATAACAATTAGCTAATTTGGTTTTTCTTTGGTTTTTTGTTTCAATATGCTCTTACTTTTGCTGTTGCATTTTAGTTGCTTTTGTTTTTGTTTTTGCATTGTTAAATTTGTAAATGCTATTTAGTAATTATCTAATGCCTTGAATGTGTGTATGTGTATGTATGTCTAGGCTTGCTACTTCGATTCTTTTTTGCACTATTCACACTCTGACCGCCATTCGCATAGGTAAGTTATTAATTATGTATGTGTACACATCTCTCCACATCATGGACGATCCGGATACTCTGCTCATACGAATCATTTTTTAGTGTCGTGGAAAAGGAAATTGAAAAACTTCTCATTCAGATCATATTAACTATTAACTAGGGCTAGCACATTTAATTTTTTGTATCGCTTATATCCGCCTGCTAGTCGCATATTTGATAACACAATTGTATATATATGTATATATATATATTCGGACTGAAGCTATGGCTTTAACTGTTCCGATTTACACTTTACACACAATATTCAGGATAAGGATCAGGACCAGTTTCAAAAGTATTTCACATTCAAACACATAATCATTACATACATACATATCCATATTCATATCAATGCAGAAGTTCGTGTAAGTAGACATATTAAATACAAATGGAGAAACAAAAATACGCGTTGCTTTCGCATTATACTAAGTATTACATTTTGCTCTTTGCAGAACGTCAACGTCATTGCCGGCTGCCATCTGAAAGAGTTGAGTTCAATCTAACATGGACTGTATTTGAGTGCCCATGCCCATTGCTGACGATTGGCATCGTCTATTTCTGTGGTATAAAATCAAAGGTCGTGGCTCCACTGATCTTGCCCGACGCACTACGATGAAAGTGGACATTCTGCCATTTGTTATCACGCTTGTGCCACACGCGTGTCTCCTCCGACTGATGAGTGTGCGCATGTCCTTGCCTGGGGAAAAAATGGGAGGAGAAAAGAGGCTGTAATTGGATGGAAACTGCCAATGAATCTTGAAAACTTACTTGTCAATGTACTGCGTGAGCCGAACATAGGCAATGCAGGCTGCCTCTTCTCCCAATAAGTGCACATGGGGATTCAATATTGTTGTATTAATGGCTTTGCAGTTCTTACCAAGCACTGAAAGGACAGAGTTATATATTATTTTCATTTGTATGTAACTACATGCATTAGTGCACTTGCCGTTTTCAAAGTAGAATTTGTGGAAATCAATTCCTTCGACTAGATTACCCAATGCTTCCGGTTCAAAGGCAGTCAGATGTGGATCACATATTTTACTGAAACGAACGAAAACTTCGAAGTGATTCATGTGCACAGTCGATTGGATGGACACCAACTCACGTGTAGCCGTCAAAGTCGCCGCTATTGATTGCTTCGATTAGCTGTTCTGTGATCTTGATGATTTCCTGTCGTCTGGCTGCTTTGTATATTTGTATAGTAGTATGTGTTTAGGGTAATTCGTAATTAGTCGGGATCGCGCAATGAATTCGGATGGAGTTGTTGAAACGATGATAGCAGTACGATATATAATAACACTAAATAGTAGGTAGTCTTAGCCATAGCCATTTTGCACAGATATAGATATTACATCCACAAATGAAATGGAGCTACATTTGAACGATCTAACCGATCGACCGCGCCAAAAGATTTGGCAACGGCAACAGCACAACATAACAATTACAATGTATGTATGTGTATGTATGTTTTTGTGTGTATGTATAGACTAAGTACACATGTATAAATGTATCTCTACTGGCTGATACACGAATATACATACATACATGACAAATCCAAATCATTTAAAAGCGTCTTGTTCTAAATACAAAAACTCAAATTCTAACTACAAACGCTCTAATTAATAGTTATGCAAGATGATGGTGAGAGCTGTAAAGGATTAGAGACTAACAGGTTGCCACATCTCGAACAATGCTTAACTGATTAGCGCTAACGTTATTGAGCCATTAAACCATCGCTTGTGGATTGCCTAAAATGACACATTTGCTTCCTAAATTCCCATATAACATATGTATATATACAATCATAATATCAATCAAAATCTTAACAAACATTGGAAAACACAAAAAAAATATTATTAAATGGAGCTCGCAACGTAGACGATGAGGCATGCTTGTAATATGTGTGGGATGATGGAAAATCACGTGCATTAAGATTAAAGTTTAGTAGCAGTAGGCAAAAATTTTCCCAAAATATTAATAAAACTTAAACCGCAAAAAAAAATGTTCCATATAAACATTTGGAACTCGGTTTGTCACTATGTTTATTTCTTAAAGTTCCAGTCAGGTAACGGTCAGAAACCCAAAAAAGTGAAATTTGATTAAAGACAACATTAATACTGAATAGTGGATGAGTAGAAGAGGATTAGGGCCAATGCACTGCCAGAATAGAAATAACGAAAGGGTTGATCTCAAGACACTGGGCTGACTTTTTGTGAGTTTGGCAAATGATAATTTACATCCAGCTAAAATTTGAAAATATTATAATTTACATGCAATATTTATAGAATCTCCTTTATAGCTCTAATGCAAATATTATACTAATGCATGTGCCAGATTGAAAGTATTACATACATATACAATGTAGTGTGCGTGTGTGTGTGTGAGTGGGGGCGTGTAGACACCGAAATGTAGAAAGCAATGGTGATGGTGATGAAAATGGGATTGAACTCAAGCATTCATACATACCTGAAGAGCATTGCGAGTTTCCTGATATTTGCTGGCAAGTCTTTGCAGGACACACAATCCTTATTTCTAGAACGCATACACGTTTTGTATTACCGATATCAATTAAATACCGATTACACAATAGTCATATGCATTGTATTTAAAAACAAAAAAATTCAATAAATAAATTGAGGAAGGTGGATATTTGTTATTGGTTTTGTTTTTAGTGCTTTGATTGGGAATACCAATACAATGTGAATGGATGCGGCTTCAGATGATAATGCTCTATGTAATTTATATGACGATCCTAGCAATCACAGAGATCGCTCAACTAGCCAGATGTACAAAAAGTCAAAATTCTTGATTGAATTCGAAAGTACACAATATTATACGACGGCTGCGCGGTGACAAGATCCAGGAAGAAGGACAACAACGACAATAGTGGGAGTGCGCCAAGCGCTTTACTTGGATTGTGGAGGGTTTGGTCAACAATAGTTTTAATATGTAAATACAGTTGAGTTGAAGAAAGTCAAATTCGATAACGTTACATACAGTCGAGCCGCAACCGCTAAGCACTAGAGAGTTCCTTTTTTGCCCAAGCACCAAAAATTTAGCATGCGATCTGCAAGAGGTCAGAGAGAAAATGAAAGAAACAAAATGGCTGGGATAGGGCACTGGGACGGCACAGAGGCCTCTGTGCTTTTGTCCAGTTGGCCAAGGTATAAAGATATCTCTCCCATTTGAAGTTGATGCGCATACTCACCTCTGAGGCGTTGGCGTGGGCAAAGTTGGCTGCTTAGAGTGCTTTTGCATTTGCTTGAGTTTGTGTTTGGGCTAGGACATGGGCTTAGGCTTGGCAAGTTGTTGCCATTGGTTGACGCAGACACGTAGGACGAGCCCATCAGATCTTCATGGCTGTGGTTGTGGCTGTGGATGTGGGGATGCCCACCTAGTGTTTGAATGATTTGCGCGATTAGTACAATATACACATGTCTGGCAATCAGGGAACGAAACCGCACTAACAAGGGGAACTTCAGGTGTGCGAGTCGCCGATTTGGATGAATTTTGGATATGTTGTAGAATACCCCGTCATTTGAAGCTGTGTGAAATATTTCGGCGCACTATTCTATATTTTCCTTATAAATCGTGTTTAAAGCTATAGCTTCGGTGACTTATAGGTAAAACGCAGAGAGGACTTCAAGCAGCTCGGCGGTGAAAGGGGTGGAGGTCCCGACTAAAGTTGGAGAAACCCAGGTTCAAACCCCGCCCGAAACTGGTTAGTTTTGGATTTTTATTTTTTTGTCTTCTTAATAATTATTTTTTTAAATAGCTAAACAGGTCTTTTGATGATTTTTGATGAAATTAATTTTGTATGCCTTTACAAAAACATAAATGTAATATATACGAATATAGACGTAAAATACACGAATTAACTTCTGTCTTCACATTTTTTGTTGTGATATACATCATACATCATCATGCTAAAATTATGCTTTTGTCCAAAAATCGACCAACTTTAAATCATTTTGAAAGAAACAAACCAAATAAAATTTTTGGAAAATTACTCTCTCATCTCATCTCATCACATCTCATCATCAACTTTGAAGCGAACCATGCATACTTGAGCATTCCCTTCAATATCAGGGATGACAAGTGGAAATGCACAAGGGATTATACTTTAATTGAATGCAGTCTTCTCTTGATAAAATTTTTCGATTTTCTTAGGCATTTGAGGAGTTTTGCATTCGCTTTAACATATTTTTAACCTGCCCGCAAAGTACAGTTCATAATGGCGTGCATATAGCTAGTATTTCCTCAAGCGTACAAGCTTCAACATATGTATATAAAAAATGTTTCAAATTACAAATCATCAAATGACCTATTTTGCTATTTCAAAAATAATTATTAAAAAAACAAAAAAAAAAAAAAATGAAAATCCAAAACTAACTAGTTTTGGGCGGGGTTCGAACCTGGGATTCTCCAACTTTACTCGGGACCTCTACCCCTTACACCGCCGAGCTGCTTGAAGTCCTCTCTGCGTTTTACCTATAAGTCACCGAAGCTATAGCTTTAAACACGATTTATAAGGAAAATATAGAATAGTGCGCCGAAATATTTCACACAGCTTCAAATAACGGGGTATTCTACAACATATCCAAAATTCATCCAAATCGGTGATTCGCATACCTGAAGTTCCCCTTGTAAGAACCCGCTTTTGGGCGATGTACAACAAAGTTTTCGGCAAGGCTGGAGAATGGCCCCATTGTTAGTTATCGGATTGGTTTCATTCCCCGTCTGCGATGTACAATGCGATAGGGACAGACATCGATAAGCCAGGATCATGGCGCGAAAACGCAAATTGATATTGATGTGGCAAGCATGAAGAAGCGAGCGTAGAGGGTTGAACTTCCGCATCCAGTCGAAGTATATTTCCCTGATTCCCATTGGAGTAAAGTGCAAACATTTGAAGTACATCCCAATCGAGTAACTCAGATACTTGGCAGATGCCAGCATGTCCGTTAGCTGGGGAAATGGTGGGGATTGAGCAACATGGGCCGACAGCGAATGAACTGTTTGTGATTTCAATTAGTATTTGTTCGAAATTAATCCAAATTCAGCAACTGCACCGCTGAAATAAAAACCAAAGCGATGAGGTCGAAACGATCTTTAAACAGCAGTTTCGATTTGTCGATTTTGGAGAACCCACTGGCAGTTTGCGTTTGACATGAATCAACTCTAAGTAAATACTGGATCCAACTTGGCAGGACATGCTGGCGAGTGCCTGCCAAATAAATGCAAGCTACTTAAGCTTAGAGATATGCGATATGCATTGAATGTGGACACCATGAGGATGAGGATGAGAATGTGAAACAGAAAAAAAATGCATGTAACATTTACCTTCAGGATCTTTTGATATGACTGTGGTGCTGCGATCAACGATTCCTTTTTTATCTTCTAGGAAAAAAAAGTAAAACAAATTTCATATTTGAAAATGTAGCTGTATTGATTCCAATATCATTTATCGCCGTTTCTATTCTATGTGAGTCCTTGTGTCTCGAGCAACCCAAAATATTCGCTTTTGACGAAAAATGGATAGGCATTCACATTGCCATTGGATTGAGTGCGGATCGAATCAAAGCAGAACTAATGTTAAAACTATGCTAAACAACTTTCTCTTATTGGACAGTGGTCCAGTGGTCCAAGGGTATTTGAAAAAAAAAATTATAGGTTTATTTTAACCAAAATTTGTAACACACTTTAAAACAAGTATTAAGTATTTCAAAGGCACTTCCGATATTCTGACTAACACAGGAATACGTTCTCATCATTTGTTCTCAACTTGCTGATGAGTATTCAAATAAGTTATGTATTTCCTATCACTTAAGAATTATTTAAATAGTTGTTATTAACAAGCCACAGGGCTTTTAGTTATAAAAATAAACAGGCTTCGAAATGTATGTAGAAACATTTAGTAATTTTAATAGTTTATTTGTAATAACTTATTAAAATGATATCTTTGCCACTTGTCCACTGTGCATTATAAGCGGAGTAAATCAACTATAAATTAGGTACTCTAACTATTAAATTCTGTTTATGATTCGATCGAACTTAAGTCACACCGACTTACACATAACGAAACGAACCGATTTAAATATAAATAAATTTTTGTAATCCGTCATTCACATATCTATAAAGTGTTAAATGGTGCTAAAAACATAATGAAACGCGGACTTGTGCATTTTAAACATTGGGTGTTTGATCGTGAATGTAAATTAAATTTCTTTTTGTTTGTAACACTCTGGGTTGGGTTAGATTAGGTTAAATAAAACATTCAAATACTACAAATATGTTTATTTGAAATTTTCCAAATTTTCGAAACCCTATAGTTTGGGCATTTTATCCGTCTTCAACGGGGCAGCGGAATAAATCGGACTTGTGAAGTGCCATCCCAACTGGGCGACTAAAGGCAATGAGCGGTGGCTGGTAATATTTGTTTATGTGGCTAGATGGGGTCGAGTTATTGTGTTGAATGGTGCAAAATTAAGAGAGTCAAAGTCAACGCAAAAGCAAATACACACAGGCATACAAAATATGTACGACATCATAATCAAAGCTAATAAACGACATTGAAGAGCAAAATGAAATACGTGCGGCTCCTCTAAGGGAATAGGTAACTTGTGCTGCTGAAACGATAAGGTTGAAAAACAAGATTGCGAATGACAATAACGATTGTTCGTTTGTCTTGGCAAAACTTTCGGTCTGCACAAATTGTATGTATATGTGGGTTCAGAGTTGTTGTTGTTTAAATTGATCAACTTCTCTACAGTTGTCTTTTCAGTTGTATGTGTGTGGGTGTGTGTATCTGTGGGTGTATGCCAATTATACATACACATGTGTCGATGAATTTAATCCTGGAATTGTCGTATGCCGTATGTATGTAAAATAGCAATACTAGCAATCATTCGCCTACAAATGGTGTGGCTACCTAACAAACTAAACTAGTCTAAGGTAAACAACTCTCATTCATTACATTTTAATCAAAATGAAAGTCGAAATCATTTCAACTTTCTAGTTTCAGCTTTATAATAAGATTTACTCATTGAAATACTAGAAGGTTCAAATATTTACCCTTGACGTCGTCGTCTTCGAGGGTGGTGCTGGACGAATCGGTCGATTCTTTTACTTGAGATCCATCGCCTTTCTTGGTGATCATGCTTCTGCCTGTTAATTGCATGTTTGAGTAAAAACTGATAAACTGATGTGCTTTTCAAAAATCTTACTTGAGAAGTTTCTAGTTGCCAACATGGTTGTAAGAATAGCACCTTTAAGCTTACGACGTGCATTGAACTTCTTGAGGCAGTCCACGGTCTCTTGGCGATGGACAACAGAAGCAACTCGTTCCCTTTGCTGTTTTAAGGATACAAATGTAAGAAAAATAAAGAGATAATTTCAAAAATATCCGCAAAATGTTTGTACTTACACAAATCCATGGATGCTTGAGGGCCTCTGCAGCAGTTATTCGTTTATTCGGGTTCACTGTAAGCATTTGGTTAATCAGGTTTTTCGCCTCAGGCGTTACAGTATCCCATTCTGGCGAAGGATACTGAAATGAATGAATTGGAGTTAAATTAAAGTAAGAACTGACAAAACCTAATTCTCCTTACGTCATAGGCTCCTGCCTTGATCTGTGAGTACAATCGGTGCTGATCCTCATCCCAGAAGGGGGGATAGCCAACCAACAATATATAGAGAATGACGCCTGTGTATGCATATTTGTTTATTTATTTTTTCCATGATGGAATGGCGTGTCGATGGCAGGAGAGATACATATGTATGAAAGTAAGAGTTAGTGAGTTAGCTTTGAATCTTATTTAATTTTCCACTGTTCAAGTATTTTGAGATGTTGCGTCAAAAATTCATATGCTTACCGCATGCCCATATATCTACCGACTTGCCGTAGGGCTCCTTCTTCAAAACCTCCGGCGACAGATAGCCAGGAGTGCCGGCGAATCCGAACCAGGCTTGATGGTCGCCTTGCACTTCAATGGCTAGACCAAAGTCAGCGAGTTTCACAGCTGCACCCTTTGCCTTACTAGCTAACAGTAAATTCTCTGGCTTCAGATCTCGATGCACCACACCGTTTTGGTGGCAGTGATTGACCGATTCCAATATTTGTTGAATACAATGTGATGCATCAGCTTCTGAATAAAATTCACGTGCAACAATATCTTCGAAAAGTTCACCGCCAGTTACACTGCAAATGTATGTTAGGACAGTTTTGGTTTTTTGAATTTGGTTGGAATGGTTAATTCTTTATGTGTCTGTTTGGATTTCGGTTACAGGCTAGTTAATTTACTTGCAAATGGATAAGTTGCACAATTCAATTCGGGGTGTATAACGTTTAACAGTGGAACACAACAGAACCGAACAGAGCTAAAGGAATTACTGTAGCTATTTTATATACATATGTAGGTCATATCTAGGGTGCACATTTTGGGGGTTAGCATACATCTATCTTATAACTATCTATCTCGGACTCGGAGGGGAAAGGATGAAGTATGAATCTCAATAAACAATCGTCAAGTCATTGCAATATATGAACTTTAACACAGCTCATACGGAAAATCGTAAACAATAACGGAATCGAAAATACGTATCTACATCACAGGCTTGGATTTTCGATTATTGGTTGTCAGTTACAAATATTTCGAAGCTTGCAGGTGTGCTTGGGCTTGGTTACTTACAGGTCAAACACAAGATAGTGATAATTCTCCTCCTGAATGCTGTCATGCAAACGTACTGAAAGAGTCCAAAAAGCATCAATAACACTGTTTAGCAACAAACAAAATAAAAAAAAAAAAAAAAAAAAGCATTAGGATATGGTTAATTGTCTAACTTACCGATATTAGGATGATGGAGTTTTCTGCAAATCCGGGCTTCTCGCTCCAACTTTTGAAAGTCTTTATAGAAACAAATAATAGATTTGTATTAACTAGCGGGCATTGATTAATATTCTATATATATATATGTATGTATATAATAATGTATTTTTATATCTCTATATACAGCGTGTATATGTTAGAAAATAGGAAATACCGAAATCCTTTAGGAAGCTACAAACCTTTAAAAACAACAACCACCTTTAAATATTATACGCAAATAAGATTTTAGTTATAATTTTCAAACAAGAATATCATAAAACGGCAATAGACCTACATTTAGTTTGATAAATGTTATTTTAGAGCTTTTTTAGATGGTGATTATAATCAATACGTAATAAACAGTTCGATCTATTTAAGACACACGTTTCTCTGTTTTGCTTCAACTAGTCACTTACTATGTAAATCTAGAATGGTTGGATAGACTAACAAACATGGAATAAAACTCATTTTCTTGTACGAGAGGTTATAAGAACCTAGACTATGTGGGTACACAATTTTAAATGTACATACATACTATATTAAGTGTTATTTTTTAATAATTGTTAGTAGATCTATTTTAAGCCATAGGCTATAATGGGTACTAACCTCTTGCTGTTAATTTCTTCGTATTTATGATCTTAGCTGCAAACTCAAATCCCGTAGACTTTTGGACACATCTTTTCACAATAGAGAATGCTCCTCTGCGAAAAGAAAAGGAGTGCAAATTATTTTCATTTGTGCATATAAGTGATGTCCTGCTGAACGTACTTTCCAAGCTCTTCCTTGATGTCGTAATTGTCCGAAAAACGCGTACAGGCTGCTGGAGCAGCCATCGCGATGGCGCACTTGAGAAAATCTATGACGGCAGTAAAATTCCAGCAATGTTGTGGTAGTTGTCTTTAATAGAAGTCTACGTATGTGAATGCTCTTGTGTGTTTGCTCCTATGCTCTTTCCTTCTTATGATTGATTTTAATTGGCGGCAAAGCCAAGCTTACGTGTCCGATCTAGAATGGGAAGGGGTGTACATTTAGAAACATTTACGAGAACTGCAAAATATCCTGGTTTATGCTTAAATTCCTAATTTGCAATGTCGGCGGGGGCGACTATAGCGATACCGATGCCGATGACACGTAGGTCTAGCCAATCGATTGATCTTCTACGTAAATCGAATATGATTTTGGACTTAGCAGGTGCCTCAACCACCATTTTGTCTAATGGTTGTTTTTGGTAACTGGCCGTTGAGACTTCAAACGCTTCTTTGGAAACAAGACTGTCCATTTTTTAAGGTGGCGTGATAAGTATAATATAATAATGATAATTCCACCCCTATACAGTTTTTCTAACCTTTACGAGTTCAATCATGTAATTATGCGATTTATTGTGAATTCTTAAACAACTGAGATTTGTAACTACGTACATATGTATGTATGTACATATATTACTTCACAACAAAAAAAAAATACATACATTATAGACAATTTGAAAGATCACAGATGGACGTTACCGTTATTACTTTAAAAAATACAAAAACTTTTTAAAGTGAAATATATATAAACGGGAGTAAAACCACGATTTAATCCTTTTTTGATACATACATATATGTTTGTATGTACGCATGTATGTACATATGTGTAGATATGTAAATATGTCTGTGGATGTACCCAATCGTAACGAAACTGGGTTTCCCAGCTGCGCAGATAAATAGGCCACATATAAAAATTTAAGGGCACGGTTTTTAATTTAATATTTTTAACTTTTTTCGGTTTGTAATGTGCCAATACATTTATAAATATACCCGTATGTATTTGACGAGAGTTACTTTTGGAAACGTATTACTTTTCCTATCTCTCTTACTCGCTAATTTCCCACGCGTTTGTACTATTGAAATGAAAATCGATTTTCCTCAACCACAAAAGTACATACACATACAGCACGGGCACAGGCACAAGCACCAACACAACACCTTGTTCTAAAATACTGTTTGTATTTATTTGGGCACGGAAATACGTATACGAGAAATATAATATGAGATCCCAAAATTGATTCGAAATAATAAGGAAGATTACATTTTGCTAACAAGGACTTGCACTTCTGAAATCAAGAACCCAATAAAAAACTTCAGCTTAAGACGGAACGCGACAGGTGTCTTCTAGTAATGTTGATTACAAACTGAATATTGCTGCGGAATCAGGCGAGTTGAGCTTCCAAACACATCGGCAAAAACGTGTATCTGCTGACGAGTATTTGTGGTGTATATGTGTATCCTTTGTAGGCTTTATGGTTAGGGTGAGCTTTTCTTGAGATTGCGCCCCACCTATTAGAGATCTCAGTATCCTTTCTTTCCCTGATGCTGGCGGCGACTGACATGTAGGTACATACATAAGTATCTATGTATATACAAATTGAGATTGAGTTGGACGGTAAAAGAACTTTGGAATTCTATGCAAACTTGTTGCAATTCTTCTTATTTGAAAATGTTGTGTGTGTACACCTTTAATCAGTTGCGCTCTGTTGGCAAATATACTGGCACTATGGCTCTTATCCGCGTGTGTGTGTGTGTGTAAGTGCGCACATGTCATTTTATTAACTCTCTTAGTTCCAACTTCCATTTATGCGCATGAATTTTCCACAGTTTTTCCAATCGCCAAGTAACACCTATGTATCTACATATTTATTAATGTACATACATACTATATACTAAATGTATACTCTGGCGGACAGATTAGCAGGACAAACGGTTATTAAATACTTGTACGTACATACATGTGTATATATACATACTTATTATACATATGTACATATATACGTCATACATAATTTATGTATGTGCATACATACATACATATGTACATATATCCATAGATCTGTCGCTGAAATACATAAATTTGTATATTGTCCATTGTTGTATTATTATTGTATATAATGCGACTTCCAACATACGTGTCACGATGTCGATATTTTGTGTATCAACCCTGAAAATCTTTTGAAATAGGTCTATATATAAAAGCACACACATTCTGCCTGGTCTGTATATATATACACATACATATACATATGTATGTACATATATCTAATATATGTATCTTTATAACCGATATGCATACATACATATATATTATATTTATACATACATACATATGTAACTAAATACACAAAAATATGAACAAAATTACAAAAATCCGAAAAGGCAAATGAACTATTTTAACGGCCTTTGCGCTAACCAGTTGACATGAAGTCTATGAAACTTAATTCGAAAAATTATTCTTCATATCTTTTTTATACTAGGATACATTTTTTAAATATGTTTTATGCACGCATACACACACGCATGCAAATGAATTCATTCGCATATATCTACATAAGTATACATGTGTGTATATTTTTGAATCTGTGTCTAGCCCGAACCAGTATCGTAAAATACATATATACATACATACATATGTATTTGCAAATGCATTACATTTCAATAATGAATTAATTTGGACATATGTATGTATTTATGTAAGTGTGTGACGGACAAGGACGAAAAGATCCACAAACCGTACACCGTTAGACGGTCCGAAACCGATTTTTTGTCAATGCCAATGCGGTAAATATATTGTTTCGAAACCGATATAGGTACGTACTTTGTACGAAGTAGTGTATATATATATATGGATATATATGTCTATTGATGTTAATGCAGATGCAGATGAGTGTAACGGGAAACGAACAGGAAAACTCGACAGCCGACGCGCTAATGAGTTACAGAACTTCAAAACATAACGTCCGATGGCTTGAAAATCGAATTCTATACTGATGACGAGCAATCTTTCTTTTAAAGCAAAAGCACAATTCCACATATACACTAAACTCACAAGAATAGGGCAGAATGCCAGGAGCATGCGCGTTAAAATACATCTCATTCGTATCCCATGAATATGTGTTAACATCATCGGTTGATTTTCAGAAGTAGAAGCTTTCGAAGTGCCGTGGTTATCGATAACAAGCAGCAAGGATGTGATTTTTATCGAAGAATCCTGGTAAGCAACTTTTTTTTTTACATGATCCCTATAAAAAGTGTTTATTATGTTTGCTTCTTTTTTAGACTTACTAACACTATAGGCAGCATATAGGGATCGATTTTATGATGAAATTTATTAAAACAGGTTAATGTAAAGATGCACAATAACCACAATCAATCACAAAATCATTCATATTTTGTCTATATAGTAAATTAAGACAAGTTTTTTTTTTTTTGCCAGCCGTTAAGTTAATCTGTCGACAACAGAACAATAAAGACTAAACATCGATTATTGTTGTTAGTACACAAAATTCAAATTCAAATTCTGGTCGTTACAGAAAGAAGAAATTTCTTCCAAATAAATGAAAAGTCATCAATCGTGACACCAAACTTCTTGTAAAATACAAATATTATTATATTTCGAAAACATTTTCTCGCAGCTAAGGGATATTTGCTTGCCTAAAATAACTTTTTATACCATACACCCATAGGGCGAAATGGTATATTAAAGTCGCCAAAATGTATGTAACAGGCCGAAGGAAGCTTTTCCGACCCCATAATATATTATTAATCAGTATCAACAGCAGAGTCGATCTAGCCATGTCCGTCTGTCCGTAGAGCTCGTGCCACGCCCCTTTCCGCCCCCGCGATTTAAAAAAAAAACGTTTATCTCAAAAACTATTATAGCTAGAGACACCATATTTGATTAGTAAATGCGCACATATTGCATGTATAAAGATTTTGCCACGCCCCTTTCCGCTCCGAAATTTGAAAAACTAGATTATCTGCCGTAATTTTTTACCTTGTGGAATCAAATTTGGCACACTTAAATTTGATACTAATACCAAACAAAATACCGAATTTGATCAAAATCGGACTAAGAATAGCCAAGTTATGCATATAAACGTTTTTCCATAAGGCCGGAGTTGGTGCTCGTATGCTTGAGTGAGCGAGATACTTGTAAAAAGCTTGCGAAAATGCATTTCTTACTTCATTTTGTACATATTTTGATGCTGTCATTGTACGACAAATGTTTTATATATTATTCTAATCCTCACTTAGCGACTTCGTATTAAAAGGGAACTTCGATAATTGTAGGCCAAGTGAATAAAGACAACAATGCGCCAAAGTATATTAACGACATGCAAATATGTATATATTTTTAAATATTTTAAATGCGTCTATTATAATGGCTTTTAAATAGGTAAAGCTACGAGTATGGAATTTATAAATGAGCTGACTATTCTTTAGTTTTCCGATGTCATTCGATTTGTTAGAGCTTGAACACGTTGGGCATTACAACTTTTGCAGAGAACATGATCATCTAAGGGATAGCATCCCCGGCCATCTGCTTCCGATGACAGTAGAAGACCACAGTCCTGTAAAGAGACAACGATCTGATTTTAAAATACCTTATATAATTTGAAATTAAACTACCTCGCATTTATAGCATCCCAAATGAAAACTGCGATCAAGGGCAACTACCCGCACCGTTTCTTCTTGTCCCGGCTCCGGCATAATGGGGTCTCTGCAAACACAACATCTGGGAGCAAATTTTCTGAAATTAAGGTTGTTTAGGCACTAGGCGATTTTACTCTTTATATATTTGCCTACTTGTGGAAATCGGTAATGCAGTAGTTCTGATTGGTGGCATCGACAGTGAAGAGGAGGCCATCCAAACTTTTACCACATACAACACATGTAAAGCATTGGGGATGATATGGCTTCCCGGTAGCCCTTAGGATTCTTTCCAAAATGGGCTTCATGCAGACGGAGCATTTCTCAAGCGTTTGCAAATAGTCGTACTCGCAGTATGGCTTTCCCTCCAAAGCATAAAACGGTTTTCCCTGCAAGTTGATTTGACAATCGTTGCACGTGAAGCAAGTTATGTGATAAATTTGATCCATTGCAGTGCATCCGCTGTTTTCACCCAATACACGCTCGTTACATTTTACGCATCGACCTGAGGAAGAACAGGAAAAATAAATCTGTCGAGGTATTTCTGAATATCAAAACAACATGCTTTGTTTACCATAATTCTCGAATTCGTTTGCAGTATCAACGGAAGCAGAGGATAACACATATTGGGACACATTGCCATCGATGTTATTTCCTTTTTGGGGATAACCAATGTGTTTTTCATTGCCCTCTGTGAGAGCATGTTCATCGCCACTAACGTACATGGGCATATTTGCTACTCCCACACCACCGCCGTTGTTGTCCAAACTATTGCCTAAAATATTGGGATCATTTACGTACATGTTGTAGCAACTGCGAGAAATCATTTCGCCAGGTGGTCGAGGATTTATTGGCTCGTATATTGAGTCATAGGTTGAAGAGCTCTATAAAAAAAAAAGCAGGCCGAATTTCTGTTTATCGATATTGGAATTTAAATGATATAAATTTAAAAATTACCTGAGATAATACACCATATCCATAATAGTCTCCATTGGCTTTGTTCGAATGATTCTAAAAGTATAATCACATACAGCTCAAAAATATTTAAGAGAGAAAAGAAAACTTCGAAAACAAAGCTCACTAATGAATGGCTTATGGCAAATAATTTCACGATTTAGATCAAATGCTATACCTCCGAAACTCTAAAAGAATTATCCTAATTTGTTAAAAAAGCTTAATGTACCAACGGCTCAGCCATTTACTTTATAAGCTCTTTTATTATTAACTTACATTAAATTTCAAATTTTAATTACGAAAAACGGTAGCATAACGTTATTATTGTTTGAAGAAAGTTTGTACACATTCAAATAATTTTTTTAAAAGTTTACTCGTACCTTGTTAAGTGAGTTGTATGCTGCATAGTGCTGCTCGGGATAATTCTTACTAGTGAATTCTGGTGGTAATTGTTGAACACCCGACGGCAGTAAGTTGGTAGGGTTCTCCATTAGATCTATAGATTTACTGTTGCTGAACACATCGGTGGCTCGACGAAGTTCACTGTACGATGAGCTAACGGCGCTGACAGGGCTAGGAGGAGCCGGCAGCTCTTCTTCTATTTCCTTATCTGACATTGAACTGGTGCATATGGAGAGCATTCGAGATCCCGATTCAGACCCAGCACCCCTTCTAATGGTATTGGTATTAGAATCTAAATAGACACGTAAAACAGGTATGTATCATGAATACAATATATATTCATAAAAATATATGAAATCATCCAGGACATACCGGCTAAATGTGCATTCGAGTCAGCGGTTTCTGGCTGAGAAGACATGTTACCATAAATACCCTTATAGTCCCCAGATCTACTTGTGCAAGTTTCGGTTGAAGGTCGCAGATTGCTATAAATGACATCCGACGAACTGTTACTTAACGAATTTGACGACAACTTTGGAATGCTAGCGACGGATTTCATATGTCCGGTCCCCAAAAGACCCCTCTTTTCCATTTGAAGTTTATGATAAGCTAGAGCTTCCAATTGTTGTTCCAAAACGGCAGGGTTATCCAGCGTTGATTTACTACTGTTAGGTTTTTCGGAATTTTGAATCGTATATATAGGCTGTTTTCGCATAAGTATAGGACCGCATTCGCTGTCCTCAGCAGCTGACCCAGTCATCGTTGTGACTTTTTCTAGCCCATGTAAAGGCTGCGAGTAAAGCGGCTCTCGGGAACAAGTAACTCGCTTACTGAGTGGAACCTGAAAAATATAGATATATGTGATATCAGTATAAACTATTACAATTTATCACAAAGTATAATGAATACTAATTAATGTGTATTTCAATATTTGTATACACTACGGTCTTATGTTATACCTGGGGCATTTCATTTTGTTTTTTTTGTGGTTTAGGTGGAATGCAAGGAGCTGTCTTTCTAGTGCCGGATGCATATGTGTTCTGTACAGCAGACGGCGACGACCTATGCTGTAAGTTTTCAATCAGTTCCGCCACATTTCCATGACGAACATATTCATCAGCGGATATCCGAGGTGGTAGTGGCCTACTATTTAATATAGTCAGCTCTCTCAGTTGCTGTTCCAATCCGTCCATGGTGAAACTGTTGGGAAGATTGAATCCTAGAAAATATATTAGCGGTCTCCGAGGGTCGTTCGCTCCAAATCTAGACCAGAACTTTGACTTTCTTTGATTGCATATTTAAATGCCATTCATTTTAGTGAGCCGACAGATTTGAATCCGGGCGCCACACCCACGTGATGAAAATCATTTCTCTGGAAAAGTAAATTCAAAGTTTATTTAAAAAATCAGTATATTTGCAATATTTAACTATGTACTTTAAAATCTATTCTTATCAAATTTCAGCAAATCATTTAAAGGTGCATAAAACTAAATAAACTAATAATGACCGAGATAAATTTGCGAAGAAACATATACTAACAGATATTTACCCCAATTCATACATACTTTATATAAAATGTACGTACATATATACATATGTAAAAAACATTCTCACTTTTTATTTATTGCAATAATTACGCTGTTGTAGATAAAATTTTGATGAATCCAATTTCTGGATTCTGCGATAAATGCATACACACCAAATGTACACACATTCATACATACACGAAGTATACACAAGTACATATATTGAATTTGATCGATTTATGCAAACAAACAAATCTCAAATCTTTCCACAATCTTTTAACCACGGCTACAAAAACTACTTTTATCACTCACCAAGAAAGCATACAGCTTAAATGGAATAAATATACCACAAATATTAAAAGAGTACAAAATAACAGAACAAATAGGCGAATAAAACTAGTGCTCGAGAATCATCGATGGCATCATCGATAAACACGATGTGCTCCAACTCGATAGTCCATCACTGCCCATCGCTGCGCACGAAAACAAAAAACAAAATCAGCTGTTGATAAACATTCACACAATTCGTTTAAATTAATTTCAAGTTATGTCCACAAATGAAGATTAAACTAATTTTTCCATGAAACTATCTTTATTTAAAAGCTTAATAAACAACAAATAGTGGTGTGACATAACCAGTGTACTCCTACGAGAGACTTCAAACTGTAAATAGCAAAAAACTGTATTTTTTTGTGCAGTGTAACAGCTGAATTAAATATAGAAGGAAAAAATTCAAAAAAAAACTTTGTTGAACTTACAATTAGTATTAGTTTTGCACCATTATCTATAAAGATTTTACTTCTCATTTGGAAACATCCGACAAATTTTAGATATAAAGAAAAATAATATAAAAAACTTTATTATTAAAAAAAACTTCATTTCTTGTATTTTCATATCGCTAGCTTAACTTTTGGTGTTCACATTCCATCTGGTGTCGGTCGAGAAACAATTACTTAAACGGAAGAATAAAAAATAGTTCATTCATTAAATTCATTATTATTACGCCTTTCTTACCTACATGCGACATAACGAAAGTTAAGGCCATGCGAAAGTTAAGTCCAAGTAATTAAATGAAGAATTTGGGTTTTGTGTCCAAATCAAGTAACTTCTTGAATGCATTTCGACGATTTTAAATATTTTCCAAACCTAAATGTATCATCAAATCATCCAATTCACATCTTTTCTATACAGGGTTTCGAGACAAATTTATTTCTTAAAAACGTGTAACATATGTAGATAGATGTCCAGATAACAAATGCTAATTGGAATTCCTTTCGAAAATTTAAATAGCCTTATAAATATGATACACACCTTACAAACTTTTCTGTACTCATCTGTGAGCTAACAGTGGCGCTGTGAGCTTACAGTGCCTTTGTGAGTTAACATTAATAAACATAGCATTCAATTTACATGCTCATTGCATGAGCAAAGTTTAAAAATTACCATAAATCTTATCCAGCGTTTTGTTTTGATTCCGAGGGGTTGCATACCTGCAGGATGCGTGCTTGGTGTGATTTATAATTCGGTTGTGTAATTGAAGTTTCGAATCGCTTTAAAATAGCGGTGTTTGTTGTTACATCGAATCGTATCAAATTGGAACAGCGGAGCGGAGTGTAACGAACGTGTGTGCGAGTGCGGGGGCGGATACTAGTATGCACATATGTATACATACGAAATTGAAATCATGCAGAATGTGTACTAGAACGCAAAAACAAATACAAAATAAATTTGGACGGCCAAAGTGTGAATGTCTTTGGGAATATAGTTATAATACATCATACGGACTTTCAATTGCACATGCTATCATTCAAAACCAAACCCGTATTCGAGAAATGTGAAACGTGAGTATGTGTGTACATATTTATGTACATACTACTGTCGTGCATGTTATGTAAATACAAACAGACATACAAATACGTACATTTTATTTTATGTGCGGCTGTGTGTACACACATACATGCAGGCATACATCGACAGTCGTATCCACGCAGTGTGAAAAGCTAAAGCTAAAACCGAAGCATCTCTACCAAAAACCACAAAGTTTAAATATATAGATACATGTGTAGATATATATACATATGTGTAGGTACATAAAATACGAGTGCCGCCGACCCGCCGTTAGTATCTTTATCTTTTATTTTTGTATCTCCTTCTCTGTGTATTTGTATCCGTATTTGAATCTGAATCCGAATCCGTCGTGAATAGGTGCGATTTTATGTATGTATACTTATATATAAGTACATAGGTATATAAGATATTTATGTGCGAATGTGTGTGTATATTTAAGTTGTTCAAGTAACTCGCAAAATTTCACAATCGACACCGATGAACAGGCTATTCGATATGTACATACATATGAATGTAAGTATGTCTCTGCTAGTGCATCGTAGTCAGATTTGTATCCCTGGGCGATCCATCGTAGAATCCAGGTGTGCTTTTGTACCGAAAAACCAGAGATTTTGCATTTCACCAGTGAAACAACAATCATATATTCATACATATGTATGTACATACACGTCTGTCCGTGCCACACATATTCACACACAAACACAGGCACATAAAGATTCGAATTCGTATGTAGGCGCATGAACCGGTCGGGATACATACACTCAAACACTATGTCCATAGTACAATGCAACGTCTGAGCTGATGTGTGCTAGTATGGGTGGTCAGTTCACTTTTAAGTAAGCATATACGTGGGAATACCCTACCGCTGACCCACCTTCTTTGCCAACATAGGGAGATGCTTGCCAAATTCATGTTATTCCATAGCGGAGTGAGGGAAACGTGCTTGTAAATTTACAATAAATTTATCACACTAGTCGGTGAAATCCCGCCAAGAATTTATCACAAATTCCTAAGGTTGACATCAGAAAGAGTATTTTTGATGCGGTACAAACAATTTCATCGGGCACAAGACGACGACGACAACGACGTCGATGGTTCTTCCTTTCCTAAATGTACCCAGATACATATGTATTGCACATACACAGCCACTGCGATACGTATCCATCTGAGGCATAGTATGTGAGTGTGTACAAACATTTATAAATACAATTTCGCCAGTCTTTCAGCCGATCGGCCTGCCCTACTCTTTCGCCTCACACCCCCACTACCCCACTACAGGCAGACAAGTGCTAGTGATGGGTGCGGGAATACCGCTTGTTTTACGAAAACGTCACCCAAAATCCAAATCCTTGTCTGTACCACATCATACATACACACATATGTACATAAATCCTTTCTTTTTAGGTTCGCTCATTGTTGACAAGTATTAGCTATTGATTCCAAAAATTGTCCAGAAAGAAGGCAAAACCCGAATCTTTACTAGCTGTATTTCCGTGCTCTTGACGTTGGTCTCCAAGTCTCTCACTCTGATCCTACATACATGTGAAAGTGAAATCGATCTTAGATACTTTTTGCAGTGTCGCGGAGAGCAGATAAAAGGAACGGGAACCAATTTCCATCGCTTTTAATGGGCTTCGGCTCAGTGCCCGATGCCCTATGTCTACCCTACCCCTAATGTCCTGTTCGCAGTGATGCGACTATTTGATGCAATTGTTTCTTCTTGCTTCGATTTCGCATTAGTATTAGTATTTATTTCCATTGCTGCAACTACAGCCACCTCTGACGCCTGCCATGCTGCCTCCGCTGGTTTTGGCTCTTTAGCTCTGGGTCTGACTCAATGCTCTACTCGTTGCTTTCGGTGGTCTTTCATGACAGCGATACCAACATACATACGAACGTACGAACGTACGCTCACACATAGTGTGATAAACAGGGTGTTCCCGGTGAACAACGATGATAACGACTCTCAACAGTGGAGCATCAAAATAAATACATACGGGAATGTATACATAGGAATAGCAACGCACTATCGTTTCATGGTCGAAAACATTTCTATTTGGACAGGACCCCAAACACTCTCAAAGGAACCCTGTAATTTCGTACAGCTGCACATACAAACATCATGCCATGTACTTGCCATAGGAGCTTTTTCATCAGTGCGTGCTGGTTTGTCTGTTGTTGTTGTTGTTGATTTTGCTAAACTTTCTGGTACAGTAGTTTGGGACATACATATGTACATATGTATGTATGTATCCATGTATCTATGTGCATAGCTTGCCATTTCTCGCTTCGGTGCATTTGGGGTTTTTTGCTCAAATATTATGTGTATGCATATTTCAATCTGTATATACATACATTTGTACATATGTACTTTGTCTATGCCTGTGCCTCTGCCTGCCTCTGCTTGTATGTATACTAGGTGCTAGAAGACCCCCAAATGTTAACCAAAACCGTATCTCAAAATCTCTTCCCGTATTAACACCATCTGATATTTGGCGTCCTGTGGCAAACAATAACAATAATGACGTGACTGCATTGCCCAATACATAGAATCCTTGTACAATACAATACAAGCGATTGTGTTCTATACTAACAGATTCTGCCTTCCAACTCTTCAGAGACAAGCTAAATTTCTTAAAGATTGAAATCAAAACTTTAGCTTGAAACCAATTTAACAAACTTTGACAATGATTTTAAGATTCTCATAGAGTGTGTATGAGAAGTGCAGTCGAGCATCCATGGAGGGTCAGAATCAATTTCGATGCTCCAATTTGAAAACTACTAAAACAAAGCTTTGTATTTAAGGCTTTCCTTAGCTTGTTAAGATAGACATGAAATTTGTTCGGATCGGTCCAAACAGAAAATTTGCAAATGTATGCAAAGTCTGGCACGGACTTCTGTTCATAAGATTAGGGATATAAACCCCTGCACCCTTACCTTGGGTAAATTAACTTTCTGTCTGACTCTTTAGCTAAAGCGCTAAAATGTTGCATAGGGTTTATTTATCTCGGATTCAGCCGGATCGGACCACTATATCATATAGCTCCCATACAAACGGCAAAGTCACGAACAGTGACTTTTCTCAATAACTTCGTTATTTTCTAAGCTATTGTCGTGAAATTTAATATTGGTAAGTTTATTACACATATAAACAACCCTGCAGTATATACAAGCGTACATGCAAAATTTCAACTCTGTAGCTCTTACGGTCTAGGAGGAGTTTGCATTGATCCAGACGGGCGGACGCACATGGCTATTTGAACTCGTCTCGTCGTGCTGATCAAGAATATATATACTTTATATGGTCAGAGATGCATCCTTCTATGCGTTGCACACTTCTGACCTTTTTGCAAGGGTATAAAAAATAGCCAATATTACGAGCTTAATAAGAAAGGATAGAACTTTTACCAAAAAAAAGTAAGGACTGTGAGCTGATTATGACGGAAAGAAGGTTGTAATCAGAGAAAAGCCACAGAAAGACCTAATGCAAAATATAATAATATTCATGATAGTTCTAAAATTGCTAGAGGTCCCAATTTTGAAATCAACACATAAATGCCGTGCGCGTAATATCTCAGTACATATATGTATATACATATGTATACGGCAAGCAATGGAAGTAAAGTGCAGGCATTTATTTCAGATTTCGTCGGACTCTTAAAGGTCAAGGTAATCGGAAATCGGTCGAAAATAGTCACTTTCATGAATAACTTCGTTGTTATTTAAGCGTTTGTCAAATATTGCTCTTTACGCAATTATAAACAAACTAGGTTATTAGCTTACGCTAAAATCTGTAAATTTTATTTAAATCGCGAAACATGTAGTTTTGAAAAATGTTCCAAAGATGTTCTACCAACTTGTTACTTTTCTCAGTCGTTCTCCTAGAACAAATGATCGAATAAGCTAACATCGGAAGATGTATTTTATTAAGTTCCAAATTCTTTTTCTGTGTCTCTAAATGACAATGGTCCTATAAAGATACAGAGCTCAAACACCAAGTTTTATTCGGAATTCGTCGTAAGCTAACGGACAGTGAAAAATAGATATATAGTCTTTTGCTCAGCAAACATTGAACCATAATTATAAAACCCTCATCTTTTGGTTGATCTCCAATTAACAAGATGGACAATGTAGTTGATTCAATATCCAATTTTATATATTTATCTTATTTTCAGAGTCAATTCTGGAGTCCCATGGAAGGTCTTCCACAAAATAGGTATGCCAAATTTGAGTATTAGCTGCAGCGGGCGGTAGAAACTTTTGTGACCGACCCAGACGACCACGTGCAAAGATATAATACATATATTAGGTATAGTTGCTCGTGAGTTCCAACACTAAATATCCGATAAATGAAAGGGAGATGCAAGTGGAAAGTTTATTGGAAAGGAAAATCCCACTGATAAGTAGTTCCTTCACATACACGCCTAAAGTAGCTCCAATCGCAGACCAAAGAGTGTCCGATAGAGTAAAGAACCTACCACAAACACAACAGGGTCTCGATATTTTACGAATTTTATACGCAGCATTGATTGAAGCAGATCTGAGGCTAATAGAACAACTGGGCTCTGGGATGGCCTCAACTGTAAGCTCCGATGAGGATGACAAACTGCCCAAGACGACCCCACCCCCTTATCAAGCCACAAATTTCAATCACAACAACAACATTAAATTGTTGCCAAACAAGAATAAGAAAGCTTATAGATCTTTGTACGACAAAATAGACGATGAGGAGGTGAACCGTAAGAGAACAAAGTTCTCCAATCTGATCGACCCGAATAGCAGTGAGGAGGATGCAGATGGAGATTTGGGTGATGGGAATGAAGATGGAGATAACAACGATAACATAGATTCTGAAAACAAGAACGATATATGCGAAGAACAAACAGATAAAAGAACTGGGAGCACAAACCATCCTCTTTCCAACGCCGTCGATGAAGCTACTGAAGCATCTACAGTTCCAAACGTTATTTCTGATTCCGCCAGGGAAACAAGTTGCGGTGAAGAAGCAAAAGCTGAATCTGAAGAGAAAGCACGCGATCTATATGCAAATAATGTTTATATTGCGCCCGAGCAGGCGTTGGTTACCAGTGTGGAATTAGTAGTCCCAGCTCCGCCACAGGCGGTAGTGGAACAGGCATCGATCTCGGTACCGGTAACCAGAGACGTCTACGGTGATATTCACGGCGAGTTACAATATGATTCAGCCGTCTTATTTAATTCTTCTGGATCTTCCAACTCGCAAAACAACAAAATCGATGGTTGTGCAAGGGACACGCCCGCCTCCACCTCCAACTTGAATTTAAGAATTCCTACTAACTTAACATTAGCAACACCGGGTGATATTATGCTAACTGATCATCGGCGTGCCACCCTATGGACGCCGCATAATGAGAACAAGGAGGAGGCTTCAGGTGGCGACATGCATGTCAAACCTGAATCGGAAACTATAAGTGCGAACCCTGAACCTGCAGCTTATCCAGCAGCTGGCACTTACCGCAACCAGCAACATCAACGACAGAGTGAACTTTTGCTGCAGATCGAAAAGGAAACGACTGGGATAGCTGGAACTGGCGGATACGCGCAAATGCTACCGTTGCCCGTCCATCATCATCATCATCAGCATCATGAGAGCACAGCTCAACAGCACTACAGTCATCAGCAGGCACAGCAGACCCATCTCGATGCAAACAACCAGCTTCAGAACAATGTGTACGCCCAAAATATGTACATGCAAAATATGAACCCACATCAGCACCAGCATCCGCATCAACATTATGCTAACTATGGGCAAAACCAACAACACTATTCACATGAACAACTTTTTGGCCTCCACCATCCTGATCAGCAGCACCCACATCATCATCAGCAGCAGCAACAGCAACAACAACACGAACAGCAACAGCAGCACATCCCGCATCACATGGATTTGGAGTGTCATGGTCATCTCCAGCAAAGGTCATCCCATTCCCACTCACAACAACAACAAATGCAGGAGGCCTACCACGACCTCATGATGGACGACTTTCACGAAGATCCCAGTTCAGCATACAAATTGTAAGTAGACAAAGACATATGTACATCATATAATTGTCACTTTTATTAAACAGACCTTTTTTCTCAGAAATAACTTCTTTTAAACGATATATGTATACATTGAAATTGTTTCGTTTTATCATTGTATTTAGTAATTGAAACAAATTTTCGTTGTATTTCAGAACTCTCTCGCCTGCCAATGCTAAGCCCGAGAATCAAGATGACGGATACGAAACTAGTGCTGGCGATGTGCTTACGCCCAACTCCCATAGCTCATCTACACACTCCGTCACGCCGCAACATCATATGCAACACAGTGTTATCGGACTTATGGCACAGAATTCAAGCCAAAACCAAAACAAGAACGATGAGCAGCTTCACCCACAGAACTTACAGAACTCTGGAGTCAGTGCTGTTGCTAATCCTAACAGCAACCAAATACAAGTGAATGCGACTCCTCCGCCACCTCACTTGGGCTTGTCAATGGACCGTCTAGCAGATACAAGGAATACGCCAAGCATGGCTGGCGTAGATCCCTATAGTTTCATGGGTGAGGAGATCCGCATGCTCTCGCCAGCTAGTCGTCACACACATGTGGATGGAACCGCTTCCACAGTGTCTACCTATGCTCCAGTGCCAATGTCAGTGCCAAACGACGATACTGAGTGTCGCAGTGATATCTATCGCACCCATCAAACGCAGCAGCAGCAGGAGCCCCAACATTATGAAGATTCCAAAGATATTGAGGCTAATAATAATGGGAAAGGGAATGATATGGACAATCCGGAAATTGCCACAAAACCAATTCCCAAAAGAAGAGGTCGCAAGAAAAAACTTATCGCAGTTGGCGACGCCATGCTAATTTCTTCCGCAGTTTCTCATCAGTGGTGAGTTTGCTTTGTTCCTGACAAGCCATTCTTTAAACTCTTATGTTGACTTTACTCTAATGTGCATTTGTTTTGTTTATAGTGACGGCACCACCGACCCAACTATTCTAACTGCCACACCTGAAATCATAGGATCCATGGGTGATAATCTGGCTGCAAAGCCAAAAGAGCGGAAAAAACATGATCGTTTTAATGGCATGTCAGAGGCAGAGGTCATCAAGCGGACTATTCCCGACCATCTGTGTGATAATTTAGATATCGTTATAGTGAGTTGTAAACTTTCTTTCCACGTCGATGTGATTCAATATTTTGGTGCCTCAATTTTAAATCGAAATTGTTTTTCTAGGTCGGAATCAATCCAGGCCTCTTTGCCGCATACAAAGGCCACCACTATGCCGGTCCCGGCAATCATTTTTGGAAATGCTTATACTTAGCGGGACTCACACAGGAGCAAATGAGTGCGGATGAAGATCATAAGTTGATCAAGCAAGGCATCGGGTTCACCAATATGGTGGCTCGTGCAACGAAGGGATCGGCTGACCTGACTCGTAAGGAAATCAAGGAAGGCAGTCGGATTCTACTTGAGAAACTGCAACGGTTTAGGCCCAAAGTAGCCGTCTTTAATGGGAAATTAATATTTGAGGTCTTTTCGGGGAAAAAAGAGTTTCACTTTGGACGACAACCGGATCGCGTTGAAGGCACTGATACTGTAAGTAAATTCTAGACCCCTTTAACTATGTTAAGCCCTGCCCAAAAAATGTGTATTTGTTTTGGTAAGAAGTGTGCAACGCATAGAAAAAGGTGACACCCATTATACAAAATAAATATATTTATGGTCAGCTTGACGAAACGAGTTAATTCCACCATGTCTGTATATCCGTCCGTCAAAATACAGAACTAGATCAATTCGTTTTTACGGGATTATCATTCAATTTAGAATTTACATCATTTGGTATAGATACGTCAATGCCTTGCCAAGTTAGGATTGCTATATCATATTGGAACGATCGCTCTACTTTTATTATTTACATAAGTGGGATATGTATATTACCGCACCGAAGTTTATATACGCTTTGCAAGTTATTTTGTTTCTCTTCCTACTCTACGTATAGCCATCAACGTGAAAAAGGTTTTGTCTAAAAAGCCTGAAGGCATTAACAGCTTCATTAAACTGAGTATAAATAAAATTTCGTGTGAAAAGTAACGTAGTTATTGATAAAACTGATTGTTTATGACCGATCTTTCTTAGGGGAGCTATATGATATAGTCATCCGATTTTGATCAAATTTGGTACAGTCAATAACAGGTATACAAAACAAGCAACCTAGCAACCATTAATTATATTAATTTATATCACTGTTTGTGACTTTCCCATTTGTATGGGACCTGTATGATATAGTGCTCCGATCCTGCTGAATCCGAGATATACAGCCAGTGCAGTATATACAAGCCGAAATGCAAAAGAGCTACAGCTCTTACTGTCTAGGAGGAGTTTGAGCTGATCCAGACGGACGGACAGGACTATATAAACTCGTCTCGTCGTGCTGATTAAGAATATATGTATATACTTTATATGGTCGGAGATGCTTCCGTCTATGCGTTGCACACTTCTGACCAAAATTAATATAACCCTTTTACATGGGTATATATATAAATAAGTCTCTAAACACTTTTTTCCTTATCATTTTAGTACATTTGGGTTATGCCATCGTCATCCGCGCGCTGCGCGCAATTGCCCCGGGCGGCTGATAAGGTTCCTTTCTACGCCGCGCTCAAGAAGTTTCGTGACTATTTGAATGGCCTAATCCCACACATCGACGAGTCTGAATGCGTGTTCACAGAACAACGCATTAGACAGTGCTGCGAGCAGCAGGAGCCCCACCCCATCAACCAGACCATCACGAGTTCCGAACAACACGCCAGCTTATTATACGTTGATAGCACTGGCGCTGGCAGTGGCGGTGCTGGTTGTGACGGAACCGTGGGTGGCGCCGGAGGCGGTAATTCTAGTCAAAATGTGGAGAAAAGTCTGCCTTTGGGTGCTAATGAGTCAGCTACTAGCACAAATGTCGTTGGCCGTACTCCTTTCATTCAATACGGAAGTGGGAACGCGGAAGACGTCATGAGAAATGAGAACTATATGTCTGTTTTTGGGCAGGCGCAGGTGCAGCCTCAAGAAAAGAAGAAGCGCGGCCGACCGAAAAAAATTAAGGGACAGGAGTTGATTGATCCCTCCACCGGTAACAAAATAACCATCGTTGGCCAAAAGATACCACATAATCACGATTTTAATAACATATTGAATCTGTCCATGCTCACATCGGGCAACGCTGGTGGCAATGAAACGCCTAAGAAAAAGAGAGGTAGACCAAAGAAGTTGAAACCATCACTTGACAATATGACCAACTCCAATCCTAACTCTCACGCGAACGGCAATCCCAACTCAAACTCTACACCCAAGCCTCAGTCAACGGGCAATGTAAATGGGAGCGTACCCAGCATGCACGCCTTGACCATGGAGCATATTGCAGGATCGCCACAGAACAGCAGCCATCAGGTGCCGCCAAGCTTGTATAATACGCCGCCGCCATCTCATATGCTGTACACATCGTCTGCCTCCCCCATGGCATCGCCAGCGCTGAACTGCACATATTCACACTCTCAAATGCCGTCGGTTGTCCAGGGCACAACCTCCGTTGGAGAACTTAGTAGCCCGAAAACTCAAGATCATATGTTATCACAGAAACAGGCTCAAGGACAGACCGTTACTACTATCGGGAGTATAAGAGATCCACCGCATCCTCATCTTGGTGAGACCCCGCCGCCCAACTCACCAAACATGTGCTCCGCTGTCGATTTCGAACCGCCGGATGATCACTCGGACAGTCAGGGACGTAGTGCAACACAAGGTCAGGGACATGCCCAGGATCAGACTCTCGGTGTGGAGAAGTCTCAGTACGCTAGTCCAGCACATGACACAGATGCAAACTCAAACGCTCATGCCCAGGAACACTATCAGCAATGGCTGCCACACCCACCTACACATCCACTCGCACATCCACATCTCCAGCAAAGTCAGCAACCCGACCAGAAATCTATACCACATCCATCAATGCATTACCAACAGGAGCAATCGCAGTCACAGCCTGAGCATTGGCCACGCTATGAGGATCACAGCCATAACAGCAGCCCTTACATGCTAGCCTCGCCGCACCACCATATTAATCTGAGCCCACAGATCGGCGGCAACAACAGTGCCCAGGTCCATAACCTAAACCAGAGTACAGTTCAGTTAGGGCCAGCGGTCCAGCAAATGGGTTCTGATGTAGCACGAAAGAGTTTATCGGGATTGGAGAGTCTAGTGGATCAGATACCAGCAATGAGTGAGCATGAATCGAATAGCATATCATCGGCGACAGCTGCGGCCGCTGCAGCTGCTGTCGAAAGTCGACTCCTGGGGCTACAACAGCAACAGCAGCAGCAGCAACAACAACAGCAAAAACGTTGCCATTCGCAGGATCCACCAGTGGCCGTGCAATCAGAGACTTTAAGCTCTGCGGAAAACAGCAATGCCCATGCTTTAGCCAGTAATTTCTCTGTAAGCAATCTTGCTACTTCCGCATCATCCACGGCTGCAGAAACGGATGCGGCATACAATAGCAGCTCGAATCCAAACTCCACTCGTCCGGAGAATCAGAGCAGGGGTGGAGAATACGCTATCCACAGCCCAACACCCACAAATCCCACAGGGTATCCACAGCATGCCAATCATCTGATTAGCGCTGCTTTTGCAGCAGCTTCGGCCAACAGTCCCCAGGCAGGCGTCAATCCGCATCAGCATCATTTGGCACATCCGCATCCACATGCACCTCAACATCCACATCCGCAGATGTACATGGACCATGCACACATTACCACACACATGGCCCACATGGCACCAGTCAATGTGAACTCTATGTATGGTCCGGCAACAGGTGCTTATTCGCCGGGACCACAACATGGCGCCAGTGGTGCGGGAGCAACAGATTATTACGGAGTTGGCGTGGGAGTAGGAGTGCAAGGAGCCGTCCAAGGTGGCCCGGCAACATTACATGTGCCCAGTCCCAACTATCCGTATGCTCATCCTTATGGGCACACACCGCCGCAGGCTAACTACCCGGGCTACGCCCATCATCATCATCACTCGCATCATCCGGGTCACCCGACCCACCATCTCAGCGTTTTCGAGCGTCTCAAGCCCTCCGATATAAGCGGATACACCGGGTTTTGAACAATAGAAGCGTAGTTTGGTGTGAGGAGCATGAAATATTTGCAATAATCAGCAATCTCCGGCTATGCCGTTTGTAGGTTAAGTGAATTTTACGAGTAAATACTTAAGATAACCAAAGACTCCGCCTAATACAATTTTCTTTTGTAAGCATTACAGAATTTTGCATAACATACTGAGATACAGATACAGATTACAAAATAATATAACAACATTACTCTTACTCGTCCATGCATAAATACAGAACAGATACAGTTATAGATTATAGAGTTTCATATAGCCATTTATGTTTATATATGTATATGGAAATGTATATGTATATACCCACCTACATATTAGATATATCGATTCGAATTGACTCGATTTGATACGATATATGCACGTGCGGTATTTGAAGCATTGGAATACCGATGCTAATCAGCTTTCTGGTTTACGAATTATATATATACACAACAATACCTATATATAGAACATGCGCATACGTAACAGCAAAATATTAACTGAACGAATTTTTGTCGAAAATTTGCCACAAAACAAGACACCTATCAGTATCGTATTAGATGATTTATACTTATGTATATGTACTACGGATACTATAGTCTTTAGAATCGTACACTAGAAGTACACATACTCACTGTTGTATTTAGACCATGGCAAGCTCCGACGCATCGAAATCGAGTATAAGAATAGATATATACATGTATACAAAATTTACACACCCACTTCGGATTCGTAACGGAGTTGGAATCGAAATGGATTACTATTGTTAGTAACTATATATGCTACTGCGTTGTGTCCTAATTGACTACTTAATCACTACTACTGAAATACAATTAAATTTAAAACCAAATACATATAAATGTATCTGTGCATACGGCGAATTTAATTTCAACACAATGTTAAAGTTTAGAGCTAATGGATTTCTGTACTTCGTATATTGCAAATATATTAGTAGGTACGTGAATATTTTGTAATTTATGTAACTTCAATTTGGTTGTTGGCAGCCAAGAACAATACAAATATAACAATAAAACTGTTTAAAAAGGTGCAATCAATAACAAATTACATTTAAACATAACTTATATGCAATATACCAATACCGATACCAATACTAATCTCAATTTGATTCAAATAAACAAATCTGACTTACTAAGTTTGCAATTCTACAACAGTAATCATAAAGAAACTTTCCATCCCACTTGTAGATCCAAAAGATGCCAAAAATATAACCCCCAAATATGAGCAATTTGCCACTACCTATTGTCCGGATTAGCTCATTGTCAGATTGACTAGCACTAAACTATTTGATGCCACAGAATATTAGAAAAGTTTAGAAAAGTAGTACAATTGAAATTTCGTGCTACAACACCCATCAATCAATTAATGCAGTATAGGGCTCCAAGAGTTTCTGTCTACTGCTAATTTCCCATCCAATTCCCATCATATGATCCTAGTTGTAAAATTTGCCATCAGATAACGATAACCCAAGTCCATCCTATTTAGATGGAACACATTTCTACACATGCATACTTATAATATTGTGACATACATACATAAGTAACACTGAAGACTGTGACTATGACGAATTGTGTATATTTATCTTTATCTATTAACTAATACTATACTTACGTAAGTACATACATATGTTTTATTTTGTTCTACTAAGATAAATGTATATTTTCGGCATTAGTTGCTTCGCGTATGTGTATCTTAAAGACAATTGTAGAAAATACAATGTTCTTATCTGTAATAAATCCACATAATGGTTACTCTTATCACAAATGGTCTAAGTATTACTTCCACTTTTTCAACATTTCGCGATGCATATATGGGACAAAAGAACTTCCTATAGGGTCGTTTCTACGACCATATACATCAGCCCTTAAGTTATTATATATACAAGTAGGGTAAGTCATTTTAAAAATCTTATGGGATAGCCAGATCGGAGTATTTTTAACAGGACAAAGAGCAAAATAAAAACAATGGACAAGAGCAATGTAGTTTATAAAATATCATGTATCGAGCCTAATAAAGAAAACAACCAACCAGGCTAAAAACAAGACTGTCACTACATAGGTCTGACTACAAACATCGAAAACATTCCAACATACAAAAGACGGCACTTGTGGCCCACTGTGTCATTAGTGGACATTCACCGAACTTCGATGCAGCAAATATAATAGACCAAGAACAATATTATAACAAACGGAACAAAAAATTGTATTTATAGGTGCCCTGTAGATGACCTCCGATGAATGGCCGAAATATATCGGAATATAATAGTATGGAAAACAATCCGTTTTTTATATTTATTCGCTAAAGAATTGACCTCGATCCGGCAAAGCATGTTTTCCATTTTACAAATCTTTAAAGACGTCTAAGTCCTGCACTGATACTTTGCTACAACAATTGGTATTTGTATATCAAACGTTCTCAATTTTCTAAAATTTCTCCAAAAACGATTTTGAATTAAATGATTCGTTCGAATTGTAGTTTATTGCTAAGGTGCTTAGTTGAGATCCATACAACTTAAGGTCGAATACAATCGAAGTGGTTGGGGTAATTTTTATACCCTTGCTGAAATGAAGCTTCTCCGACTATCTAAAAGATATATAATCAGCGCCTGACCAGTTCATATAGACATGTCCGCCTGAATCAACTCAAAATCTTCTTAGACCGATCAAGCTACCTGCACAACTAACTTTGCTCTGCATGAACCTTTTCGTATTTTATGTAGTGACTACAACAGACTGTACCACGTTATCGGTTCCGATACATCGCTTCCTGGTATAATGAAGTAAGTAAGTCGTCTCGCCGACTTAGGTATACCATACACCAGTAAAGCAAATATTTTAAATTTATTAAACAAATGCATTTTCACATGCTTTTTATTACAAGCATATCTTAGAATCTCCCTCACTCAAGTATACGAGCACCCTAGCGACCTCACCAGCCAACGACCAACTCCGGCCTTATGGAAAAACGTTTATATGCATAACTTGGTTGTTTTTTGTCCGATTTTGATCAAATTTAATGTTTTGCTGGGTATTAGTATCAAATTCAAGTGTGCCAAATTTGATTACAAAAGGTAGAAAATTACGTGAGATAATCGAGTTTTTCCAAATTACGGGGGCGGAAAGGGGCGTGGCAAAATCGTTGCATATACAATATATGCGCATTTATTAAACAAATACACATACCAAATTTGGTGCCTCTAGCTATTATAGTCTTTAAGAAAATCAAATTTGTTTAAATTTCGTGGGCGGAGGGAGACGTGGCAAATTTTTTTTGCAACAAATTTGTGCGCGCTTACTAAAGGATTAATCATACTAAATTTGATGTCTTTAGCTATTATAGTCTTTAAGAAAATCAAATTTGTTTAAATTTCGTGGGCGGAGGGGGGCGTGGCAAAAATTTGAAATAAACTTGACCACCGTAGGTAATACACGAGTCTACGTACCAAATTTGGTGACTCTAGCTCTTATAGTCTCTGAGATCTACGTGTTCATACGGACAGACGGACGGACGGACGGACATGTCTATATCGACTCGGCTGTTGATACTGATCAAGAATATATATACTTTATGGGGTCGGAAAAGCTTCCTTCTGCCTGTTACATACATTTTGGCTACTTTAATATACCATTTCACCCCATGGGTGTATGGTATAAAAACTGCAATATTGTCCTTCCTCGCTCGTAATTAATTCTAATCTTTATTTTAACCTATCCTGTTTCTTTTTATTTCAACGTATAAATTTATTACATTTAATATTTTATATTTCTTTGGTTTAATTTATGTTTATATACATATATAATACGCCTTTGCCCTTAGGTCGGAGTTTGTCGAGGTTGTAACACTAACTTTCATTAGGGTCAGTCGTAACAGGCAAGAGCCTGGTGTCATATGGGCCACTTGTTCGTACTGGGCGTTGTAAGACTACGTCTATAAAGCTACAGCACTGAAATCTTGTATTTTTTAGATATTAATAATACTTACCAAATAAGTGAACGATTATATTGAATAAAAAGCTTTTTTGTTTTTGGTATTATTCATATCTTTATTTAGTTATAATTTTATAATATATGCACATCTTTGCCATTCATTAAATATATATAGGAACTTTATAAATATGTATTTTAATCTTTTGTTTCATATTTGTTTTTGTAAATTCTACGCAATTCTTGCAGCAACTCTGATTAATTCATACATAGGTTGTAGTTGTTAAGGTTACTACTCTCTTAATCTCTCCATTTTCGGATCGTGTGTAAGTGTGTGAGAATTTGTATAGATATGGAGAAATGGTGTATGTTTGTTTATGCATTTAGAATCGGAGAAATGGAATCAGACATCAGTATGAATGATGTTCAATGTTCGGGATCGTTAAATAGACTGCCTATACAAATTTTGTCTGACTGTCCAAAATCGGACTGAATTGATATTTTTTTATCTGTTCATTAGTGGATTTGTCAGCAGTGTGAATTCTGCCTGAGTTGCTAAATTCACAATGCCCAATAATCTCGAGATTATTGGGTATGTTTGTATATACTTGATATGTCATATGCTTGCTAACTCAGGTTTGGGAAATGTTCCGATCTGGGTCTATTTGTTGGATCGGTGTAGTTTTCTCTCTATTTATGAATGTGAGTTTATAATCAGTATGTGTGTGTGTGTGCATGGGTGTTCGAGCGCGTTTATGTAGAAGTACATCATAATTAGACTTATTCGTTAATTATAATTTTAGGTATGCTTGAATGATTCGTACATATTCATACAGGATACATGTATATATGTGTTTAAAACTATTCACTTTGCTGCGAGGATTCAGTTATATATGTCTATACGTATATATATATATATATAATAATATATATATTCATACATATATGCTTGAGTACGTGTGTGTGTGTGTGTGTGTATTTCGAGCTTGCCCAAATACTAAAATATATCAAATTAGTTAATAATGAGTTATGGTTCGTCTCGATCTTCTCTTTTTAATTATTGTATGTAAATCGATTATTAGGCGTGTGTATCTGCTCTTAATCTTAAAATTTAAATTTAATTTAATACTATAGGAACTTCATAGTAAAGTTGTTGTTGTTTTTTACTTCTTACTTCTATGTGTAGGAATGTGTATGTACGTATGCATAATTATCTCTGGGTTCTCTCATATTCCAAATCAGCTTCCGGGACTATCGCTGTATTTGAATCTGTATCTCCTAGCTCTATTTATACCGGTTTTATTTGCATAACTAAATAGAATAAATTTCCCGTCAACACCAAAAAATATTGAAATAGAATCCCCAGTCCATTGCAAAACAAGTAATAAAAATAATTGAAGCTATTTAAATAAAACTAATAATCAAGCGTCTTCCATCAAAAATATCGCACATTTGAAGTTACTTAACTATATATGTATGTATGTATGTATTTTAATAAAAATATAACGGTATGATAATCGTGTTGAGCCACTGCCCTAAAAGGCTCAGTTCTGCATTGGAAGCCTCATGAAACTGAAGATCTAATAGTGAAATAGTACAACAAAGTCAAGTACGAAATATAATAATGGAGTGGTAGGTACACAAAATAACAAATGATCAACAAAGAATCTGAATCTACACCAAATATTCAACGAAATGTGTATCTTGGAGTCAGTCGAATCGAATTTGATAATATGGTATAGTTATGTATATTGTATGTATGTATGTATGATTTTTCCTATTAACTATATATTCATTTTGTCAGAATGAGCACGAGGGAAAATTAATATGCAATGTCTTTAGTTAGGAACTTGGAATTAGTCTGATCTGATGAAATAGTATTCTAATGATACTAGGGTGAATGCAAATGCAATGTTAAGTAATTATAGGATATAGGATGTATGCATCGCAAAGTAAACCATTGGCACATTTTTGGATATATATATATAGCTTTCTTTTTTTTTTGTATTCTTTCTTTCTTTCGATCCTGTTCAACGGGCACATACTCAAAAGTGCACCTTTAGGTCTCGGCAATCGAACTTCAAATGAGTTTATAGTTTGAATATTGGAAGTAACCGACAAATGAGATGTGATCGTATAATGTGAAATATCGGTGTGTTTGTGTGTGTGTTTATGTCAGAAGGGAAATTTCAATCAATTTTTGTATTAATTTTTGAATGATGGTGTTCAGACATTGGCATGCCGAGCTGATTTCACTTCGCTTACAATTAAACTCTGTACTCGGATCGTAGATTTTCGGTTTGGGTTTGGTTACGATTTTCGTTTTTTAATTACATTCTTAAATAGAAAACAAAGGCATAAAGCAATCAAATGCTAGGAACTCAGTTTGCTTCTCTCTAAATCTAATGCGTTAATATATGTATATAGATATTTATATTATGGTAGCTGCCATTCTTCTTACAATCTTACATCTAGTTGTGAATCCCCTGGTCCAAAGGATTCATATGCTTTATATACCGTTCGATTATTGCTACATATATTTTGAATAGTTAGGAACACTTCCGTATCATTTGCAATTTGCTTGTTCTTTTTTTTTTTTGTTTTAGTTTTTATCAGATCTCTTAGACGCACTATAGTATGTGTGCGTGTACGCAAATTTTATCAATTTGATCAATTCTGATTTTGTAAAATAGGAACTTTTATGTTTTCTTAGTATGATTATACATATTCGAGCGCAGATGATGAATCATTTGCCTGTGCCAAAAATATCTTCCTTCTCATTCGCCTTAAATTTCTCGTCAGGTTTGTCTTATAAATGTCGATTCGGTCGATGCATTTTATAGTTAGTTTTTTATATGTGGATTGAATCCTGAAAAAATAGAATATGTCATATGGAGCGTTAATACAAGAATTGGTAGATTTATTATCAGTAAGACGTACTCACGTCTAATCCAATGAATGTTGACAGGTATTGGGACGCTACAGAATTATTTGCCACCTATAACTATTAATTAATCATGTATTATTATGTAACAGTCGATTGGATATAAACAATTAAACAATTTACAATGTATATTTAGCTCATCTTAGTTGATCCAACTGAAAAATGCTAAACAAATAACAAATAAACAAAATAACGAAACACAAACAATAAACAGTAGAAACTCAACATAAAATAGAATAAAAAACAAAAACAATAAATCACATTTGAATAAAATAATTGGTTTATTTCTGTACATCTTGTCTTGGGGTAGTGATTAACGTAATTCGAATTTAAATTAATCTAACATTTATCATTTAATATCCACATACACATAGTGGGAGCAGAATATCTGGTCTGAGCGATTTATAAACTACTTATGCTAGCAGTTGTCAAGCTCCATAGCATTGAGTACTATGTACTGGATGTAGGAGCTGGACCTTCCCTACCAGTATCGGATCCAGTCATAAGGTGGTGCTTTAGAGGTTCTACAAGATCAGACGCTACAAAACTCAAATGTTTTTTAAAGTTTTGCCGTTGTCAGCGGAAACGATACCTGACCACCTTTGATCGTAAAATTATACACTTGAAGTGTTTTAGTGTAGTTTTGGAAGTCACCATGTGATTGATCAGTTTATATATATGTATGTAATAATTATTATTTGTATTGTTGTTTCTTTTTCGTTGGTGTCGCCATTACCATGTGGAAACCCCTGACTTGAAAGTCTCTAAGAATAGGCTGTTTAGAGTGTATATCTATCATATCTAACATAAATTATAAATTGCGAGGCGTAAAAAACTTCTAGTCTACACATGTAAGAATGTATGTATGTATATATAATTATATATGTAGTAGGTATGTATGTATATGTTTAAGTGGCATATATAGTGAGATTTTGTTTAAAACAACATAGTGTTTAGTCTTTGACAATGCCAATGATTTTATATATGGAATATATGTATATGTATGTGTGTATGATTGTTTGTATATAGGTCTAATTGTAAAGATAACTACTAATTCTGCCCCTAGTTGGGGGTTTCTTAATCGTCTTTCAGAGCGTGTATTCGTATTTGTAATCGGTGTTTAAAGCGGTTTACTAAATCAAAACTGAAATTAAAAGTAGACAACACATCGACAAACCGTAATATTTATAAAACTATAACACACACAAAATAATGATTCGATAATGCACCAAAGGCCACAGTCGAGCTACGAGCTAAGTCAGGAAGATTACAAGTCATTGAGGGAAGTGGCCGTTACTCTTACCGGTGATATGATTACGGTTGAACAACTGTTGCATAAGTTCGCGATTGCCTGCGGCATTCTGAACTGCCTCCGCAACCTCTTCGTCGTCCTCATCTTTGTTGCCTCGCTGAACTTGGCCCTTTCTATCACCAGTAGCCTGATCGAACGCCAGCAGGCAATTGGAATCGGGCATACCATCCGCATTGTTGCCAAGGCCGTTTCCGGCGGCAGCCGCACTAGCCGCATTCGAGACAACGTGTTGTAGCAGAAGGGCCTTGGAAAGACTGTAAAAGCGCTTCTCCCGGTCAGAATCATTGTCGTCGCTGCCACTGCCACTGCCACTGTTAGCGTACAGCTCACTGGTCTGTTCCAGCAGCTCCTTCATCTTACATATGTGCTCCACACTGAAGGCATGCTTCTGCATGTTGACCTGCGACACCTGGCACAGTTGGCAGTCCTGCAGATCGGAGGCGTCATGGTCCTGCACGAATGATAGGGACTTGCCTTTGAGGCTTGGCTCCTTGCTGCCTGCGGAACCGTCAAAGCTGTTCTCATCTGAAATATGCGCATATTGACGTTGATTGCGCGATTTTTTGTCTTTGGCACGCGAGTTCTGGAACCAGACCTGAAATGGAAGTATGGAGTTCGTCAGCTAATTGCATCAAGGACCCAAGGAACAATCAAATCACCGGAAAGGGAAAGAGAAAGGAATTCGGTTCCGACACTTTCATTTCTGCTTTCTGCTAAGGACTGTCACCCCTTTTAATTACCTCAGTAAATCGGCCAAGTTACTCGGTTTAATTACAGGATAGCAAGGAGGAGAAAGGGTTTGCCATAAAAAAGCCGCACGAGTGCACCTAGTGTGATTTTCACTTTCCCATGACGCTGTTGCACTTTATCGATCATCATAGTGTTTTTTGTTTAAATCAAATTTCCTACTTAACAGATTCCCGCGTTGTTGGCAACAGTTCACTAAACAAAATAAAAATACAAGATACAAACAAATACAAATGAAATAAAATTAAATAAAAATCCATAAAAAATCGATAAAACAAATTAAAAATAGAATTACAAAACGAAAAAAGAACCCAAAACAAACGGAAGGCCAGGGTTTGTTTTGTCCGATACTATGCCCAAACTTTTTTGGAAATTATGTTTGTTCTTATGACTGCTGTAAATCATCATATTTTTAAAGTGTGTGAGATTTCATCATTAGGGACTCTTTTGGTATCACTCATACAGAGGCGAAAGACTTATAGATATGCCCGTAGGAACTCAAAGTCTTATTGGGAAGCTTTTGGCCGTTGCGAGTCGATCGAATCGATCATATTTTAAATCGACTAAGTATTTTTCTCTTTTGTAACTAAGTAACAGTGGGGCTTACCTGGACAACTCGTTTCTTGAGGTTCACCTTCTTTGAAATTTCTTCAAGCATTTTGCGACTAGGATTTGACTCCGTTTGATAGCATTCATACAAGAAGTTCAATTGCTCTGGCAGAATCGTTGTGCGCAAGCGTTTGTTCTGCTTCGATGGAGCATTCAGTTGCTGGGAAGAGGAGTCCAGGGACGACTTTTCAACGTCGATAGTATTGCTCTTAGCGGCAGTTGCCGCCACGGCAGCGACAGGGAGCACATCTCCCCTTTGGCTACCATTGTCGTCGTCGTTGAATGTAAGCGTTTGTGAGTTATTCTCGATCATGCTGGCGTCGAGAAAGTCCTCGAGATTCTGCAAGTATTGCGACTTATCATCCGCCTTTTGGATTCGCTGACGATCCTTTTCTTCTTCGCTGGCCGTAATCGATATTGGTGTTACGGGCTTTTCCACCGACTGTCCCGAGTCACATCGGAATCCGTCAAAATGATGCTTTTCGCTTAAGCTCAGGCTAATGTTGTTATTGTTAAGTCGTTCATGGCTGTTTTTGTCCAAGTTGTCTTTGCTGTTTCCATCGCAGCTTGGCTCCCGCTCCTGTTCCGAATGATTTTGCAGCATCTGCTCCCCGTCCTCATCCTGTTCCGTTTCCAGCTCCTGGTCGCCGACCACATTCATGGCTTCATCCGCCGTCGCGTTCGGCAGCTGCGGCGACGGTTGAAAGCCTGAGCCATCAGGTATTGCTGGGGGCGAGGCAACTAACTGAAAAAACTTTTTCGACTCGTTGAGTTGATAGTATTGGAGGAGAAACTCGATTGTTGGCTTCTTGCTGGAGCTGAACAATTGCTGTGGCTGCTTCGCATTAACAGTTTCCTCATTCTTGCGATAATATTGATATAAAAAATCATAGTTGCTGACCTTTTTTAGTTCACTCTGTTGATAGAAATTGCTCAGGAACTCCAGCTCGAAGTCCGACTCGGCTCCCTGAGGATGCTGTTGCATGAGGAACTGTTGCTTCAACTCAGCATTCGATTCGTGTTGCATGAAATATTGATATAGAAAGTCGTACTTTTTTTGGGCTGTCTCGAGCTCACCCACTGAAGTGGCATCATCCGGATTGGAGGAGTTGTCGGAATATTTTCGTTTCTTTGCCGGCGGGGGCTGTTGTTGTTGTTGCTGCTGTTGTTGTTGTTGCTGCTGTGCGGCCTGCTGTAGGCTCTGCAAAATACTGCCAAAGGGGCCATAAGAAGCATCCTGACTAGCAGCACCACCACCCGAACCAAATAGGCCAGGATTCATAAGGTGCATCAATTGATGTTCGCGTAGTGGTTCCAAATGGTTGAATTGCAAGTCGCACTTATCACATTCAAACTTGCCAAGACGTTGCTGCTGTTGTTGCTGCTGATGGTCCAAGCTGTTGCTACGCTCCCGATGCGGCGGCGTGGGAGTTGTCGATGGGCTGAAATCGGTGAGTGACGACGATTTGCTAAATAAATGCTGCGGCGACGGTGATGCCCCAAACGTTTGCGAGCCATGTGGCGTTTGTTGAGACACTGCAGAGATCACCGTAGAACCAGTACCCAAGCTGACGGCAGCGGCAGCTGCAGCAGCATGATGTATATCCATGGACGAGTTTGAGTCCTCGGAACTGAGGTTCTGGGCAATTTGAGCGGCCGCGATTTGGGCCTTGGCTGATTTCTTGTTGTTCTCCTCTTTGAAGCAGTGGTTTTTCTGGTGACGGATTAGTTCGTAGTATCGTTGGAACACCAGGTTGCATTTCTTGCACGCATAGTTAATGTTCTGTTTCTTTGCCTCCTCGTTCTCGTACAGAGAGTTATTCGGTTGGTTTTCGTAAATTTTGCGTTGTTTCTGTCGGGCATTCTGGAACCACACGACAATCACACGGGGCGACAGAAGCAGGAGTTTGCTCAAGTACTCCAGGTCGCTGTCTTTGGGATACGAGTTGTTCTCAAAGAATTCCTGCAACACCTTGATTTGGTAATCAGTGAAACGGGTACGATTTGCTCGCTTGCCCCCTGATGTCGAGGACGAAGAATTGGATGAGTTCGACGAGTTATTCTCAAATTGTGCGCACGCCGATCCTGCAATTGCCACCGACACAGAGCTACCGGAAGAAACCTTGCTCGATATCTGTAGTTTCTTGGGGGGGCCCATATTGCTGCCCATGCTGTCCAGCTGTTGGCTTAGCAAATCGTTCATACTACCATACAGATTACTTGCCACAACGCTATTGGGAGTTGGCGGTCGTGACATTACGTCAGAGCTGCCACTTTCCGATTTCGTTTCAAAGTTATTAGACTGGATTGGTTGCTGGCACTGAAAGTGCTGGATACCCGACATAGATGACACTGATGCGGCGGCTGATGTTGACAGTGGCTGTTCATGAAACACGTCCCCATCGTGGAGCATCGTTGCGTGCTCTGATGAGTCACCCTGTTGCTGCTGTTTTAGAAAATTAAACGCTTGCTGCTGATTCTGCTGTTGCTGTTGTTGTAGTTGTTGCGATTGCTGATGTTGCTTCTTTTGGAATGAAAAATCGCTGGCTCCAATTATTTCGTCCTGCGGCTCCGCTTTTATTTGTACTTCTAACGGAAATGGCAAACCGCCTAGACCGGGATCCTGCTTGTCGCCGGATTGTCCGAAACATAAATTATTAGCCAAGTAGTCGGATATGTTGCCACTGGAGTTAGTTGAGCCTGGACGTGACGCGGATGGGCCAGGTGCCGGATTGCTCTTGGGAGCAGTGGCAGTTGTCGTCGGTGTGGATGCTGGCAAAGATGGTGTGCCAGTGGAAATAGTGGCAACACTGCTTGACGCACTTCCAACGTCGTTTAACGGCGTTACTTTGGCCTGACCAGTTCGCTCATACTCCTCCAAATTCAATGTAGTCGAGGGAGGATTATTAAAGTTGTACGGTGAATCCTTATTACGTTGTCTCTCTTTAAACAAGGTGTTACGGAACCAATGCTTCACCACCTACAGAGAAACGTACATATACAGGACCATGTCAATTGGTTAGTATCGAGTTTGAATTTAATGGAGTATAAATTTTGCAATCGAATTAAGCTGTACCTTCATCGGCAGATTCGCCTTTTGGGACATCTCCATAATGCTTTCCTCGCTGGGTGAATTGTTTATGTCGAAATGGGCTCGAAGGATTTTCAATTGATCATCTGTGATCCGAGTGCGTGCTCGTTTTTGATTGCTACTGAGCTGCTGATACAAAAGTCAAAAATAAATTCGCATCCCGGTGTCATTCGCTTTACTGCACTTACCTGAGCATTGCTGGTGCCACTGTGCTGGGCCTGTGGTGGCCCTGCTTCACCAGAAGCTACAACAGTATTGCCCGATTGCGGGAGATCACCGGAGCCCGACACTGCTGCCACAGAAGATGAAGGAATGCCATTGTTTTGACCTGTGGCTCCAGACCCGGATGCCGAAGTGTTGCCAGCGGAATTTCCTCCAAAGATTAGAGGTGGAGCCAAGTTCATAAAATTTAGCGACATCAAATGATGAAACTGCATAAGATTCAGCATATCCACGGGGTTGATGGGCATTCCCGAGGCAGCAGCAGCAGCGCTCAACTGCTGTTGCATATGCTGTAGGTTTTGTAGATTCTGCAGCCCCTGCAACGATTGAGGATTAATCCCAGCGGTTCCCGCTCCGGGTCCAAAAGCACCGTGCTGGGACTGAGATTGTGCCTGTACCAGATCCATCGCAGACATCGCTTCATTCGATAATCCAACAATATCTTGCTGGCACTGTTGCTGCTGCTGCTGCTTTAGTAGAGCGGCAGTTAGAGCAGCAAAATGTTGTTGCTGTTGTGCTTGTGATGCTTCATGGCCGAGGGAACTTGGCGACATTGGAGCGGACATCTGATGTGAGTCCTTTAGATGCTGTGATTCCAACTTTAGCGGTGATCGCCTGGATACATCATTCGCTTTGGCTACTGCAATAGAGAATTTTAAGCAACAATTAGTTTCAAAAAATCTATTAACCTTTATCCTATTAGCTTCTATTGCTCCATTGAAAATAGATGATTTCAGTATGCTTAGCCTAAATGTAGACTTACCAGGATCGCTGCCGCGTATTTCGAAAACATGTGATTCAACCGGCACTTTGTCCATCTCATGAGAAGGCAATGGCGACGGCGGCTGTGGGCTGGTGTTGCTTGTGGCAGTGGAACACTCTGAATTGTGCGTCTGCTCCATGTGCTTTTGTAGAGCCTGCGTGCTGCGAAAGTTGCGCTGACACAGGGAGCACTTGGTTGCGTCTCGCATGCTGTGGTACATCATATGGGTAGTTAGCTTCTCTTGTGTTTTGAATGCCAGTGAGCACTGCTTGCACCGGTACTTGTAGACGTGTCGTTCCGAAATAACTAGGCTCATGTGGGCGTCTTTGAAGTGGGTGATCATGGCCGGCAATGCGGAGAAACTCATGTAACAGGGACGGCTAGAGTGGCTAATGGCTAAGCACGCAAATTCACCGTTCTGTAGAGGAAAATGATGTGTTTGCTGGGCGTGCTGCAACAGTTGCTCCTCGTGCTTAAAGCTGGCCTCGCACTGTTTGCACGAGAGTCCTTGAATGCCAGTAGAGGAGCTGGAGGGTACGGAGCTGGAGCTTACTGGCACTGCAGAAGAAATGGCGGAATTGGGCGTCGATTCAGCATCATCAGTAGTGGGTAGATCCGCAATTGAGCTGTTGGCATCGCCTGCAGGCGGACCTTTAGGTTCTGTTTGAGCGTTGTTTGTGTCCAATTGGGGCTCGTGCGACTCTTCTCGCAAGGCCTTGCTATCCACCAGCTGAAGAAGTCTGGCGAGGCCGTCCCTGGTTACGCTGTGCACGTTCATCAAATGGGCCTCCAGGACTGATTTTTCACTGAAACCACTTTCGAGACACAGCGGACACTGAACACCCGAAATCGGGGGTATCAAAGGTGTCTCTGTTGATGCTAACTTTTCTGGTTCTGGGGTCGGCGGTTTCGGGGCCAATGTATCCATTGATTTGCTTTCATTCGTTTCGGAAGCATTATTCCGAATGCCAGGTGTACCGGTCATGGGGTCATCTTCATCCTCTAACCGCTCGCGCTTAATATCTACAGGACATTCTCTGTCGTTAGTGTCCGTCTCGTTCACCGCTTCGTTGGAAGGAATACTGATGGCACCTCCGCACCGCTGAACGGCAGCGAGGGCGGCGGCTGCAACGGCTGTCTGGAAAGCTTGTAGAGCTGCTGTGTTCGTGGGAATGCTGATGAAGTCCTCGCCGTCGGCTTGCGGATGCACAGACTCTAAGTGAACTCCCATCTCCTTTTTGGATTGCACGAAATAATCGCAGAGATTGCACTTAAACACCGTGGTGGCCACACTGAAATCTGCTGCACCTGGAGACATATCGCGTGGTTGTCCTTGGTTCTTGCCGCACGAGTTCGAGCAGCTTGAAGCAGATGTTGGTGAGAGCACATTGACGTCGGAAGCAGAAGCCCCAGCCGCTGATCCAGCTCCGGTTCCAAATGGGTTGTCCCCGACATTCCCAATTGATGTGGCCAAGTTCAGACCACTCTCTAAGGTGCAATCTGGAAGAAAACAAAAGCAATTTAATGCGATCAGGAAAAATTAGCATTTATACTGGTACACTCAGTAGAATTTTATGCAATCGAGGGCAAGTAATTCGGACTACCGAAAATACATTATACATTGTGGAAAAGTTACATTACCCATGGGACCCAACAAATTCGTTAAATAAATACGATTGATTAAAAAGATTTTTGCTAAGCTATGATCTATAAGCAATATGGTCGCAATAGACTTGAAAAGTGTTTTTCTTAAATACTGTTTAGAGAACATTTCTGTTATCCAGTCGGAGCCCCCTATAGACCTAATGTAGTCCGTATGGTGTTCAAGAGTTTCTGGAACATCCGTTACCTTACATTTCCTTCAGTTGGTGCAGTTTAGTAGGTTCGTCTCGGGTGCTGTCATAGGTAACTCGATATCAAATGGAGGCAAATCTTTAATATCGATCACACCCGAACTAAATATTAGTTCTTTTTTTTAACCCAAAGTATATATATTTATCACGAGCATCATCAGCTGCGTTAATTTAGATGTTTGATCACGGAGATCTTAAGGGTTATAAGAAACAATTATTCGTTAACTACAATCCGAGTTGGACCAGGTTTGTTTTAAATTTTTCAAAAGTAAATTTTTCTATTTGGAAATGCATAGTTTCAAAAAAGTTTTGGCACTTGCGAACACATTATTGGTATGGTATAAAATTGTCTATATGAATATCAAGATTAATTCTAAAAAAAATTAATTCTATTAAAATTCATATTCTGCTCCGATCCATTTTATGGACAGATAATACACACAGATTGCTCCTTAAACTGATCAATCAAAGAAATAGCTCAAGTTTGCGGACGTCTACTCATACTTGCTTTAAATTAACATTAATTTTTCATTATATGTATAGATCAGGCTGACTAAAGTGATTAGCTGGCAACTCCTCCTTCACCAGGGAGATGCATATAATCCTGCATGAACCCTTTGGCTAATCAAGGCATTTGAACAGAGAGCAGCATCGACTCGAGACCCCAAGTAATGGTCATGGTCTCAGCTGCTTTACTTAATTGCAAACAAGGATAAATTTTGTTGCAAAGTCGGAGGAATGACTTTCAAGTACCCTGTACCGCAATGTGAAACTCGCATTAACTTGCCAAAAATTCACAAATAAAATCCATTTCAGATTTCAATCGTTCTCAGTAGTTCTTAGTAAGGTCAAGAAAATTTCGACCTGCCCACTGAATTACCAATTATGACCCTTGCATACCTCTTTAACAGAGGCGTACAGGGTATGAGAGAGATGGAGGGTTGCTTGTATTCAACAAAAGCAAAAGCAGAGGCAAATGTGAATGTATTTCAAATTCCATTACCAATTTCAAAGTAATTTCCATACAGTCTGATTGCATCGAATTAAAAAGCCGACATACAAAAATAAAAATCAAGTCAAGACGAAGCGATGGCGGTGACGGTGACTGAGACGGAGATGGTGCGATGGCGATGGGTAGTAAGGGGAATGGAATAAAAATGAAGCGAAGAGCGAAGTGAAATAAATCTAAACAAATCGAACATACATACGGGTATTTCTCTTACCGCTGTTGTTATTGTTGTAGTTGCATACACACACACACACTCACAAACACACATACACCTACACATACAGGCAAACAATACCAATACACAAGTATTTGCACCAAGGAATAATCATGCGCAGCTGTTACCACGAAAGGTAGATCGATATACACTTTAAGGTTCGACACATCAATACCTATTATAGAAGGAATGCATTTTTACAAATAAAATTTATGGGTCTACAAGCTGAAGTACATAAAAGTTTTTAATTACTGCCACAATTTCATTTGCTATTGCATTTCAATTACAAACTTTGAATATGTTCAGTTTTATCAAATAAAATGGCATTCCCAAAGGAACGATGTGTTTATGGCCAGGGTGTGCGAAACAAAGTCCCAAAAGGAGCGTAGGACTCACTTATGACTTAAGATGGGTATCATTATGTAGCGCTTTGTTGCAGAACACAGACACAGGCAAAGTCAAAGGCAACAGACGGAGTGCAGTAGGAAGAGGGAGACCAATCTCCACCAATGAAGAGCACAGATGCGCAAGTCGCAGCAACGTTTAGCAAACCGCCGAAGCTTATTATTGAATACAATAATTCCAGGCATAGTTCTTGGTGTGACTCTTGCATGAAGATGACAGCACCAGCACCGTGGAATATTATTTCTTTCGTCACACCGAAAGAGAAATACTCTGAGTATCTAAGTCTGGCCGTGTGCCAAAATTGGCAACCTGATCCCCCGCCATTGATGATGTAGGCTACCCTAATGTTGCTTCCCTTGTTAAATGGCACAACAAGTCGTACTCTTTGTGATCGTAGTCGTCTTCGTCATCCGATGGGGAGACCAGGGAGAACAGGGAAAGACGCAGCGGCTGGGGCAGGGGTCTGCTATAGTTATAGCAATCCGATATAACTGCTTTTCGAATCCGCAGGCATAAGCAGACTGTGAGCCACATCTAAAGCCAGGCCAGGGGACAGAGAGGCGGTATCTTCATTGTCTACGTTAGCAGTGAGCATTTCAATTTTGCATATGCACTCGTAAACCTGAACACCCTACAATGGATATGAGCGGCATGTACAATTATCAACCTCGACCACGGCCTGCTGTGGGTGAGTAAAGGATGCAATGTCAGATTCAGATTTGGATTCGTGTGCTGTGGCGTGGTGTGGTGTGGTGTGGAGCAGAGCGGTGCTAGTTTGTTGTTGTGTCTCTGCATGGCTTGTGGTTTAGGTGCTATGCCTGCGGTTCAGTCCCGCACGACGCCGCATCTGATATGGGAATCTCACACTGTGGATATGTATGTTTGCCTTTCGGATTGTGGCCATCGGTGAGTAGACTGAAACCAAAACTGAGGTTGGTGCTGGAGCGCGGAGCAAAGTGTGCACGTCACTAATTGCAAATTCGAACGATGGATACACATAATCGTTTTTGCATTCTTAAGTAATTTGTAAGTAATAATTTCCTCCTCAAGGGTCAGCGTCAGCGTATAAATCTCAGAGTGCATATAAATCGCAGAAGGGCGACGCGAGGGCACGCAGTGAAGAATTTACGTAAACGCAAACAGCGAACAACACGAAAAGCGGTAGAAGCGGGAAGACCAGGACAGTGCAGGGCAGGGCAAAGCAGGGCAGGGATTGGGCATTGGGAATTGCGAATTGGTATGAGAAGACGACGAAGACCAAGACGACGCGACGACGATAATAATCGAAGAGTGAGGCAAAAGAAATTGAACTGAAATCAGCGCTTAATGATGAGTTACGAACGAACGAACCGTATTATACAATGCAATATGGTTATGGGTATGTGGGTAGGAGTAGGAGAACATATTGAATGCACATAGGACACGTTCATCGGCCTAGGAGAGGGGTAAACGAGAGGGGATTAAAGGTTGAGGGGATTACAGGTTAAGGATTTAGGAAATGGGAATGGGCATATGTTAAAGTTTGCTAAGCTTAAGGGGATGCATAATATCAGGCCAACAATACAAATTTCTAAATACTTACATATATAAAACCCTAGATTGTTTATTGTTAAATTCAAATACATATGATGATAAATAAGTTAACCTTTCACCTTTAAGTCGAGACTTCCCGAAAAAAGGACACCAAAATTAAACTGCCAGTGAAAAAAAAAGATCAATACAAAGGCCAATAACATCAGGCAACAAGACTTTTTTATAGCCTACTATACATATGGACCCTTTAAAAATGCGAAAACAATCAATCGATGGTACATTTTTTCCCTTGACAATTAAACAATAAGTATTTGAAAAAAATGGTTCAGACATTTATAATGAAATGTTGGTCGGGCCTAACTTATCTCAGGAGCAAAATCAAACAACGAGAAGTCTAACCACATTATACACGCATTGGACCCTAGAAAGATGGATGTAGGCCAAAACCAAATTTTGTGTGAATTGCGAAAAATCAAACTCGATGTTGGTCAATAGGAACAAATGATATACAAACATATAGCAACTGGTTTATTTCAAGTCTCTTTTGACCAATTGTTTCTATTGCCTTAACTTAGATGGTCAGCCATTCAACGATATTCTTTTGTAAATATGTATATCATTAGGTACGTACCTTCTGAGCTTCCAGGAATCCTTTCTGTGATTTTGAATACCTCATTGAGACCTGGCATTTCGAGGTTTTCCGTTCGACGTTGTAGGCAAATGAACTGTTCAACTTGCATGTGCCTCATTCCCTTCACATGCTGCACCATTTCGTGAAGATTTTTGGCTGCAAAATTGCAAAGCTGACAAATAAGGACCTTCTCGTTTAACTGGCCTTGCGATTGGTCGCCCTCGCAGGAATAAGAACACATGGACTGAGAATGAGATTCCTCTTCTGTACCCGCTGCTGCGCTTTTGGACATGGAGGATTGCTGGACAAGGCATAGCAGATGCTGGAAGATCATACGCATCGTATCGTGGCGCATTTGCTGGGTGTGCAATGACAGCTTCTGTATTGAATTGGTGTGAAAGTCGCAGCAGTTGCACTTCAGCTGAACCACATTGGCAGCCAGTTGCGGTTGATACTGTAGCTTGTACTCGTTAGCCGGACCTCCCTCGCGTATGTGGTTAAGGAAATTTAATTTCTGCAGATGCTTGTCTGTTTTGCTGTGCAGTTGGAAGTTAGCTTTAAGATTCGTCTTGTAGTTGCACAACTTGCAAATGTAGTTGTTGTTCTGTATGACCATAATGTCCTCGGATGCGTTCGAGGATTGTCGTGAACGATCCACAAGCAGGTGCTGATTCAGATCGTCCAGATTGTTGGAACTGAAGCAGTCGCAGATCAAGCAACTGTACAGTGCTGTGGGCCAAACATCCGGTTTGTTCAGGGGATGTATCACATCTAATGAGCCACCAGTACCGGAACCGGAGCCAGATCCAGCATCGCTGGGATGCAGCATCCCCATTCCCACTCCCAAACCCATTGCCGATCCCATCATGGGCCCCATTCCGTGGGCCATTTTGAGAGGCTTGGGTGAGAAAGCGAATTGCTCGGGTGTGCTGACGGGCGAGGAGGATGTGGGTGATAATTTGCTATTGGACGATGGCTGCAGATGCTGTTGCTGTTGCTGCTGCTGGTGCAGCAGTTGAATCATGAGAGCTTGGTTGTAGGCCAGATCAGCCAGGGCCACCTCTGGCAGGAAGTTATTGCCGCTTGGACTGGTAGTGTTGGGGGTACCTCCCGCATTGCCTTGCTGCTGCTGCTGTTGCTGCTGCAAAAAATTGAATGCCTGTATGTGCTTTATGTTATTCTGTAACACAGCCATGTTGTGGGTGTGCTTCTCGCTGGTCATGTGAATACGCAGATTGCGAGCCACCGACGTCTCGTAGCTGCAGATGTCACAGCGAAACGATGGCTTCGGCTTGGCGCTGGCTGCAGCATTGCTTGTTACCGATGTGGTCGATCCCAATGAATTTCCCACAGACGATGTGGCCACACTATTAGCAGCATTGTTTCCTCCGGATGGGGCCACCGAGCCCATTCCGCAGACACCACCGACACTGCCGCCAGCTCCTTGCGTTGGCGGGGTGGGCAGTAGCATTTTGGCATTCGCCGCTGCCGCTGCAGCAGCCACCATGTTTTGGGAACTATTCAGCTCCTGCATGTTGTTCAAGTGCTTGTCCGACTGCATATGGATGGAGAGATTCCCTTTTGTGGTAGTGGAGTAGTTGCATATCTCGCAACGGTAAGGCTTGTATCCGCAGGAATAGGACTCGCCACGTGCCAGCCGTGGATGCTGTTGGCCTGTAATAGTCAAAAAGTCAAATTAAATACAATAGCCTCCCAGGGGCAGTGAAAATTGAGTTTTAGTTTGTTTTGCTCTCTCCCACTTCGTAGCTCGACGGATTGACTCTAGATACATATGTATACCCAGTATGGGTTAACACTGGCTGGAGGGCGGTGTACACTCACCTGCTAGGCAATATCCACATGCACTTTCACCATCCGGATGCTTCTCGCGCATATGAATTTCCAAGGTCTCTTGATATTTGTAATGCCAATTGCACTGCGGGCACTTGAGGGTCTTGCATGAGTTTCGTGTGGACATCTGTACGCCACTATTGAGACGAGCCGAGTTCAGTAGCATTTCGCAACTGCAAAGAATAATATAAGAATAATTAAATAAAAAATCAAATATCCAAGAAGAAAAAGAAAATCAAACAATTGAAATAAGCACGGGAGCGCTACAAAGTGTGGGGGAGGGGTGGGATGCCAGTGACAATAACGATGAAAGCAATCCTCAGGCCATGGCTTGTGTACTTTAATGCATAAACACGTAATAATAACTAAATGCCGAAATCTTTTGTACACAAATAGATAGAGCCACAGATATATACATTCATACATATGTATATATGTACATATTTATACATATCCGTGTGATGTGTGTGAATAGGGGCTTTAATCTCACAATCACAATATACAAGTAAACAGGAGCGGATTAAGACTCGGGTTTAGACTTATAAATGTAAAATTTTAATGAAAATGCTTTACATGAAATAAGATAATGGAATGTTTGGTTTCCAACAAGATCTATTTTTTATTAATAACGGACCCCTCATTCCGGACCTGTATGTATCCATCCATCACCCTTCAGCCATGGCTATCAACTTGCCAGCAGCTTACATTGTCATTGAATCGGGACTGTTCATCTATTTGGGTTTGGGTACTTATCATAATTATTTAATTTGAATTCGAGACCCGACTTCATTGTGAACGAAACTGCATCCACATCACACAAAGGCGGCATATCCACCCCACTACGGTGTTGATGAAATTTTATGATCCCGTACAGCAAACACGGGCACCGGGACCAGGCGGTCCACAGTCATCACCATTAAATTGTGACAATTGATGCGGCAGAAGCTGTGCGAGCATTTATTAAGTGAAATCAGCGCAATTGGTTTAATTTATTTTAGTTAAGCCACATCGCCCTTCACGCTCAAGTATCACCTCCACCTCCCACCCCGGCCAGCTCATTCTCAGCTCAGTTGGATTTCTATTTCCAGCTTATCACAACAGATCCCTCAACAATCAGTTAATTTAGACATCCATGAACAGGCATGCTTGCATTATTAAAATCTGGCTACTTAAATTAACCATAAATAATGACCATAAACTCACAAAAAAAAACAGGAACTGCTTTCCACATTGACATAGCACCATCCTCTTTGAAGTATGCAACACTATTTTACAAAACTCAAAATACATTAAAACAGAAATATGTCTAAATACTGTTCATTTCATGGTTGCTTCCTGACCATATAAAGGTCATTCTGAAGTCTATAAAAGTAGTCTAGATAGATCCTAGAAAAAACGTATATATTAAAACGACAATTGAAATTTAGAGGTGCACATTATACATAAATATTAAAATAATAATTTGTCAGCAAAGATAAAATTATATTGTATTTCAAGAAACTTTCCTAAATACTTTATGACAAAAATTCAGAGTGTAATAATAATCCACAAATTAGATATGACAATGAACAAGTATCTCCTGTGTATAAAAAAATATTTAAAGCAAGGCGGAACACCAATTAACCGACAAGGAATAACTTGTGGATGGTTGATTACAATGGACGAGGATGGGGGTGCGATTTCAGATTCAAATTCAACTGTCATGCGCTCAGTGGTGAGGTGGAACGATGGTGACGCAATCAATGTGGATCAACCGACCAATTTGTAGACCCAAATCCCAAAGTTCATTTGCGTTTAAATGAACAACCAACCAGGCGAACACGGAGCACCGCCGAAGGGCTCTTGTTCCAGTTGTATATATGTATGTATGTGTGATTCGTATGTGGAAATTAGACTAATGAGTTATTGTGTGGCGTCGGCAATCTCAGGAAGGGTTCCCGTTCTCTCACCCTCTGTTCACGGACAGAGTTCAAACAGCGATAATAATTGCGCATATTACGTAATGAAGTCTAAACCCTAACCCTTTTGTCCTCAAGCTCACGTACAGGCCGCTAGCTCCATCCACCCATCATTTATCGCTTCTGACAGACAACCCCTGCTGGTGGATTCAACGGCCAAATGAAGCGCCCAAGGCACTTGTTTTCTCACGTCGAAATTGGCAATTCAATGTCTTGTATGCTTCTTGACCAGTGATGCACAATTATCCTGCCGATATTAACAGAATCGATAGTTTTATTTCCTTATCTATAGAGGAATACATAGCTGAGTGGTTTGCCAAAACTTGTAAGTTAGTTAGATGAACAATCAGCTTAATTGAGCAAAATACATCAATACATGAGCTACAAGTCCTAGATCGGGAATGATTTATTTACTTGTCCTGGTATCTAGCTGATTTTAGTTTTAATTTGTTTCAACTGAATACCATTTTCATATCTTATTTCCTTAAAAAGTACCATGTAAATTAGAGTCAAAGTGTGTTAATTTGACATTGAAAGTATTCTTAGATGCTCACTTGCTTGCTTCATCTTTTCATTATCACAAGTCTGGAAACAAAATAAACGATGGGTTCTATCGATGCGTTTACTTACCGGGCACAATCAACTCCTTGAGGTCTACCGTTAATGTGTTCAGAGCAGGCACCGATCGTGAAACTGGATGTACCGCTCGCCGGATTTCCCACGCTGGCCACCGAGGAGGCGCTCGGTGAAATGGCCATGGATGTACTGCTGGGAGACCGCTGCGAGTGCTGCTGGGATGTTTGCTGAGATGCTGACGTAGCTGGTGGCGGTGACTTGATGCGCTGCTGTATGTCTAGGAGTTCGCAGCTCTTGCAATCGACTCCTTTGATTTCCGGATGATCCGGGCAGACGGCTGGGAATAGTGGATGCTGTTGTAATTGTTGCTGCTGTGACTGTTGTTGCTGCTGTAAGTGTTGCTGTTGCAACTGTTGCTGCAAAAACTCGGTGAGAAGCTTGACTCCATTGGCGTTCTGTTCGTTGGCCGCAAGGGCTGCCAGGGACGCGTGAAAGGAACTTAGCTGCGATTGCGCTGGAGCCTGCGGGTGCATCGGTGGGAACATGCTGGCTGCTTGCTGCTGTAGAGATTGAAGATGCTGTTGCAGGAAATCGGCGGCTAGTAAGGCCGGATCCACGACCTCAGGGTGCTGGGTCGGTGAGGCGGAATTAGAAGCGGACACTGCGGGGCTTTTTACATCATCTATCGTAGAGGACTTCACTCCTTGGCTAACCTTGGTTGACTTATCACTACTTAGATTATCAGTACTAGGGTCCTTCAGCTCAGCGGACGATGAGGTGTCGCCCTTGCCACCGCACTCGGATTCATCCGTTTTGGCTGTGGCTGTGGCTGTCGTTGCAGATACGCTGGACGATGTGGTTGATGAGGATACTTTTGATAGGTTATTAGTCTTTGCTGTTACTGAGTTTAAGGAACCAAATTTCACAGTTGAAGTGCTAACTGCTACTTTAGGCGATAATGCTGATGCGGCTGCCAGGTCATCGTGCTCTCTATTTTGCTTCTCACCCGTCTCTGTTTGCGCCTCGAGATCCAGGCTCGGCTCACGATCGGGTTCTTCACTGGTGCTGGCTAAGTCAGCCGGAATATGTGCCTGTACATCGACATCGTCAGCTAGCTTCTCTGCCGAGGACTGAAGCAACTCTTCACCAGACCCACAAATAGCGGGATTAACGTCCAGGGGCTGAAGAAACGATATCTGAGGCTTTTCGTCCATGTTGCGCTGAATGATGGCACTGGAATACTCGCGATTCAGCAGCTGCTGCTCCAGCTCCTGCAGGTTGAGTCTGTGTTCCGTGTTCGCATGCAAGCTGAAGGACTTGACGTTGCCAAACGACAGTTTGCATATGAAGCACATCAAAATTGGTTTTTGAATACGAAATGCACTGCTTGGATCCGGGCAATTTGTGCTTGCATCTTGCGCGGACACTACACGGAATGAGTGGATCTTTGGACTTGCTCTGCTCTCACTTGAATCGGCTAATTTTCCTGTTGCGGTGGCGGAAACGGAACGGGAACCGGATCTGTATCCTTTCCAGCTCAAGCCAAAACTGCTGGAATCGGATTTGTCTGGTCGCCCCTCTTCCTCTGCCTCTGCCTCTACCTCTGGCTCTTCTTCGGGGTGCTCACCTGCGTCTCGGTCCTGCACCTTAAACTCGGTTGATCTCTTTCTTCGTTTTTCTACTCCGGATATCTGGGATGTGGCTGGATTGCAACTTAAACTGACGGTGGGCACAGACCCAGTGGCATTGTCTGCATCGATAATAAAGGCGCTGCCATCGAGATTGTAAACTATTTTGCCATTGAACGTTTCAACATCAGAACTGGACATTGGAGAGCCGTCGTTACCATTATTGGTGCTAAAAGGACAAGAGAGGACAGAATATGTCAATAAGAATATGATACCGAGCAGTTACAGGCAAAATAGCCGCACATGGAAAAACTTTTTAGGGCTACAAACTCCCCCAATTATTGTGCTAAAAGGTGTGGTCTATTACTCAAGTTTCTCTTCTAAACACAAAGCAGAGTTCAATAATAATTAGTAGACAGGTTAAAATTAAAGTCTCAAAATAAACTGTCCTTAAACCCAATACAAGTTCAAGAACCAAGTTTTCTTCGTTCTCTTGGTAATTGGCGATGACAGAGGCAAGTCCAAGAGCCCGATAGCAACTTGAAAGGGGTTGTAACCTCTTATTTTTGTTAATATCATTAAATATAAATAAGTAAAGAATAGAGTTGATTTAGTGGTACCTGCTATTGATAACCAACTCAGCTGACTTCATTTAAATAACTACGAATTTGAGTTGCAATCGCAGATTTATCTACTTGTAGACGTTGTAAGTATGCCAAAAAGTTGTCCGTGAAAGGAGTAGACAATTTTGATTATTTGGGCGAAACTGCGAATTGCCTGTTGCACACGTTTTCGCACCTTAACTATACCATTTTACCCTTTAAGCTTAAGGGGTGTTATTGTCTTGAGGGGAAGAATCCCTTTACTTAAATAATGAGTATGTACATGTTTTGTTTAAACAGTGCATCGGTTAAAAACATTGAGCCCATTTCAATGCACCTGATCTTTAAACATTGCATTTACATGGTGAAGTCTGTGTAATGGACAAGTAAAGTGATTCATACTCCGCTAGAAATTCTGTTTCTTTAATAACATCGACTACTGTAAACATTTGCCATTTGAGAGCTTCTTATCTGTCTAACATATTCGTATGAAATCGCAATCCAACTAGCTTGAACAGAAACAGCTATGTCCCTTAGGCTTAGCCTATGTCAAAATATGGTCACATAAGATTGTAATAATAATGAGGAGCTGTGATTCAGCTCTTTTGAGCTAGACAATTCTTTAATGCATGTCAGCGACCTAGTTCAGGACTGTTCAGTTGTGACCGTTTTGAAACTTTTTATGAATTTTCTTATTACTCGTTGTGAGAAGTCCATGTCAAGTCCATCTCGTGTATCATCCTATCAGACATCTGATGTTCATTAAAGACAGTGTCACCTGAAAAGAAGCTTTCTTCAGATATTACAGAAACGAAGGACTTTTTCTGGCACTGCAGAGGCTCACAGTTCTACAATACATTTTAAAAAAAAGTTGAAATAGAAGTCGACTACAGGAATCTTCAAAAAAAAGTATTTTTACTCTCCTCACCAAAACAATCCTATATTTTTTTGCCTAAAAAACAAATTTTATTTTATTTATAAATTGAGAGTTTTAGGTGTTTTGGATGTTCGTCCATCTATAATAGAAATGATTAACTATCTTTTTCAAATAAGCCAAACAACATCAAAAAAAGAGAAGTAAACCGCAGGATGCGCCACAATTTTTTAAAACATAGGCTGCATTTAATTATTAATTATGATCGTAATTGATATTTTAAGTTATTGTTAAGTATGTTAATCACAGAATATATGTATCGACCTCTGTAATAATGGAATCACTGAATCCTATATGCATATGGAATCTTATATGCAAGTACATATGTATGTAAGTATATGTGTTATTCAATCTCTGTTCTCCTAGATGGGCAGATTACTTTCCTAGATGGGCACAATTCTTTGTTAAGGCAGTAAAGCAAAAAAAAAGCACTCTGTTGATCCTGGGGAACTATAAACTTTTCATGTTCGGGGTTGGTTGCAAAACTTTATTTATCAATTAATCAGATTGAACTCAAATCGATTTCATTTCAAAAGCATTAAATTCTTTTTATGTAAAAACGTTGATTTGTCAGTTCAGATACCATCATAGGTCAATGGGAACGACCAGTAGCCAGGTGGCAATGGAAACATGTAGTTTTGTGTAAGGGAAACTTCACCCTTCATGGCAATGCATCTGTTCCAAAAGATTGTGCGCTTGTCCAAGAACAACAACAACAACAACATCGGGAACAACAACGGCAATGACGACAAAAGGTAGGAGAACTTTAACAATGCAAAATAGGTAATTACTCGACAATTATCCGAAATGCGTTTTCAAACTGCTTTATAGCTATTTAATGACAAGTCTACTCTGATGACAACTTAAATATATTGTGTGTGTACTATCGTGTGTGTGTGTGTGTGTGTGCTTACAATAAATAAGCTTTTGTTGTTACTTCTACATGCAAGTGCATTCAATGTAGCTATAATTTGCATCCAAACAAATACAAATATAATACACACACATACACATTTACCCTCATATATGTATGTATACATATGTATGTACGTACATAGGTATGTATGTACATACATATTTATGTGATAATTTGCCTACGTAAAAAGGGAGACAAGATTGGAAAGGGGAAGGGACAAACACAATGCAGCCATCCATGTGAAGAGCAAATGCCCAGATTCTTGGCTCGTTATAGATAGTTGAACAAGTTATGAGTGTATATGTATTTACTTACACACTTACACGCTTGCGAGGGCCGGACGAAAAATAACCACACTAGCTAAGAAAACGAGCATAGAGTCTAAGGTATTTGAATTTCCTACAAAATTCCACCCACTGTTAGTTACTTTTCTAGCCGAGTTAAGATCACCATTTTGTTTAAATTAGATTTAAGTTAGAACTTTCTATGATGGGATAATAGTTGCAGAGCACACAATATTCTGGAATATAGATCTGTCATATTGCTTATAATCTTTACAGATTATTACATATTTTAATTCAATTTAATTCATTTATTTCTCTGTTTATAATATTACAGTTATTATGAATAATAGTATTATAGTATTTGAAGAGTATAGGTGTGTAATAGGGTATAAGGAATAGAGCAGTAGGAATCGTGAACAAGATTTACAAAAGTGTACTAACAAACTGACATAGTGTAAGAGCCAAGAAATTAGACAAAGATAATGATTTTTCATATGATTCAGTAACTCTAATATTTTCTTGGTTATTGGCAACTTAAATGATTCAATTTACATTGTGATGATGAAAAATAGATGATATTCCAAAAAGATTGTAAAAATACATGAATATAGGTTGCAATTAAAATTCTGATTGGAATTGAGATTCTGTGTTCAACAGGTAAGAGTGATGAGTTCAAAAAGGGGCACTCCATTGGTCGTATTTAGGGTCTGAACAACAAAATTATCTCATGCTCCTGTCTCGACATAATGTCAGTTGCAGTTCGAAAGAAACATATGATCAAATCTAGTTACAATTATAGAAAGCATTTGTTCCGCGTATGGTAATTTTGCAAAATTTCACGCACTGATAAACAACTAATCATCGACAAGGAGAAGCAACATTTGCACAGCTGTCCATACACATACATACACACAATGTTCGTATATCTATGCATTTATTTACTTGCTTATGCATGTGTGCATTAAATGCAGTCAAATAAAATTACCGGCTAATTGTGTCATCTCAAAACTCTTCAACTCCATTTTTGAAACGTAAAATCAGTCTATGATTTTCTTTTGTTACTACTAAAAGTGTGAGACAAACCAAAAATAAGAATGAAAAATTTGTAAATGATATTGGGAATCGAGAACCAAGCTTAGAAAGAACTAAAAAATTATGGCTGAAAGTGTAATTAAGAATGGGACAACGGCCACGGCATTCAGGTTTCGGTTTTAAGCCTGGCCAGATTGCAGTGTATTACCGTCAAAGAATAACAAAACAGAAAAAAAGGGCAAAAATTATTAACAAGACTAAAGGTGTAATGAAAAGAAGCGCAGATCCACCGCAGGGCCCGCGACAACCTGAACCTTAGTCTGGGTCTGAGCCTGAGCTTCAGCTTCAGCCTCTGCCTGAGCTTGAGCCTTAGCCCGAGTGCGTGAAGTTGTTTGCATACCAACAGTCAACGTCGACAAGTCGAGCGAGAATCAAAGCCAAAGTCAAACCAAAAACCTAAACGAAAAAAAACTATCCCAACGCAAAACCGCATGCCACTCGATGGTGGTAGCTGATATATCACGGAATTTGTGTGTGGGTGTACTGCATAAGACGACTGTGACTGCGACTGCGAGTGCGACTGCGACTGAGGTTGAGTATAAACCAGTTGAGGTTGAGGTTGAGGAATATGAAAACAGATAACGACTCCACAGAAATAAAGACGTACAACAACAAGGCACGTGCAACTCAGACACATACAAACACACACACACAATCTTAAAGATGCAGACACAAAAGCAAAGGCCCGAGACGGTAAGGAGGCAGGAAAGCCTTGACTTCCTTTGTTTTGTGTACCAACCGAGAGGCAGTGAACTTTTCTATTTCTGACCATAACCATTGAATCTGTAAATCTTTCGGTTGAAGCAGTATACTCCTATGCTCAGCACTAACAGACCAAATCTAAGAGCGCTGGTAATCCTGGACAGCATTATGAATTCATGACGAATTTTCTTATGAAAAATCCTCGAATACAATTCGTTAATGATATCCTATATACAGACAGACAATTGGTCCTAAGATTTCAAGAGCCACTTACCCGTTGATATTCTGAGACTCGATCTGAACGACATTATGACTTTATGTTTAGTATAGTTAGACTATACTTTACTACAAAATTCTCTATCGCAGCGATCAAACTTATCGTAGTTACCAAGTGTTACTTTCAAATCCGTTAGTTAAAATTATTCAATTATATCAGTCGTAAAGCAACAAATTATTGTTCTAATGCTTTAGTTTTGACCTTTTGAACGTTATATAATATAATATATATGTCAGTAGTTCGAATAATTTTTGACTTCGAAGTCTTCGAAGTAGTCGAACAATTTAAATAACTCATAGCTCATACTCTTACTTATAACAGGCCTTGAAAGTTACTGATAGTTATTGAAAATTACTGATTCAAAAATCTGAAATCTTTAATTGGACCCTTCCCGAAATTGTTTTTTAGATCAGTCCATGTTGAAGCGAATCAGAATATTGTTCTTTAAACATTCATTAAACATTTAATTTCAGCGCTTGCTGATTATATACATATGTGATTAATATATAATGGTTTTTGAGTACAAAGCTGCAAAAACAATCGGAATGTTGAGAAAACACTTTTGCCCGCTTGTGACTTTTTCAATGGATTGTACACCCAGAATTTTAGAAATTCTTGTCATCCTTTTTTTCAAAATGGGGTCTTGGTTTAGTTTTGACTATATGTATGTGTGTATTTATGTTTGTATTCAGGCTGATATAAAGCAGATGGTTGCACTTGAAGTACCATGGACCCCTTGGCATTCACTCTTTTGGTGGTTGGCTATGAGCGGATATGAAGAGTTCGCTTTAAAGAGTAGGAAATTCATCAAACTGGCCACAGAGATTACCCTTGTGATGTGAATGTGAATGTGTACCTTTTTCGACAAAGCCAAAGTACATAAATATGTATGTATGTATGTACGTGTGTTCATACAGCCTACGCTAAGGATACAAAAGACAAAGGTTGAGTCCGCGGTTGGCGCAGCGGCACAAGGTACCGGTACAAATGGATATGGGTGCTCAGTACCGGTATTGATATCTCCAACTCCGTCTCCGACTCCAAGTACAATGCACATCGCTTTGCTGTATATGAGTGCCTGTGTGTGAGTGTGTGTGTATGTGTGTGTTGGTTTTTACTGAGAAATCTTCTTTTGTTCTCCGATTCAGCATAAAAAGTTGCGAATATAAAACAAAAGTGTCACTTGCTGTACGTTTTTGCCGCCGAGGCAGGCGAGGCTGAGATTGTGTGTTGAGCTTGCATTGTTTTTCCCTTTGGCCGCCGATGGTTTTGTGTTTTTGCGAATATGTTTTGTATGTATGTGTGTATGTATTATTGTTTATTTATATGTGTATCTCTGTGTATATAGGGACATTTGATTTTTTGTTGTTCTGTTTTGCTTCCACAAAAGCTTCACAATCATTCATTTCGGTAAGATCAATGGATCGATACGATTCCCCTGCATTGCGACAAAAAGGAAGCCAGAGGCTCAAAAGGTAAAGAGTTCTCGGGATCGGGGATCGGAATCGGGATCGGCAGTGATGAACTGTTTTCAAAATTCTCCCTGTGGTCAAGACAAAAGCGAATGGGCTAAGAAAAAGAACAATAAATTTCATTTATTTTAAGCCTTCATTAAAATTGTCGCGAATTGTTTCCACCGTATGAATATGTTAATGAATGATTGTTAACAAACGCGAATATATACATAATACGATACATATTTACACACATAAAAGAGGGTCGTTCCATAAGTTACGACCCTGATCTCTGATAGTCTTAATAGGGTCTAATGTCTTACTAATTCGATTTTCAATCAAACGAGAAAAAGTTAAAATATTTGAAAAAATTGGTTTAGAAATCAAGAAAAATAATGCAAAAGCAAATTGAAATAGGGATTCAGAAGATAATTATGCGCCCTTAGTATATTCGTATAGTATGCTGCGGGGTGTGGGAAAGTGTTATTTGATCAGCCGACTCAGACGTTAATGTGCACCGACTAACTGGCCATTGTAGCCACATCGGGCATTCGCTTGGACGGCAACTAAAGCATACACACAAGTCCATTGTTTTAGTTCCGACTTGGTGTATATGGAATAGACAACCGCAAAGGCAACAGGACTCCTGTAGGACTTGGACATATATGTATGAATACATGTAAATACATAAGAAGTTTTTTGATGGGGATGTCTATGATGGGATGACATATTAAGTAAAAAAAAAAAACAGGATTCGCCACCCCCATTGACATTACCATCGCCATCGACATCGATCCCGGCCATCGACGTTTTGCCAATTCATCATTTTCGAAAGTAACCTGAAATTGGCCATCAGGATAACGAAAAAAATATAATGAATAACGAGAAAGTGAGACAGCTTTAATGTCGTTTTCCCGCTTCACCCTCTATTTGCACAGTAAGATTGTGCCTACTTATTTCGGGGTCGGAATCTTTCTTATTGTAATTGGCGATGAGAAAAAAAAGTTACGAAAAAAAATAAACAAAAGTTCAGATACCCTTAACTTGTTATTGGAGAGTTCAAGGTGTTCACACAAATGGATAAACAGTGAGAGAGAAACAACTAGAGATCAATGATGCTTTAACTTAGTTGCATATCTTTCATTGTGTCACATACATTGCCTCATTATTTGTGGATGCCACAACCTGGGGATAGGGTATGTATTTGCTGGTAAGTATTAAAGAACTGCAAAAGGCGCAACACAATTTGAATCCATAAATTCATAAGCAGCAAGCTGAGACACACACAATGTGAATGAGTGGAGAGGACAGGACAAGGGGAACCTGGCACACAAGATAGGACCAGAATAAGAGGAATAAACGATATGGAAGAGGAAGAGTAAAAAGTAATAATAAAACGAATTAATGCACTGTAAATATATGGACACAATATGAAAAGGACAAAAACAAAGCCCAAAGAGAAGAAAAGAAAAATGTATTGTATTGAAGGAATGGTTTTCTTTTGCCTCCTTTTCTCAGAACCAGCAGAGAGAAACAGTAACACAGGAACGAGTGCTGTGCGTAGAGGGTAAACCAAAACACAATGCGGATCATGTCTGACGAGGACGAGAAGAAGTTGAGGGAGAGTTGAGATGGAGATGGAGACGCAGACGGAGACGGAGGCCAAAGTGGTTGCAAGCAGGAGCAGACCTCTAGCAACTCTAGAGCTGCTAAATCGACAACAATGTTTGGACGAGCGGCACCAGCGCAGTATCAACCAGTACTCCTCAGCAGGAGAACCAAGTCACAGTTCCAGTCACAGAACCAATGGACAAAATGTGCCAACAATGACAACAATAGCTGCTCAAAATATATGTATGTGTGTGTGTATTTATGAATATCTTGTATTTAGGTATTTGTTAACAGTGGCGGAGATCTACGAGTTCAATTTAAAGGGTATTTCAACTGATGTTAGTGTTTGCAAAAAATTGTCATTATTAAGTTCCTTTTCAGAATCAATCAGTCAATACCTTTTTTTTTAAAGTTAAGTTCAAAATATATTGATAAAACATATGTATATATGTTTTGCTTGCAATTGATAAAACAAAAACATCTAATCTGGAATATTTTCTTGAATATTTTCTAATTGCCTTTTTCAATCTAAATCAAAACAAATTATTGAAAGTTTAAGAATTAATTTTCCTCTCAAATGCCTATTACTTTCAGGACCAGCTTATAGGCAACATTTTGGGAGCATTGTGGGGCACCTATTCGGTCCTACAAAGGGTTAATATTGTTTTTACTCAAAAATGAAGTATGTAAGTCGTCTCGCCGACTTAGGTATACCAGTAAAACAAATATTTCAAATTTGTAATAACAAATGCATTTGCCTATTTTAAAAAAGTTCTGTTCACATGCTTTTTACAAATTTTACAAAATTTAAGTGTGCCAAATTTGGTTCCACAAGGTAAAAAATTACGGGAGATAATCGAGTTTATCAAATTTCGGGGGCGGAAAGGGGCGTGGCAAAAATTTGAAATAAACATACTACACGAACCTACACACCAAATTTGGTGGCTCTAGCTTTTATAGTCTCCGAGATCTAGGTGTTCATACGGACAGACAGACAGACGGACGGACGGACAGACGGACGGACAGACGGACATGCCTATATCGACTCGGCTGTTGATCCTGATCAAGAATATATATACTTTATGGGGTCGGAAAAGCTTCCTTCTGTCTGTTACATACATTTTGGCGACTTTGATATACCATTTCAGTTCAGTTTGTTAGTAAGTTCTTTTATACATCCAAAATTCATAGAAAAGAACTATTAATAATTTAGTGTTAGACTTCCTTCAGTTTTTAAAGAATTTAATTTGAAATCATTATACTCAGTAAAGCAGTCATTACTTCGCAGTCGGCGGAGTGGCAAGTTTGATCATTATCTCTATAATTTGACTTTTCAGATAAACGGGTTTTCACTTTGAGGAGGAAAAGACACTTTAAGATTTACTAATATCATGTAATAGATGACATGTATCAATACCTATTTATCCGACATGATTTAGTGTGGATATATTGTGACAATTGTGACAAAATGTATTCTATGATATCGCAAATTCAAATATGTTCATTAATTTTTCATAATCCTTTTCTCTCTCTACTGATGAATACAACACATTGTTTGTTTTATTACAAAACAGTTTTGGGATTGAGAATTATTCAATTTGTAAATAAATGAAAATAGAGTTTGCGTCGGTCTGGAATGTATACATTCCTTTTTGAACTGCACTCAACTTGTCATCTTTCATTTCTGTCATTTTTACATCCAAAAGGATATATTAATTTGGTCAGAAGTGTGCAACGCATAGAAGGAAGCATCTCCGACCATATAAAGTATATATATTCTTGATCAGCACGACAAGATGAGTTCCTATAGCCATGTCCGCCCGTCTGGATCAACGCGAAGACCGTAAGAGCTACAGGGTTACTTGAAATTTTGCAAGTAGGCTTCTATGTAGTGCAGGGGTTGTACATATATCTCGGATTCAGCCGGATCGGACTACTATATCATATAGCTCCCATACAAACGGCAAAGTCACGAACAGTAACTTTTCTCAATAACTTCGTTATTTTCTTAGCTATTATGAAATTTTATATTAGTGAGTTTATTAGAGCTATAAACGACTGTGCCAAATTTGGTCAAGATGGGGTGACTATATCATATAGCTCCCATAGGAACGATCGGTCGTAAACAGTGACTTTTGTCAATAACTTCGTTACCTTTGACGCGATTGCTTTCAAAATAAACTTTTGTTAGTTTAATGACTGTGCTGAATTTGATAAAGATCGTGTGACTATATCATATAGCTCCCATAGGAACTATAGGTGGAAAACAGTGACTTTGATCAATTACTTCGTTATTTCCTATGTTAAGCAAATATCTTTGACGGCTATAAGCTAGGAAAGAGTTCCAAACAACTTGCAAGGGTATACAAACTTCGGCGCGGTCGAAGTTAGCCCCCGCCCGCTGGTTTTTATTCACACAACTAATGTAGTAACCCCTCGATTTTAAATCACACTTTTAGCTCATCAATATAATGGAATCGTGAATCGTATTTGAATTAAGATAAAGAATATCATTACCCTATCGAAGATTGGGCAAAAAACAGAAATGTTCCAGCTCCAATTTAAAGATTGACCTAAGAGATATTTACATTGTCACCATTTGGTAAATGATTCTGTTATTTTTTTCACTGCCCCATACAATATGTATTTTCGGTAGCGGTACATTGACCAAATAAACTGAGGCGACCAAATCATTACCAAATATTGTGGACTCATCATCACGCCTATAATGAGCTTAATTTTAAGAGAGAGGCCAAGAACGAAACCAGCAAATCAGCAATGTTAATGATGATCAAAACATCCATTCGGAAACCTATTGGTAACAGACAGTTGTATACGAATTTGGACAATTTTGGCAACAATTTAACAAATCATATTTATTTGAAGCGGTAAATAATGCTCAACACAAAGTGTTGTAACATTTTTTGCTTTATTCGCAAGAATTCTCCATATTTTTGAGATTGTGTAGATTGATAACTATCAACCTAACCTACTGAATCTCACTCCAATTATCATTAATATATATATAGGTGTCCTTTTTCGGATATACATACTAGAAGCAACAGTTACTTACAGTTGAAGTTCAATGATTGAATGAGTTAAAATTAAAGTCAAAATCGCCATTGGAAATGAACAAAAGTGGACCAGAAGGAGATCGCGTTGGAGTATTATTATTTGAATGTTGAAAAACTGGTTGCTAGCCCACGTACTCATCTATGCCAGACAAGACAAGCCTGCAAAAATTTTCGGATTCGGCCAAGGGATTCCTGCAGTCACACGGTAATCACCGCATCAGGACCGCAGGTTTCCACTGTTGTTGTGATGCAAAGCTATTATACACCCTTGCACAAGCTCGCAGACCATATGCATTGAAACAAACGACGATCGACAATGCAAAAGCCGCAAAGCAGGAGGAGAAGGAGAAGCTGCTGCTTTCTAATTATGTGTTATTATGCAATTTTTGCATACCCTCTAACCCGAAGGGCAGAATGAGCATATTAACCTCCTGTATAACATACCTTACCACGGAGTGCCGATTGTGCTTCTCGTAGCTGCAGGACGCAACAGGAGTGCCAACTAGACACTAATTACTCGGCCACGACTCCAATTGTCTTTCACACAACTCCACAACTTCAAAGGTATCCCGTAGTCGATGCCTATTCTACTCTAGCACTCTAACTTGTCTCGCTTTTATAACCCTACAAAATGTTTTGTGGTCAGGCTTGCAATTAAGGGAGGCAGACGAACCATATGTATGCGGTTCAAGTATGTAAATATATATGTTTGTACATATCTATGTATGTGTAGGTAAGTAGATAAATATGTATATTGAATTATTTAATGATTTATCAAGAAAGCTTTTCATGTTTAAATATGCTTTAACTGATTGAAAAGCTGTAAACTAGATTCATATTTGAATTGTCTGATCAGTCCAATCAGAAAACACTCCAACAGTTGTTAGCTCATTGAGACCTGCGAAAAAGAACACTTTGTCTTAACCAGTCCAGAACTCAATAGATCGGTAAGTCCAGTCGAATAGTTTTAATAGGCAAAATTTATGGGGACCAATTAGGCAAATATGTAATTGCTAATCATTTTCAGGTTTGTCATGGTGGTGCCAGGTAAGTCCCAATAGTAAAAAGAGTAGACGAGTCTATATATGTATGTACATCATACATCATTAAAAGTTGGTCCGACCCTCTGCTTTCTTATGATTTCACTTAACCCTGCCCTGCGCCTTCTGCCATATTTATCGAGCCGTAATTAATTATTGCGTTCACGTAATTGGCTATGTCTGTATTTATGTGACGGCCAATACATATGTGTGTTTACCTGGTTCAGGTATTATTCGCAAACGCTGTCAGTATGCATAATGCTGAGTTACACTCTCAGTCCGCTGCGGCTTGAACTTGAGCCGGAGCCGCTTTGGCTCGCATCAAACTAGTATTCCTATGCGCATGGGCATGTGGAGCATTAAAGCCCCAAAAAAACTAAAAAAACAAAATAAATAAAAAATAAAAAGAAATGAGAAGGTTCAATGCCCAAAAACTGGCAACGACACAATTTGTATCACACACACACTGAGAGGTGTTGAACTATTTCAAATGCACGAAGTGGCTTCGACTCGCGTCTTCCACGTCTTTGGACACGTCCCTGCGGATAATAATAACAGAGTGGAGCACCAATATTGTCACCACAACGATATTTAATTTAATTCTGGGCAAGCGGAGAATTTTCGGCGCAGTTTCACCAGCAGCAAAAACAAAAGTTATGCGGAACGTGGTCTTGGTGTTGTTTCCAACACAATGAGAATAAGCGTTTAAACATTTGGCAAACAGTGTCACTCGAATATCATACCACACACTCATGCAGTATTCTGATTAATTAGAATCGGCATATGTTTTGTTTTTTGGCCAATTGATTGAATTGCAAACGGCAATTAAGATTCTAGTTACACTAGAAAAGTAACAATGGGAAAACTAGGAATCGGTGGACAAGTTATTCGAAACGATCTGGATGTGTGCGGGTTTGGTAGTTTCAGAATTTTATGCATCTCAGGTCCTTCACTTAACTGGCCATTTGCCATATCCCGCCGTGCAAGGTTTTCTTTTTTTTTTTGAAGCCAATCTAATTTAATTGGCGGTATTGAAGATAATTGTTGTTAATTTGTTCCTTTTTTAGTTTTTTGTTTTTGTTTTTTTTTTTTTTTTTGATTGCCTGGGATCGGCCATATAATATGCCGTCCGATCACGATCACGCATATGAGAATTTTTTGTTCTCGCTCGCGAACCGAAGTCCAAGTTCAGACATGGCCAGACTTTGTTTTTTATATGCGCTCCATTGTCAATATCAGAGGCCCCAACAGGTCAAATTGTCCACCAGGTTTGAGTGTTTGATATATTTTCAGTACTAATTATACGAGTATTTCTTTTTTCTCATTTTATCCCCCACCATCAGTATATCTCTCGCTCGTTCACTCTTTTCCGAAATATGGATCTCTTTTCTCTTTGTTTTCTTCTCTCTTCGTAAACTTGTTTTTGTAGTTAACTACGAGATGGGAGCTATTGTGTGTTTCTCCGTGTGTGTGTGTGTGTGTGTATGAGCCAAGAGGTGTGATTGCGGGTGATTCAAAACTGTAATTCGAAGAAGATGACTCGGAAAGCAATTTGAACAATAAGAGCGGGGCATGGCAAGGCAAGCGAGCGGAGCGGAAGTTGTCGAGACGCCTTTTCACTCATAATTAAAAGAGATTATTGCTGAAGGAGCTTTAACTTATGTACGTACATACATACATACACTGCATCATCATATACTAGAGATGTGCGCGTGATTCCATTGGAAAACCAATTCGAAACAATTTTCATGTCATAGCTCGTACTAACTAATATTAGTATCCTTAAAACGAATCCCGCTTAAGGGCCCGTTCAACAAAAGCAATACAGTGTTCTCCCGTTACCATTGACAGCATGAGTTGAAAACATGTTACACAGGAGTAATAATGATATCGAATACCCACTGTATTTGGGCTACCACCACACACACGCACACACACACACACACATACACATAATACCTACAATTTCTGGGTCTGGTGTTGGAGTTGGAGATGGTTTTGGTGTTGGCTCGGTTTGGTTTGGTTAGTTTGGTTAGGTGCCTCAGTGAGTACCTGAGTGCGCGTCGCTCCAAGTGGAAGAGGAAGACGATAATGATTCGCCAATTTAATGATAATTTGTCTAATAATTATCCCGTAACTATAATTATGGTCACATTAAAATTCGGAATTCGTTGAAATTTTTAATTTCAACAAATTTGTATGTTGGGCCTGTGTGTGTGTATGTATGTATGTGTGTGAGCCCATTGCCGCCTTCGCTGTCTTTTATGTATGTATGTATGAGTCTATGTGTGCATTCAAACAACAGTTATTTAATTATATTAATTTCACATGTAATTACAATGTTCATAAGCAATTTGTCATCGTCATCAAAATATTTATATATATGTAACCATGTACATCTTCAACATGGACAAATGGGAACGCCAAGAACGCCAAGAAGATTGTGGTTCAATGCTGATTGCCACGCCCCCTGGGGTTCACTCCTACGAGTCTAGGAACGCAGAATTATTTACTTTGCCCACTTGTTGGGATATCCTTTCTTGTACCCAAACACATACATAGGTACATAAGAGAGGGTACATTAACCCTTCGACTCTGCAGCAAAGTCATTCCATGTAATAACCACTAAGAGAACTGTATGTCTCCCACTCAACGGCTTTCAGCCCTTAATTAGGAACGGGTTTTGCTCATTAATAAGCGAATGAAACTTGGCAGCCGCGAAGGACAAATGCAAGAACACATCCACTACTGCAGATAATGCCGGTTTTTTCGATTTGGCCAATGACAGGACAGAACTTCTGCGACAACTCCAGCACAACATCTAGCTCTGCCCTTGTCCGGTTGTCTCTCCCCCTCGTCGTAATCTCGTACCAAGCGACAGCATTCGTCGTTGTTGGCAGGCATCTTCGCAGTGCGCCGTTCGTTGTTCGTTGTTAGTGGCCGTCGCCAATTAAACCCCAAAAACCGGCATTGAGGGTGGTTGGCTACGACTAATTAATGCTTTGCCGGGCAACCCCATCCATGTACATTGTACATGGACCAGAGCGATTGTCATTGGCTCGATTTATGTATGAATAGATGTATGTACAAACATGCTTATCTATGTAACAGTTGTACTTAAGGGGGAAAGGTGGGGGTACTTTTAGAGGGAAAACATACTGATTAGTCCACTGACTGTTTAAAGTTTTCCTGGCTAGCCTACGCAATCGATATACGATAAGTCGACCATTCCCATACCGATAATCGGTATTCAATTGGGGGATTTATGGTATGTTTTCTTGTCGTCGTCGCCTAAAAGAGAAACAACAACAACAATTGTTGGGAAATGTCCGATGGAAATGGGCAGTGACACAACACACAACACATAAACACATACAAATGGATGTGTGTGTCTGCTAGGATATCGCCATCGGATTCGACAGCTGATGTGCGGCCACCACGAGAACGAGCATTCAACAAGCAGGATTATAGGTGAATGTGCGTACGTTCGAATGTGTGTGTTTCTGTGCTTGTGTATGTGGAATCCCACCCCTAATGCAGACATTTCGGACAAAAAAAACCTTTATTGACCGTAAAGATAAAAGCGAACACTTACAACGAGGAGTAGGTGCTAAAATACACGCACACATACAAAACAAACAAACAAACTGTGGTCAAACATGCGATATATATATATATGTACATACATATATATATACGTGAACGACCACGATGACGCGTCGTCGCCCGGCAACTTGACCCACTCTCACACTCTCACCCACGTTTACAACACTCACGTGAGTGCAAGTCGGACCAAGTCAGAGTCTGGGTTACCCGGTGATTGCGCCAAGCCCAACAAATTGTGAGTGAGACCGAAGAAACCAAAAAATTCTCGTTTCTCAACTAAATCAGTCAATGACGGAAACGGAAACCATGTAAAAAAACTGATCAACTTTTGTACATACGATTCTGTGGCAAATACTTCTTCAGTTGTTCAGTCTAATTAAATACAAATACATTGTCCTTTCACTGAGTACCATTAAAATGGGAAAATCGAATTATAAAGGAATGGGCGAAAGGGAGAAACGCCTTGACAAACCAAATTGTGATGTTCTTTGAAGAAATTAAATAAAACAGAGTACGCCAACGGATCATAACTACAATTCATTGTGGTTCAAATTGATTTCGAGTTGCAATGCAAATGAGACGGTCGTCTCTGTCGAATTGACCCCTTGTCTACTTGTCAACTACAACATGTGTGGGTGGAGTCCGGGTCTGATAGCTGAGTCGCCTGAACCAATTAAGTACATGGACACTGTTTACGGCATAGGAAAGTTAATTAAAGCAGTCATGCCAAGAGGGACGCGGGCGCACTCGACTCTCGCTTTGGACGACCAATCAGAAGATGCGACCGCACTAGTGTGCGAATATTCGACGCACAAGCTCCACCAACACTCTCATGCCCATGACATGTGTGTGTGTACGTGTGTATGTGAGTTCCATCTCCATGTGAGAACGAGTGGGTGAGATTGGGATGAGAACATTGTGTGTACATACATACAGAGACGGAAGATGTATGTATATGTATGTACATATGTATGTATATTGTGTATATTTATGAATGTTTGGGAGTGTGTACGTCCATCCATTTCTGTAGTATATGTGTGTATAAATTAAAACCAGAGGGCCGGGCTTACTTTGACTCTATGCCGTAAGATTCCTTTTCCATGCAAATTCAAATGTTTACCGCTAGTTTCAATGCGAGACGCGATAATAAATTCAAAGAGTTGAAATTCATCATAAAACAAATTTAAATACAGTTATTTGGATTTACAACAAAATTATATATGGCCAAATCAGAGTATAGTCGTAGGAAAAGATATTAATATATAAGAGACAATGTAAATTATGAATCCAAAATGATCCATCTCCTAATTGTGTATAGATTTATGTAGGTACATTTGTTTATTCGTACACATATACATATGTACATACGTACATACATCATTTGATGGAAATTCAACGCCCGATAATTATGTGCGATATGCAGATTTGTGTCACTATAGCCAAGCCCAGCTAGCCAGGCAGTCTGAGTCTGCCCCAATATGGTTCTGTTTCTTACGCCACGCCTACTTTAGCTGCGTTCGTTAGCTTCTCTCCACTCTCCGGCGGCTCATTCATTGACGCGCACAATACCCAGGTTTAAGAACATACATACATGCATAGATATAAATGAATATATGTTTGTTTGAACGTTTGTATGTATGTGGGTTTAGGGTTACGAAGCAGTAACTGTAATGAGACCCAGACCCCTTAAAAGCGTTCATAAAACGAGCGTGAGTGAAACGACAAAGCGGTAGCACAGCAGCATCCCATCTACAAAAACAATAAGAACGGCACAATCATTGCCACCCATCTCCGTCTCGCTCACGCTCGTGTGGGAGAGTTAGCCAAGCAAAAGCATATAAAAAGAGAGAGGTTTGTTTATGTACCCACGGCGTATACATAATTTGAGAATGTATACGTATATAAAGAGAGAGTGCTGAGAGAATGAGTGAGCGCGTGAGAGAGAGAGGGAGTTTGAGCAAGCGAGGCTTTTAATTTAATTAGCATGCCAGAGCCAGAAAGAGAGAAAAACTGCAGTTGCGCTCTCTTTATAACATGCTCTTTCTCTCTTTTTTGTCTGCCGTCGCTCTCAAAAAAAAACCTTCCACCTCTTCTTCTGAATAATTCGCAATCCTGTCTCCTGCATCTGAATCGGGTTTCTTCGTGTTCGGGTGGTTCGGCTACTAATTCTCATTTTCCTTTTAACTTGGTTTTTTCTGCTTTCGTTGTGTTGTACCCCTTTTTTCTGTTATTTTATGTATGTATGTATTTGTAATTGAACACACACGCAGACACCACCGCTCGGCTGCCATAGCAATAACGTTGGCTTACGGCGGGGCGCAGCTGAAGCTGTGACTTAAAAAATAAGCAGCAGGAGCACAACGTTGACGTCGCCGTCGACGTCGACATTTGCACGATTTTTCTCCTTATATCATCGTCTCGTCTCCTCCTCCACAACCCACTCCATCCAGCGGGTGCGAGTATAAATATAATGTAAATAAATAATTTATACATAATGCGCTGACTGCGCCGACTGCGCTTCGTTTCGACATTGCCATCCATGATAGTTGCTATCTCTTTTACCCTTACTTAATGCAGCTTTAACTTAACGTCGTCGCTAGCAACGCAGCAAAGCAGTTTCGGCTTGTGGGTGTCGCTAAAAAGGGACAGCGCAATGCGAAATGAGGGGTGAATGAGCCCCCGCATAGGAGCAAAAGAAGGAGCAAGAGCAGGAACATAAAGTACACAATTACACGCGCGTCGCGTCGCGGCGCTGTCGCTGTCGTCTGTCTCTCAGAGCGACGATTTCTTATTATTTTTTCTTTTTGTTGCAGTCTTTTTCATATTTCTTTGCTTTCGAGATTTCTTATTATGGTTACACATTTTCATCTCATTTTAGACCAGGACCAAGGAAGCCAACCACCCACCCTTACCCTTACCACGCTTTAGTCACCTTACATCCAAGCAGACCTTGTTTTGTTTCTTTTTTAGGACTTTTTTCATACCCTGCGCCAACACAATCACACACTCACACACACAAGGTAGAAGAGTATACATATTAGTGTAGTGCTGATCATTGTAGTTTTTTACTTTTCTTTAATCGGCCTGTAGAACATGTAACTAAAAATATTCTTGGTCGAAATGAATCGATGAATCTATCATCTGTTTAAATCTATAAACGACTCATATTAGGTAAATAAAGCAGGCAAATAAATCATTTTTAATATAGACAATAAATATAACGAAATAAAACAACGAAATGTTTTGATTCTAATAGAAAACAGATGAAATTACTCTATGGCTGTATGTATGTTTGTGTGTGTGTGTGGGTGGATGTAGATTTGTTTTGTTTTTTCCGAGATGCCTGAATGTAAAAGCCTAAAGGAGATACATGTTACACAGATTATGTGTGAGAGTGTCTGTCTTATTGTTGAATTTGTACCTGCGAACCTTTATATTTATTTCCTATCGGTGTATGCAACTCCATTCTTTGCCTAACAAACAAAAGGAAAAGGGAGAAAGGACCCTTTAGGAGTGGAAAAACCTAATTATATAAAGGGTCTTAAACAGTTATTGGGACCAATGGTTTTTATCTTCAAATTAAGAATCGTCGTACTTAGAAAACTGCTTAAAAAGGATATAAAAAGGATGTAAAAAACAAGTGATCGAAGTAAATAAAATTTGAAGCATCACGTTTGTGGTCAGTTGGGCTCTACATGATCACAATCAAACAAAAGTAATTAAATAAGTTTTTTCCAATAAATCCCTTCCTCTTTAAATTCAATATTTTTGAACCGATTCTTACAGAAATGTAAAATGTAAATCGATCTAATGAATTGATTCTCGAAGGATCGAGTGAAAGTAGTAACTACGATCTGTCAAGATAATGGCCGAAGGATTAAAAGTGCAATGAAAAAGTAGAGTTGAATTTTAACGTCTTTTTCATTTCCCTTGCTTTTTACGTTTGTAATTTGTTTGCCTCGGTATATGAATACATACATACACACACACACATACAGGAAAAAATGTTTCATCCCCAACTCCGTCTCCTTCGTTTAGTAAAAAGAATAGCTTAGCAGCTCTCAGCAGACGCCACCCCCACTCACATCGGAAATTATTCTCCCTTCTTCCCCATCGGATTTACATAGTCACCCACACTTCCATTCCCAGTCACTCACACACACACACAATCCCAGGCACAGACAAAAATATTCCTACCAAGAAGCTTTTTTTTATTTCAGTTTCAGTGTCGTTTTTTATTTTAATTTCGTTGTTCGGCATTATCGATTTTTGCGCCTTCCCTTTGCTATTTGCCTTCTTTACATGGCCCGCTGCAGAGGCAGAGGACACACGCTGTTGTGTGTGAGTGTGTGTGGCAAAGGCGAAAGCTCATTTCTTACAAGAAATGAAATTCTGGGGTCTGTCGACTGTCGACTGTCGACTGCCGGCTGGGGGATGATGTTTTAGTAAAAATGTTCGCATGTACCTATGTATGTATATATGTACATACATATACATATAATATAATATGTATGCAAGTAACTACACATGTATCTACATACGTACATATGTAAATTTTCTTTATTTTGGCCACACCCATGCGAACAATTAGTGCGAGAAGAATCCAAGAAAGGTTGCTTCATGCATCTGGAATGCCTGCAGAAATCATCTCTGACTGGGTTTGCGATACTTTTCAATTATCCAACGCACGGCCGATAAATTGATAATTACAATGGGTTACTACGCCTCGATGAGATGGAAATAAAGCTCGAGCTTGGTTTTAATTGGTTAAACTACGTGTTCACTGCGCTTGCGAATACTAATGCGAATGAGGAATGGAGAAAAGAGCGAACAGACAGTAAATAAATATAAAAATGTATACATATATTGTATGTATCACAACCAACAACGTACAGTTGTATGAATGTACAAGTATGTATGTACATACATATGTACATACGTATTAAGCGCTTGAGTGCTTAATTGGTTGCTTTTGTAATTAACATTGGGCGAGTAAATGACGACCTAAGAGTTCCTCCCTTTTTCTGGGTGACGATAACGAATCACGGGATTGCGAGATCCAACCAGTAGCAATGCCAAACGAATCAAGTGTGGTATTGGTATGGTGGATAGGCGGCGAGGGGGAGGAAAGGCAGCAATTAACTTTCTGTACGCGTACTCTCTCACACACACAAACACACACACACTCAGGCCCACATATGGCACTGCAGGCGCAGCAGCAAGGTGGATGTGAAAGCCAGAGTGAGCAAAAACAAAATCAAACAAAACATATGAACATGTGCCAGCAGCAGCAGCCGCAGCAGCACAAAAACCGATGGGGATGCGGATACGAATGGCATGGGTATGAGATGCTATGGACTGGGATGAGTTGGCAGGGGAATTGGGAAGGTGGAAGTGAAACGACCGACCAATCAAGTTGCGCGTTGGCGGTTGTCGCACACTGTTGCTTTACTCTTCTGTTTTTGCTCTCCATACAGCAGCATCGCATAAAATTGAAAGAGCGTAATATTCAAGTTCTCTTCTCGTTCGTCTTCTCATATCATTGTCTTAGCTTTTCCAATTCCCCTCTCCACACCACTGCTCCTGCTGCTGCTGCTGCTGCTGCTTCTGCCGACGACTACTGAGTTGTGGGGGCTCTGCTTAATTACTCTGCCGCGACCGAGTCGCGTTCGCTTTTGGCTCGGCGAGGTTCGGTTCCCTCCAAAGTACATAAGTACATACATATGTATCTTTATATGCATGTACATTTGTATATACAAAAATAAAGTGCTCCGTCATTGGCTAATTAGAGGTGGCTGTTAATTAACGTAGAGTCAAAGGGTGATTCGGCATCGCGTCATTGCCCCAAAAATGCTTTTAATTGGCCATGTTGTAGATTGAGTTAAAAGGGAGAGATTTTCTCAATTAACCCTTGGAACAGGTCCACGTCTTTTTAGCCAATTCGCCCATTGAAAATAACACAATCTGCCCCAAGTCAATTCGTGTAATTATTACAACTTATTGGATCTTGCCTAAAGTTTGGTCTTAGGGCAGGTCAGACAGAGGATAATGTCAAATCGAGTTTTATAACTTTGCGATGAAATTGTTATAATATCTAGAGAACAGCACGAATTATCATTAAACAAGATAAAAGTTCAAAATTCGTAATAAAGATCCGCCATTAATAAAAGTGTGCACTATAATGTTAGAGATTCGAATAATATGATTTTTGAATTTAATATAATTAAATTGATTAAAATGGGCTAGTTAATGTCTCAACTTATGTGCATCCATTCTATATTCCGTGTCTCCGCTCCTGAACAAAGCAAATCTACTCTAAAAGTCACATTAACTATTGACGACTGTCAAATTTAGCATTTACTTTGGAATGGACCCTAAATGAATTGCTTCCTATAAACCAAACATGTACCAAATTGTACACTTTTTGTCTGAAAGGGAATCTTAGATTGATAGATCTTTATGCGAAAGCATAGAACTCACCTAAACAGTCAAGTTCATCCTTAATCGTTGCGCCTTTACTGTTTATTGGTGTATTGGAGATCTCATATAACATATGACCTCATGTGATGGTTTTAGAATTGCATTGTAAATCCAGTTATTCGGTTCCTGTTACTCATTGATATTCCTTTGCGATTTTAATTGCCAGTAAAGTAAGAAGGATCTCAGTTCAGTTTAAATTTATGTGTTTTAGTTGCGTTTTCTTTTGTTGATGTTGATTATGTTGTAGATTTTGTATTGTAGATAATTAATTTAAACGTAAGTAATTTTGTACTGTTTTATTTATTTATTTTTTTTTAGACTTAAATATTATAGGAACTTTGAATCGAGCATGTAGCGTGACGAGTTGGGAGTGGTGTGCACCTGGAAGTCGCGAAATACAACGAAACGAAAAAAAAATTGTACAATTTAAGTTAACTTTGCATTAAATCGTAATTCACACATTCACATCCTTTTTGCAGTTTACTGTTAAACGGCATCCGGTCGAATTGCGAAGGAACTGCATAATGACGGAAGGAATTCTAATTAAACAGAGAGCAGGATATGGCAGGCAGGGCTAAAACAAAACCGAGGGACCGAAAACTCATACAAGGGACCGCGAAGCAGACGAGAGAACAACACCACGAACGAGGGTGAGGTGAGGGTGTAATTGCCGTGACCAGTGACAGGTGAGCGACCGACCTGGCGTTCTGAGATGATACCCAAAGACTCTGGCAACGGTAATGGTAACGGAACATTCCACATACTTGGAAGACGAATGCAAATTTTGTTTTAATTCCCCAAAAAGCTACCCACTCATTGGCTGAGCACTTGACAAAACTCGGGGCAAACTGTCGGTCGTCGTCAATTAATTGGGAGAGAGCGAGAGAGAGAGTGAAAAAGCAGTAAAAAAACACACAAAAAAACACACACACACACACACAGACGAAAAAGGATAAGGCAAGGCAAAGAGAGAAAATCACCGCGAGAAGCGTTACCACCTTTGTATGTTACCGCTATACGCACAAATTGTATGTATGTATGTATTCACACATCTGTCATATGTGTACATAAATGAAACAAAAGCTAAATCAAGTACACATATCTCCCACGTACATATAGGGTCTTGCACGTTAGTAACGGTGTGTGTGTGTGTGTATGCTGGATCGAAGAGAAAGAGAGAGACCAGATAGTGCACATTTGCGCGGTACGCCCGCCGATTTAATTTGCCAACTTCTGCGTTTTGCATTTTTAATATCAACACTTTTACTCCTAGTTGGCTGCTATAACGAGCGAGACAGTTGTCTCTTTTTCATATATTACACACACACTCGCACAGATACACACATCCATTCGTATTTGCAATAAGAGGGGCGACGCCAGCGTTGACGCAGCGTCGAAGCGTTATAAAAAACACACTCTGGCTCTTTTGCATACTTCTTCCTCTCATGGACCACGTGCTCATTAGATTTGGAGAGCACATCTCGCACCCTTTTTTTGGTCCTATTCTCTCACTCTTTCTCGCACTCTCTCTCTCTCTCTCTCCTTCTATCTCTCACTTGCTGTCTCTGTTTCTTTCTTTCTTGCTCGCACCCCTACTACAGCGTGGCGAACACTCTCGTCCTCGTTCTAAGACTACTTCGGCTTGGAATGCAATTAAAAAGTTTTTTTCCGTTTTTGGGTGGCTATCTCTGTTGCTCTTCCTTTTGTGTTCACTTCGATGTGCTATCTCTTTTCCCCTTGATTTGAATTAAATGTTATTGTTGTTACAGTTGTTGTTGCTAGGTATCTACATACATATGTCCTTTCTTATATGTATGTACATACATATATGAAAGTATATGATATTCTAGCAAAATTCTTGCGTCTGTTATCCTAATCTAAAATACAGCATTCCTAAGAGATTTGACGATCCACGAAACACCAGCAGAGATCGCAATCGGCATGGGATAAGATGAACGCGAGAATATTAATGAATTTTGATCCGATGTATGCGGTAAATGCGGTATTCCAAACCCGAATCCCGATTGCATAGGTCCCGGGCGACATTGTGGTTTTGCTTTTCTTTCCACACCCACACAAACACTTTTATTTAGAGACAGTGCACTTTAACGATCGATTTTCGGCGGGTACACAGGGACCGGGACAGGGACATTTACAGGTACGACGGGAGAGTAACACCTGAAACATGGTAAACTACAGTTATTCCAGGTTAAGTTATTCACAGCATTCACTTATTAAGGCCATTTGACTTTTTAAATCGAAGGCAGTAATAGATATTTTTTGGTAATACTTCCAACACTGCGGTTCTTGGCATTTATTGCCATCGTTCACTTTTTTTTGCACTGCACTTCAAGTTGAAAGCGGGCGAACTTTCAAAAATTAAAGTATCTATTTTGTAAATACAATTTTCAATTCATATCCCATATTCATTTAATCCAAATCGCTAACAAATAGGCACGCACTGCCACGGCACAATTAACACAACTCACCATCCGACTCGCGTCTGACTCGTTCAACGATTTTTTTCGACTGGATTTTTGTTGTTTTTGATTACAGGCAAGAGCAAAAGTATCTTTTGCTTGTGGCAGGGGTCGGCACCGTGCGGGCACTTTTGTTCGGCAATAGGGCAGGGGTCGGCACAAAGAGAGCCAAAACAAGTTGGCGATGTATGCGTGCGCTTGCTTGTGTGCGTAAGTTGATTTACACTGCGCAAATTGCAAGTGGAAAAAGAGAGAAAACAAAAATTAACCCTCAACGCGGTCGCGGTCCCTTGCATGGGAAATATACTGGTTCTTTGTAAGCTATATTTGTGGTATTGTTTGATTAGAAACACATTACCCGTCCTCGTATTTGTTAATTTCGATGAATGCTTTACACAAACTTGATTCAGCTTTAAAAAAGCTGCAATGTCCTTGAGAATGTTCAAGCAGACTAACGATTGCTTTGGCGCCTTTTCCCTAAATAAGAAGCCTACTAATATAACCACTACTTACATAATATAACCACTTTCTCCTCTTAGTCTTTGTTGTGTAATTCTATTATTATGGCTCATATTAGCAACATTTTTTTAAAAGTTGTCATGAGCTGTCAAGTGAGCATTAATTTTTTCACGTGTAGCCTGTGCACTTCGTGTTGACTTCGTCGTGCACATAGACGGCCACACGAGCAAGAGCAGCAAGAGTATCTCAAGCTGCTGTTAGGTTGCCCGTTCAACTTCTGTTCAATTTCAATTCAATTCTCCATGTTAAGAGCACCGGCCGACTGTTAAGTAAAGAGAGACCGAAACTGACTTACTGAATGGGAGAGGAAAGGAGAGGCAATTGCCTTCTGTTTTGTTTATACTTTTGGCAATTATTCAATAATTAAGCATTACGATTTTTTATCTTTCCAAAAATTATAAATAAAAATAAAATTAGAAATAGTTTTAAGAATTCGACTTTTAAAACATTTTTTGTAATGACAATAGAATTAATAAAGCTGAAACTTGTGACTGTGGGGAGAGAAATCGGAGGAGAGAACATTAACAGTAACCATGAACATGCGTAAAGAGCAAAGGAAAGAGAGAGAGAGAGGCAAAGAGAGCGAGAGTAATGGTAATGGGAATGGCAATGGGGGTGGTGGGGATGGGGGTAATTATTGCCACGCAGAGTGGTAATTACGAGAGAGCGAGACAAGATGTGATAAAACAATGTACCAATGTGCTTTATTGTATGTATGTATGTGTGTTTGTCTCTCTGTTTTGTACATAAACACACACACACATATATGAATTCCTGTATACGTATGTATATATATGTATATCTGCTCTGCTCGCGCGTGAGTGGGTGCTGTAGTCGATGCAATCATCGTTCATTATTTCTGTATAACTGCCGTCGGAAGTTGCGGCATCAGCAACTGCGGTGTATTAGCGGGAGTCCTGATTCTAGGTAGGACAGGCCTGAAATTTGTTTATAGACACCCATGCAATGAGAATAATATCTTAACACAACTGTTCAACCAAAAAATACGATTCAGGATTCTCTTTTTGCATTCAGATCCCTTTAATTAACCTGAATTTGGTATAGATTAATGATATTTAAAAGATTTTGCTTACATCGCATGAAATTTACTTGCCAAAGGGAAGCAATTGGCACCCCATAACAAAATGTTGTATATTGTAAATATTAAATTTACGATGAGCTTAAATTATATGACCATGTCAGTGTATCATTTTTCGGCCAAAATAACTTCTATGTTTGGCTTAACACACAAAAAATGTATGCCAAAAAACATATATGTATATATTTTTTAAATATTGGACTATCCGATATTTTTGGCGTGAAGTTTCTACTTTTGAAATGAGATTCTAAAATTGTTCATTATGGTCCACATTAAATTCAACAAATTAGCGGTTCTAATAGGTCAGAAAAACACTCATAAAAATAACAAACCCGGTCGGTTCTCCTACTGTATCTCTCATCTTGGTCGCAGGTTTACCAAGCTCTAACTAAATAGTAATTGAAAAGTACAAATAATTAGTGAAATATAAATACGTGGAAGTCGAGAGACGAAAAATAGAGAAGGCTTGAAGAAACTGTACTAGAAAATTCGTTGAGAAATCGTGTCTTATTGACACCTTTTCTTATTCTGCTTGGAATTGGTAATGAAAGGTTTCTCCCAATTTTCAAACTATTCTTATCTGTAGGTTTGTGTGTGTGTGTCTGCGTGTGTTGGATCGGTAAGTTTGGGCAATAAATCTTCCATGTTTCGTCAAAAATGCAAGTTGCAGCTCGCTGATTGGACTTGTGGCAAGGCGAAACTCATCCTCTTTTCTGAGTATCGACACTAACTTCATTTGAATAGCCAACTTGTTGTCAAACTCCATTTTATTTGTTGGTAGCGGCAATGCGACTGCGAGCAGGACCAGGACAAGGGCAGGTGCCGCATGATGCTCCACCCTTTACACAAATACATCCAAGCATGCATACGTTTGTATGTGTGCGCGTGTATACATATGTGTGTCTTCGGATGTGTTTGTGCTTGGATTCATTTTCATTGCCGCTGCCATCCCATCATTTGCACTGATACAACGACGTTACAAACACACACACTCGCATACATATGTATATGGGGGCAGCACGAGTGTGTATATGTATATCTTGATCCTGTATACACACACGCACGCAGACATTCATATATTCTCATTTCGCAGGAAAAAGTCACACTCGACTACCAAAAAGAGAAGACACATAAAATTCGCGTCTGCGTTTACGCTTTTAAATATAAATGAACAATATTCTGTTGGTTGATTTTGTGGCACCGACTTCAGAATATCCTGTCACTAGGCTTCCATAAAATGAAACTAACTGATTTGAAATAACCATCGTATTCGCATACATAGGGTATCTGGGATGTGAGAAGTTTCAACTGGCAGCAAATGGAAGCAAATGATGGAAGTGGAGTGGAGTGGAAAAGGAAGAGGAATAGGAAACCCCTTTTCACACAGCCCACACATTCAATTGGACACACATACACCCCACTCACATGTACTGTATGTATGTAAGTACACAAGCATGTGTGTGTGTATGTATGCTTGGATATGATGGTTGGGGGATTTTAGAATCTCCATCTCCAGCAAGCCGCCAGCAACTCTGCAGAACGGCATTGACGATGGCAGAGCCCTCGGTTTCGTTTCGTGTTTTTTTCTTCATTTTTCTTTTTTTTGACTAACGAGCAAGCATTTTTAACTCCTTCGCAATTATGTATGTATGTTTGTATGTATGTATATTGGGGAGTATGTAGATGTGCTTGCATACATAAGCGTATGCTGTGTACACAGATACTTTGGTACATATTACATACACATATGTATACACATACGTATACCCACACCCCTCGTAGGTATGTACATACATACGAGTTTTGCTCATTTCGCGGTCCTTGGTGGGCGGCAGTGGGTGGGTTTTAAGCACGTCGACTGGTTGGTTGGCTGCTGCCGTCAGCAGGCAGTTTTCCTTTTTAATTTCACGTGAAAACGCTGCGATTTTGAAACTGTGTGTGAAGCTTTATGTATTGTCATGGGGTAGGAGTGGGTGCGAGGAAAAATAAGGAATACTGGGATATACATATATACCATAAGAAGGTACATATATACTTACATATGTGCATACGAATGTGTACCCAGACAGCTCAAAGGCTTTCCGTACTGTACCCATCGTAACGAACAACCGAATAATAACCACACTTTTTGGCAATACCTTTTTAGTTAATAATATAGGTAGGCATCCCCCCTTCCGATTTGAAAACCCTATCAATTCCAACTGAACTGTCAAGACGCATTTCGGTGTTCTCAATGATTGTAATAATTATTAGAATTCGCATTAACAATTCATTTTAAATGTTTTATAGACATCACAAACACATCAAGATAAACACTGAGCCTATCCATCCTTGAATACACACAACTTGTGGTCATTGCAATTCGTAGTCTCCAGGATAATGTAGTCTCCAGGATAAACTTGAAATAGTAGATATCGGAGTTACCTCTTTCTTTTGCCTGTGAATGACATTTTCTCATATGATTGATACATTTTAAAAAGTTCGAATTTGAGACTTTCAACCTCTGACCATAGTAAATGAAGTAATGTCTGCATAGGTTAATAAATTGAGATTCCATACCATATCTTCAACGCTAAAAGTAGTTGGGAATTCAAACGACATGAGCGAGAAAAGAACGGCAAAGCTTGTAACTGCAGATTTGTCTAGATTTCGACCTTATTGAAGTTCATCAAAACTCGGTTTTAGCCGGCTTCAGGTCCATAAATCTTACTAATATATAAAAATTCTATTTAAACATTTTTGTTTTTATGATTGTTTCCTCAAAAAGGACCTATATCAAAATTTTTGGCCCCATTTATTTACCAAATCTAACCCGCTTTCTAATACTTTGATTTCTTGTATTAATTATGTAAGCTGCAATAGGAAACAAATATTTGCGATTAGATTCTACGTTTTTTTTTTTTTTTAAATTTAACAGTATATTGACGCTTGTTCCAATTTGAAATATGTTTTAGAATGTGTGAGGACTTTTTAAATTAAAGGAATTGCCTATAAACAATTCAATCAACAAGAAATGAAAATCAATTTTTTGCTAATATTATTATAAAGATAACTTACTACGACGGCTTTGCCTGAATGTAACAATTCCTTAATTGTGAATATACTGTACCCCTTGTTTTCAAGGACCTACTTTGATATGCTTTACTAAATGTTTCCTTTGATATAACAATATCCAAGGTAATTAGAAAAGTTTACAAATCAGATTTCACTCTTTATATATATAAATTTTCTTCATTTAAATTATTTTGTAGGGGAATTGTCAAATTATCCGCTCTTCTGAAGGCGTTCGAGAAGATTATTACTTTTCAATTGGAACATTTTTGTAGCTCTCCATCTCCAGCTCAACATCCTACATGGGTTTATTAAAAGAAGATCTACAACCACCAAACCAAACTAATTCTTTGACAATCAATGGATCAGAAATGCCAAACAAATTGGTGTCAAATACAAAGTCCTTTATTAGAATTGCATTCATGTGAAATCTAGTGAACCTTAGTTTTCTTTTGGTTTTAACACTGCTTTTTAATCGTCTTTCATAAGTGATTTACTACTTTGTCTCTGCTGCAAAACATACGGATTCACTTAGTATATACAAACCGATATCAAGAAGTTTCAGTCTTGATGCCAGCAGGATCTGTTCAATCTTAATAGTACCAAATTTAAGCTTAAGACTTTGTATCGTAACTTTCCCCATCTGGTCACTTATTTCCTAAAAAGTTAGTCCGTTAAAAATTCTATTAGTATGACGGATTGGACCATTAACTGTTAACTTACATTTTAATTTATGCCTGGATATGTACCTGAAGAGACTTAATTAATTGATTAATTGATGAAATAAACAAACAATTTATTAATCACTCCAAGCAGTGAATCACTTGGCTAATTGGTCGATGAAGAACTGAGCAAACTGTGAGTCATAATGTGATCTGCAGGATACATGTCCGGGACAAGCAGTCCTTGCATAACTTGGCTTTTTTTAGTCCGATTTTGATCAAAATTTGTATTTTTTTGGATATTAGTCTCAAAATTTAAGTGTGAAAAATTTGATTCCACAAGCTAGAAAATTACGGGAGATAATCGAGTTTTTTTTATACCATACACCCATAGGGTGAAATGGTATATTAAAGTCGCCCAAATGTATGTAACAGGCAGAAGGAAGCTTTTCCGACCCCATAAAGTATATATATTCTTGATCGGGATCAACAGCCGAGTCGATATAGACATGTCCGTCCGTCCGTCCGTCCGTCTGTCCGTATGAACACGTAGATCTCAGAGACTATAAGAGCTAGAGTCACCAAATTTGGTACGTAGACTCGTGTATTACCTACGGTGGTCAAGTTTATTTCAAATTTTTGCCACGCCCCCCTCCGCCCACGAAATTTAAACAAATTTGATTTTCTTAAAGACTATAATAGCTAGAGACACCAAATTTTGTATGTGTATTTGTTTAATAAATGCGCATATATTGTATATGCAACGATTTTGCCACGCCCCTTTCCGCCCCCGTAATTTGGGAAAACTCGATTATCTCACGTAATTTTCTACCTTTTGTAATCAAATTTGGCACACTTGAATTTGATACTAATACCCAGCAAAACACCAAATTTGATCAAAATCGGACAAATAACAACCAAGTTATGCATATAAACGATTTTCCATAAGGCCGTAGTTGGCCGTTGGCTGGTGGGGGCGCTAGGGTGCTCGTATACTTGAGTGAGGGAGATTCTAAGATATGCTTGTAATAAAAAGCATGTGAAAATGCATTTGTTTAATAAATTTAAAATATTTGCTTTACTGGTGTATGGTATACCTAAGTCGGCGAGACGACTTACTTACTTCATTTTAAATTACGGAGACGGAAAAAGGCGTGGCAAAATCTTTACACATATAATACGTTCATACGGACAGACAGACGGACGGAGGAACAGACATTTTGGCGACTTTAATATAAGGTATATGGTATAATAAGTTGCTTTAATATTTATATTAAAACCAGAGTCCGGGGCTAACTTAGCATAGAAAATAACCAATGTACTAATCAAAGTCACTGTATCAAACTCGGCATAGTCATTGACAGATATATTGAACTCACAAATGGGTAATTTGAAAGCAATCGCGTCAAAAGTCACTGTTTTCGACCGATCTAGTCACCCTTGATCAAATTTGGCACAGTCGTTTTATATATATTATTATAAGCTCACCAATATGCAATTTCACGCCAATAGCTCCAAAAATAACGAAGTTATTGAGAAAAGTCACTGTTTGTAAGTTTGCCGCTTGTATGGGAGCTATATGATATAGTTGTCCGATCCGGCTGAATCCGAGATATACAACCCCCAGTGCCTACATGCAACATTTCAACTCTGTAGCCAATTATCTAGGAGGAGTTTGCGTTGATCCAGATGGACGGATGGTCGGACAGATGGATATGGCTATTTGAACTCTTCTCGTCGTGCTGATTAAGAATATATGTATATACTTTATATCGGAGATGCGAGAATAATACCTAATAATATATATATATATATATATCTCAGAGTCTATTCCACTTCTAAAACCATATATTCTTTCTTATTTAGCTCGTAGATAGCTGTAGTTTTTATATTTTTATTTGATTGACCAACTGTATTAGTCCACACGATTCGAGCCTTGCTCCTCGGTCCAACAGGATCCGTCCTTGATTGTCGTTTGCTTTGTAAAAAGATGGTGGTATATTATACTAAAATAAGTCACTATCTTAGCCGTCTTTTTTGGATTGTAAACTTGAATTAATGAAACATTTTCAACTTACATCGAATTTTTCAGCTCTCAATATTAGGTATGTATGTTTGGGCAAGGGGATTATGGTGCATACCTATTTGTAGACATATGTATGTATATACATATATGTATATGTAAGTAGTAGTATTTGATATATGCTACCATTTTTTTCTTCCATAATTAAAAGAATAACTAAAACGTTTCTTAGTAACCAAGAGAGTATCATCTTAACTAATTAGCGTGCTTTCTAACACACTCTCAAAACCAGAGACATAGTGCATAATGTTTGCATATTAATTAATTACACAAATCATTAACAAATAATTGTACGCAGAGCAGATGCCTGGCGACCACTCCTAAAATCGTTTGTAGGGATGTGGAGAGAAGTGGAGAGAGAGGAAATGAGTAAATATGGGCATGGGTTTGAGTGAGGTAATGAAAATGATTGTTTGACTGTTAGAAACCATAGTTTCTTCGTGCTTATCACAAACACACAGACCAGACTCAGACTCAGACTCAGACCCCAACGCCAACCCGACACCAATATCAAGTCACAAAATGTAGGTATCTATGTATGCATGTGTATGTGTATGGCAATTGCTCACAAACACATACACACCCATACCTGCGTACTAAATAGGCATTTTAAATAAATACAGGTGAGTAAACAAGTCGTGTACGCGGACTTTTTCAAATCGGTTCGATATACTCGGAGGTAATGCATTTGCCGAGTACGGGTAATATGCATTGCTCATGGGCTATGGCATACAAATTCGTATGCATGTTAATTATAATTTTGGAAATGAATTAGTTCAATTTCCTTTGGGGGTGAAGTGAAAATATGGCTCTCTAAATCAATGAGTTCAACTTAAATAAAGTTTGGAAACAAAGTTGGCAACTTCTATGGAAAGACTCGATCCACTTTGGTTCACATTTATGTTTGTGTTTGTAGTTCCCCTTGGTTTTATAATTTCTAAAAGACTGATCCCACCAAGCTTATCAATAGACGAAACGAATTGCTAATAATCAATATATTTCATTTATAAACTAATTCATGAGTAATTTAGGAAAGTCCGATGATGCGAGGAGTCAAGGATGTACGAAATTAGCAATACCATTACAGAGCAAAGCAAAGCAAAGCAAAGTGAAACAAGAGTTTGAAAGATTAAGCCCTTAAGGTCCCCGAAATCTATGTTTGGTACACTGACGAGCAAACTGTATCAATTAAGTATCTCATCACTCTTATTAGACTTGACCTGGAATAATGATTTTTCTATCATTTGACTTTGTAAGTACTTAACTCTCTTGTCCAAAAGTTTGACAATTATAAAATATCCGATTCGACATATGTTAAGAGCATATGTTAAGGGCATTTTATATTGCTTTAACTTTATTATGCCAAAATATGGATATTTAGCACTTCAATGTTTTTATACCCTTGCAGAGGGTATTATTAAATTGGTCAGATGTTTGTAACGCACAGAAGGAGACGTTTCCGACCCCATAAAGTATATATATTCTTGATCAGCATGAGAAGCTAAGTCGATATAGCCATGTCCGTCTGTCCGTCCGTCTGTGCAAATCAACTTCACGCTGTCATCTTAAGAGCTATCGGAATGAAATTTGATATTTGAGCTACTTTTAGCCCGGAGCTGATAAAGTATGAAAATTGTCAGGATCGGACTACTATATCATATAGCTCTAGAACAAACATTTTTGCAAAAATTGGAGTATCCCCATGAAATAGGGTATATAAACTTCGGCATTGTCGAAGTTAGCTTCTTTGATATTTCTTCTTAAATTTCAGTTGGATTTATTTCTGCCAAAAAAAAAAATTATTTTCTGCTTCTATAATATTGGTCAAAAAAGTGTTAAACGCCAGAGCCTTTTTTCCTGCATTCCTACATTATTATTTTTATTTATGTATGTTAAAATATTATTACTTTAACATTTTTCCTTTGGAGAGAAACAAAAATTGGAACCACACACACTAGCAAAACGACTCTAGTCATGATTAAATATCTGTTAGTATTGCTATTTATAAGGACGGACACGGCTATATCGGATCGGCTGTTGAGTTACATTTTGACAATTTTTACGTAAAACTTTTTACTCTGGCTGGATGGTGCTAAACAATTGAATTTCACAAATTTTTGTACAAAAATAGTTCATGTTTTTTATTACAAATTAGATTAAAAATTAATACTTCGATTTGTTTGTAAAAATCTTTAATATATAATACGAACAGACTCATATTTTTTCTATCAGTACAAGTCTATCTGTTGCCAAGTCATTTGAAACATTTTTTCATTGATTTTGTGTTTATTTACTGATGGCATCATCTAATGTGCGTGTTGAGCCGATTTTATAATACATTGCATACTATATACATAATTCTATTGTCAGCCGATTTGGCCCTCTACAGTGAAGCTTTGTTTAATTCGCATGCACTTGAATTCTGATTGAATTGGATGGCAACATATTAATACAAAGAATACTTGGTGCTAGCCAAATCTTTTTCGGAAAATAAGCAAATCAGTTGTCAAGTTTCTTTCAGCATCACCAAAAAAATTAAGACTATTGAAAAAACCACAAATATATTAACTTGTTGGCTAAACCAAACTCGCAAGCTCTAGAGCAAAAAGTGAAATCTTTGCTGTACATACTACATAATAATCCATGGAAATGTATGTAATTCCTTCATAGTTAGAGAGTTGCTATCATCGGCATATTGTTTTCACACATGACACCAGTCAAATAAATGAAAAACTAACTTTCAACTAACTTCCAAGAAGGAAATAACAATATCTCTAATATCTATAACTCTTTTACTGAAATATTTCTTTTCAGTAAGATGAGGTCTATGTTCTTTAACCAAGTTAATGGTCACGTCATGCCTTCTTTGCGAAATGTAGGCTCGTGATTTCTAACACGACACTGCCAATTAAACCAATTAAACTCTGATCTTATTGTGATGGAGCCATCAACACCTTGAAAAACCTTTTATAGGGCACATCGGACTTGAACAAACTACAATTCAAAGGCACTTTTTCCCTAACAACATCTACCCAACGGGTTTTTCTATCGTTTTCGATTTTGCTGAAACAAAATTAAACAAAAAAAGAAAAAAAAAAAAAAAAACAAACTCAATCAATTGTATAAGTTTTTGGTAGCATCTAAAATAAGAATCGCATACGATTGTTTCGAAGATTTTAATCTGTCTTGCTATTTTGAATACCAATTGTATACCTTTCTATACGTCGATAGGTTGTCTTCGTTGATTTTGCTTTTGCTCTCTTTGTTTCTGGACATAGTTTTTGAAATGTGAGTCAAAGTGTTAAATATGTATCTACATACATATATTTTTCGAGTTTGAAATACCACGTGGCTAATGGTAATTGCTGCTTGTACCTACATAGATGTCACCACAGCCCAGCCTATAGATTAATCTAACCATCTTCATTCATGGGTTTGGTTTAAGTTTCTGTCCCCTGTGTTCAGTCCCCAGTCCCTTGCGCCTCTCCATCTCTGACCCTCTCAGTTGGTCCACACTGGTGACCGGTTTGCTTGCATATTTATGAATTCATTCAGATGAGGTCCCCCATTCATTAACCCATCAGTTTTATCCGATTATCGGTGTGAGCGAGACAAGCGCGATAGTTTTCACAGTTCGAACGAATTTGTGATGAGTTCGTACCGTAACATTCGAGGCGATAAAATGCTAATTTGTCCAAATGTATAGCGGATCAGGGCCCAGCGTCCGCTACACTTGGCCACGGGCACACCCCATATTAATAGACATACTACATACATACAAACATATATCTGTCGATCTGTCTGTCACTTATCTAGCTATATGTTTTCCCTAATTATATGAATGTTAGTTTCTTCCAAGGACAGCATCAGCTAAGATCTTGCAAATATATATTTGTTCTTTCATGAGGTCTTCATGTCTTGAACTGACTTTTCTAAAAGGGTGGGATACTAGGAGTACAGGTGCCTCTCTCTCTGTGTGTGTGTGTGTGCGTGCGTGTGGTGTATCCGTGTGAGTGGTTCTGAATCGAAGTATGAATGAAATCGTAAATTTGAGAGTTAATAAGCAGCGTGAATACGATTAGAACATATTAGTAGGTAGGTGGTAGTGGTACCTGCCTTAAATCACATAACAAGAGTGTGTGTGTGTGTGAGTGTGAGCTGCGTTTATTTGTTTCTGTAACTGCGTTTGTATCTGCTGTTTGTCTGACCATAAATATTTGGTATGTGAATGGTCATCTATGGACCTGACAGATTAGAGCGAAGCCCAGTATCGCCTATCCAGTTCGATTTGATTGTGCTTATGATTTCGATTTCTCTCGTGACTCTGAATTTTGATCATTTGTTTTCGAGTTGATGTCGTTTTTGTTCCACACAGCAAATACCCTGTTCAAATGAAATTGGCAGGGTAGATTGTATTTGCCACAGAGGAGATCAGAAAGACTTTAAGTCGGTGCACTCATTCCGATTCCATTTTACATCTGTTCAAACGGATTTTGCTATCGTTTTCAATGTAACGCGAATGTGACACCTTAGTAATTAGACAGACAGTAAAGGGTATCAAGAAGTCGGCACTCCGACTTATCGTGCGGAGTTTGTTGTTTTTTTGTCTTTTTATTATTAGTTTTTGTTGTGTGCCCATGTGGGCCCGTACCCCATCCGATGTCCCATTGATATTGATACAACGACAACTGAATGTTGGATCTAAAGTGATCAGGTTATATTTATTGATACTCCGTTCCCATTTTGATTGTCAAGAATTACACCAGCCCCGGCCGGTCCACAGCCGGGCTCATACTCTTCGCCGTCCATCCCACTCATTTCTACCTCTACCTCCTCCTCTTCTACCTGTGTCATTTGGACCAACTCTAGGGTTGTTTATACAAACACTGCCGAGATGATAATAACATTATGGATGTTGCGCACCGGTTAGATTGTGTGAACTTTAATGTTTTTGTTTTTGTTCTTTTCCTGCCCAGTTTGGTTGTGTGTGTGTGTGAAAAAGAGAGAGAATTCCTAATTGCTTCTTTCGAGAGTTTTGGAAAATTTTACATATTTCTTTGCATATGTGTATAATCTTTGTGAATCAACCTGGCTCAATATGTATCAAATCTATATACATACATATGTATGTATGTACATACATATATAATGTACATACATAAAGATATATACAGTGGCGGCAAAAAATTTGAGACATAAATTTTTTGACCTTAAATTCTGATTTCATTCGATAATATTAGTGAAAACTTTTAATGTGTTAAATTATAGCGTTGAGTTCGTTATTCAATTGAGATAATGTACCGTAAATTTCGACACAATTTTAAATTGATCGTACACCCTCCGACACGAAGAAAAGGTTTTAGATCTAGTAAAACTAAGATAAACTGCATACCACAAATTTTTCCCCAGGGTCCAATTTGGAGCCGATTGAAAAACTCAAATTTATATATTTTTTTTTTGGTCTTGGTCCTGCTTGGCGTCATTTTCGGCAACTAATATATTCTAAAGTATAACTACGTATATGTATGTATTTTCTATATTTTTTGAAATGAATCGCTTAGTAATGTCCTTGTAATATTATCTTCCTTTGGATCTGTCTATTTTAGATCTATCTTTGCGTTAAATTTAGAGGACAAATAAGATAACAAGGCGAAACGATGAAATTTCAATCGAAATACCTATGTATGTATATACATACATATGTATGTAAGTGCTGATAGGAACAACAATAGAGGAAAGCAAACGTGAATGAACTGAACTTGACCGAAATTTGACGTGTGTGTGTGCGTGTGTGTATATACATACAAGGGTCGTGTTAGCAACCTTCGGCTGGACTCGCAGCTTGAAAGTGGTCAAGGAAATGGACAAAAAGTCAGAATGGACATCGTACTTCTGGCGCGCTCTCGGGCGACTTGTGTTATCGCAAAACTTTATCACCTTGTAATAAATTTAGGCGCGTGCCACGCCAACTTGCCTCAATGTGAGTGTGTCGACCAGGCCAGTGGTGAGTGTGAAGCAGGGGCGCAGGCAAGACATTTGCAAAAGGATAACCTTCCTCCCGAGAAAGGCTTTAAAGTACTAGTACTCTGGAGTGACTAGTGTAAAAGTACGCTCATGGTTGTGTCTCAATCATCATCATGTTAGATCTCCTTTTTCCCCCCTAGTGATGCCCAAACTCTATACCTGACTCTGGCGGTGTTTCTATCCCTTTTCATCCACCATATACCACATACAAACCCAATTGATGGGGAATTCCTCACTCTAAACTGATTTTTGCTCATTTGTAGCCTTTCGCTTGCGGCGGAGCCCCACAGAGGCCGGCAAAATGTCATCATCATCACATACCTACCTACATACATACACACGTATGTTTGTACGTACGTATATAGACGGGTCTGCGTCTGTCGGACTATCGCTTTGTGAGTGACAGCTGATTCTCATGGCTCAACACGCACAGCCAGTTGGAAATCAAAACAAAACCCAACACAACAAGGACACGGAAAACTTCAGGCAAACAGGAAAAGTTCATGGAAAACCCGTTGGAGTTGAAGTCAATGTAACCACTTGACCATGACTGGTTAGTTATTAAGGAAACAACTTATTGACTTACATGTGGTGCTAAGAACTGTGCGATGGCGATGCTTGGCTTGGAGGGGTACGCTGGTTGCGAGGATGCGGGGGGATGGGTGGTATGTTTTTAAATTCTTCAATTAAGTTCGTTAACTGCCCTTAACAGTTGACGATTTACGGTTCTTAATCCCAAATTAATGCCTAAACAAATCTGTGCGGGTAAGCCTAAAGTTTCTTTATTTGCCTTGGCCCCGCCTCCACCTCCACCAATGACTCTGTCCATTTCCCGATTATCGTTACACTTTCCTTCCTCGCGCCTTTGTTGCCTACCCTACAAATATACCCTGTACGGTAATTTCGACACCGTACAGTGTTTAGTTCATGATATCGATCCTAAGAGGGTATCGTTAAGTCGTCATACCGACGTACACAGAGCCTCGTAATTTTTTATTTTACTTTGATTTTAATTCCGGAAGTCAAACGCCTTTGTCTCGCCAGAGTCGTCTCCCCTATTTTGTGAATGTTAATTTTAAACTCTGTTAAAACAATTATAATTGAAACGCAGCCGCAGACAGAGCCACAGCCACCGATGAGAGTCGGCATCCCTCAGCTCTGGTACTCGACCATTCGTCCGTTCCGTTCGCCCTTGACCGGAATTACCAGCATAATTATGCATTTAGCATTTTGTGCCACTATTACCGCGACAACATAATTAATTAAATTTCTGTTAAATCTCTTCAAGGGCCCAGATTGCCCTTGCCCAGAAAATGGGAGAAAAGCAAACCGGAGATGAATACGGAGTTGGACATGCTCTCGGATACGGACAAACAGCAATTGTCGTTACTTTGCACAGTGGTTTAAATTCCATTCGACTGTAAGATGTCTCAAGAATAAAAGTTTTAGGTTAGCATAAGATTTGGGAACTATCAGATCCGACAACGATTCATTCTTGTCATATTCCAACCATCATACCAAAGTTTGACCTATAAACTCACTTCCGTGTAGCTCACTCTTATTAGCCTTCAGCGCATTTATCGGTCACATCTTGTATTTTGATGGTACTTCCAGTAAATTTCCTTTTTTGGGATAACCATTAATTTCTAATTGAAAACTTTTTTTTTATTTTTATGAAGTTTTATTAAGATCTTTCGAGAGACAATAATTAATATTTGTTGCAGTTCATGATTGACATACAAAATTTAATTCAGTTCAAGTTAAAAATTCGAGTATTTGTGAAGGGCCGTCAGTCCTGTGGAGGTAAGAATGGAAGATGCCTTCTCTTCAGTCTTCTTGTGTGGGAACTGTTGTTCTACCTATTTAATCCTTTTTTCGACTTTTTTATAATGATTTCTATTCTAAGTTATCAAGATATACATATGTAAATCTTTATCCTGTACTTTTTTACTAATAAAGTAATTAATAAATGACAGATTCTCTTGATTACTACTGGTCTTGGTCACACTGTGGATGGACTGAAGGACCGCAGACCCCGTCTTTTAAGCTAAATTTTGATTAAAACAGATTCATTCAGCTTTTGTGTTATTGTTATTTCAATGTTGTCTTGCTGTCTGTCGTTGTTGCAGTTGTTGTTGTTGTTGTTTTCTTCACTGCCCGCACCGGAGCGTATCCCGGACCCGAATCTATATGTACGTATGTATGTGAATGGTCAGTAATTGTTTCGCTTATATTGATGGAAATCTGTAATTGATTGTATTTATTATATATACTGTATGTATGTATGTGCCATTTGAGCTGGTCGAAGGTTACGGAGAGATGTCGTTTCTCTGAGTGGATCAGGCAGAAATTGCTTCTGCCACCATGAACATCCAGGTATTCTCGATGTATACATGTATACTCACCCAAAAAAATTCGACAGCGTCATTATCAATACAAAGGATCGGCAGCAGCATCGAGAGTTCCTTTTCAGAGAAAGGGAAGAAATTGCTGAGCAACAGGCAACATTTGGCACCCAAAGCCAAAACCAGACTCAAAATCAGAACCTAGCACTATTCATTGATGGATTTAAATCCATCATTATGATTTGGGATTCTGCGAGTGGTGAGTTTGTTGTTTTTAGAACTCTTTGTGTACAGCACAGGTGGACGCATCAAAGAACAGGACGGCTAGAGCGTCTCCCTTTCTCTCTTTCTCTTCTTCTCTTATCTGTTTTGCTTGTTTAGGGACGAACAACTCAGGTAAAAGATATTGTTACACATACTTAGTTTCCGGTTACAAATGCGTCAAAGGCATTTTCTAGTCTCCCATGCAGAGTATTGTAATTTTGAGGAAATATTTGCGCTATAAACATATATACTTATACTATTATTATAGTTGTTAACCATCAACCTAACTACATTTTAGAAGCTCTAACCATGACCTTAGGCTTGGACGAAAACTACATCCACGCACTAGCCTGGGATTCGATTTCAGATAGTTGACTGGGCCTCATCTACCGAAGACTGCACACATACATATATATACATATACATTCTTAATCAGCATCGACATTCGCCAATGTCGGCATTTCGTTAGTTTCTTGTTGGCAGGTCTGGGAGTTCGTTTCGAAGGTTTTGCGGGACGTGACACCAAATAACTCCTACCTGTTCTTTTTATACCATACACCCATAGGGTGAAATGGTATATTAAAGTCGCCAAAATGTATGTAACAGGCAGAAGGAAGCTTTTCCGACCCCATAAAGTATATATATTCTTGATCAGGATCAACAGCCGAGTCGATATAGCCATGTCCGTCTGTCCGTCCGTCCGTCCGTCTGTCCGTATGAACACCTAGATCTCGGAGACTATAAAAGCTAGAGCCACCAAATTTGGTGTGTAGGTTCGTGTAGTATGTAGAGTGATGAAGTTTATTTCAAATTTTTGCCACGCCCCTTTTCGCCCCCGCAATTCAAAAAAAACTTTTATCTCAAAAACTATTGCAGCTAGAGACACCATATTTGGTATGTATATTTGCTTAGTAAATGCGCACATATTGCATGTATAAAGATTTTGCCACGCCCCTTTCCGCCCCCGAAATTTGAAAAACTCGATTATCTCCCGTAATTTTTTACCTTGTGGAACCAAATTTGGCACACTTAAATTTAATACTAATACCCAGCAAAATAACAAATTTGATCAAAATCGGATAGCCAAGTTATGCATATAAACGTTTTTCCATAAGGCCCGAGTTGGTCGTTGGCTGGTAGGGGCGCTAGGGTGCTCATATGCATGAGTGAGCGAGATACTTAGATATGCTTGTAAAAAGCATGTGAACAGAACCTTTTTAAAATAGGCAAATGCATTTGTTGTTACAAATTTGGTATATTTGTTTTACTGGTGTATGGTATACCTAAGTCGGCGAGACGACTTACTTACTTCATTTATCTATGACAATGATTTTTCTGGGTCTGAGTTAGTTTGATGCCAGAAATATATTGAAATATATATATAGACAACTACGAATATATACGAATTGCAAAAAGGGTATATTAATTTTGGTCAGAAATGTGCAACGCATAGAAGGAAGCATCTCTGACCATATAAAGTATATATATTCTTGATCAGCACAACGAGACGAGTTCAAATAGCCATGTCCGTCTGTCCGACCATCCGTCTAAATCGACGCGAACTCCTCCTAGACCGTTAGAGCTACAGAGCTGAAATTTGCATATACTGCACAGTTTGTATATCGCGGATTCAGCCGGATCGGACCACTTTGTCATACAGCTCCCATACAAACGGCAAGTCACGAACAGTGACTTTTCTTAATAACTTCGTTATTTAAATTTAATATTGGAGTTTATTACACATATGTATAAAGGACTGTGCTAAATTTGATCTAGATCGGGTGACCATATCGTATAGTTCCCATAGGAACGATCGGTGGAAAACAGTGACTTTTGTCAATAACTTCGTTACTTTTAACGCGATTGCTTTAAAATTAAAAATTTGTTAGTTTAATATATCTGTTAATGACTGTGCCGATCGAGTGACTTTATCACATAGCTTCCATAGGAACAATAGGTGGAAAATAGTGACTTTTATAACTTCGTTGTTCCCTATGCTAAGCATGAAGGCCGTGCTGTCGCCCTTTTAGATAAAACGTTTTTCCACTTTGATGGCTATAGATAAGGAAGGAGTTACAAAAAGCAGGTGCAAGGGTATACAAACTTTGACGCGGTCGAAGTTAGCCCTGGAACTCTGGTTCACATTGCAAACTCTTGTAACTAATGACATAAATATATAACCCACATAACCTTTACATTGCTTTAATGTTTCTAACTATAAAGAAAACTTTATAAAAACGTACCACCCACAACAATAATAAAGAGCTGAAGTACGTAGTTTCATTTCACTAGATCTTAAACTAAGGATACAATGGACTGCTACAGGCACATGACTACATATATCGACCTGTTTGTTGACACTGAACAAAAATATAAAGGAGAGAAAATTTCAAAAATTGACTAATATGTATGTAGTAAATGAACCCTTTAATTCTGAAATATTAAATTTCTTTGGCAATTTATGATAATGTTTTTTATTTAACCATGCGATTAAGTCGACTGGATAATGTTTATTTGAAAGGCAACACAAAAAGATGAGCGGGTTATCTTCTGTATATATATTTTAGTCAATAGTCAATAACTTCAATGCTGAAACTAGTTGGGAATTACAGTTAAACGAAGCAAATAAGAGAAGAGCAAAGCTCGCAATACCAGAGGCCACATTTTTGTGCATATCTTTTGACCATTAACAACTAACCATCACGCTCTTTTATGAACCTTCAATTGATCAATTCCATCTATAATTTTTTTTAGTGGTATCTGGTAGAAATTGGCAACAGTAGTATCCCCATGCTCAGAAACCCAATTTTTATCTTGATCTCACAATTAATGCACTAGTATCCACATATGTTTGTATGTCCTTCCAGAGCTCTTTGTTTTCATGTATGTATATTTGTATGCACGTATAATATGTGGACAAGAGACACAGACATTGCGTTCCAACATGGCAACGATTGATATACTCTAACGAAAATGGGAATATTCATTATGATTAATAGTGCGACCATATTCGGAACATATATATTTTTGATTAGTAGAACAATAGTAGCATATGTATATGTACAGTCCTCGGTAGATGAGTTGTCTAAGTGGCCCAGTCATTTAGTCAATTAAACAACGAGGATCCCGGTTCGAATCCCAGGCTAGTGTATGGATGTAGTTTTCGTCTAAGCCGAAAGCCTTAGTTGCCAGTAATTAGTTAGGTTGATAGTTTACAACTATATCCTATACTTTAATAATAATAATAATAATGTACATACAACTGCGATTGCCGTCTGTATGAAGCCATAGCTCGAATAGGATCAATAGTACAGGAAAAATTGGATCCAAATCGGATGGACTTATATATAAGTGGGTCGCATTATTCGGGCTTTTATTTTTAATTGTGGGATGTGACGTATAAGGGTATAAAAACTTCGGCACTGAAAAAGCTAGCCCGGCTTTCTGGTTGACATTGGTCTTGGTCTTGGCCCCGTCCGATTCTCCTCCAACTGAGCCACTTCAGCATTGTATTAAACACACCAAAGACATTCAGTGCTTCAGAGCTTTTTAATCCTGGCGAGAACAATGCTGCCTGACGCGGTGCTACGGTATTAAATTTATTCACTGATTTATGCAGAAAAATTTTAATACGATCTTGCGAACGCACAAATGTATAAAGGTGCTGGAGCCTGGAACATAAACGAGTTTCTGCTGAATCTTGATCTGTCCGATCCGAGTAAGAGTCTCCACGCCGAATTGCAAATATATAACAACATTTTTTTTGTTTTGTTTTTGGTTTTTAATCATCATCGTCTGTGGACGAGGGTGGAAATGTGCCTAGAACTTAAAAACTCGCTACCAGCACAATAGAATTTCAACAGTTTTTCCTGGGTTCTTTTGCAATAATTAAATTGAAAATTCAAGATCAGAAATAAACTGTGATTATTGAACAGTGAAAATTTGTTAGTTGGCAGGGTTGAATTTTCTTTCGCTTGACTTTTGGTAAAATATTCGATTCATTTCCTTTGTACTTGGTCTAAATATTAATTTGACTTTCTTAAAGGTCGATTTCATCGTGGTGTAATTATTGGGGAACGAATGTCAGTTTCTGTGTTGATATACATACATACTTACATAAGTGAATTGGCAATCAAATACATACTAACAGGGGAGACGGTTGTCCGTTAGGGGTTTTCGCGTGTAAATAATTGATGTTATCGGATGTGCCGGCGTTCATAGTGGATATCATCCGTGGAAAGGGAACGGATGCGGCAACTGAGCATAAATGACATTCGTATTCGTTCGATGAATCCGAATTCATATTCATAAAAAGTGAATTAGCAGCATTGGAATGACACTGGAGTTGGAGTCGGAGTGCGAGTAACGGGAGCATGCGTGGGCGTGGACCCGGAGATGGTCCCGGTGATGGTGCTGTTGCCGGAAAGGGCGAACGTATGTAATTTCCATCAATTTTCGCAAAAACGAAATGATAATTCGGGCCGCTCACTCGAGCTTTCACAATAATTATGCAACTCGAGCATATAAATGCTGCCCCTTTATGTATTTTACGACCACTTCGACTAGGTATCTGGGCACTAAGGAGGCTGTGACTTATGCTTTTAGACAAGATTAAACTGCCGCCGTAGCGAAATTAATTATATCCCAATGACATTGCGTAATGACTAAATTCAGCAGGCTAAGGGATGAATACTTAGGCATTTGTTTGTGTGTACATATGTGTAAGTAAGTGTACATTTAATCGGTTTGAATATGATGAATAGAAATTGAACATTATAGTCGATACTCGCTAGATATCGGGTAAGCCGAAAATTGGAAAATGAATTGTTACATTTGATTTTTCACTAAAAACTTGACACAAAAACAAACTAAAATTATCGCACATTTATCGCTGTTTGGTTTGGGGATTCAGAACAAATAATACTTTATCTTAAGAATGTTCACACTTCCGAAAGGAACGTGAGCTAAACGCCACAGAACTAACAAATCTCAGAACGAGTCCGAGACCGAGCCGTTGCCGGCGTTGCGACTCCTTTTATTGATGCAGTTAATCGTATATCTTGGCACGCACGAACGCGAAGGCACAGAGCCATTGCCCAGGCAGGAGCAACCAACCCCCATCCCGCATCCTCCAGGCCAGATGGCGCAGGGCGCCACGTTGAGCGTATATTGTACAAATGAAGTTCCTGTAAATTTCCGGTATACACCAAGGTAAATTAAACCAAGGCAATTAAAGCGTTAATGCTTTCGACTCAGAGTCCGTCGTGGTTGGGATACGGATACCGTTGTTGTCGCACCGTTGTCGACAAGGACAAAGATGTGGATGATAACCTCTCGACCGTCATGCTCCTCCTCCTCGGGCTTGCCTACGTGTGCTCAGCCAAACTTGGGTTAGAGAGGGTTCTCGCCAGGAGATAACTAGTGATAGCGATGCATTGACCTAAATATATTACTCGTTCCTGTTATTAAATAATCCAAACGAAACATGTGTATTCACTTACACTGAGCAAATAAACCTCCAACCGATAGCCCAATTTTTTTTACTCCCTCTATTGACTTTGGTCTATAAGTTCTTGTATTTTTGTGGCTAACTCGCAATAAACTGCATCCTAGTAGAGCAAAAGATTTAGCCCAGATATTGAGGAGATCTAAAATAAAGTAAAAGCCCATGTTAAGCATCAATTGGGTATGCCGTGTCGGATCTAGATGGATAATGTGTATTTATGTATTTCTTTGCGTGTATTTTCATACATATGAGTGGCTGAGTTGATTTGATTTAATGATCACAGCTCTGGTCGTAAATATTAATGAAACTGTATGAAATTAACGTTTATTTATTAATCAGCAATTACACAAGTCCGAGTCCAGAATATTGGCTAAGAAGTTCATAGTTTCTCTTTTTCTTTGTGGTCGCTGAAATTAAACAGTTCTCTGTCCATGCCGCAAATGGTGCACGCATCAAGCAATAACAGCAAAAACAACAACACCAACTATAACAACAACAACAAAACCATCAGCAGCAGCAGCAGCTCAAGTCCTCGTATGACAGAGGGGGTAGTAAATGTCGCTTCATTTTTGCAAAACCAAAAAAATCGATTTTCCATAATTCAATGTTAGAAATTTCAGATGCTAAAACTGCCAAGAATTTTTTATCCAATTTTTCACGGACCGACAAAAAAAAGCAAAAAAAAAATTGGGGGTGTCGTTTCAGTTTCGTTCGGTGAGGTCTTTCCAACATTTCCAATGTCCTACGACAGAACACTCGCTTATAGCCAGTGCCTGTCGTAGGGTATCCTTCAGCCCGGGCAGAGCAATTTGGCAAAAAAAAGGACACACACACAAGCATCGTGAGAGAGAGAGGGGGGAGAAAAAAACCGAAAAGGAAAAAACCGAATGAAAAAAACTACCCCGACGAAATTATAATGAAGTTGGTGGTGGCGCAAAGGCAGAATGAATGTGCGTTTGAAAGCGGGGAGCGGGCAATTTTTGCCACCTTTCTTCCTTCTGGCAGCGAGTCACCACCCTACACCATCAAAATTAAAAAAAAACGTGGGTTTATGTATACATAAAAAACCGAGATCATCCACGTTGATGAAAAATAGAAAAAAAGGACTTGGTCGGTGTGTCGCGTAGATGACTCGGCGATACTCTGTGAGTCTCAGGACTGAAACAATATGCCACTTCGGCGTTGTATATCCTTTGTTGTCTAAGCAGTAGTTTATTCTTGCATGAATTTTGTAAACATTCCAATATACTTTGCGTCTGCACATTTACAGGGTATACTATCGTCCCCCACCCCTCCCCCATTGAGCCAGCACAAAGTTCGAGCTCAAGTAATATTTATGTCTGTATGTATACATATATACACATATATATGTGTGTGTATGAAGGATGTATGGGTGCATATACATATGTATGTAGATGCGGTGCGGAGGGGTTTGTTTTTGCCTGATTTTTTGTTTTCCTTTTTTTGTTTTGAGTTTGTGTGTGTGTGTTATTTTTTTTTTGTTTTTAGGGTACAACATTAATTTTTATAGTAACGTTGAACTGAAGCGAGCCAAGGGCTCTAACATACATACATACAGACACACATAGAGTGTTCGAATTCGCAAATTCTTTTTTAATTTCGTTTCAGTTTGTTCCTCCCCCTCCACCAATCCATGAAACGGTGACAAGACGGAAATATTTGAATTTTAACGGGGTAGAGAAAATACTTCATCTTCAAGACGATTTCTAAATTACATATTGTTGAACCACATAGAAAGCAAAAGTTTAATATAAAAATCTTTGGCGAAAGAACACGGAATCCTTGCTATGGCTTTTACGATATTATTTTCGTTCATTCTTTTTGAATTTGATCGCTAGTGGCCACGGAAATAAGGTTGAAATGAACTTGAGGTTATTTATTTGAACAAACACAGATAAGCAGGTTGTCTATATGGCATTACTTCGATACTTTCCAAGCTCTATTATAAGCCGAATTTGCTAACGTAATGTCAAACTTCTAAGATCAACCTACATAAGATGGTTTATATCTTTTGATACTTCGATATACATATGTATAGCTAATTGTGATTAGTTAACAAGTAATTGCAGCTGCTAAAATTTTGTTGGGTTCTCAATTTGTGGTTCATGGTCTTAAAAAAATGAGTTTACATCAAAGGCTTTGCAACATCCCTTTGGATAACTATGTATATGTGGAACTAAAACACATTTAAATGTATCTAATTGTATGTATGTAAGGAGGTTGTTGTGTTTGTATGTAGGAATGAATGTGTGTTGATTTGAGGGGTGCTCATTTTTTAGCACTATCAAGGGTGACGACTGCCTCTGCTGATACTGCTGCTGGATACATTTTTTTTATTGATTTCCATATTGATTCCGCCGACAGAGAGGTCTTCGACTCCCACCCTCAAAGAATTCAACTTGCAGACAATTTCAGCTCGCCGAGGCCAGGAATTTCAACGTTTTAACCCTTTTTCTATGAGATATTTCAAGCGTAAATCTATACGTGGTCAAACTTACGATTTCCCAACTTTCAATCGCGACACCCTCATTTCAGGACGACTTTAAGGTGTATGTACAGTCTCGTTGTTTCTATTAATTCCTTTCATTTAAAATGTATACATATATATTTTTGCTATAAAATCGGACAATGAGCGAAATATGTCACATATTTCAAATGAATGAAGACAGTCCCCAAATATGTCGTGGGCAAACGAATAACTATCTAGAAAATAAATAAATTTACTCCACCAATTTATGCAGGAATTAATTGATGTGGTTAGCTTGATTCGTTTAGCTCAAAAGATCTTTACCAATGCGCTTAAGAAAAATTGTAGTCATAAAATCAACTTACAAATGTCATAGGATTGACTGACCTTGCAAAAAGGATACATTTATCTCTGGTTAGATAAATTACATACAATGAAGAAATGTTAGATTTCAATTTTCATAATCCTAAGAAGTCTTGGAAACACCCAAACTGGTAACCAATTTTAAGGAAAGGAGCTCTATGTAATTTTATACACTCATCCCAATCGTAAGAAAGGTTTAAAGGCTTTCCATTGGTTTTAGAGTGCATTTTACATACAAATATACATAGATGGGGGTCGATTATTAACAATAAATTATATGTGATTTATAAAAAAAAAATAAACAACAATAGAAATGGATGAAAGTAAACATAATTTCAGGTTCAAATTGTGGGCTGCTAGCAAAACTTGCACTCTCTATACTTCGGTTAATTATGATTTAATTATTAATGATTTAATAGATTTATATCTTACTTAAGAAACCCGAACGATATCTTGAATTGAGCTCCGAGGTTGGTTGGATTGGTTGACTTAAATACTAATTATAAAGGTAACTTTATTCATTGCTAGATAACCAATAAATATTACCCATTCAACTATAATCAACTATGATTTATTTGAAGAGTGAACACATTAAAAAACCACAATGAATATTTTTAAATTTGGCGCGTTATTGGTGCTTGGAGTTGATGAGTCGATCATATGGTGCCAACGTCGAACCAGTTAGTGCCAACATCGAGCATTCGCCATTTACGACAAGTTGGCAGCCCATTTTTTTTGTCCTCCTTAGGCCCTATTTGTTTGCAGGTCCCGAGTGCAGTGCTGTGAAGTACGAGGAGATTAATGTTGGAAAACTCGGAAAATATCCAAGATATGCTAGGGCAAAATATTTGAATTACTAACCAAGGAGATGTCCCAAAAAGAATTATAAAAAGGGACCGGATAAGTTACGCACTAAATTTCGGTTATTGAGGCCAAAACGCAATCGAAAAAGTCAATGGATTTACCTAAACTAAAGTAACTAGTCCCAGTTTAGCATCGAATTAAATAAGCATTTTAATATACCTATAGCAAAAATATACAATTAATAGTATAGTTTAACAATAGTTTAATTTATAAACATCACAAAAATATCGTTTAGATATTCTTAACAAAATACATAAGATGCGATTTTATACTCACTTTTGTATACATCCTTTTACGTATACTTATACTTACTTATGTAAATTGTTTCATTCATTGTTATTATTTAAGGAGAAAGTTCTTTGAATCATGAGAGGGTATTTTAAAATTCGTTGCCGTAAAGTTTTATACACTTTTAAATAAATTTGTCCACTTAAATCGCTATAAAATCCCACCGAAAGAATTCCGCTTCTTTGGGAACACATTATTTTTAGCCCCAACTCCTTAACTCAAATCCTTTGCTCACACTTGAAAAATGTGTGTAATTAGAAAGCCCAGCATAAACTATTCTTTTACCCACTCTAGACAAAATTTCTTAATTGTATTTTATGATTTTTAATTGATATCTACATAGGAGTATCTACAATTTAGATTGGGCAGAATCAAGCTTAACTCGAAGCTATATTTGTGGGAACTGCATGCCATAGTTCATAGTTCCATTCATACATTATTTGTCATAATTTTCACATGATAACAGGATTTGAAGCCGATCAAAAAAACTTCTTTGAAAAACCTAGAGTTAAAAAATAACATATATCCCTGTCTCAGTAATGTTCTTATAATTTGTGTCTCGAATCCTGATAATAGATATAATAAGTTAATTTTCAGATGGCTAACAGGTTCCATGATATGATAAAAATTTATGTTTAAACTTGTCAGTATGCCTGACAGAATTGATGCTGTGGCATAATTGTTTCATCGAATAAACTTTAGTTTCTTTAGAATGAAGGACATTTAGCATAGGTGAAAAAAAGAAAATGAATTTTTGAGACATCCGCAGCCCTGTGCCTTATCTTTGCATCCATCAGCATACCAACACAATCTTTTACGAAAATAAAGCTTCCTCCCACTCATTGGTAGCTTTAGCTTTTGTGGTTTCTTCGACATGATTCGAAACGAGCGTTCTGAAAGTTTTTCCGTGTATGAGAGAAATTTCCTCGGGTCGAGAGCATTTTCCGACAATGTTGAAAGCGCTTCAGTATAGTACAGAGAATTCAGTGGAAAACCTCGCATGACGTAAAAGCTCCGCCCGGTGGATCGTACTATTTAATCTACACCTTCCAAAAAGAAAATCGTCAGCGGCTGTCTTTTGTGTTTCAAATCCTAAATGTAGACATACATACATTCATATGTATTTTAATTATAATTAGAACAGTTTACGTATCGCTCGAACTTGCTCGTGTGTACAAATGTGTGAAAAGATCCCGATTCCGATCCCGATCGTGATTGCCAATGCTTTTTATTTTCATATCTGATCGATAAGATATCAAAACAAATTCTGAAATTACATACAAACGAGCAAATGTCAAAATTGTGTCACGTGTCGGCTATCTCTCAAAGATGCTTGGTAAAAGTTTTCGGTGAACTCTTCTCTATAATTAAATCGAGAAAAATATGTATATTTTAAAAATAGCTCATCGCACACACAGAAGCTTTTCTAGTTAATACGAATAAAGGTGACGATGATGACTCCGGCTGATCGAAATCTAAATAAATAAATACATTACAAAACCCGTCCCACACTTACCTGAGAAAAATAATATAAAAAAAGAACATATGTACATATTTAAAATAATGGAATAACAATGAAATTCTTTGTAATCTCAGTAATCTCAAAAAATTTAATATATGTATACAGTAATGGCTATTATTAATTAGACAAGGTGAAAGTGAAAGTCAACCAAACAAACCAAAAACATGCATTTACAGGATATCCACAAGTAAGTGGCTTATATTACAATTGCCCCTGGGTAGCAATTTCCCTTCTATCTGGGTAAAAGAAGAAAATGATTCAAATTAACAGTACCAAAATAATGAGGACTATCGATAACTAGGACCAGAGCGTTATCCTGTAAAGACGCAACACTGGCATTCCGATAACTCCGAAAATTTTATAAGCAAATGTAAGGCGAAAGGGCAACATTTAGGGCGAATTAGATACATATATTTACAGTTTGGCACATATTACACACATAACAGTTTACACCTGTGTATATTCGCACTGCGCAAGCGTCAGCTCGGGTTGGAAAGCTCAGGCTCAGAGAAGAGCTTTGCTTTTGCCTTTCCTTTTCTGGAAAGCAAAGCTCAGCAATCGATACGACAAGATTTTTATATCCGCAGAAATTTGTAATTAAAAAACGACAGCAACTCCCAGATTTGTCAATAATAATACAGTGTTAATAATAAAATTGAGCCAACTGCTGACGGGAGATATTTAACGCTTGCCCTTCTGTCCAAAGGACACACCGAAGAGTTGAAGAAATCATTTTTCGTTGGAATATTTTCCAAGTCTTGTTATACATAAGGTATTATTAGCGTTACGTGGACTCCAAATATTTGAATGGCCTTGTCTGTGGCAAAAGGGGAAACTATATGCAAAAATTAAACAAGAAGAATATTTCTCAAAAAAAGGAACAATTTCTGTATTGTATATACATAAATGTCTTTATACAGATGTATGAGATCATCAGGAAATCTATACACACTTGTATCAGTATCTGTGTGTGCCAGTGTGAGAACACCGAATTCGATCTCAGCCCTAAAACCTACATAAAAAGAAAAATCAATGTGCTATACAATTTTCGCAGTTCTTTAACGGAATGACTTGTCATCTCACTTTGATTGTGATACTGCGAATGTGAAATATAAGTCACCATTTCCTCTTTTGTCACAATGCCATCACAGTGACTACTGCAAGCGCGCTCATCTCTGACAAGATCGAGCAGCTGGGATAACAGCGCTCGTTAGTTTATCTTCGTTTTGTTTTGTTTTGGTTTTTTCTTTTTGAAACGATGTTCTACATATTGCGGTACTATTTCGTTGTAGAAATGATGAAAATGTGGCTGGTCCGCGGGATCGGAACACGAAACAGGAGCAGGAGCAGTATATAAACTCCAACGCTAATCTACATCTTCTACGACTGCATCCTCCCCCTGCCGCCCCCGCCCCCATATTGCAACAATTTCGTACTGGAACGGGTGCGGGTGAAGCTGAGACTTCGGAAGAGCACCGATATCCATTGAATGCACTGCAGCGTTCAGCGACGCTGCCGGCAAAACACAATCGTTTAGGTGTGCGCAGTCGAGTGACATTTAAAGTGCCATCCACCGCAAGTCCAGGTGCAGGGGTTGTAGGATCTGCAGCAGGAGTCGGAACAGGAGTAGCAGCAGCAGCAACATTAGGAACCAAAACGGCAGCCCCTGGACCGATTATCACCATAGAAAAAAACAGCAACGTTGCTGCTGGTCAGAAGGACTCTGGCAAAATGACGTCAGAGGACCTGTTGCAGCCAGGACATGTGGTGAAGGAGCGCTGGAAGGTTCGCACACATCTCACCACATCTAGCATCCTATACCTACTTATGGACTCTACTCATGTGTTTCTATTCTGACTTTAGGTTGTCCGCAAAATTGGAGGCGGCGGCTTTGGCGAAATCTACGAGGGTCAGGATCTCATCACTCGCGAGCAAGTTGCACTCAAAGTGGAATCGGCTCGTCAACCGAAACAAGTCCTCAAAATGGAGGTAGCCGTCCTGAAAAAGCTTCAAGGCAAGGAGCATGTATGCCGATTCATTGGATGCGGCCGCAACGATCGATTTAACTATGTGGTGATGCAGCTCCAGGGGAAGAATTTGGCCGAACTCAGGAGAGCTCAGCCACGTGGTGCATTTTCTCTTAGTACAACACTTAGGTTAGGCTTACAGATACTCAAAGCAATCGAGTCGATACATTCGGTGGGTTTTCTCCATCGCGACATCAAGCCGGTAAGCTGTCTACATATACGATTCCCCATTATTCTCTACGTCTTATCCATTGCAATATTTTGTGCTTTGCAGAGCAACTTTTCCGTGGGACGCTTGCCCTATAACTGCCGGCGGGTTTATATGCTCGACTTCGGGCTGGCTCGTCAATATACGACGGGCACTGGCGAAGTGCGTTGTCCGAGGGCGGCGGCTGGATTCCGTGGCACTGTACGATATGCCTCGATCAATGCACATCGCAACCGGGAGATGGGTCGCCACGATGATCTCTGGTCGCTATTCTATATGCTAGTCGAATTTGTCAATGGCCAATTACCATGGCGTAAAATAAAAGACAAGGAGCAAGTGGGTCTGACCAAAGAAAAGTACGACCATAGAATACTGTTGAAACATTTGCCATCGGACCTCAAGCAGTTTTTGGAACACATACAGTCGCTCACGTATGCAGATCGACCGGACTATGCCGTAAATATAAACTAGGATTTTTGTGATTTCACAGAGTAAAGAAATTGTTACATTTTGTATGTTTGATGTAGATGCTAATTGGTCTGTTCGAACGTTGTATGAAGCGGCGCGGTGTTAAGGAATCTGATCCGTATGATTGGGAAAAGGTCGACACTTCAGCCATTGGCAATATCAATGCAGCTGTCAATGCCGCTGTTCCCGTTAAGAACGAGTATATGCATGGAAATATAACGCAAATGACAGTGGCAGCTTCTAATGCCAGCGGCACTGAATTCGTAAGTTTTTTCGAATTGGTAAGAATGCTCTTCCTTTTCGTATTGCAATTACTTCTGGAAGTAGCTATAAATCGGTACTTACATTTCTTATTGCAATTACTTCTGGGAGTAGCTATGAATCGGTACTTACATTTAGTTCAAAATAATATTGTTTGTTGTCCCTTGATAAATCTTTTGTCGCAATGCAAACTTGAAAATTTGTATAATATTTAGTAATATTACATTGTGTCAATAGATACGGAAACGCACAGACATGGATACCGCTCAGATGGCATCAACAGAACCGCTTCATATAAAGGAAAAGGTAAACGTTCATTAATAGATAGAATCATTAATTAATAGAATAGATTCAACATTGGTTGTATTTTTGGCTTAGGTCGACAAAAACTGTAACGCAACCGCGCCCTCCCCCCAGGGTCAGAGTCGAGTCCCTGCTGATAGTGTGCTACAAAACGTTAATTCGGGCATAAATCAAAATCCCCTACCAAAGACTTTGGCACAGCAGCAACTAGCCGCTGCCAACCCGAATCTGCCCAGTGCATTGATTAAATCAAATCACGAGAATCCTGCAGCCATTGTTGGCCAAATAAAATCGTTGCATGGACACACTACGATCCATACAAAGAAATGCCAGCCTCACGTAGGAACTGGTTCACTGTCCATCTCTAATCAAAACAATTCGGCTCCAGTTTACGTAAGTCACATTCACCGAAATCTCTGAATCCACACGGACTCAATTAATTATTGATAACTTTCCTGCAGTATCCGCATGCGGAGGACAAGGTTATTTTGGCAACCCTTCCAACGAAATTGCAAACAGACATCGATATTGCCCCACCAGTTAGTCTGGAAAATGACGCAAAAGCCAATGGACCAGTGGACGGTAGCGGTGCTAGCAACGGGTCCCAGATTGGTAATGATCAGCAGCAGCAGACAAAACGGACGAATTCACCGGCAGCAGCTAATGTCGAAGGTAAGGCGCTACAGTCAGGTGTAGAAAAGAGCGCTGACGGCAAGCGATCTGCAGATGAGCCAAAGTCAACATATGGCCGCCTTCGTGTTCTTACCGCTCCACCCATGAGTGTGCACGATCTGACAGTAGCTGGTGGTAGCATTGTAAACCAAGGTCAACATGCTCCGGAGTCGCAGGACCAGGAAACACGTACTCGAGTGTTTGAAGCGATTACAGGAGGAAATGCTGCAACTAGTGGTTCAACGCCAAAAGCAACTGGCACTGGTGGCCAGCGTAACCAGAGTGTATACGGGATAGTTGGTGTGCCCCCGGCCAATCGCCGTTCGGCGACATCAACAAATTTGCGGCCCTCTTCTTCTGGTATGGGTTCAGGGTCGATTCAACGTATCAACACCACTGGAACAGGAACTGGAACTGGTAGCAACACTGCCAGAAGCAGCGTGGCGGGAGACCACTCGGTCACCCAATTCGCGTTAATCGACGATGAGAACGTGTCGGCTCTTCAACAAGTAACAAAAGGCGGCGGGGCTCTCACACTAGCGTCTCAATGGAAAAGCCAGTTCGATGACTCGGAGGACACAACAGACAATGAATGGAACCGTGAGCCACAGGTAAATGGGGCTGGGTAAAATGATTTCCGGTTGAGCAGGGCTCAGGTAGTAGCTCTCAGAGCGAGCTTGAACTAACGATGTGTGCTTAAAATGTCCACTTATAACAGTAATAACAGAAATAGTGCCCTCGTGCCTTAGCTAATCTCCACCATCTGCGCGCATCCCATTCCCGAGTGTAGAGATTGAACATTTTTGCAATGAACACATGTAAAGTATACCCCACCTATATACCTCTCGCCACACAGTCGCAGCCCAATCTGGAGCATATGCATAAAACGGAAGCGGACGTGCAAGTAGCTGACTATAGCCACAGCCAGTCAAAAAAGTCACAGCCAGCCGCAATTGAGAGGGATAGGGTAAAGAGGTAAGTGCTGCCGGTCCTGGTAATCGTTTAAAATCTTCAACATCTGATATCAGGGAATGCAAGCGGGCACATGTTTGCTTTAATATAGCAATTGAAATAATGTTTAATTGTTGTCCAGTTCGGTTGTATTCCCTGTATTGAAATGTAATTTAGATTGGTTAGCCAAATAGTCATTACCGACGGTACAAGTACATTTTTGTATGTGAACCTAATGAATGAACTTTTATGTCTATTTAGTCTTAAGCCTACATAAGTCGGAGTCTGAATGCAATATGTGTATATATGTATATTATATATCCCTTACCATAGATACACCCTTAACATAGCCGGCATCGAAAACTACGACACCTTGCAAATCTCTATACCGCACTGTTGGTCTGAGCCTGCAATGGGTAATGTATTACGTAAAGATCTAGAGCCACCGGCTGTGCAACAAGCAGCTTTCGACGAAACAGTAAGCATTTTGTAAATTATTCATAAAATTAGCCATACTAAGATCTACATCTACATCTACATATTATATATACTTCTATTCCTATGTATTCTGAAAATACTTGCATGTGTACCAGCTAATTTTTGTATTTGGGGACATTTTAAGCATTCAAATCATTAGTGCAACTGCTCTCAATACATCTGAGTGCATGTCCCTGTATCCACTAACGGCTCAGCTAGGTCAAAGTGGATTCTTATGAATCGCAATAATTAATACACTTTTTGTAATCGACTCGTATCAGGAAAACTAAATTTTAATACATATTATTAACTGTCTGTTTCATTTCTATTTGCATCTCTTTTTTCAGGTTTATCGTATGGATATAGTCCGAAATGTTTGTGTTCGGGAATCCTACTCCGAAATCGCACCACTGGCGGTAGCCAGTGCAAAGGTTGGTTCCGGCACTGCCGAGTCTGAAGTTGTCTTGACAACAGAGCCTCGAGTTCCATCATCATTGTACAAGGAGGCCCCTAGTCATATGCAGGTGGAGTTCCCATCACATATGCCAAATGAAAGCCAGCAAATGTGCAAACATCGCAACAGCCTTCCAAACGTTTCCCTGACTGACCTCTTTGATGACCAACCTCAGCCACAGCCGCCGCGTCTGCAAGATACCGACGGAATAGCAAGGCCTTGGTGTGTTCAGACCACATCTTGTCAGCGAAGCCATTTACCACCACAGGTCGACGCTGGCGTAGACAAAGAGAATGACGGCTGTGTTAGTGGGCGACTTGAAATTCGTGTCATTCCCAAAGGTAAGCCAATTACGCAAAGAGCAACATCCTCTTTAATTAACAAACTTCTGGAATTATCTTGTTTGACACAGAAAACTCGCATCTTGACGAAACAGACTACTATGATGCTGTTAAAACGACGCCCAGCGCTGTTCTTGCACTTACTAGCCAAGAAATAGCTGACAATGTTCAAGGGCCGGAATTAGAGACAGGTCCTCTTAAAAGTGGTAAAGCGGTGCCAATTAACTGTGATGACAAAGCTTCCTCTACAAACACAATTAAGAATTGTGCCACACCAACTAACAAGGAGACTCCTACTCCAGACACGCCGAATGAGGCTAGCTGTTATGAGGCCAACGTGAATGGCAGCAAGAACGGTGCCGATCCTGATCAGAGGACGGCACCCAGATCAGGTGATTCCAATGGAACTGTAGGTGGTAGCAATACATGTGGATGTGACTTATCGCTTGTGGCGCCTAGTAAGATCCCAGTACTTACTTCTAACACGCGACAGTCCAAGTGTGCGTCTTGGGCAGGTGTAGGTGTCGACCATACAAATGCAACAGGTGCATCGGCACTGCAACCTCAACCACAACCGCAACCTCAAACTAAAATCGATCAGCATGCCTCACACGATTCTCCCAGCTCTATAGTGGACCCTGTTACCAGCCCCATATGCAATGTCCTATGTTCAGGTGCTTTGCCGAATCCTCCAAATATGACGGACTTGACACCAGGTTTGTTTTAACACATGCATCCAAGTTTAAATTTAACAATACAGTTCCATAAACTAGAAACGATCAGCTAATATAATAAAGATATTCATTTTGATCTCATGTCATCAAAACTTTCGATGGTATTTTATAGAACTACATGTTGAGTATCACGAGATTTAATGATATTCCATTTTCAAAACTACAACATTTTTTGTTATAAATTTAAAAAGAAAACTCCATGTAATACTTTTGAATAATAGCGATATGTTCAAAATACACGTATTTTAAGGAAGTGGGTTTATGGACATTATTAAATAATTTTGAAAAGCCTTACAAAAGAAATTATATATTATTTGTAATTTGAATTTGAATTTTGTATTTGTATTTATTTTTTATTTAAAGTTTACGATGATTTCATTAAATTATTTTACACTAATGATCTTCATTGAGGAAAAACAAAAAATCAGAAACTAAAAACTTATGCTTTTGATACAATCCGTATACATATCATTGGTTTTTAAAAACAAAGCGAAATTACCTAATGGTTTGTTATCAAATATAGTGAATATTGAAATTTATTTTTATCGTTTGAAAACATCTTGTATATTAAACATATAATATTATAAATATGTTAAAATATATTTTAACAACTATAATCTTTTGATTCGCATTAACATTCGCATTAACATTATACAAGTATACTAGTTTTTTAGTTTCTGCCGAGCAATCGATGCATTTCCTAGAGAAAATACATTGAGACAGACAAACATAACATACGAGTAAATGTCGATATATTCATATCCTAATCATGAAGAATTTTTATGATTTTTGTGTATTTCCGTTGCAACCTTTTTGTCTAAGTTAAATACATCCCTCCTGTACGGGACCTAAAACTTAAAATTATAATAAATTTCCCAACTTAGGTTTACGTCGACGTCGGGAGTCTTCTGAAGGAAAGTACGTGACAGACCCAGCCCAATTGCAATTGAGATTTCAGCGACCCCGATCACGCACTTCGAGTCGGTACGTTCGGATGGTATTATTAAATTTGTGAAAAATACTAATAAGATGGCAACTTCACATTCTATGTATTTAGGTCTCGGGGCATTCCTACAACAATGCTGGGACATTTCGAGGATCATTCGGTTGACATGAGCGAAGGTCATGGTGCCAAGGACTCGGGAATAGCGAAACAAGGCGAAGACACAAACTCTAACAATTTTCCATGGAATGACAATGCAGCAGAGCCACAAGCTAGAAGCGATATCTCAATCTCACCTCCTCCTGGTGATCCAAAAATCGAAAACAGTGCACGCCTACGACGATATAGGCATAACATAGAATAATTCAATTTCAAGATTAACTTACGCAAGTCATCATATGGTTATGATAGGTAAAAGCAATATTGGATGTGTAATATGAGAAGGGCGAGATGTAACTGATTAGTTTTCCACGTGTACGATGGAGGGAGGGATAATATCGCAATTTCGAGAATATCTCCGCATAAACTAGTTTATAAAAACAGTTTCCAAAGTTTGCAAAGTTAAAGGGACTGATGGAAACTTCAAGTGGTAACGCAAATTCCACCAAATCTATAATTTTAGTGGACCGAAATTAAATAATAATTAGAGAGAACACTTACTTATATCCGATATGTCATTTACTTCGCTAATAGTCACATTCACACCTAATGAGTAAAATGACGGCGACTCCTGTCCCTATTACCCAAATAGTACTCTAATCTTAATCCCAATCAAGCACGTAACGGTGTCTTAACTAAAATAATATGGAGGCTTGCAAGGGCTTTAGGTAAATATGAATTATTAATTAATACAACTATAAAAGAAAATCAAATACTAGCATATATGCAATTTTCAGTTAGCTAGTTGTATGTTTGTTCAAGGGTGCTATATTATCGGCAAACTTGTGGTTACATCAGGGAATGATGACGAAACAATTTTCGGTTCATCAAATGTCTTTGAACTCTATTCGGCACGATGGAATATAGCGGAATCAGTTGAAAGATTGGTTTTCGAAATCGGAAACCCCGGACACTGAATATCATACTCAATTTCCTGCCACGAGTTCCTGGTGGGCATTCTAGCATTAATCGACCTCTTATACAGACTTTGAGTCGGCATTCGAATTTTGAAACCTAAAATAAGAACGATTAGATGCTCTACAGCGTTTTTCCTGAGCCAATAGAAACAACATGAGAACCAAAATGGGTTTTGGAAGCATTCCCTAGCTTAGGTTAAATTAAATCTGAATCTAAATTGATATATGAATTGATAAGTTGATTCTGTAATGGCCGTCGAGCGTAAAATGCTTACACATTATACAAAGTGCTTTCTAATGAAGTTAAGTTTTTTCTGCAAACATTTTATTGCAACGAGATGTATATTCGCATATACACAGTGGCGGATTTATTAGACATGTACGTTTGGAGTATATAAACCAGTGACCATCAAAAGGCGTATTTACTGATAATCTATGTAGATCGAGGAACCCAAACACGAAATAATTGACATCCGCCACTGCTTATATATAAGGATTATTTCATTTAATTTTCTGTATATATGTACGCTACTATCCCAATTGTAATAGAACAAATTAACCTCAATAAAGTGTAATAATAATTCTAACTTAATCGATTTGTCTAAGGGAAAAATAACGAAATAAATCAGGCAAGTTGTACGTTTGTGAATTGCAATGGACAACCAATCCTCGGCAATAAACATAACATTTATTAAAAAAACAAAGGCCGAGTAGCTCGACTAGGAATCGATGAATTCAACTTCCGGTTGACAAAACAAGCATAGAGCATGAGACTGTGTCATTTCCTGGAGTATCCTCTGCAATAAAAGGGTTTTGGTTCAAATGGAAATTAAATACTTGTGTAACAGAAGCTTGCCTTCATTTTGCTGATTTCTGTGCGTAGCATTATGATTTTAGTCTCTCCATGCTCTATAACATCTCTCAAGGTGTATACTTGCTCCTGAAGATTGGTAAGTATGTCAGGATCATCGCAGCATTTTCCATTTAATGGTGACTTTTCCGCTGCAACGGATACCTTTGAGCGCAGGCAGAGCGAAGTTTTCCTAATCTGGGGAATGCAACATTTCTTTAATTTTCCGAAGTAAATTAAATTCGATAATTAAAGCTTACCTGTTCCCTAACCATTGGATCTGTGTGAATTCTGGATGTCTTTCTGATCAGGTCACTGGAATCTCTAAAGTTCGTTGGCCCTAGAATGCCACTCTGTGCAAAGAACTGTTGAGCTCTCTCAATCTTGTTATGTCCCTGGGATGACGATAGTTCCAAATCTGGTTTAAAAGTTTTCTTTTGCATATCGTATTGCGACGAGAGTCGGTATCTTAGTTCGCCATCCCAATCCTGGCCTGGCATTGCCTCGGGTCGTATGGCAGACAGCTTTGTAAATACAACATCAGTATCAGGATGTGAAAAGGAATTGTGTTCTCGTCGCGGCCGTGACCTGAACTGCAATTGATGCTTTGGGGATCGATTCGTTTGCGTGGACGTCCTTGTCAAAGCCATTGATTCCGCATCACCTACGCTTACCCTTAATCGATTCCAATCGTAGCTGACTTTGTCAGACGATTGATTTTGTCCAGAGTTACAATTGCAATTGGCATACAGACTGCCGCAGGAGTTTGTACGCAGATCTTCACATCTTTCAGAGATGCGACTATCACAGGGCTCCGAAGACATTATCTGTGTATCTGTAACACCATTTCGAAGTCTTAGTTACTCCTTTCATAATATTTATCAAACTTAGCCTACGTTTATAACACAACCAGCAATTTATTCTGGAGCTGTTTTACTATTTTAGAAGATTGAATTTACGTCCAAGAACAGACCCAGACCGTTTATTCCCAGCAGTCTTTGAAGAGATCGTTTCTATGGAGACTATTATTGGACTGACAAATTTAAATTTTAATGACAATTGTTTAAAAAAAAATCAACACTATTTATGGCTACTAATTGTTTTAAATGAGAAAGGACGTTCCTTTGCCTTCGTAATTGCGTATCAGCATAGTTTGAATATCTGTGGAAATGACTTCCAGTAACAAAAGTAAAATCTAAGGTTTTGCCTGTTACTTACTTACTTTTTGATTCAGTAAAGCTGATCGTGTTTTCCTTAATTTCGATGCAAAACTTGCACAGCTGAAATATATAAAAAAAAGGTGATTCAAATGTTTCATATAATTATAGTTTATTGAATTAATTCTTAGCAGACTAATGTCCTTATACCAACTAGTCAAAAATTGGAGAAGTTGGCAAGCAATTTAAGAAGTTCACATGGTCTCATGACAATCACAAAAAATTCATTATAGAATTTATAAACTTTGGAAAAAAGAAATCCGGAGACTACACTGGTATTCCGGCCACTGTCTCCGAATAGATAAAATATTGCGTATACTGTAAACACAAATAAATAAATAAACAGAAGGCAATGCCAACATCTTTATGCAGAACTCTGTATACTCTTACAAGCTTTTAATTAAACTGTGTAGGTAAAAAAATGTTCAAAAATTACTTTAAAAATAGATTCCTAACGGTCTTGCAAGAAATTTTCGATCCGCACGAACTGAATGTGAATTCTAGAAAAGGTGACGGTGACCTTTCAAGAAAATAATTTTTGATAAATTTGTAAGCATATCAAAAATTAATTATAATGTAATTTATACCCTTCAGAAATAATAACTTAGACGCATACCAGAAAGTTTTCATTATTATATAGCATTACTTATTCGTTACTGGTTTTTAAGTTAACATTCTCAAATACGTACTTGTGATCAAAATTAGTATACCTTTGTCGCAAGGGTATTATTATATATATGTACTCATATATAAATTTATATATATAAAATATATGTATATATTTGTACCCATATTGAAGATAGCATGGAGATAAAATGAATTGTTGCCCTTTAATTAATTGAGTACATGTATTTATTTGAACCAGAGACTCTCGAAAAGGGATCGACAAATAAAATAACAAATCTCTTTGTAAGTTTGTTCGCGTTTATTTATTTTTCATTGAAAGGGTATGACATAGAAAGGTCTTGCATTTACCTTTACCACGTACGATAAAGCGTGGGCGCAATTTAACAAATTTTCAAATTAATTAGCAATACTTATCTAATAGTCATGTCTGTCTGTCTATATGTACAAACATGTGTATATTTGTATAAGTGCACACCAAAACTCGACAAAATTAGCAGCATTTTGTTTATGGAGGTTAAAACTGAACTTTAGAATAACATTTTTTTAAAAACCTAAACTCAAGGTAGAAATATTTAATTCCAAATCGATCGAGAATGCGCATATTTCTAATAAATTACCGAGAGTCACAAATTACAGGCAACAGGCGTACAAAATTAGTAATCACTTCTAGTTAACAAAATAAGCACCGTTATTATTAAAAACACTTAGCTCACTGACCAAAACAAACTTTTTCTTCTTATTGGTCCAATTGGTCAACCTGTAGAACCCGCGTATGGGATATTTTTGTGAATAAAACGCGCGAACATGTTCGAGTTAGTGAGTATAACGCGCGAACGTGTTCGAGTTCGGTATAATATCTTTATAAAAAAAATATATCAAAGAAACTAACTTCGGCAATGCCGAAGTTTTTATACCCTTGCAGTCCTTGGCAATAATTTTTTTACATTTTGAAATTTGTTTCCCTGCAACACAATTCATCAACTTACGAACAAAACATTATTTCTCTTTTTACTACAATTTTTTCTTCTTCTTCCATCATTCCCTAAGCAAAGCACAACACACATACACATACAGTTCGTGTAGCGCTGCGTCTGTGTGTGTGTATGCATGTGTTCTGTTTGATTTGCTGATGACGTAATAGGCAAGCAGCGCTGCCAGCAGCGCTTGAACCGATTTGTATTGACTGTAACTTGTGTTCTATTTATCCGATCAGATTCAAATTTTGGGATCTGAGATTTTATAAATTCTATCATATTAGTAAATTTCATAGGGATACTCCAATTTTTGCAAAAATGTTTGTTCCAGAGCTATATGATATAATAGTCCGATCCCAAAGAGTTTCATACTTTATCTCACTCGGGTAATAAAAAACACAAAAAAACCAGAGGGCCGGGGCTAACTTCGACCGCGTCAAAGTTTGTATACCCTTGCAAGTTTGTTAGTAACTCTTTTATCTAAACTAACTGTTTTATCTAAAAAGGGTAATGTTTGCGAAAGAACGGCCTTCAATCTTAGCATAGGATATAACGAACTTTCTGATGAAAGTTACTGTTTTCCACCGATCGTTCCTATGGGAGGGACTATGATATAGTCACCCGATCTTGATCAAATTTGGCACAGTCGTTTATAGTTACAATAACTTACTAACATTAAATTTCACGACAATAGCTTAAAAAGTAAAGAAGTTATTGAGAAAAGTCACTGTTCGTGACTTTGACGTTTGTATGGGAGCTATATGATATAGCGGTCCGATCCGGCTGAATCCGAGATATACAACGCCTGCAGTATATACAAGCCTACGTGCGAAATTTCAGCTCTGTAGCTCTTACGGTCTCGGAGGAGTTCGCGTTGATCCAGACGGACGGACGGACGGACATGGCTATTTGAACTCGTCTCGTCGTGCTGATCAAGAATATATATACTTTATATGGTCTGAGATGCTTCGTTCTATGCGTTGCACAATTCTGACCAAAATTAATATACCCTTTTTGCAAGGGTATAAATATTTCATCCCGATAGCTCTTAAGATAGCTGAGTAAAACGCATACGCACTGACGGACATGGCTTTATCGACTCATCTTCTCATGCTGATCAAGAATATATATACTTTATGGGGTCGAAAACGTCTCCTTCTGTGCGTTACAAACATCTGACCAATTTTATAATGCCGTCTGCAAGGGTATAACAATAATGAATTTTACTTAATTAAAATATTAATTATTTTTAATTCAATTATAGTTTTTAGTATTGCTATGAAATAAATGTTTTAATGTTATTATATAATTAATTTTTTCTACATATATATATATATATTTAAGTTAAATAAAAATACAACTATATATAAATACAAAATATTTTATTTAATATTTATGTAGATTATTGTGTAGTTTTATTATATTAAGTTTATATATAGCTTAGGATATATATATATTTTACGACTTTTGATAGGCAACTTAAACAACTGACGACTTGCAACTTGATTCGACTCGCAACTTTACTCCGACCGACCGCTGACGACTTCTTCTACTACTGACGCTCGACTCTTTTCTTGACATGATGGCAACCTCCGACCGAAAGCCTGCCTTCTTTAGGGATGCCACACAGTCGGTGCATGCGTTATTGCCACCTTACATTCGGTCATCCTGATCCTCGTCTGACCCAGACGACAATAGTTCTTCGTTGGATTCGACATACTTCTGCTTTTGTCCGATTTGCTGTTATCTTTGTCTCTATGTTTGGATGATCTTCGATCAAGATGCCTGTCCGTAGAACGACTGCGATCATCGATCCTTGCGGCTTTTGTCCTTGTCTCGATCTCTTCTGTCAGATTTGCGGCAAATTATTAATTGTTGATTCTTTAACTGTAAAAGCATTTCCCTTTTCCTCAACAGCTGCCTTCGATTCGGCTTCTTCCTTCTTTTCAGCCTTGTCGCCAACACGGGAGGAGCTGGTTTGTATTCATCCACCATCTTCTGAATGAGTTTTTTAAACAGTGGAGGTGCATTTACATCAGTTTTTGTTTCAACAATGTTATATATGTATACTTAGCTTGTTTGTTTCAGTCGGTTCGTTTCGGTCGTGCTGACACCTTGGAAAATACGTAGCCCTCTCCATTACATTCGTAGCAACATTTTGACACAAAGTCGACTCCGAGTAAACCCTCATAGGCAATGTGACCGTCGGGAACAACTATAACTTCCGTTGCACCTCATCTTCGCCAATCTGCACTGCAGCTATAATCCAAACGGCTATGTTTTCTTGTTTCCCAAGCCATGAAGTTCTGAATAGCATTTCTTCAAGATGACATTTTTTATTCTATTGAACGTTGAGAGACATATAATTGACACATCAGAACCCGTGTCAACCAAGCAAAGGATATGGACATCATTAATTGACTATCTGCATGAGGTACTGTACTTCGTGGCAATTCTTCGAAATGTGCCCGAAAGCATTACACTTGAAGCACTTTGTTTCAACATTATAATTTTTTCGAACATGTTCAGTCGAGCCACAATTAAAACAACGATTTATTTTTGCAGTCGACATGTTCTTTTGGCCTTTACTGTGTCTGACGCCTGCTGCTTGTATTGCATCTCGCTTCCACACTTACGTTCATATATGTATGTACATACATATGTCGTATTTTTTCTTTAGCTCGTACTCTGTTTTACACCCATACATATTAAACTTGTATTCATTTTTTATGTCTAGGCCATTCACTATGTATCCAATAACTGAGTCCAGATCTACTTTACCAAGCATAGCAATCTTCTTCATATTCAAAACGTAGTCGTGAAAGCTTTCATCTCTTTTCTTCTTTCTCTCTTTTAACTTCTTATGAATTTCTGCGCTTTGCACTGTACGTCGAAATTCTGCTATTATCGCGGCCTTTAACTGGTCGTAAGAACTTACAAAAGTGGATTCCAAAAACAATTGTGCCGTTTTAGTCATCTTACTTCGTGCCTGCACATATATTTGTTTCTCCGTTAGCTCATACCCGTCTGCATTCTGCTCGAAATTTAGAAACAAATTGCAAAAATTATCTGCTGCAATTTTTGGTTCGCTTCGTGTATTCTGAGTAATTTCGTCCGCCTGTATTTTAAGTGTTAACAAATGGATAATCTGCTGCAGACTCTGATTGTTCATCTCGTTTATTCCTGGGTCGCACCCTTGACCAGAATTTTCGCTGCATTCTATTTTGTTATACATCTGTTCAGGCTGATTTTGTTTAATGGCGTTACTTTTCTGCCGCTGCGTCTGTGCTCGAGTTTGCACACCGCTGCCTCAAAGAATGTAGCTCCCTCTTCGTCGCTCATATTGGCACTTACATATGGGTTTTTTGGATGACGCAATCTTTCTTAGAATTTCACAACTTTTGCGGCGTTTTGGTTTAAGACCGGGTTGAGTCCCCAAATGTAGATTAAACCGGGTTGCGCCCCCAAATGTAGATTAGATCTACCCCCAAATGTAGATTATTTTATAGTTTTATTATATTAAGTTTATATATAGCTTAGGATATATATGTACATATATATTTTACGACTTTTGATAGGCAACTTAAACAACTGACGACTTGCAACTTGATGGCAACCTCCGACCGAAAGCCTGCCTTCTTTAGGGATGCCACACAGTCGGTGCATGCGTTAGTGCCACCTTACATCTATATAAACGTAATAAATGTTAAATAAATCTTTCTAAAAAGAATTAATTTACGCATATATGTATATAGATTATCGAATTGCAAAATTTTTTATTCTGTAATGTTAGCTACATACATATATAATAATATAATTTTTAAAATAAATTTTTATACCATACACCCATAGGGTGAAACTGTATGTAACAGGCAGAAGGAAGCTTTTCCGACCCCATAAAGTATATATATTCTTGATCAGTATCAACAGCCGAGACGATCTAGCCATGTCCGTCTGTCCGTCCGTATGAACGCGTAGATCTCGGAGACTATAAGAGATAGAGCCACCAAATTTGGTATGTAGGCTCATGTAGTATGTAGAGTGATCAAGTTTATTTCAATTCATTTTTCATTTTTGCCACGCCTCTTTCTGACCCCGCAATTCAAAAAAACCGCTTATCTCAAAAACTATTGTAGCTAGAGACACCATATTTGGTATGTATATTTGCTTAGTAAATGCGCACATTTTGTATGTATAAAGATTTTGCCACGCCCCTTTCCGCCCCAGAAATTTTAAAAACTCTATTATTTCCTGTAATTTTATACCCTGTGGAATCAAATTTGGCACGCTGAAATTTGATACTAATAAATACAAAATTTTATCAAAATCGCCAAGTTATTCATATAAACATTTTTCCATAAGGCCGTTGGCTGGTGGGGGCGCTAGGGTGCTCGAATGCTTGAGTCAGCGAGATACTAACAATAAGATATGCTTGTAATAAAAAGCATGTGAAATTGCATTTGTTTAATAAATTTAAAATATTTGCTTTCCTGGTGTATGGTATACCTAAGTCGTCGCGACGACTTACTTACTTCATTTTTACATATTTTTTTATACCTATTGATGTTATTATTATGATTTTTTTTATTATTTTAATAAATATTAATTAATTTGTTACAAAAAAATAATACATTTATTGAAATAAATATATCATAATAAATTTAATGTTTTTTATTTATTTTGTAAAATTTGGTTCGAATTAAAAAAAATTATTAAATTTTAATTGTATTAAATAATCATGCTAAATTTTAATATTTATTTAAAAATAAATAATGATTTTTGTTTTGTATTTAACTTATATTTTAATAATAAAGTATTTATTTATTCATTTAACTTAATTATTATTAAAATATTATTGGGGGATAATAATCAGATTCAGTGATGTAAGTGGTGGTTACGGCAGCAGGTCATGGAACGCCCTGCGGATTTTTCAGGATATGTACTCGAAAACGGGCAGATTTACCTTGGAAATGTCACGGCCGGCCACTTGGGAATCAGGAAATCACCTTGCGAGTGACACAAAGGTACTATTGGCCTGGCCTCTTCCGAGACGTAGCCCGTTACGTTCGATGTTCCCTCACCTGCTTGCAGTTCAAGCCGGCGCAAACGAAACCAGCTGGCAAAATGCTCACCCGTCAAGTCACAGAGTCCGTGTGTACCGATTTTGTCGGGCCTCTGTCACGTTCTAAGCAAAGTAATACGATGCTACTAGTTTTCCTCAATTTTTATAGTAAATGGGTGGAGATAGTACCACTCCGTAAGACCACTTCGGCAGCCTTGGAGAAATCGTTTCGGGAAAGGATCTGGGCCCGATTCGTCAGCTCCCCGTGTACCGGACACCCCCATGCTGCTGCTGGCACCACTGGCCACATGATGTAGGCCATAATTCATGGGATTGGCCATAGTTATGTTGCCACCTCCAATGCCTCTTCCATGTTTCATATGCGGAACTGAGACACCTTTAACTTGAGTGCGGTAGGGACCCCTTTAGCCCCATGAATAAGGTTTAGAAATTAGTTAATTATACATAAATAAAATCTGATGTGTTACTCTTAGTTAACGCGCTTTGCATTTTTATACCCTTGCAGAGGGTATTATAAAATTGGTCAGACGTTTGTAACGCACAGAAGGAGACGTTTCCGACCCCATAAAGTAGCTGAGTCGATATAGCCATGTTCGTCTGTCCGTCGATGCGTATGCGTTTTACTCAGCCAACTTTAGAGCTATCGGGATTTTTTTGGGGGCTTTTTATTACCCGGGTGAGATAAAGTTTGAAAATCTTTGGGATCGGACACTATATCATATAGCTCTAGAACAAACATTTTTGCAAAAATTGAAGTATCCCCATGAAATATAGATAGAATTTGATCCCAAAATTCAGATCCTAAAATTTGAATCTGATCGGATAAATAGAACACAAGTTACAGTCAATACAAATCGGTTCAAGGGCTGCCGGCAGCGCTGCTTGCTGCCTACTACGTCATCAGCAAATCAAACAGAACACATGCATACACAGACGCAGCGCTATACTACCTGTATGTGTATGCGTGTTGTGCTTTGCTTAGGGAATGATGGAAAAAGAAGAAAAAATTGTAGTAAGAAGAGAAATAATGTTTTGTTTGTGTGTTGATGAATTGAGTTGCAGGAAAACAAATTTCAAAATGTAAAAAATTATTGCCAAGGATTGTAAGGGTATACAAACTTCGGCATTGCCGAAGTTAGCTGCTTTGATATTTCTTTTACACAATGTACGCCTTCCCTATCCTCTCCCCCTTACCCCAGTCCCTTAACATTCTGGAGTGGAGCCGAAGGATCAGTGGTCTTCGTCTGGATGAGTTATTCTCCCGCCATCGAAAACAAACACTGATCTCAAGGCTCAGTCGCTCCAAGGTGAAGAGACAACGGATCTTGGCCATCGGGATTTCGCTTGGCAGATAGGATCATCAGCAGACTTTGCTAAAGAACTCCGGAATTGCAATAGCCGAACCATGTCTTCAACGCTAGAATTGGTTGGGAATTGTAACAACCAAATGAAGCGAAAAAAGTTGGTAAAGCCTACAAAACCGAAGACCACCTTTAGCAAAGACCTTTTCTTTAGCAAAGTCTGCTGATGATAGAACTTGGTAGTTCTTGAAATAGCTATACAGACAACCTGCTCACCTTTGTGTTGCCTTTGAAATAATCTTCTTTTGGAAGATTGACCTCGAGCCGGCTTAAATTTCAATAGGTCGTAATCTAACCAAATTAAAAATAAATTATAAAAGGTAAAATTATTAAAATTGCAATTGATAATACAAGTGCAATTACTCCTCCTATTTTATTAGGAATAGCTCGTAAAATAGCATAAGCAAATGAAAACCAGAGGGCCGGGGCTAACTTCGACCGCGTCAAAGTTTGTATACCCTTGCAAGTTTTTTAGTAACTCTTTTATCTAAACTAACTGTTTTATCTAAAAAGCGTAATGTTTGCGAAAGAACGGCCTTCAATCTTAGCATAGGATATAACGAACTTTCTGATGAAAGTCACTGTTTTCCACCGATCGTTCCTATGGGAGCTATATGATATAGTTACCCGATCTTTACCAAATTCGGCACAGTCATTAACAGATATATTTAACTGTCAAATGTTTAATTTGAAAGCAAAGGCATTAAAAGTAACGAAGTTATTGACAAAAGTCACTGTTTTCGACGGATCGTTCCTATGGGAGGTATATTATATAGTCACCCGATCTTGACCAAATTTGGCACAGTTGTTTATAGTTACAATAAACTTACTTATATTAAATTTCACGACAATTGCTTAAAAAGTAACGAAGTTATCGAGAAAAGTCACTGTTCGTGACTTTGACGTTTGTATGGGAGCTATATGATATAGTGGTCCGATCCGGATGAATCTGAGATATACAAACCCTGCAGTATACCTACATGCAAAATTTCAGCTCTGTAGCTCTAACGGTCTAGGAGGAGTTCGCATCGATCCAGACGGACGGACGGACGGACGGACGGACGGACATAGCTATTTGAACTCGTCTCGTCGTGCTGATCAAGAATATATATACTTTATATGGTCGGAGATGCTTCGTTCTATGCGTTGCACACTTCTGACCAAAATTAATATACCCTTTTTGCAAGGGTATAAATATTATTCAGGTTGAATATGGGTTGGTGTAACTAAAGGATTAGCAGGAATAAAATTACCTGGATCTTCCAATAAATAAGGGTTAATTAAAACTAATGAAATTAATAAAGCGATTATAAAAATAAATCCTACAAAATCCTTAAATGAAAAATATGGATAACCAGAGGGCCGGGAGCACAAAGCGTTTTATATAAAAAGTCAAATGTTTGGGAAGGAACGACCTACAATCTTAGCATACGAAATAACGAAGTTATTGATCAAAAACACTGATTACCACAGATTGTTTCTATGGGATTACTTGCTCTTGTTGTCAATAAATCGTAAAATAACATAAAAAGTAAAAAATTGAGTTAAAGTTATCTACAGCAAATCCCCCTCATACTCACTGAACTAGATCTAATCCTTAATAAGGAATAGCTGATAAAAGCGTAGTAATAACTATTGCTCCTCAAAAAGATATTTGTCCTCATGGTAATACATATCCTATGAAAGCTCTTTCTATTACTAAAATGAAGTAAGTAAGTCGTCTCGCCGACTTAGGTATACCATACACCAGTAAAACAAATATTTCAAATTTGTAATAACAAATGCATTTGCCTATTTTAAAAAAGTTCTGTTCACATGCTTTTTACAAGCATATCCAAGTATCTCGCTCACTCATGCATATGAGCACCCTAGCGCCCCACCCGCCAACGGCCAACTCCGGCCTTATGGAAAAACGGTTTTATGCATAACTTGGATATTTTTAGTCCGATTTTGACCAAATTTGGTGTTTTGCTGGGTAGTATCAAATTTAAGTGTGCCAAATTTGATTGCACAAGGTAGAAAATTACGGGCGATAACCGAGTTTTTCAAATTGCGGGGGCGGAAAGGGGCGTGGCAAAAATTTGAAACAAACTTGATCACTCTACATACTACACGAGCCTACATTCCAAATTTGGTGACTCTATCACTTATAGTCTCCGAGATCTAGGCGTTCATACGGACGGACGGACGGACAGACGGACATGGCTAGATCGACTCGGCTGTTGATACTGATCAAGAATATATATACTTTATGGGGTCGGAAAAGCTTCCTTCTGCCTGTTACATACATTTTGGCGACTTTAATATACCATTTCACCCTATGGGTGTATGGTATAAAAATTCTGTTCAAATGCTTTTTACAAGCATATCTTAGTATCTCGCTCACTCATGCATATGAGCACCCTAGCGCTTGTTGGAAACGGCGCAGCCGCCGGTTTTGGTAGCAGTAAGTGGAAATTGTTAAAGACACTTAAAGAAAGAAAGATCGAGGAAAGGAATAACCAAGACAAGATCAAAGAAAATGTATTAAGCAAAGATAAAGAAAAGGTAATTTTTAAAAGCTTTCTCAGTAATTTAATTATGGTAAACAAGAAATTTTTTCGCGCTCTGGCGTTTATTCCTTTTATTACCAATAGACGGTTCAATATGTTTTACTTATCGAATTATATAACTTATAACGCTAGTACTGCCGGATCAGACGAGCACATAACTATGGTAGATAATTTGAGGCAACAACAAACATAGTAAATTTTTGCATTTTAACCTTAACCTTTTTATAGTCTTGCAAAACCGGTATAGTCATTTTGGTCACCTTTGCACCTTTGACAATATAAAGTATATATTTTCTTGAACACAAGGCACGTTCATTAAGTTGTCGAATAGTAATTTTGGTAGTAATTTTATGTGGTTATTAATAAACTAGGTTAAAAACGACATACAGTGGCGAGCACATGCGGATACATGTTTCGATACTGTGTCTTCGTGAGACTGCTAAACCCAGAAAAATGCATTAATCGATTCCAAATTTTTACCGAAAATCCATTACCAATATATAAAACGAAAAACCAAAAATTTTAAATTTGCAATCGGTTAATTTTTTTGGGTTTTACAGCCACTCAAAGTCACAGGATCAAAACATGTATCAGCATGTGTACGCACTGTATACGCACATCCATAATAATCTATAACTTTGGCGATTTTGATAACTTCGATAACTATTTGATATATCAGTCATAAACTTCAGCTTGATTTTGTAGGCCGTTCTTAGTGGATGTTCGCCTTCTTGAGCTTTGTAAGAGTGTACACCCCGACCGTTTGGTTAAGATATAGAGATATCGATATTGGCGGAAAAATAATTATTTTTTCTAGTTCCGTTGATGAAAAGGGGCGTCGCAAAAATGTGTAGTATTTGGTTTTTAGTCTTCGGGATGTTCATCCAAACAGGCGGACCATTTTACATTAAAAGTACATAGTGTAAAAAGAAATAAATATGAAACTACCCAAATTTCTTCATCATTATACCCTTGCAAAAAGTGTATATTAATTTTGGTCAGAAATGTGGTGTGGTCATAGAAGAAAGCATCTCCGACCATATAAAGTATATATATGTATTCTTGATCAGCACGACGAGACGAGTTCAAATAGCCATGTCCGTCCGTCTGGATCGATGCGAACTCCTCCTAGACCGTTAGAGCTACAGAGCTGAAATTTTGCATGTAAGCTTGTATATACTGTTTGTATATCTCAGATTCAGCCGGATCGGACCACTATATCATATATGTAGCTCCCATACAAACGGCAAAGTCACGAACAGTGACTTTTCTCAATAACTTCGTTATTTTCTAAGCTATTATCGAAATTTAATATTGGTGAGTCTATTACACCTATAAACCACTGTGCCAAATTTGATCAAGATCGGGTGACTATATCATATAGCTCCCATAGGAACGATCGGTCGAATACAGTGACTTTTGTCAATAACTTCGGTACTTTTGATGCAATTGATTTCAAATTAAACATTTGTTAGTTTCATATATCTGTTAATGACTGTGCCAAATTTGATCAAGATCGGGTGACTATATCATATAGCTCCCATAGGAACGATCGGTCGAATACAGTGACTTTTGTCAATAACTTCGGTACTTTTGATGCAATTGATTTCAAATTAAACATTTGTTAGTTTCATATATCTGTTAATGACTGTGCCGAATTTGATAAAGATCGGGTGACTATTTCATATAGCTCCCATAGGAACGATCGGTGGAAAACAGTGACTTTGATCAATCACTTCGTTATTTCATATGCCAAGATTGCGGGCCGTTCTTACGCAGGCATTAGACTTTTTAGATAAAACGTTTTTACACTTCGATGGCTATGGGTAAGGAAAGAGTTACCAAAACAGTTGCAAGGGTATACAAACTTCGACGCGGTCGAAGTTAACCCCGGCCCTCTGGTTTTTTTATAAATTCCAATTTCTTATTTTAATTATCTGAAATCCTGGTCTACTAGTTGATAAATGTTTGAATAGAAAATAAATAAATATGAAACTGCCCAAATTTCTTCATTATACCCTTGCAGAGGGTATTATAAAATTGGTCAGATGTTTGTAACGCACAGAAGGAGACGTTTCCGACCCCATAAAGTATATATATTCTTGATCAGCATGAGAAGCTGAGTCGATATAGCCATGTCCGTCTGTCCGTCGGTGCGTACGCGTTTTACTCAGCCATCTTAAGAGCTATCGGGATGAAATTTTTTGGGAGCTTATTTTTACCCGGGTGAGATAAAGTATGAAAATCATCGGGATCGGACTACTATATCATATAGCTCTGGAACAAAATTTTTTGCAAAAATTGAAGTATCCCCATGAAATTTACCAATATAATAGAATTTGATATAAACTCTCTGATCCCAAAATTTGAATTTGATCGGATAAATAGAACACAAGTTACAGTCAATACAAATCGGTTCTACGTCATCAGCAAATCAAACAAAGCACATGCATACACACACACAGACGTCGCGCTACGCGAGTATGTATGTGTATGCGTGTTGTGCTTTGCTTACGGAATGATGGAAGAAAAATTTGGAGTAAAAAGAGAAATAATTTGAATGTTTTGTTTGTGTATTGATGAATTGAGTTGCAGGGAAAGAAATTTCAAAATGTAAAAATATTATTGCCAAGGACTGCAAGGGTATATAAACTTTGGCATAGCCGAAGTTAGCTTCTTTGATATTTTTTTTATAAATTCCAATTGCTTATTTTATTTTTCTGAAATCCTGGTCCACTAGTTTGTAAATGTTTGAATACTTCTTAAATTCTCATATGAAATCGGATTTTTTCTTTTGCAGAATGGTGGCGGCACTGGTGATGTTGGAATACGCACCAATCCTGGCGATAATCCATTTTATAGTAACATTGACAGCATGCCAGATATTCGGCCTCGTCGAAAATCCATACCCCTTGTTTCTGAACTGGTAAGCAATCATAATAATATACTTTACGAAGAACATTCATAACATCGGGGAAATTTCACACCCTTGACCTCCTCCTTCCATTTGAATATCTTACCCTGTTTAATTCCATTTTACTTCCATCATTGCCATTTTGCTTACTTTACATACATACATACTACTATTTAAATACGATGTTCAAATTTCGTTTTCTTTCATCGGTGATTTTATGGACTGCAGGTGCTCAAGGTATAGAACGCCTATTGTTTCCTCACGTTGTTTCGATTTTTTTACTATTCACCTTAGCAGTTGTACAAATTATATCATATATAATAGCGACACAGTTGCCGTACACGTGCAGCTCTGCATTTTTCTTTATGTGGAAATGTAGATTGCACAGTAAACATTACACAAGTCTATAAAATTTACACGACACTTTTAAGCACTCGCTTAGCAGATGTAATTATTTTATGTTCCAATCGGTTGTGAACTTTGACATAAGTAAACTATTAGGATAAACCAAAATGTATTTTATAGAGAAATGCGGACACCGTAAAAAAGTTGAGCATTACTTTCTATATGTTATATTTAAATACTAAATTCCAATCGGCTGTGTAAATTGACATATGTACGTAAGCTATTGGGAGAAAACAGATGAATTAGAGGGCAGAAGCATCTAGTAATCGGTAATTTTTCTTCTGACTTTTGACCAATGTGTAAAAACCATAGCAAACAGAAACGTTACCGGCTGCCCTCGCACAACAGAAGAAAAATATTGTAATCACTCTGTGTGAACAAGATCGAAACCAAAATACGGTTGGTAGAACTACACTAAGCCACGCGGCTAATACATACATACATATATACATACATACCTACATATAAACTTATATACCCAAGGGAAATCTCTTGCCCCTTATCCTCGAATTAAAGTTTAAATAAGTTCATTTCGATAGTGCATCTGTGCAGTATATATCAGAATAGCCATCGATACAATTACATACAATTTACATAAAGCAGCTAGACGTACACGCATATACATACATACATACATAAAAATCCTGGAATGGGCTCCAACATTAGATCAACTAAAGCTACCTTGTTGCTGGGTATTAGTATCAAATTCAAGTGTGCCAAATTTGATTCTACAAGATAAAAAATGACGGGAGATAATCGATTTTTTCAAATTTCGGGGGCGGAAATGGGCGTGGCAAAGTCTTTATACATACAAAATGTGCGCATTTACTAAGCAAATATACTTACCAAATATGGTGTCTCTAGCTGCAATAGTTTTTGAGATAATCGTTTTTTTTTTAATTGCGGGGGCGAAAAGGGGCGTGGCAAAAATTTGAAATAAACTTGATCACTCTACATACTACATGAGCCAACATACATACCAAGTAAATATGATTAACTCTATAAAGAGCTAAATTAAGATCTGCTGTTTAATGTATTGGTAAAAGTAGTCCCGTAAGTATTTGAATAATTAAACATAATTCTAATAAAATTTTATCAGGCTGAAATATTAATAGATGCAGGTAAATCAACTACTTATGCATTATTTGCAATTTTAATGAAGTCTCGCCGACTTAGGTATACCATACACCAGTAAAACAAATATTTCAAATTTATAATAACAAATGCAATTACGTTTTTTTTTTTTTAATTATTTAAACAATATTTTAAAAGCATATCTTAGTATCTCGCTTATCAAGCATACGAGCACCTAGCGCCCTATGGAAAAAAAGGGCGTGGCAAAAGTTTGAAATAAACTGGATCACTCTACATACTACATGAGCCTACATACCAAATTTGGTGGCTCTATCTCTTATAGTCTCCGAGATCTACGCGTTCATACGAACGGACGGGCGGACAGACGGACATGGCTATATCGATTAGGCTGTTGATACTGATCAAGAATATACATACATATATACTTTATGGGGTAGGAAAAGCTTCCTTCTGGTTGTTACATACATTTTCGCGACTTTAATATACCATTTCACACTATGGGTGTATGGTATAATTATAACCAAATGAAAGAATTGACGAATGCGCCGGTAACGAGTAATACGATACTGCCGATGTTTCCATGTTTGCGCTGCATTTTTAAAATCATTCATTTTTTTCGCAAATCTCAATATTTTTAAATTCTTTGCGAATCTCAATGCTTTTAAATTCTTCGTTCGTATGCAACGCTGGAATAAAGAGATATAGCAAAAATAGTTCAAACGAAGCGACTAAGCAAGATTTAGGGTTATATTTTAATTATAAACTAAAATTTAGTACAAAATAACAATTCATTCATTTGGATAGTGCTGGTCAAATATCGATGATTTATAAAGATACAAAACCATCGATGCATCGATAGGAGAGGGCAAAAAACTGCGGCGAATGGCCAATATTTTAGGGCGAATATTCAATTTTTTCGAGTGTATTTTGTTTAGAGCTGGAAAAGCATCGATATTTGCAACCATCGATGTTTTCGATGTTTTCAACGCAAATTTTGAAAAGATATTATTATTATTCAAGTATAGGATATACTTGTAAACTATCAACCAAATATATTTTACAAGCACTGTCAACTAAGGCCTTCGGCTTATTGTTAGACAAAAACTACATCCTGGAATTCGAACCCGGATCCTCGTTGTTCAGTTGATTAAATAACTAGGCCACTAAGACAACTCATCTACTTTCCATTCCACTTTCCAAATTAAATTGCAAAATACAAAACTAAAACCTATAAACTTAAATCATTTTCCCTCCAACACTTGTACAAAAAAAAAATAAAACGTCGATAGTGCTGGCCAAACATCGAAGTTTTATAAAAATACAAAATCATAGATGCATCGATAGGAGAAAAACTGCGGCGAATGGGCAAAAAACTGCGGCGAGAGGGTAAAAAGTTACGGCGAATGAGCAAGAAATTGCGGCGAGAGGGCGAGAAATTGCGGGTGTATTTTGTTGTTTTTTCGAGTGTATTTGTTGTTGGAGTCACTAAAAAAGAAGTTACTAAAAAGAAGAAATATCTGAAAATAAAAAACGGAGTTTTTTTTTTAATCGAAATTATGGCCCGAGCCTAAACGCGGACGCGGCGGCGCTCAACATGTGAGATTAAGCCTGGCGTTGAATAAACATTGAAGAAAAAGCAAATTAATTCTCATGGCGAGTGGCAGTACGAGGGTGCTCCATAAATGCTGGCCAATAGTTAAGAATATTTATAATGTGAATACGGCGTATACGACATTAATGTGCAAGCGGAGTGCATTTTAAGGACTCGAACCAAGGGCAGGAGGAGAAAATGTGATTGAAAAGAAAAGTAAAAGAAATGGTGTACATAAGAAACCCTGTTCTGTTCTTGAGTGTGTGTCTATCTCTGTGCGTGTGTGCGTGTGTGCGTGTGTGTATTTTCATGTCTGTATCGAAAAATAACCATTGGTTGTGTGAAAATTAAAAATAGGTCCATCAAAATAGTTAATTCACGGATTACTATTTATGTAGTTATACCCAATTCCTATAAATTATTCAAAAAGATTCAGCCAGGTTTGTCGTTCGTCAGTGATGGTTTGTCGCTGTCACTGTGTATGTATACAGGAATCGTCTTCCATAAATAAATGAGAGCGAAAGAGAGGCCATCAGTGGAGTGAGAGAGAATCGAATGGGGAAGGGAAGAAATAGAGTGAGCGCGAACAGGCTAGCTAGAACGAGAGACAGAGCCAAAGTAAAAACCCAAATGCAAATGCAAATTAAAAACAATCCTTAAACTTATAGTTGCCAGACAAATGCTGACGATGACCGAAATAAAGAGTAAGTGTGTTTTAACACGGGATTAAAACCCACAAGCCACCATTGGCCGAATCCCGTACACACTCTATTGATACTCGTTTTATGGGTCAAAGCAAACCAGCAAATATGCACATTTTTAAGGAAATTGGTTTTGAGTTTGCATATTGGATGAAAGTTTTTGCTGTAGACTATTCGAACCGATCTACACGCAAGTATATATAAAATAATCCATTGATGTGTCATCAATGTACAAAAGTCGCCTTCTAGAAATAATACTTCTGTAAATATTTTTGAGGGCTTTAAATATCTAAGCATGTATGTAATAATTCTAATTAATGGGAATTTCGGAATCGAAATGTTTTTTAAAATTTTAAATCAATTTCTCGGTCTAGAATCCGCATTCCTGAAGCAATGTAATCATTTTATTTAACAAGAATTGTTTAAAGCGCTTGCGCCGTTATGTCTGCCTGACATAGTCGGAGGGTGTAAAGCGAAAGATTGAGGGTGGATAGGGGGAGTAGGATGTCTGACGGCGGGGGAGTGGAGTTGAGCAGTCGGCAGTCGGTCAATGCGCCCAAACCGATTCCAATCGAAATAATTGGTCATATCAAAAAATGCCTGCTCGGTCATCTAGTTGTTTGTCCTTGTGCCATCATTCCTTGGTGCACTTGCTGGCTTGGTTGTCAATAAATTTTATTGTATCCTAATCTTTAATTTCAGATAGCTGATATAGTGACCGGGACAGAATATTCGGCATGTCGCCTGTAGCTGCTGACGACGACTTACCTTCAATTCTTTCTATGATATCAATTCAAGTACTGCAATCGGAATCAACGTCAGCTGCAAACTAGGCATAATACAAATACAATCCAAGTATTTGGCGGATAATAATAAGTGATGATCATAATGCCTGCACTGCCAAAAAGCTTATCCGTTACTGCATCCTGGTCCCCAAAATCCGCATCCACCCCGAGTCCCTCTTCATCTGCAAATTTAACTCAAGCTGCCAACGAATCCAGCCAATCCGTGCCATGCTGCATATTCAAATCAAAGCTTGTACGCAACAAAAGGTCGAGTTGCCCGCCGCGGACTGCTGTCAACAAACTTGACCCTAAGCCTGGATCGGGCTTGAGGATGGTGATGGGCTCTGAACCTGCTACATCCATGGAAAGATCCCCGTCCAACAGCCCACCGGAAGAGCAGAGAGTCCAACAGCACTCTGGCTGTAAGGCCCGTGTCCGCTCGTCCACACCATCCACGACCATCGAAAGTATGCCAAAAGCTCGAAATCGAAATCAAACAACGACGGCAATAATCGCCAAGCCAGCGATGCATCGCAAGTCCAAATGCAAAAGTAAGAACAAACCATTTGGCGAGTTGATAGCCGAATCAGTGACATTCTTGCCGTTCCCATCATCCGTTAAAGCGTCTCAGTCATCGACGGATACAGTATTAAGCACAATAAACAACAACAACGACAAATCTGCAGACTTTGCAACGGGGAGGACTGTACCCACTGTATTGTCACTCGGTACTACGATCACTAAACGACGACGTCGTGGTCGAACCGCAAAGAGTCCTGTTTCGACGTCGTCAGGTCGGTGTAGGATGTTTATCCCGATACCCACACTGGGCACCACGTCGTTCGTCACTCTGCTAACCCTAATCTGTATAGAAACTGTGCTCCTATCGACGATGTCAAGCTGCGCAAAAACATTCTACATGCACTGGAACACATCGAACAGCATGTAAGTATTCGCAAAATTATGGTCGATAGTCAAATAGTAAAGTTGCTTTTTTAAAAAACATCCATATATGTTCGTATATGTTCCACATTATTATTAACTCTCATGTTTCCATCGGAAACTCGGCAAAACGAAACCAATTTGTGAGAGTTCATTTTGAAGATTGAAGTTTTTTCAAGTTGAGCAAACTGTGTGAAAAAATAATCGTAGTAGATTCGATAGTCCTGAGTTTTGCAGAAAGGATTAGTTTTACGGGCCACAAGCTAAGGAATGGCGCGAGGGGGGATGGGTCATGGGGCAAAATGTCGTCGTAAAGGGGTTATGGTTATGCGACGCCGCATGTCGCAGAGGTGTTTCTACAGGAGACGTCAGCAGGTTTGGGTCGTTTGATAGCGAGGGTGGTGCTTGGGGACTTTGGCAAGACTACGTCAACTTTGCTGTGGTGCATTGTCAAACCAATGCAACGGATACGCAACGAAACGCTTGCTTTGGCTTTCCAAGACATGTGCATACATATATACCCCACATAGAGAGGTATATTAATATCCACCCTCTCTCGTAGTAAACGCAGGGCTGGAAGAATCCATCAACGTCTTCAAAACGCTCAAGGTGAGGTGAGTGCGTGCAACTTGTCGCTGGGGTCTGCAGCTGGTGTTGCTTCGCTTTTTGTTGTTGTTGTTGTCGCTGGTGTGGTTATTGTTGGTGTTGTGCTACCTTTTTGCTCTTACTGGTCCTTTTGGGATTTCAGGGAGGGTGGGGTGCGAATGCATATACTCCATGCGCCCAGCATGAACATGTAATGTAACCCTAGTCGCACATCCATATCCCTTGTCCCCTGTCCCGTGTCCCCAGCCCCTGTCCCGCAAACCTTGCACTCCCTACATCGATGCGTGAGTGTGTGTCGCCAAAGCATGTAAAATATGCGTACTTCATCATTAGGGGTGATTTTTGATTTACAAAGCGCTTAAAAATATAATAAAAAAAAAAGAAGAAAAACAAAAGGAGAATAACCTGGAATGGCACAGGGAAACCAAGGAAACGACGTAAGTGCGTGAGTTGATGGGTTTTGGTGTGAGCTGGAGTTCGAGAACAACACAAACAGGCATTCAGACATAGCCAGTCGACTACTAACATGTATGTTTAATAAGAACATTTACTTAAGTATATTTATATATTATTTTAAGCTATATTTAAATATAGCTTAGAATAATTAAATTAAATCATGATGGATGCATGTGTCGATTCAATCGACAGTTCTGACAAGTTAATGATCATCCGAATTGATCGGTTCTTCAATTATTAAAAACATAATATTACAGTGGCGGTCACCTAAATAGGATCACTCATAGAAATCGTTGCAATAAATTATTGATTGCATGGAATAATATAATTTTCTTAACTATAATTTTTTTTTTTCTACCAATATTTTATATGAAGTTTACATATTTTAAATATGTAATGTGTTTTTTCGATTTTAAAACTTGTCTGTGTATTTATATAGTGTACTTTTGATTCAAATATTTACATATAGTATTTTTAAAAACAAATGGGTAACTAGACATTGTTATACCCTTGCAAAAAGGGTATAATAATTTTGGTCAGAAGTGTGCAACGCATAGAAGGAAGCATCTCCGACCATATAAAGTATATATATTCTTGATCAGCACGACAAGATGAGTTCCTATAGCCATGTCCGCCCGTCTGGATCAACGCGAAGACCGTAAGAGCTACAGGGTTACTTGAAATTTTGCAAGTAGGCTTCTATGTAGTGCAGGGGTTGTACATATATCTCGGATTCAGCCGGATCGGACTACTATATCATATAGCTTCCATACAAGCGGCAAAGTCACGAACAGTAACTTTTCTTAATAACTTCGTTATTTTCTGAGCTATTGTTGTGAAATTTCATACTGGTGTGTTTATTACAACTACTAACGACTGTGCCAATACCCTAATTGGTCAGATGTAACGCACAAAAGCAGACGTTTCCGACCCCATAAAGTATGCATATTCTTGATCAGCATGAGAAGCTAAGTCGATATAGCAATGTCCGACTGACCGTGTGTCCGTCGGTGCGTATGCGTTTTACTCAGCCATCTTAAAAGCTATCGTGATGAAATTTTGTTTTCTTTGCTTTTTATTACCCGGGTCAGTTAAGTATGAAAATCATCAGGATCGGACTACTATATCATATAGTTCTAGATGTAAAATTTTCGCAGAAATCGGAGTATCCCCATGAAATTTTCCACTATGATAGTATTGGATATAAACAAATCGGTTCAAGAGCTGCCGGCAGCGCTGCTTCCTGCCTACTATGTCATCAGCAAATCAACAGAGCACATGCATTTGCTTAGGGAATAATGAAAGAAGAAAAATTGTAGTAAAAAGAGTAATAATGTTTTGTTTGTGTATTGATGAATTGAGTTGCAGGGAAACAAATGTCAAAATGTAAACAAATTATTGTCAAGGACTGCAAGTCTATAAAAACTTCGTCATTGCCGAAGTTAGCTTCTTTGATATTTTTTGTTCTTTATAACGGGTGTTTTTTTACGCTTTTGGTTTTTCACGTTGGCAATACTGACATACCGGATGATGTTCATGACAGCTGTGAAAGTGAAAAATGCTCAGTTTAGTTTGCCATTTCATCAAGGAAAGACTTACGCCCGAACAACGTTTACAAATCATTGAAATTTATTATCAAAATTCGTGTTCTGTGAAAAATGTGTTTCGCAAAGTACGTCCATATTATGGTCGACACAACCGACCAACCTAGCAAGCCAAAAAGGCAATTGTGGACAAATTTCGCACACATTTTACTTTATTGGACATTCAACCATCGAATCGTGTACGGAGAGTGCGCACAGAAGAGAATATTGCAGCTGTAGCGGCCATTGTCAATGAAGATCGTGAATTGTCCATTCGTCGGCGTTCTCAGCAATTGGGACTGTGTCCTTCGACTACGTGGAAGATTTTGCGCAATGATTTAGGTTTAAAACCCTATAAAATTCAATTGGTTCAAGAATTGAAGCCGAATGACTTGCCACAACGTCGAATTTTTGCTGAATGGGCATTGGAACAGCTCGATGAAGATCCGCTGTTTTACCGTCGACAAACCAGCGTCAATTGGTGCATTGGAAGACAATATCAGTCGTGTTATTGGCGAAATTCCCTTAGACATGCTGGAAAAAGTGGTGCAAAATTGGACCTTCCGTGTTGATCACTTGAAACGCAGTCGCGGCCAACATTTACATGAAGTCATTTTTAAAAAGTAATTGGCAGAGATTGTTTTATCATCTCAAATAAAAATTTAAAAATAATATTCAAATTTTGTGTGTTTCATTTCAATTTTAAAAACCAAATGCTTAAAAAAACACCCGTTACAAATAACTTGTATTGCTATAACTTCCCACTTAGCATTATATATAATTTATATTATATTTATTATAGTATCAGAATATTTTTCAATCAACAAGTTTATAAACTTTTTCCACAAAATAGTAATAGCACGTCACATGCCGCAATATTAAACGTGTGTATTGAATAATTGTCATTAACAAATAACACAACTGACAATTAGTCCCGAAATCCAGAGCACATTTTTGTAAGCGAGAACCTTTATATGCAAATTTATGAGTATTGGGCTATGTTTGGATAGCATTAGCATTTTTCTTTTTAGTGATCAAACTGCGAAAAGTAAGAAATTTCGCTTTGAATTTTGCCTGCCTTTGGGTTTATCCTTACGCTGCAAATTAAACATACTCTAAGGGATAGAGCCTAGTTGTGGAACAGAGTTTCTTTGGATCTAAAAAAGATTAATTAAAAAGAAGTATATTGACTTTAAGGATGGAGCAATATTTATATCGCATTTTGTAAAACTACTCGACTAGTGAAAAAGTTTAGATGCCGAACATTTCTATTTTAAAGACGGATAAGTTAATACGGACAGAATGTCTGACATGACTAGATCGCCTTAGATTTTTGAAAATATACAAACTTAAGAGTTAAAACAAAAATGATCCTTCAAATTGATGACTGCTTTGCATTTCAAAACAAATTTGCATTTTATGCTTAAGCTCCGTTTTCCAGAAGTTCGGAAAAATCTGGTGTGTTTTTTCGGTCAAATGTAAATTGTAAAGGCCAATGCAATGCCTTTTGATTTATTGGAAAACTGTTAAAAAAACCCGATTCTATTCCTCAATTTCCAATTGACATTAATTTTTTTAAGCCGGTGTAATTGTTACATAGAAATAAATTTCATTATATTTGCCATTCACAGATTTCGAATCGATAACACCGATCACATCATAGACGTGAATAAAGGCAATCTTGCCTTCGAGTTCGACCAAGTACACATAATATGTCCGGTATATGAGCCAGGCACATTTGAAAATGAAACGGAGAAATACATAATATACAATGTGTCCAAAGTGGAGTACGAAACATGTCGCATAACAAACGCCGATCCGCGAGTAATAGCTATATGTGATAAACCTCAGAAATTAATGTTTTTTACGATAACTTTCCGGCCATTTACACCGCAGCCAGGTGGTTTGGAGTTCCTACCTGGAAACGACTACTACTTCATTTGTGAGTTGGTCTACATTAAGCGCGTGTCTCGATTTCTTGAACCTTTCAGAATAATGGAATCGCAAACTTTGTGCTCTTTACTTACTTCCAGCGACTTCATCGAAGGACGATTTGTATCGGCGCATAGGCGGTCGCTGTTCCACAAACAATATGAAAGTTGTGTTCAAGGTCTGTTGTGCAGCCGAGGAAAAGAACAAGACGATAGCAAGCACCACCACATCCGTGGCTGTGGCGGGTTCAGATGGGGGAGTTGCCGGAGGCGGAGGTGGTAACGTCATTAACAATGCTGCGACCAATGATGATCATAATCCAAAGCACGCACATGGTCACCACAACATTGGCGGCAACACGATCGGTATAAGCGGTGTAAACACTGGCTTGATTTCTGGTGGCAGTGGAGGAAACGGAGCGGGAGGCGCCGGAATGGCAATTAATGTTAATAACGGCCTGGGCATGGGAATGGGCACGTCGATCAATACAAACATTGATCAGTTTAACCGTATTCCCATACAGCCTAACATAATGGGTAATAATATCGGTTCAAGCGGCGTTGGACCCGGGCCTGGACTTGGTGTCGGTGGTGGCATAATCCTGTCGCCAGGCCATGGACATGGCAGCATCAATATGTTGCCTCCTGGGCGAGGTGGCGTAAATGTAGCCTATCCGGGACACCATCATACACAAACTGGCATCCGCATTAATAATGTGCCAACTCAACAGAATTATCCACCGCATAAGGGCAATGGCGGAAACAGCAATGCTAATGGAAATGGTAAGGACAATTCCGATAATCATTTCTACATTAAAGAAGTTGGTGGCATTCCCATTAACATTGGAAGTGATGTGCATTACTTGCCGCCGGTGGTTGACACGAATCACAGTAATATAGTACAGAGCACAATTAATTTGCCATCTTGGGGCAAGGGAACGGGTGCGGTATCGGGCACGGGCACAGCAGAATCGTCATCAACTGCGACAACTGCCTCTGATAACAAGAACAGACAAATGCTTGATCCCAAACACACCATTCTCAAAATTAACACTATCTCAGACACTCGTAAAATTGTTAGCAATCACACACGATCATCCCAAAGTCCGCCAGCACATAGTAATGAGACTATGAAAAGTAAGTAGAACTAATAGACAACCTATGCAAATCCCACTCCCCAATGAGCACTCCACATTCGCTACATCCTAAACACCAGTCATCGATCACACCATTAAAACAAGAAATACTTGAGCATTGAATTCTAGCCCCCAATCTGTTCGCGCTGTGCTTGCCTGTCCGAAATGATCCGTCCACCCGTTTAGAGTCGACCAATATCCTCTATAGAGCCTGGCACTAAAACAGTTACAATATCATTAAATTCATTGTATTTTATTCAAATAATTTCAGATGATCAACATCATTATGACAAACATCCCAACGAGGTTGTGAAGAACGAGGAGTTGACATACAATAGAGGATCGTCACGAAGATCAGGCCACTGTATTGGCCAGTCGGCAACCGCGTTGCTTATCATTTTGGTGACACTTGCTATACAGCGCCTCATTATGATCCATCCAGCTAGCAATATTAGGCCAACACATCGACCATATACCATGAGCCCACCACCGTTATTACCATCGCCGGCCGGGATTAACGCAAGTCGCTAGTACACTTGTTCCGCAGCGTTTACATCACCATGAGTAAACATATATTTGCTTGGTGATTGGCAACAAATGAAGATAAAATTATATTTATTAATTTTCCAATATTCTAATTCGAATCATGTCGATTCGAAAGTCGACATTAACGTTAGTAGAAAAGAAGGAGAAAGGTGAAATAGAATTTATAAGTAAACAAATGAACATTTTCAAACGCATTAAAACATAGTTTGTAGCGATTTCTAGATGTAACAACTCGATAGTAATTTAAGTAAATAAGGAGGGGACAGGCATCATAATTATTTGTGCGGTTTTAAAATATACATCTATATGTTATATTACGCGTGACAACATAAGGCACAGCATTGGCTAGTAAGCTACAATACCGTCATGTGCCTGGCCTTTTAATTTGCCTCTTTATTCTCCTTAACCCTGTGTCCTTTTGGCTCTGTAACAGCATAGAAATGTGCTTGCCACCCAGAACGAATTCTATATGTATAGGGATGCAGATATGTATATCGCATGATTCGCAACAAAATCATAAATTATTCGACATCATACAAAATACTATACATATATAATTAAAATATTTTGATTTCCTACTAAAAATGCTTATGATTCGTCCAGAACTCAATCCTAATTATACAAATTATTTACAATTCGCCAATATTTCAATTTCGAAATATTCAACGATTTTGTTTTCGATGGTGACTATCAATATTTTTGCGATCTGCATCCCTTCTTATGAAACGATATCTAGAACGTTAGGTGGCACTGAATAAGTAAGCTAATAATATGATATGTATGTAATTTTTTGAGGAAATGAAGGATTCAGAGTATAATGTTTCCTTCCGATCTTCACATACATACACAGATGATTCGCAGACACATACACACACTCCTCGTGCAGCTGTCTTGCTCGACGACATTTTTGACTGAAATTAAAAATATGTATTAGCATACGTCTATATACGTGGGAAGTAGGAAACTAGACTATAAGTGACCCAAAGGCAGCTTGAGATAAATTTAATGATGACACATACATATATGACGAATATAAATCACACCCATATGTATGTATGTTTGCATTTATGTGTATATTTATATTCGTATTAAGTATTTCGAATATGGGAAAGGTGAAAGAAATTCAAAGAACGTAACTATAAGTTTTAGGTTCTTTTTCGTTTTTGATTTATTGTTTTTTTTATATATACTCTTTTCTTGTTTTATATTTTTGCATAAAATGAAGGCAGCAAGTTTTTGTAAATGAACCAAGCTGTAAACATAAATTTATGTACACATACAACAAAACTATGTATGTATGGATATGTGTACCAACAAATGTGCATGTGGATAAACACAAAACAATGTTTAGGTGAAAACGTTATAACGATTGTATATTTAATAATATCATGTAAAAGAACTATAAATTATGAATTGATATTGATGAAGATACAATTACATATGTATAAGTATGTATGTATGCAAATGCATGTGGCAAGATAAAATGAGATGATTGATTGAAGATTTATATTTACATAATAATATATCACAGGCAAAAGCGTCTCATAAATGCTTAAGTGCATTTATGGATTATTTATTTATATACATAGAAACACACACTCACATACTTACATGCAAGAAAACATGACCTTGACCCAAAACGGTGAACAGCGCTGAAACACAATTCGACATAATCTAACTCGCTATTGTGCATTATGTGTAAACTAACTGTGTAGTTCTGTTTTATAATTTCTGCATTGCAATCGACATAATCACCACTATACCACACACACACACTCAGACACACCCACACACATATGAGCGGGCCCAGATCCAAGCACACCCACCCGAAATTACGAATTCTCTCTAGTTCTTTAACTCGAACTACACCTGATTCAAAGTCCCCCCCCCCCCATTTCAAATAAACTGGCAACTAAACCGAATTTATATTATCCAACAAACGGCAGAGACCCACAAATCCATATACCCAGACCTAGCCCCAGAACGCATAGCCTACACTACGATTGCATCACTGCTTTCTCTCAATAGGCAATTATACATACAACTCCAACAACATACATACATATAGATACAGATACAATAGGATGCATTATTACCACATTAGGATAACTCATACAATACATTACATACAGCCACATACACACACAAGACACGCAGATATGCACTACAGCTTTGAATACCAAGGTAGAGAGGGAGGGTAGGGACAATCACGGGACAGATGTCAGCTTAGAATCCATCCAGCAGAAGAACCTCTTTGACCTAACCAAAAGCTAACGGCGTTTGGAGTTGGGAATCGGAGGGTAGGAATGGGACAGATTTTGCAATCGGATAAGTTGATTCAGTAATCGTTAGCTTCCTCACCCTCGGACGTCATGGTTTCACGGTTACGCAGACACTCCACTAAACTCCACTCACATTCCTAAATTGAGATTGAAACCACACCTGCCTCTTCATTTCATTTATTACAGGTTTTTTATGTATGCACTAATATTGCACACAATGATCCAAATCCAATCAAATCCGAACCGAACCGAACCAAAACACAACCTCATACACGCAACGCTGACCGATCTATATTTATAGATATGTTTATATCTATAGCTAATATTGGAACGGGCAAGTGGAACGAGAATCTTTCGTATACAATTGTAGGTAGGTGTAGGTTGGTGGAAAGAAGGAGCATAAAGTAGTTTGTAACAGTAGCACAGCATATTTATATATCTACAAACCAAACTATGTATGAAGAGAAGAAATCGAACCAGTGCAGAATGCAGAAATGAAATGAAATGTATCAATGCAAATAAAAAAAAATTTAAATTTACAACTTGCATATCTGAAATCTTTTAAATTTTATAACGGAACAAGATTTTCCAACAATTTCACTTTATTTCAGTGAGATTATTATGCTATTGTGATAATACGTAACAAAGAAACTTCACTACGAGCTACGGAAATCAAACTTGGAATCATCAAAAATACTTTATCAATTTCTAAACTCGATTGTTTTCTATCACATCATCTCAATCCTCCTGAATAGCAAAAATAGAGACGATCAAAACACGGCTATTTAGTTGTCTGAGGAGATAAAAAGCTGTGATTTTTTTTTCTTTTAGTATTTCTAATAGAAATTTTCAATCAACTGAACTTACTTAAAGATTTTAAAATCCGGATTTATAATTGACTATTATATTCTATCCGAAAACCTTTATAAAACATTCGTTTTTTTATTTTTTAGCTTTTCGTCGTCCAAAGTGAATATTAGCTTCTGACTTAAGCACGATTGCTGAATGCTAAGACTTGCCGAAAATTATCAATGCTGGATCCAAATGGGAGAAGTAGTCGGCGAGGAGGGTGCGGTTGAGGCGTTGATTGTAGCTCTACAAGAAGGGGTAGATCTGAGTTGAGGTCATGTTAACGGATTGAGAGAAGTTCGTCTGAATTGCCACTATAAAGTGCAAAATCAATCCCGGCAAATAAAGTTGGATACCTAGAACCCAAAACATTGAATCTGGCCTGCCTACCACGGGCGTTATTTTGTCGACCACCCCAAAAGGAGTGTCTCACATTCCAATCACCTCCAACTAAGTGGTTAGGTGATCTGTCGTTAAGGATGCCCTTAATCTGAATTCTCGGCAAGAAGACGACAGCGACCAGAATGGAAGCACCTCCTTGGTGATAAGCTCTTCCTTCGTTTAAATGTTCGTAGCCAAATATGTATTTTAAGGTGAGGGCATTCAAAAGACTCCGATATGAGCATTATATGCCTCTAGGCAGACGCTTAAAAGAACAACTTTCAGAAATGCTGCAACAGGGAATTGATGCTTTACTGGAGCATGGGGATCAGAGTATCTGTGACGTTTCACCCGGAGATTACGCAGGCGACCTCTGCGTCGTCATCCTATTCGAAACACTTCTGGCGCCTGTCTTCTCGACGACGCGGATCTGGCGGGCTTTTGCAGGACACCTAGAACAACTGTTTTTCCCATCTCTTATTGCTAACCAAATCCAGCTTAATCGGTTCTTTTATAAAATATGACATTATGATAAAAAGAACGCCTGGTCATGATCTCATCGATGGAATAGTGCTTAAAGCACTACCTGACAAAGCTATAAACTTTTTGTTGTCCTGTGCAATGCTGTATTTCAAATCGGGCACTTTCCAGCAGTGGAAGCGTGCTGTGATTGTGATGACTCCTAATCCTGCCAATCCCGAGGGCGAAATTGCGGCCAATTAGGCGGCTGCCTGTACTCTGCCACATATACGAAAGAATTCTTCTTGGTAGAGCACTGGCACACCTAGGTAGCCATAGTCATTCCGAATAACGAATTTCAGGGGACAGCATGGTAGGCCTGAACAAATGCACATCGTTGTTCATTTTTGCCATTTTTAAGGCAGTTAAGCCAAAAAATACGAGAAGTTTAACCACAACCCATCTACGATCTTCTTGGATCAAGTCTCCGTGAAAGAAAGTTTAATGTGGTTATTAGGGATGCAGCCTCATCTCGGGTTAGGTGATAAGGCCAAGTACCAATGAGTCCCCAACCAACGGCACGATAATACGGCCACCATCTCCAGTGCATATGATCCAAAAGATGAGGCAGATGCCATACAATCATACCTTCATAATTTCGAAGCGTGGACCAAGCGTTGATGTATCTCCATAAATACCACAAAGTCTATTCAAACCACCTCTTAGAAACTTCACTTGCCCTGTTCTGACTTTCAATAATGAAATAATTACAACTGCCAGCAATGCCACATATTCGGACGTTACGATAGACAGAAGCTTAAACTGGAAAAAAGACATTCAAAAAACAGTAAACAAATGCAGAAAACTCCAAGAAATGCTCAGAGAATCAAGCACGCTGTCCCTCACAAGCAAAGTAAAAATTTACTCAGGGACCGTGTTTCCCACTTTTGGCTGAGCAGTGATTATTATATTATTATTATCTTTGGGGCTGAGCAGTTATTATTATAAAAAAGCCCATAATGGTACATCAAAAATCCGGTTCTCCACTATGACCTGGGTTTACCAACTATAGCCAAACTTATCGGCCGACACAACACGCGATATGCAGACAGTCTTGTAGCCCATCCATATCCCTTAGACAGCGAGTTGGCCATGTAGGCAAAGGTTTAAAAGTCTTCATCCATTAGACAGACAAATATCAAATATTATTATTTAAGGTACATACATACATACATCCATTAGACAGACAAATATCAAATATTATTATTTAAGGTACATACATACATATGTATATACATATTTTTGGCTTAGAATTTAAATCAAACTTACTTTACTTTCTTCTATATTTAAATCAACTGATGGCGGCACTCCGCAATAGCTATCAGCAGGATTAGCAAATGCAAAATCACAGAAAGGTTGGTTCGAGTTGCACGTGTTGATAAGTGGGTTTCCAAACGGAAAACTCAACCGTTTTCTAGAATACGGAAAAAGTAGATAAAAGTGTGTTCGTGTTTCGCAAGTTACATTTGGTTCGAAAACTTTTTGTTTTTGACCATCAAAATTAAATTTAGATCTTATATCTATATACGCATATCTGATTGCAAGTGACTGAAGTATAAGTATTTCAATATTAATTAACATCAAATGAGTGTAATTATTGTTCGTGGTAAAGAGATGGAGAAGTTGGTAGTTTCCAATTGTTTTCCATGATTCTTTCAGCGTTGCGATGTGACACTTTGCAACATGCAGAACCAACCTGCACAGTCAGTATTACATAGAACTGCAGGTAACTCAAAAAGTAAAACAACCTAGTTGTCTAATGAGATATTGAAAAGCATGCCGATACAAATAACCAAAGGAACGAGCTAACTTTCCATTTACTCATTTCTGACCTACAGGCGTCGAAGCAAAAAACAACGAAAACATTACTAAGTCTGCCAAAGAAATTTGTATAAATTCAGCATGAAGCGGTGCCGCCTATAAGTATAGCATTCCAGTTTATCACATGTTTATGTGGCACTTGTATGATATATATCTTGACATACATAGATAATTGTTCGATTTTGATCATATTTGGGAAGGTTAATTACCTAGTTTAGTGATAATCGCATTAGAAGCAACAACGGCTTTCTGGCCAAAATTATTTTTAACAGTTCTTTATGATATTTGGCATAGACGTTGATCCTTCGGACCTTCTACAAACTAACAAATCGAAAAAAAGATAAAACCTAAGATTGGTAATCTAATTATAATACCTAAACAAACACACTCATTTTTAAACCAGGCCTCTGAGGTATGAAATGGTAAACTAAAGGATGCTTTTCCGGCTCCATAAACAACATCAATAGCCGAGTCGATCTAGCCTTCTCCGTCTGTCCGTCCGTATGAACCCCTAGATCTCTCCCTAGACCCACCGTCAAGCTTATTTCAAATTTTTGTCACGTCCCACAGTTGGGCCTCTGCTCGGATAGCATTGCAAAAATACGTTTTTTCATGATCGCGTTTGGCAAAAATGATATATGCAATCGATAGGAAATAATTCAGAGATTATGAATCCGAAAAATTTTTGAAATCGGTTGAGATTCATGGGTGCTAGAAGCGCCCAAAGTTGAGACATTTTTAGTGAAAAGGAAAAAATGATAATTTTTAAAAAAAAGTCGCAACTTTAAAACTGAATATTGGGCGATTTCAACAATCGATCTTGGATTTTTTGGTTTTATCTGAAAAGTATTCTTTGTTAATAGCATGTTTCATAAATTTTAATAATTACTTAAATAGTTGTTGAACTAGAAGCGTTTAAAAAATACTCTAAATATTGGCGTTTTTTTAACTTTGGTGGAATACAACTAAAAAGGATCAACGAGTATCACTACCGGACTACATACACTAGGTAGGTGAAATATTTACCTATCAGATGTATATAGTCCCAATATGCGGAGAGGTGCGACAGCGATGCGTAAGCCATAAAACTAAGGCAACCTCGCCTAAAAAATGCGCTGCAGGTATAAGGAAGAAGAAGAGCGCATGCGTATTGGCCTGTAGCTTCTTTGTATTTAAATGATAACATTGCGTAATGTTGTTTTGCAAATACTACCTGTTTACATATATGCCTTTCTACAATGATAAATTGCTAATTACCTGATTTGGAAAAACTGACAAGACAAGTAAATGTTATTTAAGTTGATGAAAAATTTGTCCTAATTGTGGGTTGGTCGTTTTTATTTCCGTTTACCTAATTGGATGTAAATATTAAGGTTTTTACCCAATTAATACAAAAAGGGTAATACCGATTTTTCGTTCTACCTAGTTAATTCAAAAAATATAACATAAAGAGCTAATTATTCCTCTTGTTTGCGACAGTTTATTTTTAACTTCATAAGTGGAAACACCTTAAATCAGGACTGAATAGTATTTGTCAATATAATTCAACACAGTTTTATTTATTTGTGCAAAAATGTTGTTAAAGAATGAAAGGATTTTGAAAGTTTTCCACGAGTGTGAAAACTTAAATGATTTTGAAATGGGATTGCTAAAGGAGATGAGCGTTTCATTCAAAAACGCTAGTACGGAGCAGTGAAGTGACATCTTTTATAACAGGTGTTAGTCAAGAGATAATTAAAAGGTTGGCTGTTATCTTGAATATTATAAATTGCAAGGAAATGGTAAATGGTGAAAAATTTGCCGAATATACTTCAAAGACTGCTCAACTTTTGACTGAATTGTATCCGCAAAAAAAACTTACCCCAACGGTACATAGGATTTTGGCTCACGGAAAGGATTTAATAGAATATCAGTGTTTACCAATTGGAGAGCTATCCGAAGAAGCACAGGAATCTAAAAACAAGGACTACAAAAGGTTCAGATACACTAATACATTAAAAACTTCTCGTCTTAGACAAAATGAAGACCTTTTTAACATGCTAGCAGCCTCTTCGGACCCACTTATTGCATCACTGAGACACGTGCGATCACGAAAGGATTTGGAAAATAGCAACTATAGTCCCGAAATGTTGAGTTTATTAGATATTGATGAAAATATTGAAGATTATTTTGAAGAAAATCAGCCATTAATAGCAAATTTTCAAAAATAACCTAAAAAAAAATTTAAAAAAAATTTTTTTTTTCTTTTTGTAATTGTGTTAAAAAATTAAATTAAAACATTAAAAAATGTCACATAGTCGTCTAAAACAATGAAAAATTCCATTTGTGATTGAAAAAACCGGGTTTCGATCCATTTTTAAAGGAAAAACATGCTTGGAAATATTTTCTGACTTTGACCTTGAATATTACAGCACCACGAACATCCAGCACTTTTGACAAACATTCATTTTGAAGCTTAAGGTATTCTTTATCATATGCTTTTTAAATTTTTGAAATCGCTTTATTGGTTTAGACGCTATGATTTTTGCAATGCTAAATGCCAGAAGGCCCCACTGTGCGTCCCCCCAATTTAAACAAAACTGTTTTCTCAAAGGCTATTATAGAGACTTCAAATTTGTCATGTATACTGGCTTAGTAAACGCGCATACTTAAATTTATCATTAACGTTTTTCCATAAGGCCAGAGTCTGCCGTTGGCTGGTGGCGGTGCTAGGGTGGTCATCTACTTGTAAGAGTTAGCATGTATGCTATGCAGCATTAAACAAGAATTTTAAACCTATACATTTTAAACAATTGTTTTACTTGATTAGCGAGACAACTTACTTTCTTTATTACCTGCAAAACCATTTCTATGTAGAATCAGCGATTCTTGCCAATGAATTGATCACTTCTTTGCTGTGTTTACAATTATTATCATTTATCAGCATCCATTGTTTTCGTAGCCTCTCAAGGATATAAATAAAAAATTTTAGTAAAAAGCAAGAGGGTCAGGGCCAGTTTTGTTTAAATTGTTTGAGCAAATAAAGCAAATACCCCCATCCTTACAAAAAAAAATTTTAAAACGTGTTAACTCGGTAAGATTTTTATCCAGCCACTCCTTAAACCCATCGTGTACTTTTTGTTTATAAATAATAGCCTTAGGAAACACAATAACATCGAACTTTTCGAACTTTAATAAATCACTACTTTCGCACGATCGCGAACTATACGATATAGTGGTCCGATCCGTCCGTATCCAATTACAATTTCATCTATGAATTAAAGCCCACTTGCTCAATTGCAACTTTGCATATTAGATCCACTTCACGTTCCATTTGCAAGAACACTTAGTTGTAAAAAAGGTTTGTTCTCAGAAACCGAAAATTAATCAAAAGACTAGCGTTGATTGGAGTATAGAACTTATTGCTCAAAATGTTCGACCGCTTAGAGACGTTTATAAAATCGTAAAAGGTAATGATCATTGAAATTTACGTATGAGCCCGATTATAAACTGCAATTGACCAAGTGGATCTAGCGAATGGGAGAATAGGTCATGTGGCCACCGAAAACGAATCATTCTTCATCATGACAATGCGAGTTCTGACACATCTCCACAAACAGGTGAATTTCTGAATTTAAGAGTTCGAAAATAATCTTTTGGAGGTGTCTTAAGAGGAATGCTATAACTGCTGCGACCTTTGGTTTGAGCGAATTCAAAAGTGTGTTGATCATCATAAATAATATTTTGGAAAAGAATAAAGCTGCTGTTTATATGCATAACTTGGCCAATGAAATCCGATTTTGATACATACGTACTAAATATTAATGATAAATTTAAGTGTGCCAATTTAATTGCATTAGTTTGAATATTGAGGGATATAATTGGTTTTTTATACCCTTGCAAAAAGGGTATATTAATTTTGGTGAGAAGTGTGCAACGCAAGGAAGCATCTCCGACCATATAAAGTATATATATTCTCCGTCCGTCCGTCTGGATCGATGCGAACTCCTCCTACACCGTTAGAGCTACAGAAATTTTGCATGTAGGCTTGTATATACTGCACAGTTTGTATATCTCGGATTCAGTCGGATCGGACCACTATATCATATAGCTCCCATACAAACGGCAAAGTCACGAACAGTGACTTTTCACAATATCTTCGTTATTTTCTCAGCTATTGTCGTGAAATTTAATATTAGTGAATTCTTTGTAGCTATAAACGACTGTGCCAAATTTGGTCAAGATCGGGTGACTATATCAGATAGCTCCCATAGGAACGATCGGTCGAAAACAGTAACTTTTGTCAATAACTTCGTTACTTTTGACGCGATTGCTTTCTTGTGTTCGGAAAAAAGTCTGGGATTAATTCGAGTTGTTGAACATTGCCGACTACAAAAATGTTAATTTTTTGGTGTTTAAAAAGCTACTGCCTCGGACATTACATTAACCGGCATAATTCAGTTTAAAGATAAGTTAAAAACTTAAAATTAAAATGAGCGCCCCATCCGCTATTCACCACAGCTTTTCACCACAAATACGCAGCCCGCCAGTTCGAAAAGCTGTCACGAAGCGCGCATCCTTTCGAGGATTCTGTGCTGTTGAGAGAAAAATCAACCCCCAGTGCACTCTGAATCTTTGTCTTGGCCACAGCGTCGCGTTTTTTTCTTTTTGGCATTTTAGAAGCCATCCAACCACAGAAGTTTTAGGTAAAAGGTGTTCTTTTAAAGTATATATCTAAGACTTTTGATCTCAATGCAACTGCGTTGCAATCGGATAACTAATTTTGAAGGAGTCTAAAGTCCGCATTTAATCAACTTTCATCCGCAAAATCATATGTTTTATGTGCATGAGGGTTTTTTTGAGTGTGTGTATATGAAGGTCACGCAACACAGTGAAACAGGTCCTGGAGTAGATCAAGGTCCATGACCAAAATTGTGACGTGTATGCTGCGCCCATGCAAAGAAGTTGGGAGTTGGTGTTGTAGGTGTTTACTAAATTTTATCTGACTCTGCACTTGATTTTCAGCGCATTGCAAAAACGCAGTTTGAGCCATGTCATGGGAGAGCATCGCCTCAAAGGATCTGCTCAGGTATTGTGAGAGCCCACTACACAACACTCTACTCCTCAGACACTCCCATGCAATTTAATTCCTGTGCGTTCTAGTATTCCACCCAGCCACAACTTGTCGGCCACACATCTGTTAGCCTCGCCCGATGGCTCGCGTTATCTGTTGGAGAACTCGAATGGTATTTTATCCTATGAGCCTAATCTTTGCCATTAATTTCGAATCTCTCTGTATAATTGCTTGCAGACTTGTGCCAGTTGGATGAAAGCTACTCGAGAATTGCGGGCTATGGTTCTGATGGAGGAGCTCGTTCCCCTTGGGTTCGTCAAGGACTCTTGCGACCTAGGCATGGTAGCACGGTGATTAGCTGTTTCCTGGCTTGCCAACGAAGTCTGCGTCAGTACATAGCAAAGCGAAAGGTACCTGCTCCTGGACCAAGCCATAGCAAAAAGAGAAGTAACCACAGTTTCTGATTGACAGATCGAGCGTGGATTGCGACTGTATGAACAGCATAATCAAACAGCGGCAGTCCGAACATGGCGAAGCGCGTTGAAGGGCGTGGCCATGTCCTGTCGGCGAGAGGACTGTTTCCAGCTGCTGGGCTACCTTTACCAAGCTCACATGGACTGGGGAAAATTTCGAGAAGCAATTGAATTTGGCCACCAGCAGCTAGGGTAAGAGCATAGGCATGAGATAATGATAATTCCTCCCAATTTTTTTCGTTTCGTGCTAACACAGAATATCGGAGGAGGTTGATTCACCAAATATGCGAGCGGAAACATACTTGAACTTAAGCCGCGCTCATGCCAGTCTCGGTGGTCTGGAGAGGGCCTTAAGCTACGCTCGACACTCGCTTTATAACGAGTGCGGCACCAAATGTCGAAGTGGGCTTGTTCACCTGACAGTAGCCCGTGTGTATCTCGAAATGGGCGGATTCTCTCGAGCATTGGAGGGACTGCAAGGTGCTCATAAAATAGCAACAGCAATAGGGGATCCATCGCTTGAGTTGCAGGTCTATGTAGCTCTCTCTGAGCTCTTTGGTCGTCTGCAGGATAACGATAAGAGCGCCACCTATGCATCTAAGGCATATGACTTGTCACGGTCCTTACAGCTGGGGGATTTAAACTCATGCCATCATCGTGCTGCCCTACTTCGGATGGCTGCATCCTTACGCAAGCAAGGTGAACTCGGAGATGCTCACGACTACTGCAAGGTAAGTTGACGGAACATTTGCCTTACTGTCAGAACTTCATGTATCGCACCTTCCATAATAGGAGGCTACCCGACTCTCGCTCATATCCGGAGATCAAGCAACATATACGCGCAGCATACGAATCATGGGTGATATATACCGCAAGAAGATGGACATAGATGTACGTTTAATATATATACTCATTCACAGACAATCCTAATCATGTTTTCAATCTCTTTATGAAGCGAGCGTTTCGACAGTATGAGCAAGCTATGGGAACATCGGCTAGTCTTGGTGATCGCATGTCTCAGATGGAAGCTATGGATGGGGCTGCACGCTGCCTAGAAACATTGCGTCTCCAAAACAAGATTTGCAACTGCAGGCCCTTGGAATTCAACACTCGGCTCCTGGAAGTCGCCAGCTCCATAGGAGCTAAGCTTCTGGTTCGAAAAATACGTTGCCGACTGGCTTTAATCTACCGAGCTCTGGGCGACGAGGATCAATACAACACGCACTCTCGGTTGGCCAAACAAACAGATGCAGCATTGGGCCTCAACTGCGGGGGATGTGGTGAGTTGTTTGGCATGCAGCCTTCCAGCCTCGAAGCTCTGCCCTGTGCCCATATTCTACACGCCAGGTACGTCAGCGAAATCGCTGGTTACCCCCGATTCGCTTTACAAGATTCATTCTTCCCCAGATGCGCTCACGAATTTCTTCGACGACGCGACAAAAACGCACCTACCCGATCCTGCCCTGCCTGCAATAAGCTGCTGAACTCCCGACTTCACCTGTGTGCAGGTGAAAACGAAAGTACTGATGGAGGCAGCGCCACTACAGTCACTCTCAATGCCTGTAATGGATTGTCTGTAGATGGACTCTTGGCACTCAATGGAGATACTCTGCTGCCACTGCCAGTACAGGCGCGTGCCATTAAGGAATCCATGGAGCTGGGGTCTGTCGCGGGGGTGGGCGTGTTTTGTAACAAGTCTTTGCCCAATATTGAAAGCACAACACTCCTACTATCCGGCACAGCTCCTCCATCTCCAAAAGTGTACCACAGCAACTTGTCATTAGCATCACTCAGCATGCGGGCTTCTAGTCTCCTGACAATCGACAGTGGCAGCGGACGGAATGCCACGTCTTCTGTATGAGTTGCCACATAATCATTAGGCCATCCTTTTTAATTGTTTGCGCGTCAACTGCTTGGAACAATTGGACGCAGTAGTAGAATTGTGATTTTTTGATCCAAGACCTAGATAGCTGCATATTTATGGACGTATTACAATTTGGAGCATTTAAAATGCCACCACATCCACACATGCAAAGTTAACAATAGCAGTAAAGGTGTAACGGCTGAGTGTTAGCCATTTTCGAGTAGTTACATACATACATATATAAATATCTCGAAACTTTACGCTCGTGGCTTGAATTTGAATCTGTAATCTATAATCTATAATTGAATGACTAGAGTACCTTATCCGGCGAATAGTAGCGCATCTCAGATCCCAAAAATGCATTCGTATGAATTCGCAAAACAAATAGAAAAAGAAAGAAAACTATATATATATATATATGTATATGTTGCTATATGTATATTTACCTCTGAAATGGATATTTACAAAATGTTAGCAAAGCAAATATTCCCGTTATGCTGTTATCAAATTTTAATAGTTAATACAATATACACTAAGCCTCATTATGTAAGATAAAAACAGTTTCCGAACAAAGCGAGGGTAAATTTCAAGTTTTACTTCAATATAGCACTCAAAATCTGTAATCGCAACCTATTTAATTGCTTTAATATTAGAACTAGAATATATGATATGGATCAATATTAATAGTATTAAGTGCTGGTGCACTGGGAAATGCTGAGCACTTGTTGCCACCAGGATTGCTATGTGCATTGTGTCCCAAGGATCGCAGCTACATACAAGCATAAATAGTCGAAAACAGTATTCCAGTATTGTCATGGTGAAGTGAAAGTCAATCTGAGATTAAATCGAAAATCTAACTGCTATAAATTTGTTGTTAATAAAATGCCGTTGAAAATTTTATTCTCAATCTAAAAAAAGAACGAAATCATAAAATAAAAAACCTAATTCAATATTTATTTGAAAGCTTCAGTCTCTCAGTCCCAAAATCCGCTTGAATATTAGCGTTATTCCTCACGCGCGCATCCTTGCTAACTTACTGCTCTCCTAAAAGTATGCTACGCCAGCTGATAAATGAGAAGAGAACAGGAAACCCGGAAGCGCATGCGCTAAGGGAGAACCACAGCAACTTGAACCCAACAAGGGTGGGCTACCACTGCCTTTGGGGTTGGGTTAAGCACGAATAATGTTGACTGCTACAACTGACTAGCTCGCTGTCTTGTTGGGTCGTTCGGCTCGGCCCCGTGTGTATATGTGGCTGTTCATTTCAGGTTCAGTTCGAATTGGATATATTCCGCGTGAGGCCGAAACTTCATGGAGCGCGGGCGGTCGTCGTCACATCACATAACAAAGTTTCAGTTTCAGAAAGCACACATCTAGAACTACATATGTGTGCGTGTTTTCGAGTGTGTCTGTGTGTTTGTGTATGCCAACGTCTGTGTATGTGTGTGTACACTAACATGCATAGAGAATTTTCCCAAATGAAGGTTTCGTTACTGGAAATGAATTAGGCATTTTCGTCGCAGATTCGGAAAAACCTCGAAGCCACACTGGTTTTGAGTTTTGCTTTTGATTTTCCGTATTCGGTTTTCGGTTCTATTGCGCAAAGTCAAACAACAAAAAAAGGAACCGAATTAGCTAAAACTCGAATTGAAATTCATATATAGATAGATTGGTACGTCAAGTGTAGATATGGATACGCGATTGGGAAACGGGGCAAAGCTTGTCCTCGGCCTCACCATTGAGCTGTTTGCTGTAATTGATGTATAACTTGCAGTCCGAATATATCTTCAGGTAATAATAACAAATGTCCAGCAACAAACAAGAAAAAGAAAGACATTAAACAACTTTTAAAACCCAAAAAAATGTGAAAAAAGTACTAAAGTGCAAGATACAACCCCAACCCACTCCCCTAAATATGTATGTATGTATGTACAATGTATTTTATACATACATCTACACGGTTATATTTATGTGTGTGTGTGCGAGTTTGTGTGTGTTTGTGTGCGTGCGTGAATGTTGGGTTGGTGTTGGTTTGTTTCAACCCTTAAGGGTCGGATCGGCTCGGCGACGATGGCAACGTCAAAGGCGACAAAAACAACAACGAACTCATGCGGCTGACAACAAATAAGAAAAAAAATGAAAAAAATGAAAATGAAAATACTGGCATAGGCATACCATATACACCCACACACTTGCACCAAAAGAACTAAATACATAATACTACATACACATGAATGTGGGTGTAAAAAAAAGAAAATATACAACAAAAATGCAAGTGAAATTTCGAATTCGAAATCGACAAAAGATATGAAAGGGCAGAAGCCTAAACCCCTAGGCGAAACTTCCGGTTCCGAAATAGTCCATTCGCATCCGCTTAAACACACACAGTGTTAGGTAACTGGGAGCTCTGAAGGGGTCGAGTCAGGATCTCCGGCTTTATGCATACATATCTATGTACATACATACATATAGGGATACGATCAACCCCTAGGTGCTAGGCTAGTGCACATCATACATTACTGAAAGCTCTATATTGTGGATTTTCATTGCAGCTCACCAGATTAGATGGTTGTCAGCTCTCGTTTTAGCTCCAAAGCTCACGCCATCGCCAAAGGAATGGAATCAATCAACGTCAACGAGATAATCGATGCCCAAACTTTTAGCCAGCAACTGGTGGACGAGACAAGTGAATTCATTACCGTTAGACATCAGAATCACGAAGTGGACTCTGAGTCCGAGTCACACGGAGCGGTGTCCATGCAAATGCGGACATTGATCGCTTCTAACGATGATAGTCGTTTAGCTGGAAACGGTGATATTGATGCAGACGTGGACGCGTCTGGAGTGGGAGCGTCGGAGGGGGAAGGAGTGGATGAGCCAAACTCCTCGGTTGTTATGGTAATTGACGAGATGGGACATACAAATGCAGTGCAGACAACGTATCAAATTGTGCCTCAACAGCTGCATCTTCAGGGTAGAACAGTACCGTTGTCGTTGCTGCCCATACACCAGCATCAACATCAGCAACACCAGCAACATCAGCAACAACAGCAGCAACAGCAACAACAACAACATCATCATCCACGGCACGAACGACTGGCAGCCAGCCCCGTAGATTTCGTAGGCTCTGATATTAGCCTGGATGGATTGAACGTAAGCTCCAGCACTGCAGCCCAGAGTCAGCGTCTTGGCCATATCGTTTCAGTTAAGCAAGAGCACAAGCTTCTTATTGTGCATCGCGATCAGGGGCAGGGACACCATCCAGATTCTGATCAAGAGGCGATTAGGATCGGCAGGGCGACCATTCGACATCGACAGCAACTCGATATGGATATGGACATGGACGTATCTAATGTCACTGTCGGTGTCATAGACGAGCTGTCGTCAGACGGTGGTGGCTGCGTGGAAGAAGTTACGCTCAATCAGCATCACCAGCAGCTCCTTGAACAGCAATATGGCCATGGTAACGGGCAGAGACATGCGCCAGCCTCGGAAATGCTACATGAACATTCACACCACCATCACCATCATCACCACCATCATCACCATCACCAGCAGCATCAGCATCACACAAACCATCACCAGGGCCTTCAGCATCGACCAAGTCAAGCTCAACATCACGAGGAACTGTCCATTATTGTGCAATCGCAGCAGGATGATGATGATGTAGACACTGTGGATGCAGACGCCGATCCGGATGACGACGAGGATGAAGGCGAGTCAGGTGGACGCAGCCACTTACTCAGCCCTGCGCTGGGTGTCGACAATCCATTGGAGCACAGTACTTATCAAACCCTAACATCAGCTTCGGTAAACGATCACGATAACGACCGCATATCTCCAACAGGCTTTAGTCCCACGTCATATGCTACACTGACGCCAATTCAACCGCTTCCGCCCATATCAACGATGTCCGATAAGTTTGCCTACGCTGGCCACATCTCTGGAGACACAAGCGGTGGAGGAAATGGTTCTGGGGAAGGTGGCCCAGCAAATTCATCTGGGGGCGGTGGTAGCGCCATCTCTTCGGGTAATCTCAACAGTGGTGGTGGAGCTAGCAACGATTGCACCTCATTCACACATCATCAGAGCTCTTTGGGAAGCCTTGGACTAAGTGGTTTGGGCGGCGTGCAATCACCCTACTCGTCCTACGACAAGCTACCCTCCATGATCTCTCCGCCTCCTCATAATTATGCTGGCTCGCCATCGCACTATGAATCCTCATATAGCGGACATCATCAAGATCACGAGCTGATCATGGCCACATCATCATCAACAAGCTCAACTGGTGGGCGAAACTCTCAGCTAGGACTGCAGCACAGTCCGACGCTCAGCCCACACTCAGTTTCCGCCGGTTCCGTAGTGTCTATGTCACTGCACTCACCCGCCTCGATTGTCACCTTGCCCCACATCAATGGATCCGGATCGGTGACTAGCCTCACGGTAGCGGGGGCTTCGGATCTACCTGTCGTTGTCTCCCTTACCCCCACACCACCATCTGCGCAAATCATTAACAGTGAATGCAATTCCACTAATGGCCTTCATCCTTCTAATATAGCAAATAGCAATAATTCCAACTTGTGCAATATAAGCCAGCAGCAACAACTACAATTGCAGCAGGTGCCACCACATCATCAAAGCCAGAATGGGTATTCTAGTGATCAACATCAACAGGATGCAAAAATACCATCTCCAAAATCCACGACTGCGGTAACACCATCTGCCAACGTTTCGTCAGGCACTGGCACTAGTTCAGGTTCGGGTGGGTCTAGTCGGTCCAGCGATATGGAAGAGATTAATACCAAGGAACTAGCGCAACGCATATCGGCAGAGCTGAAGCGCTACAGCATTCCACAGGCTATATTTGCCCAGCGTGTACTCTGTCGATCACAAGGGACGCTATCCGATCTGTTACGCAACCCGAAACCCTGGTCAAAGCTCAAGTCAGGACGAGAGACTTTCCGTCGGATGTTCAAGTGGCTACAGGAACCGGAGTTCCAGCGTATGTCCGCTCTACGCATGGCAGCGGCACAGATCCCACAGCGTGCTCCAGTTACTCCTGGGCCAACAACCACGTCGTCATCATCCACAATGCCGGTTGGAAGTGTGCCTTCGGAGGGTTCACCCCCAATGGCCGGTGGCGGCAGCAGTACAATATCAGCTAATAGTAAGTTCAGTACATTATTTTTTAATGATCATTTTTAAATTGGTTACATACCTATGTATTAGTGTTTTTAATACTTGTGGGACAAGAGCTAAAATATCAATTTCAATCTAAAAGTACATATTCTTTACGCCATAAATTAGTACTTTGTTTAATTCGATCCCTCCTATTTATTTTTTCTTTTTAGAAATATTGTAAAGATGTTTAGGTTTTTTAGACTAGAGTTTTAGTTTAGTTAGAAAGTTAAGATGACTGCCTTTACTAATTACTAAGAACTAAAACTGATTCTCTTCTTTTGTCCCTTGCAGCGCTGTTGAGTGGATGCGGAACTGCAAATGTCACTGGCGTAACGGCTACTTGTCGCAGGAAAGAAGAACCCCATATAGAGCAAATGCCCCATCCCAAGAAACCCCGGTTAGTCTTCACCGACTTACAAAGACGGACGCTTCAAGCTATTTTCAAAGTAAGTATAGTCCGGTGACAAAAACGGCTTGTCGAATTAATATTCGAATGGCGTTCATTTTATTAGGAAACAAAGAGGCCTTCTAAGGAGATGCAGGTGACGATTGCGCGTCAACTAGGGCTGGAGCCAACCACAGTGGGAAATTTCTTTATGAACGCCCGGCGACGCTCCATGGATAAGTGGCGCGACGACGATTCCAAGAATTCGCTGCACTCACATAACAGACAGCAGCATCAAGAACAGGATCAAAACCAGAGCAGTAGTATGGCGCATGGTAATTATGGAAATCTTCATACGACGGCCATGTCACCACTGGGAGCCTTCGACGATGATGGCGACATGGACTTGGAGCTGGATAACCATGACTTTGACCTAGTTGATGATCACGGCGACGATGGTGTAGAGCAGGATGACATGTTGTGACATGACAGCCATAGCCAGCGCGGACGACGATCACCAACTCCGGTTGAGACTCCGTCTCTTAGTCCTACTACAAATGCAAATGCAAATCCAAATAGGATTCAGGTCCAGACCTCTCGCACTTCTCGCACCCTCACCCGCACCGATCATCAGATCAATAAGTTTAAACTCACGCACACGGGCCAAACTCCAGCTCCCGATGTCGGGGCGATCACGCGGCAGCGTCTGCGTTACAAGATGCCTGTAAAGCACGAAGACGCTTTAGACGGAAACGATGGTGTCGAAGATGAAGACGGAGATGGAAATAGAGGAAGGCAAGGACGTTTAATTGAGGTCGATCCAAGTTCCGATTGGTCGCCCACTTATAATGCAGATCAGTCAAACATCTGTGTTGATTATTTAGATGCAGAATATTTAGAAGATCTGAAGGTAATGATTGTGTGCTAGAAACTCAGAGTATCGGCTCACCGAATTGGAACAAGAACCGCAACCGTTGCCTATGCCCAAATGTACTATATTTTCACTCAATTCTAACAGATCAAGAGAGTGCACGATGCATGGTAAATTTATTTAGATTAGGATATGGATTTGGATCTGGACCACTCCAATAATCAGAATTAGAGCAGAGCAGAGTGATGTAATCCAAAAAATTAAAATCGCAATGAGAATAATTAATATGTACTATGTCGAAAATGTACTATATCTAGTCAAATTTATATTAATAATAAACCTACAATTAGCGTTTCCCAATGCCCTACCTTTGCCCGTAACCCTGCCCGAACTTACTTGCATTCAGATTAATAATTAATAACTTGAGTCACAGTCACTTGAAACTAAAGCAAAATGTAAATAATATACACGAATGCCCCACGCTTGCCTAAATTATTGATAGCATAGATCTACCTGTATCTGGAATGGAAACTTATATCCGAATCCGTTTGCTCACTGCAAGCAGAACACACAGATTATACATACATATATCTAATTATATTTGTTTACATTCCTAATATAAATATCAATACTCAGCAGTAGCAGCAATAGCAGCGGATTAAACAGGTCCAGATGCAAAGAGGGCGCGGCTAGTCAATTTAGTTTAAATAAAAATAAAGATAAAATTAAAGCAAGCATGCAACTTATATTATACGCATATATAGATCATTCATAATATGTATGTATGTATTGTATGTATGTACAATAAAGTGAATGCAATAATGAATAAAGGCCCAAGTGCCGTACTAAAGAGTTTTTCAGTGATATCGCATGTAATTCCTCTCACTCAAATCCTGCGACATTACCCTATCTCATCGGATGTCTTTAGATAGGTGGTCCATACGATTGACCATCGTCCTGCAACGCAATTTCCTTCTCAAAAACGTGGACTCAGGACCACTTAAGAAAATGTTATTCGGATCAACGACTAATCGGATAGGTTGTTGATGCTGTTTAAGAATATAAATATGTATATGTATTCATGCTTCTATTAAGGCAATCAATCAATGGCTACGATTCGAAAACTAATTTTCTTCAGCAGAGCTCACTACTCACTACAGAACACACTAAAATTCTATAGCTGTACTCAAAACGCTTAAAGTGCTTGAGAATTAGAACTAGAGAAAGCATATAAAAAAAATTTCAGATTCAAATTTGGCTTAATTCAATTTTGGTTTTACTTATTGGTGCGTTAGTGTCCGTGTAAATCAAATTCGGACTAAAAGCTGTAAACGGTAAAATCGCTATTTGCCTTAATAGTTTCATTAAAGAATTCTAGTTTTGACAAGGTTGTATTAATATTATCAGTGCAGTGCGGTTACATAAGCGCGTCTGTTTGCATTAAATCAGAATCAGAATCATATACATATGTACATACATACATATGTATGATGAATCTTGCTCTATATTGCAATATCTATAATTGGCATCTAAGAATTGCTCCTGTCGTCTCGATTGCAAAATATGTATTAGAAAGCGATACAACTGAAGTAATCTCTTGTATTTTGATAATTGTTGCCAAATTAATATAATTTTAATTGCATTTACTGTAAAAGATATGGCAAAAATTTTAAATCAAATGAATACGCGTCTATGTATATTACAGAAGTCGATAAGCCAGCCGGATTTCGGGTTTAAGCCCCAAGATTTCGGGGTCATAATGAAAATTAAAAGAAGATGAAAATGGGTCAACAACGATTCGCAAAGTTTGTATACCCTTGCAACTGTTTTGCTAATTCTTTCCTTACCCATAGCCATCAAAGTGTAAAAACGTTTTATCCAAAAAGTCTAATGTCTGCGAAAGAAACGGCCTTCAATCTAGCATAGGATATAACGAACTTTTTGATGAAAGTCACAGTTTTCCACCGATCGTTTCTATGGGAGCTATATGATATAGTTACCCGATCTTTACCAAATTCGGCACAGTCATTAACAGGTATATTTAACTATCGAATGTTAAATTTGAAAGCAATCCCATTAAAAGTAACGAAGTTATTGACAAAAGTCACTGTTTTCGACCGATCGTTCCTATGGGAGGTATATGATATAGTCACCCGATCTTGATCACATTTGGCACAGTTGTTTATAGGTGCAATAAACTCACCAATATTAAATATTAAATAAATATTAAATTTCATGACGATAGCTCAAAAAATAGCGAAGTTATTCAGAAAAGTCACTGTTCGTGACTTTGACGTTTGTATGGGAGCTATATGATATAGTGGTCCGATCCGGCTGAATCTGAGATATACAAACCCTGCAGTATATCCAAGCCTACATGCAAAAAAATTCAGCTCTGTAGCTTTGACAGTCTAGGGGGAGTTCGCATCAATCCAGACGGATGGACAGACGGACGGGCGGACGGACAGGGCTATTTGAACTCGTCTCGTGGTGCTGATCAAGAATATATATACTTTATATGGTCGGAAATGCTTCCTTCTATGCGTTGCACACTTCTGACCAAAATTAATATACCCTTTTTGCAAGGGTATAATTAAAGACATGGCAACAACTTTAGTTCTCGAGAATTTAATAAAAATAAAGATATGCTTGAGAAGACTTAAAACATTTACTTTAAATTAGAGCTTCATGAAATTAAGGTTTGCTTGTTGTTCTTTGGAATTTTTTCCAACGCAAACTCCCCCTAGACCGTAAGAGCTACAGATTTAACAGATTTTAGAGGTTGTATATTTGGACTCAGCCGGATCGCACCACTTTGTCATACAGTTCCCATACAAACGGCAAGTCACGAACAGTGACTTTTCTTAATAACTTCGTTATTGAAATTTAATATCGATCGGTCGAAAAGAGTGACTTTTGTCAATAACTTCGTCATTTCCTATACCAAGTTTGTAGACCGCTCGCTTTTTCACAAACATTAGCCTTTTTAAATGAAAAGATTTTCCTCTTTATGGGTAAGGAAAGAGGTTCCAAAAAAGTTGCAAGGCTATACAAACTTTAACTCGGCCGAAGTTAGCCCTGGCCCTCTAGATGATCCTAAGCAGAGTACCGCTGGGACGTATACAATAATAATTTAAATAAATACACAAAATACAATAAGTTATTGTATTTTGTAGAATAAGTATTCTAAGGGCTTTATGTTTGAGGTAAATTATCTAAACAAAAAAAAAAAAAAAAAATACATCTGGGTAACCGATTTAGATCCCGTCCAATTGACTGTTCTTGGGATCCTGTGGGTGTCCGTCCTACGTCTCTAATAGGAATCCTTGACTCTCAAGGAGGTGTCACACGCACTTTTCTAGTCTTTTTTTTCGCCTCGACTATCACCTTAGACGTGCCCTCCAGAAACTTTGCTCTTCCTCTTTTTTCTGAAAAAAATTTAATCCTATTCTCTTTTAAATTTCCTAAAAATTGAAATTTGATTCACAACTACCTCGGTTCTTTTCGTTGTGTTTATGTTTTGGGAGGAAATATTTACATTATTTTAAGTTCCAGTAATAAGTGCCTTTTCAAATAAATATATTTTTAAATAGCTAGAGTTTGACTAGTTCCACTAAACTTGTGTTAATACTCCCATAAATTAGTTTTAAGTCTATTCAAGGTCTTAATCCGTATTTTTCCTTACCTTCGAATATTGTCAAACATAAAACAATCAACATGTAATTTTAGGAAATATGATGAATATATATAGGCTTTAATGAATATATCTAAATTTTTAAGTAAAATAAAGCAAGCAAACACAATAAAATTTTATGTCAACATTTTTTTAAAAATTGTGAACTGAGTTTCCTTTATTTCTTCTAACTGATGGTGACTAGATTCATTCTCAAATATTAATTAAAATGTAACCTTAAATCTAAATATATACATATACATATATGCGAAAATGAAATCTTAAATCTATTATCTATACATATATTATTATATTATATACATTTATTATGTGACCTCGTATACGAGAAACGCCACAATGCCAGAGGCAGACTTTGATTGATGGACTACTTCCGTATTGCGCGAGCCCGATTTCGGAATGTGTCCTTAACGCTCCTTTTTTAAGAAAGTCCGCGTCAGGTGTGTGTTATCGTAGATGGCAGTCGGCGTCCTGATGATGCGCAGCATTGACTTAATCGTTACGACGTTTTTAAACAAGTGGCTTGGCACTTGTTCTAGTACCATCAGGAGTGCGCCCTTTATGTCGTCGGCATTGCTAATCTGCAAGGAAAAATACAATAATAACTAATTTTATAATTCTTTTAAATTACATTTAATGGCGTCTTTGGCTTTTTGTGCATACCACATCGACTGGCAGCATAGATAATCAACAGCTTACCAGAGTGGAGCTCACAGAGGCGACCACGAAATGAAATGTATATTACATACCTACATATGTGAATTTGGATATAGGACATAGCTTTAAGCTGGACTTACTTTGTGAATGTAGGGCACCTGACGCACCCATAATTCATCAATATATAGGCTGAAAGCCTGCGACACCTCCATCACCGCCATCGCTTTGGGTTCGAAGTAAATGCCGTTGCCCCAAAATTCTATCCAGTAGCTGGTTCATCTTAGAGATCAGCTGCATTTTCTGGGCAAAGGTCCGTAAGTCCTGGAAGATCATGTAAATTAAAGATTAAATTTTATTAGTACCCGTTACTTATCTAGGCTTTTGGCGCTCTTCATATTGCAAATATCAATGTTTCGATGTTGTGACCCGCTTACCACGCTTTTAAAAGTTATTATACGTTTTCTTGGAACGGACACAAAATAGTCGCTTTCTTGGAACGGAAACAAAACGATCGCTTTGTTAGAACGGAAATACCATTTGCACATTCTAGGGGAAATTATGTGAATTTTGCGATTCCAAATTAAAAGAAAATATAATGTTGACCGGCATATCACAAATATGCACCGGAATTCTGTGGTGTCGCAGCCTGAGGCGTCGGCGGCACCTGACCCGTTGGAGCCAATTGAGTCACCTTGGCCAATGGCGTCACCACACTTCGAGGAGGCCGTTGAAGTGGAGCCACTCCTCGATGTGATGGATATGAAACCAGAGGTTGTACAACCCCCGGAGACCGGAGACAAATGGCAAATTTTGTCATTTCGAGAAAATGAAACTTTTCGAGTGCCTGGCTGATGTTGAAGTATCCAGTGATATTGAATATATTTCAGCTTACAATCGAAGCGTTCCTTTAAGGAGCTACCTGATCTCGCAAAGGACAGTCGCAGCAGTCATGCTTCGCGTCTATCATAAGTACTACATTACTTCTTCATCCCGTCATGACTTTCTGGGTTTATATTTCCGAATATGATCCAGATTGATTCGTCAATATAATTAAAAATTTGAAATAGAAATTTATTCACAAATATAATTCATAACAAATAAATACACTGAATAATAAATACAAATCAAACATATACCTGGATTAATATTCCCTGGAATCAAAATTTCAATCTTTGTATATTTATTGTAGTCTCCAAAAACCTGCTAGTTATAAAAAGATTTTGAGCGCGCGCAATTTAGTCTTCGAATTCCAAAATTCCCTCCTGAATTTTGGACTCCTCAATTCTTTTCAAAACTGCAATTTCAGCAAGAGTTGCAATCAATTTCAGGCTTGCAATTTTTGTTTATGTTTTAATTGTACTTTTACCTCCCTTTTATGTCAAATTCAAATTTTCTCCCATCACTATTCGGATACATTTTCTCCCAACTCAATCGAGCTTTTCTGGCGAAGAAAAATTCATTGCAAATAATTTTAATAGAGAAAATTCAACGTTTTTTAAGAAGTAAGTACAAATTTATAAAATTTATTAACATATTTATTTACATTTATTCATTTTAAGATAAAACTAGTGAAAAGCGAAAGTTTTATTTTCTTAAACATAATGAAACATTTTATTGCATTTAAACGATTATAATCAGAATATTTTTCTTAAATGTTTTCAACTTTGGAGACATCTTAACAGTCAACAAGATGTCAACATTGTCTCGAATGAAAATGAGGATGGATTTCGATCATTAAAAACAAATTCATGCATTAAAATTGACCAAGTTTAGAAAAAGAACAATTAAATGAAGATAGAAAAATTGTTATGTACACGAAGATTAAAAATGTTATTATAAGTAGTTACAATTCTGTAATTTTACTTTGTGTCAAATGTAGCGATAAAAGCGAATATTTTAGACAGAAAAAAAACCATCAATATGCCTAAAGTGCACAGTTTTTTTTTTGTCAAAAAATTATTTTAAAATTTTTATTTTTTTCCTAGCCTACCGATAGTTGGGCGCCGAGAAATATCGATGATTTACAACTTAATGACTTGTGAGTAAAACGCACGAATTCGTGAGTAATATTTATTATCGATGGTTTACAACATTATCGATAGCTCTCCACCTTTAATCAAGTACCATCACTAGCATTTACGCATCAAGAGCATGAAAAATTTATAAAAAAAAAAAAAATTTACGCGTATACCCAAAACAGGAAGATACGTTCCAAGACTCGAATTTGTTCGATTTGTTTATACGCGGATGTACTATTTTATAAACTTATTTTCCAAATCTTTCTATCTATAAGCCAGACATGGAGCTCATGCGTATAATTATCGCTCAGATAGCACAGAATATTGGCTACTGTAGCACACAAAATGCCCCCTTGGAACTGTTGCAAGACATTTTGCGGAAATTTATGCAGGAATTCGCCCACGACCTTCATAGTCAAATGGAGCATGGTGAGTACATTTTTCTCCACCGTTTTTGTTACACACGTATCCTTTTTATTCCTGCGAACAGCAAATCGAATAGAGCCTACATTAAAGGATGCACGTCTGACACTTAAGAGCCTTAATATTAATGTGCACGAGTTGTTAGACTACATCGGCAATGTTGAGCCTGTACCATTTGTAAGGGACGTTCCAGAGTTCCCAGTGAAACGAGCTTCGAATTTAAACTTTTTAAAACCCGGAAGTGCAGAAACCCTTACCCGTCCAGTGTATATATTCGAGTACCTTCCACCGATGCAGCCAAATTCGGCAGCTGCTTCATCTTCCGCTTTACAAGCACCCTATTCCGATCAAGAACAAGAAGGAGTGGATGGGGAGGTTACAAAGAAAGTTGGAAGCCTGGACGTTGCGTTGGGAAACTCCGGTAATCCTAATGAAACTGCTTCGTCCGCTATGCTCCTAAATTTCCCTGCCAAAGACAGTTGCTTGGACATGGAGGGTCACACAGTTCGAGAAATTAGAAGTGTGGTCATGACAAGTGGTGGCTTTATTTCGCCTGCAATTGAAGGTAAACTGCCCGAGTCTGTGATTCCTGATATTATTGGTAAGAAAAGAAAATTCGGTGTCGAAGGGTAAACGCTAAACATGCTTTAATTTACAGTAAAACTAAAGGGTCTCGACGCACCACCTCCCCCTACACCTTCGCCGCCGCCATCACCACCCCCATCATTGCCACTAGTAGCAATGGAAACTAACCCAAAGGAGAAACAGTCTTCGTTTGTTGGTGAAACCGAGTCGACACGGGAAAGAGATCAACAGCAACGTCAGAATATATTGCTCAGTAGCGAAAGGAAAGAGACTCACACGACACCATTTAACCAAACTGAAATGGCTTCTATCTTGACAGGGACTGCTGCCCTTCCTCCTAAGGCCACCAAAAAAAATAAGAAACAAAAGCATTTGATTGGTAATGCCGGCGGGACACCAGGTGATAAGGCCCACGAAAAGGCTCAGCGAAAGGCTATGAAAATGTATCAAAAACTTTCCAAAAATCATAGTGACAGTGGCAACGCATTAATGCTGGTGAAGAAGTCGAAGAAGCATCTGAACCGTGGCGCCATACCAACCTTGCCGGATGGATCTGCTGATCGTGCCCAACTAGAAAAATTGTTTAAAAAGCAGGCCAAGCAGAAGCAAAAGCGACAGCACCAGCATGATGTTAAAACCTTTGGCTACGTAGATGGACTTGGTGGTACCACTACTAGTCTGACTGAAGAGTCTTCTGTCTCCTTTCCTCCTCTCACAGTAGAAAAAGTTGTACAACCTGAGCCTACTCCAGAAGGTGCTCCAATTGTAGGAGAGTGTGAAGCCCCACATGGACTCAAGCTGGCTAGTGAGCCCGACAGAAATAAACTGAATATTTTTAAAAAAATATCGAAGCAGAAGCTGTCAGCCCCAACTGCTTCGGTGCCAGGATTATCACTTTTTGGACATACAGCGGCCGGACCACCGTTAATTAGTTTGCCGTCTGGCACAACGATAACACCTGCGCCGCCTGCCTTAAGTGTCAACATTGAGAGTGAAATAAACAATGCGACACAACAACCACAACAATTCTCGCCTATGACGATATCAACGTCAGGCACCACCAACCAGAAGCCTGCTCCTACGGCCCCTTCTTTCGGAGTTGATATAGTTAACATTGATGCCAACAAACCAAAGAAGCGTGGCCGTAAACCTGGCGGAAAGAATCAAGCCAAACAACTCTTAAATCCGTTGGTTATGCAACCATTGCCTAAAAAAATGAAGGCAAGCAAGGCCATGCTGGGAGTTCTGGGACAAACTCTTGCGCCACCATTGTCCCTTGGCCAGTCGTTAGATCCCACTGCATTAGTAGCTATGGAGCCGCTAAATTTGAGCCACGTTCCACAATTCCAAGACAATCTTATACAGCCAAAGAGCAAAGAGAAAAAAGAACGAAAGAAGTACAAGAGCACAAAGTACGATCCGCCATTGCCATTGCAAGCGGGTGACAGCTTTACTCCGGACGACATGCACATGCGAATTTCGCCAACAAAACGAATTACTCCGGGTCCTGTTAATATGTTGGGCGTAGGAATGGGTATGCCAGGCATTCCTCCAGGTCCAGGACTATATCCCAATAATCAGCTACCGCTATTGCCGCTTTTAAGCTTTCCTCCGCGCCCAGGCTTGATTCCTTCGGGCCCTGGCCTTTTTTCGGCAGCAACTGGAGGGCTTCCCAGCTTCGGCCAAAGTTCCGTACCTATTCCCCCCTTCATGCAATTTCCCGGTGGAACAGTATCTACCGATTCTATTTCTAATCGGCCTATGCCAATGAATACCACAGGTAAGGACGATCTACGGTTAAATTCGAGCTTTAGTCGTTAAAATTTCTTCCTTTGTAGACATAAAGCCTATCGGATATTGTCCTGTGGCTCCATTGGTTCCCGAATCGATGAAATTGACATCACCCGAGGTTCAGAAAATAAGTCCGTTTGGTTCAAAGCTTAAATCGTTGTCGGCAACTGGCAATCTAGGTGATCCAATTGAAGTATCTGATGACTCAGATGAGTCAGCCGCAGCCCCAGCAAACATAAAAACGTCTCAGCTTTCGCCAGCAGTAGGGGCCTTCGATGGCCTCGTTGGCCGACCGAACATAATACAACCATCCCAACTTCCATATACTGTTGCCGGAACACCTAACCTAATATCCCCCGTACCGTCAGCTTCAAACAAATTTGATACGATCAACCAACTACCAAATACACCAATGCCTCGTAACACTCCTATTTTTGAACCTTCTCCTGCTGTTCCTAAAAAATTGAAGAAACAGACAAAGCCGTGCGATCTGCCCACTGCTCTGCCGAGTTCCAGTCCCGCTGCTGCAACTGTTCCATCGATCTCCCCCTCTTCGTTTAATATACACAGTCTGATGGGAAGCGATAAGTATAGTTTAGCGGGCGGCGCCGATCTCATTCCATTGTCGCGTGTGGAAAGCGGTTTGGCTTATTCTTCGCAGACTGTACCCGTTACCAGTTTGGCTGTTGGAGCCACGTCAGGCACATCCGGTGTCCCACCAACTCAACTAAACCTAAATGTGTCTGAAGAGATACAAGCTCAACGGCCACATCAGCCATTCATGCCCAATTTCGGAAGCTTTGAGGACATTACTATTACCCCAGCAAACCCAGGCCTTAATATTGCTGGTTCAGCAGATGATTTAAGATCCCGTAAATTACACAAGAAACTTAAGAAGCCTAAGGAGGGCAAAATAAAAAAGAAAAAGGACAAAAAAGATAAATCGAAAAGCAAGGAACGATTGATAACCAGCGAATTTAGTTTAACTCCTACCGAGAAACCAGCAAAGGGACAGGACAAAAAGCCGAAAAAAGACAAGAAGAAAGATAAACTACAGCAACAGGTAAGTTGACAAGACTGATAGATATAAAGCATACCATAAGTCCAATTTATTAATATTTTTCTAGATTCCAAGTGTTACGATCGCTGATTCTGATAAAATAGCAGTTCCGCCACAGAATACTATAGAGTCGATTGCACCGCCCAGTGCAGGGACATCGTCCTTAGCACCTGTGCAGACTGTGCATATCTCAAGCTCACCAAAGTTGGAGCTGTCGCCCAATCAGGTGCCAAAATTAACCCTGAAACTCAGTGGAAAATCCACACCATTACCAATGGATCAGGAACCAACACTTTTACCACAGATTGGCTCGGGTAAAAAGGAGCGTGATCGCGGTCGGGAACCTTCGCCAGAACTAGCCAGATTTTCACCACTAGTCACAGGTCCACCAAAACCCAAACAATGTAAGAGCAAAAAAAAGCTCCTTAAAGAATAAAAGAGGGAGGCACATTGACGCAGATCAATTTCAAAATTCGACCTTTTAGAGCGACAATTACTCCGGAAAATATTTTAGAAATTGGTTAAATTGCCACTTTCTAATTTACACGTAAAAAATGTTTCATCGTATACCAAAAACCAGTGAGCACTTAAAAAAAGACGTCTGCCCGTCTAGTTTTCGAAATATTGTAACCTAAAAGTATTAGTATTATTTAAGAAAATTATTAAATAATTATAGACCAGACGGCTGTGTCAAACATTCATTAGCCTTATAAATGCAACAAATTCGATTTTACTTTACAAATGTTCCGTAGAACAGGTTTTATAAAAAAAATCTTTCGAAAATACACATGACTGATAATTATAAAATTTGGTTACAATATTTTCGTTAGCAAAACTGATGGTTTAAAACTTAATACCATCTCATGTTCAAATTTTTAGTCTTAAAAAATATAGACATAAAGGTGCGATGGCGCGAATCTGGACGAGGCATATAAATCAAGATGTTTGAACTCGATAGTCACTGAGTTTTGTACCCTGTTTTTCAATTCCGAAGATTCGTATGCTCTTGTTAATTCTTTTTTTTGCTTTACCAATTCATTCAAGAATTTAAATTTGGGTTTTCCGATTTTAGCTGACTTGCAGTTATCATTACCTACATCTGCTTCCGCTTCTACTAGTGGACCCCCAATGGCGCTTCCGCTTCAAATGAGTACAATTCCCAACACTCACACCCATGTTCCATCTAGCACGGCTGTCAATTCAAGCGGCTGGCTGACAACTGGCAGTGGAGCCCCCGCTTCCGCTACTCTATCGGCCAGCTCGGTTCTTCTACCGCAACAGCTGATGTTGGCGTCTAACCCTACATCTATTCCTCCTTCATGTGGCACTGTCATACCCCCAACGGTGACAGTTTCGCCTGCGAAATCGGAATGTCCTCCTCCCCCAATCGTGGAATCAAATCGTCCATCTTCCTATGTGGATGCTGAGGGAAATCGGATCTGGATATGTCCAGCATGCGGTAAAGTGGACGATGGTTCCGCAATGATCGGGTGTGATGGATGCGACGCATGGTATCATTGGTAAGAGCATTGGGGTCAACCCCAGAGCATAGTCTTGAGACCCCACCTAATATTGTTTTCTTTATGTATTCAACTTTAGGATATGTGTTGGCATCCAAGTTGCACCAAAGGATAACGACGACTGGTTCTGCCGTGTTTGCATCACCAGGAAAAAAGTTCACGGATCGGAAAAAAAGAAGAAGCGAAACAAGAAAAAATAAAGCAGATACATTAACATATTATATATTATATATCTTTAGGGTAGCTTATTGCATAAACTCCACCAACTTGAAATTCGGTAAAATCGTGGATTATAACGGATTTTATGTTTTGTTTTATTATAACGTATTTTTAGGTATGTATAATAAATTGTTTAGTACGGCAAAAAATCAAGCAATTGATAAACGTATTCTTAATTTATATACAAAGTAGATATATCAGTAGTCGAAAGACTGAAATTGATTATATTATGTACAAATTATAATTGAGCACCGAGCCCTGTGGCCATATGTGTTTTTCATTCTTTTTTTTTTTGTGCGCTTAGTATATATTTGAATTTAAATTTGCGAAAACCCAGTGAATTGGATGCGTGAATTTTTGCATGGACTTCGGAGCTCTAAGAATGTAGAGAAATTTAAACAAATAGGTATGCAAATATTCCAGAAAACTTATTGTGGATTAGAATTGGCATAAGATATAAGTAGATAATTCCATAATTTACTCTTAATGCCGATTCACCAAGATTTAGGTTCGAATATCTATCTAAGTGCTATATTTTCCGGCCAAATTTTGTAATTGAATATAGTTTGTTAGTAGGTGATTTAAATACATATATCTTCCATATAGCAGCCATTCACAACTATTACTACCAGGGAAAAGTTCGAAACGCTTTCTTTAGTTTCGGTGAAAAAAAATATAATAGTGAATTAAGTATCTAATACATATATACCGATATACAAATCTACGGCAACCAAACAAGTTTTGATTACATACCTTAGTTACTACATACATAGTTGTAGAGTTGGTAGAAACTTTGGCTATGATTGATGCTGATTATGTGCTTTGTGTTGTAAGTACGAAAAATTATTGGATGTGAATGGACCATAACAACTTTATGAATAAGCAAGAAGTACAGAAAGAGAGCGCAGTATTAGAAAATCTTTGATATGACATCAATTATTTCCTTTGTTTGTTTTAATCTCGAAATATGTAGAGAGAACAAGAGATATGAAGATGACACAGCCGGTACATAATTTAATGGCACATTACTCTAATCTAAGCGGCATTCGTTATTTGATACGAATATTTTGTTTCTGCTTAAAAACGAATGCCCGATTTAAGTTCAGTGGCCAATTTCGAAAGTGCAAGGCGATTTATCGGCCCGGACAAAGCTTTGCGATGAAATGCTTGTGCCGTATGCAAGTGGTTCTGGATCTGTCGATCCGATAGCCAAGCTTCATGATAAAGTACTTTACATATATTTAACTAACTTATATGAATATTTTAGTTCGTTTGGCCACTGCCACTACAATTTGGCGAGATTCTTTGGTGTTTGTTGATATCGTGCGCTGGTTTCATATTTGCGGTCGTTGGACACAATGGTTGCTCCACAGTCGGCTCGCTCTGAAGTTGTGTGCTGAGGTGTGTTGATGGCTCTAAGGTTGATATTGGTGCACTTCCACCTGACATGGATGTGGCGCCGTCCATGGTTGTTGCCGCGTCAACGCGTGTGCTGCCATTGCCGGCAGCTTCAGTTGAGGCTCCACTATTGCTGCTAAGCGCCATACGCTGCATTTGTCGAATCACAGTGGCCGCATAATATGCTTGCTATAAAATAAAGAAATTGTTTTTAAAAAAATTGTTTTAATCCATATATGTATGTATGTATGTTTACCTTCCAACGAGATTTTGCAAAGTTCTTCTTAAGCTGCTCTGACACAGTGCCGTGGATGTTCTTGCTGCTTGCCTCGTTTCCAGAAATCCTGTAAAACAATTATTTGAATGGAAGGAGTCGACAAAATATAATGTGAGTAACTTACCAGGGATGCGCCAATGCTTGTTTGCATGTAAAACGCTTCTCCACAGCCACACACATTAAATTCTTAATAAAATGTTTAGCCGAATCGCTAATCTCATCCCAATATGGAGAATCAAACTCAAATTCACCTATTATCATCAGCACAACAAAAAGGAAACAAAATGTGCAAATGTAATTAGCCAACGTCGTTGCTACTTAGTTTACTGAACAGGTTTTAGTTACCTTTAAGAATCTGGGCAAACAGATTAGCATCATTCTCGTCGTAGAAAGGCGGATAACCGCAAAGCAGAATGTATGATATAACACCTATATATTCAAAACAGTTATAAATATAAACTTTTAGCATTGTTTAATGAAAAGAAGGTAACTTTGGCTGCGCCGAAGTTCAAATATCCTTGTAGTGCAAACCACACTTAAATCGTTCATTCTTATGTATTTTTTACGTTGTTTTTAGAAAATTGTTGTTGTTTCTAACTTGATCTCAAATAGACAATGAAAAGTTTAAATACCAAATTTCATTCCAGTAGCCAAGTACAGGCAGGGGAAACCAGATGGGTTAAACCCCTCAGACTGACAAGGCTATACTAGCTCGGCTGCTTCTATAATATATTAATACTATTAAGTTTGGATATTTATATTCGGAAACGACTACTTCTCTGTCTAATTTTATACTACCCTCTACAAGGCTATAATCAATTTAAATTTTGTTAAACAGTTTAAAAGTGTTGTAATTAAAAATGTATTATACCTATGCTCCATACATCAACCGCCTTGCCGTACGGCTTTTGGGCTAAAACTTCGGGTGCCACATAGCCCGGAGTTCCGCAAGCAGTGGCCATTATGCCAGAGTCTTCCATTTTGGAAAGACCGAAATCGCTGATCATAATTTTGCTGTCATCGTCTGGACTGTAGTAGAGCAAGTTTTCTGGCTATGGAACAAAATAAATTTTAAATTAACATTAATAAAATGTGATAGAAAACAAATAATAGCCTTAAATTAATGAACGCTAATTTAGCGGACATTGGAACTGTTCTCTATGTATGTGTAAAAAACATATTTAAAATATTATTATTTCTGTCCATTGACTCGTTCTATTGGTGGTCGTGACTTGAATTGGGCAGATGGCAATCAACATCATAACATTACATAGCCTTATTTATGTGTCTTAATAAATGGTCTAATATTTGAAAATTAAAGACACATCATTTCATTTCATGACAAGCTGGAACCTTTCTGTATGGCGTCATCATGATGAGAGTACTATTATTTCGATTTACCTTTAAGTCTCTATGCACAACGCCCTGTTCGTGCATGTAGTCAACGGCCTCAAGTATTTGTCGTATCAAATCGGTCGCATCCTTTTCAGTGTAATTTCCTTTTTCCACAATACGATCAAACAGCTCGCCACCAGTGACTCTATGGATATAACAAGTCATTACGAAATGCGTTTAAATTGAATGCAAGTGTAAGAGACGTACAATTCCATCACTAGGTACACCTTCGATTTGTCCTCGTAAGTCTCCAAAAGTTGCACAATATTCGGATGAGTGAGCCTGCAAATAAAGCAATAAACCATTACTGTATAACTATGGTCGTATTTTAAAAAAAGGTCGTCTGTGTGGAAGAGGAAATTTGAAATATTTTAATTCCTTCCACACTGCTGATGAGCGAAGTGAGTGGGTCGAAGTCAATGTGAATTGTTATACCCATCCCAGGAAATGCATTTTTACTATAAGATGGACCATACTCTAACTCAGTTATGCATCAGGAATATTTTACTTCAAGTGTGATCGGGTTAAAAGTATCGGTATCAGGTTCGTGGGGTCATAACTCACCGCGCTCCGTTCGGGCAGTTGGCATCGAAATGATTTGCACTGAACCTACATAGAAAGAAAGCAAATTAAGCAAATAACAAGATTTTTTAATGAAATAAGGAAAACAACAAAACAGAAGAGTAAATAACAAATAATAACTCATTAAATTTTAAAACATCTGTATTGTATTTTGCTAGAGCATGCTTAATACGCTAGACAATGACGGAGATCAATCCGCAGGAGGAAAACAGAGAGCGTGAGTGCCAGGGGTGGGGTGAGGAGAGACAGTGGATTTTCATATATGTATGTAACTACAACATTTCCATATATTTATTACTGATTGTGATTTAGAGGCGCCATTGTCAAAGGAAATACGAAATTAAAATTGGAACACAAAGCTTAACCGAAAATATAGTTCGAAAATAATTTAAATTCTAAGAGCATGTAAACCTTGATACCAACGTCTCATAAAAAATATAATTTTCAATATGCTTTTCACCTTTCTTAAGCCGTACTAAATGTAAAGTCTAACGAAAAAAAAGTTTATGGGGCAATTAGGATTCAAGTTCGCTTCGCTCTTTTGAGCATCCAGAAAATGTTCTAATACCGCGTGGGGAAGGATGACATATGTGAATGGTTTTGTTGTTACGCAAGTGCAATTATCTTTGATGTTTGTTTGATTTTTTTTGTAAATTTGTGGATATTCCAACTACTACTTGCCTTCGCAGCACTCGTATTTCATTTTCCAATGATTCCTCTTTACCCTTCAAGGCCTTCTTGTCGATAATTTTGACTGCAAAATGCTCACCGGGCGTATCCTTGCTCTCTGCCAGACGCACCTCCGAGAAGGCGCCGCTTTTGGGAGTAAAGAAATAGTTTTACATTAAACGCGTACAGATCCCAATGCTTTTGCCCAACTTACGTTCCAAGGAGGCCATGCAGATTATATTTTTCTTCGATTGACACCTGCTTGTTCAGCTCTTTCACATCCTTCGCCTTGGCCTTCTTTCCAGAGTCCTTTTTACCAAATAGTGGCATAGCCTGATCTCGATTTAGATTCTAGATTTGTGCTTGGAGAAATATTGAGCGGCAAAACGGAGGTTAACGCATCCGATGATTGCGCATAGCTTGTGCCTAAACGGAATTTGAAATCAAACTTAATGAGATACGCAGCTTATCGGCGGATTGTGTTTTTCAGTGCGCACGTATACATTTCAATAAATGTATTTGAACACGTCAAATTCCTACGTATGGATGACGAGCAATCACCCTACTTGGAAGCAAAAGGAGGTCGCTACGTTAATTAACTAACAATAAGTTAAACCCTGTTGCATCTACCACCGACATTTACTAGACGTGTTATAAATCGTTTTCTAGGTAAATTATTTAATGTACAGACATACATATTGACGATAAACGATATATGTCAAAGGTTTGATTAAATATGGATTTACTTTGATGCTTATTCACGATTCTATAATACTTATTGAACGCATCTGATTATAGAGTATTGTATACTGATTATGTACTATAAGGTATAAATTTTGTTTTCGGTTTGATTTTAAAAGTCCTGAGGGTCACTTTTCAGCTGATAAGACTATTTCTCATCGGTGATGACCCTAATCCCTTAATGAGAAGTGCAATACATTGCAATGTAGGAAAAAAAATTTCGGATTTCTTAAAGTTTGCCATTCCCATAGAGACGTATTCTGTAAATGGACTTATGCTGCGTAATATTTGGTACCCTATTAACAAACTATTTGCGGATTAAAAAATTTAAAATCCTTTCTTTGGAGAAGCTACCAAAATCATGAGCTTCGAGTAGGTACACTCGATGTTGGAAATACCAGTTGAATATGACCGGTATGTACTTTAAATGAAATTCAATAGGTGAACATTCATAGAAAATGTAGGAATATTTTTAAACTACGGTGAAATCAGACTATCGTCATATACATATGTACATATATGGCGGGCATAGATTTTTTTCCACCTAAAGCATCCATAGTCCGCCCCCCTCCTCCCACATTTACAAAATGTGTTTACGCAAATCGAGAAGTTTAGTAAAAAATAGCTTTGTCTAAACTACACAAAGACAAAATAAACAATCAAATATACTTATATACATACACGATCGATTAAATTGTCTTAAACTTTAAAACTAAACAGATTGCGGTCGTTTTGATACATACACACATACACACTCCCACGAATTTACAAACAATATGTGTGTGCGTGCGTGTGTGTGTGTGTGTGTGTGTGTGTCTATGTGAACGTACTTAGACCACGAAAATAAATCGCGACTTAAACTTTTAATGCAAGCTTGCGTTAAATGATTGCATAAAAATTTTGTTGACCTTAGTTCGTACCACAGAAACTCGATTTTTTAAACCACAATTCACGAAACCAAAAACATTCACACCACTCAGACCAAGAATTTTCAAATTCTTTTTTTTCAACGTCGTATCATTGATTTTGTTCTGGTAAAAATCCCACTATGAGGTAAGAAAATACCATTATATGGTAAAGTTCCCTATATGAAAAAAGGCGAGATTTCGCTCATGTTTAGGCAAAACTTAAATTTAGGCAAACGAGAATGTTAGTTTTGAAACAAATAAGGTTTAGGTAGCTTATCTAAGTGGCTAACAATAGAAATGAAATAAGTCAGAATTGGTAAAATACAAATGGATATAAATATTTCATGCACTCAATGCGAATTCTTTTAATCAAACTTTAAACATTTTTTATTAATGCATTTCTTAAATCAACTTGCACGATAACTTTAAAGCTTAAACAATCTTTTCGCATTTATCGGTTCCCAAGGGAAAATATATGACACTAGTTTAAAAATAATATGTTAATATTTATTTAATGAGGTTATTATTACTATATAAAAAAATTTTTTTTGCTAAATAAATAGATTTAAATGTTGTCCTATAATAATTTAATTTTCGATTGCGAAACAAATGTGTATTGTCAGAATGTTTTTAATTTTTCTTAAGTCACTCTTTAAGCCGAAATACTATTTAAGGCCTTGAACTATTACTAATGAACTAATGAATTGATAGAATGAATGAATTTATTTTTAATCATCTTTGCACATTTCAGATCAACCGCGGTGAAAACTTTGTCGTAATTAATTTGAATTGACTGGGCTGCATAAAGATCGGAAGAAAGCTTCGATGAAGTCTAAAATAAAAACTATGGTGTGCCGGTGAAATTTGAAACATAATTATATTCTTGCCTTCTTAGGGTTGTTCTGGGAAATTTTTTGTCTTTTACGGTAATTTTTATCTTTTTGGTATATTTTTATACATATAGTTATCGATAATATTCGATAGAGCTGCGGTATTTTTGCAGCACTGCATATTGTATTTTAAACACTGAATAAAAAATATCTTCGAGTTTCTTGCAACAAAATTGTTGTTATTTTATTGCATTTCGTGAATTGTTAATAATAAAAAAACACGCACGGTCGGTCAATGCGGTGTTTTTGAATATGAATGTGGTTAAAAAATGCAGGATCAGTTAACAAAGGAAAAACAAAATGCCTTAAGAAACGAGGGACGCCCGAAAATGTGTGTGTATTCGAAATGTGTATGCCTGCGACTGTATGCGTGTGTGTGTATGCGTTAAACGAAATGGGAATCGGATATCCTGAGACACAACAAAGTACTAAAATTCGGTTTTAAATTGAGGAGTTTCTGTTGTCTAAAATTCAGTGACGGTAAGTCCTTTCGCAGTTTAATTCATTAGTTGTTCTAAGAAGCGAAAAGAGCCTGGTTTGACTTAGAGTATCCGTGTGTGTGACTGTGTACCTCAGAACTCATACACATGAATCTACCTACATGCACACATCCATGTACACTTATATATATGTATGCACATTGGTATTGGTTGGTATTAGTATATAGGTGCATCTGCAAGTGTCCTTGCAGGTAAAGGTAAATACCGAATGAACTTTGGACATCAGAGCAAGCTGAAAAAAAAAATACTTTAAGGATTCCTTTAAAATTCCAAAATAAATCCTTTAAATCTCCAAAATAGTTTGTGCATTTCCTTACATACATATACTTGTATATGTATGTGTACTATACATATATGACATGGGATTATTACGTTTAACAAAGTAATTCCATTTGTCATAAATTGAGAGGAGTTTTTTGTCTTTAATCTAACAAAGCACGATTTGAACATCGCCCGGAATTTTAGTAACTAAACCCAAACAATTTGGAGTTAACACTAAATCCTCGCTGTTTTAATTTGTTTATTTGGTATTTATTTATATCAATCATGGTTCCGTACAAGAGTAATCAGCTGTTAGTGAAGCACAAAGAGAAGATAGATAGACACATACAGGTCTATTTTATTTAAATGTCACCAGATATTAGCAATATAGACTATATTTATGCTAAATGAGATGTATAGATAGATTTGTTTAAGTTGCCTATAATTTAACATTTGTTCAAATATTTTTTCCCAATTTCTGAGGAAAATGCTGTTGTTGTTATCAAAATCGGCACAAAATTTTAAAGTGCAGAGATTTATTCCAGGGAAATAGTTTTAAAGCAAAGACCAAGTTAATATCAGCCTATAATAATTAGTGGCATATCCACTGTTCCCTAGTTCGACTGCGCGGCGACGCTGCATGGAATCTATTAGTTTCTGACACCTTTCTGTAGCTCTGTAGCAGTCCAAGGACCTGTTTTAGTGGTTGGCTTTGCAGCAACTACTCCCTTCATAACGTTGCACTACAAATTTTTGATCGGGTTCAGATCGGGCGACTGTGCGGGTCACTTTATTAAATCTACTCCTGCAGTATCGATACGAGCTTTTGCCACTTTCCTTCTGTGTTTCGGGTCATAGTCTTGTTGAAAGACCCAACAAAATCATATCTTCTCTTCGGCATATTTACCATCAATTCCTCAATAATTTTAACGTACACCATTGTCTATGATGCCTTCTATGCAGCATATAAGACCAACACCGTAATAGGAAAAACAGGCCGACACCAATACACTTCCTCTGCCATGTTTAATAGCCTTGGTGGTGGTGACTGTGAGCGTTAAAGTTATTTAGTGTTAACTCTTGACACACTGTCCAAAAACTGGCTAGCACTTTAAGCTCACTGATGCAAGCGGACGAAGCTCTATTCATTTTTCTAATTTGGGCTATATTTTAAGCTTTCGGCTATGTCTTCCTGATATTTTTTCACGTTTTAATGCATTTTGCACTGCAGTTAAAGAGCACTTAAAATATTTCTCGGACTTCTCTGTAAGTTTTGCCTGCCCTCCTCTTCTCAAAAGACATGTGCGTACCCCGGTCCATTTAAGTCTGCAAATTGGAATACTTTAATGAATCTTCTATAGTGAACCCTGAACACATAAAATAGAGTAAAAAAAAAAAAAAAAACAAACCTTCTAGCAATAGTTTAAGTGTCCTGCAAAGAAAGATCCTTCACTTAAGTCACGACGTGGGGTTACAATGCAAGGGACAAGATTTAGACATTGCTGATAACCGTACTTAGAGGTATGAAACAGATCAGAATATTATCTTGCAAGTTATAGTAATAAATATCGGCAAGTGTTAAGCGCTACTATTGTTTTGCTCGCAACTGTATGTACGTTTCCGTTAGTACTGCACATGGCTTTAAATTAAATTAGAATTTGAATTAAATTATATGTATGCGGGTATAATTTTTTAATCTTATCTTATCTTTGTTACAGACGCTAGTTCGGATGCCATTATTTTAAAATAAGTCATAAAGGAAGCCCAAGCTCAATTTCTTCGAATCTTTATGCAATTAGATATACACGAGGAGTTTCGACAACAAGGACAAGGATGCAGAGAAAAAAATAAAAGCGAAGTCAACATTTTTTCTTCCACAAATCAAGTGGCTTCCATTCAAAGAAGGACACAGTCAGTCCGTAGATATTAATCTACGAAATCAGTTTCACTGCAGCAGATCCCGATCTCGATTCATCTCCGAGATGTCATTGCTGACTCTTTGCAACATTGGCATTTGGCTTATCGCTAGTCAAATAAAGATTATAAACTGCGACCAAGGTAAAACATTTGTCGACTCAAATGAAAAAAAATACAAAAATTAATATTAATCGCTTTAACATACAACCATTTTCCAGTTGTTTTACTGGACACAACAAGAGAAGCTACTTTAGAATGGACACGCTATCCATATGGACCACAGGCTCAGACTCCAGGGGTATGTATAAATTTAAATATAAACATTAAATTAAAACGTCAGGCGAATTCGCTTTGTTAAACCAAGTAAATAATATCAAAACTGAGGAGGATATTTTCTAGAAACTATGCTATGAAACAAAATATACACATAGATACCAATAATGTAAAATTTAAACATTTTACAAATGAGAACTATTTAATATTGATCATTGGGGGTTTATTTATCTAAAAAAAAACCTATATATTTTTAAATGTTTGTTAAATTTTGTTATCAAGAAATACGAAGAATTTTGAAGAATAATATAAGATTTTTGAGACCTACCTGGTATAAAAAACTAAATAATTATGAAAATAAATCGATTAAGAAATATATAAACATTGATTTTCAAGAAAATGGCGGACGCTTTATCTTGAAATTTGGTTCTTGGGTATTGTAGATATCAATAAACACAAATCGATACTATAAAAACACAAAATCATACATTTTAAAAATGCAAAAAAAGAAGGGTTACATATCCCCCTAAGAAAATTTATGATTTATGATACCTGCAAGAATACACTATTGTGTGCAAATTTCGTGGGATGCTAAATGTTTACTAATATTTTATATTTATTCAATTGTTATCTGCGAATCTTGCATCAGTGGGTGGAAGAATCCTTTACAGATTTCGTGAAAGGAATTAACTGGCGAAGCTACGTGGTTTGCGATGTTGCTTACCATAATGTAAATAATTGGCTATGGTCACCATTCATCGACAGAGGTCCTGCAAATCGGTTGTACATCGAAATCCAGTTCACAATACGAGACTGCTCACTGTTTCCAGGTAAAGAAAGGTGAAACCACGTGAGGTGCAATATTCATATTTTCTAACGTCTTCCATAGGCAACGCTCTGTCGTGCAAAGAGACATTTAGTTTGTTGTTTTATGAATTCGATGCGGCCACACGGGAGCCCCCGCCATGGCAAACAGACAGTTACAAGCTGATCGCTCGCATTGCGGCAGGCGAGGGTCGCTTTAATCAAAACTCCGATGTGGACATTAACACTGAAGTAAAAAGTATTGCTGTAAACAAGAAAGGAGTGTATTTTGCCTTCCGCGACCAGGGGGCATGCATCAGTGTGCTAGCCGTAAAGGTCTACTATATTACGTGTCCGGCAGTGACCGAGAATTTCGCGCACTTCAACGAAACGCCCACAGGCAGAGAAATAACCATTATTGAGAAACAGAATGGGACGTGTGTAGAAAACGCAGAGGCCTACGAACCGCCGACCTATCTTTGCAAAGGTGATGGCAAATGGACCATACTTACAGGCGGCTGCCGCTGTCGCGTTGGGTATGAACCCAACGATATGAATAAAACCTGCACCGAGTGTCCAGTGGGTACATTTAGGTCGGCTGAGGTTATTAAATGTGTTCCCTGCCCACCCAATTCTAGTGCACCAAAAGCGGGCTCTCCGTTGTGCAACTGCCTGCCTGGATTTTACCGACATCCACGAGATGGCCGTCATATGCCCTGCTATAGGCCTCCTGGAGCGCCCACAAATCTCACCCTCTTATTTGTCGACCAGACTAGTGCGATAATATCATGGAGCCCACCGGCTAGAGACGATGCGAATCAGTTGCCGGTGGTAGAGAAATATCGGAGCGATGTCGTCTATAAGATACGTTGTACCTTGTGCAGTCCAAATGTCATGTTCAACCCATCAACAGATACCTTTAACGATACGAAGATAACTCTCACCAATCTGGATCCAGTTACCACATATACCGTCCAAATTCACGCCATTAACGGAATATCGTATCTGGTCGATACGGCTTATTATACCAACGACACTGTGTCGCTTAGTGATGCAAACACGACGGCAAGTGTCGGAGCTAACAACCAACTGGATTTAAACGACATTAAGACGGAACATTCCGAAATCATATTCACTACTGAGTCAGCTATGCTCTCAACTGTGTTTAATTTACGTATACAGGCTATATCCAGCAAGGATGCAGATCTGACATGGGACAAGCCAGTTCCAAGCGATGCACCTCTTGAGTTTTACGAAGTCCGCTGGTTCCCTAAACTTGAGCTGGAGGCAATAAACAAGACCGCCCTAAATACAAAAGAGACCAAAGCACACATTGAGGGTCTCATAGAAAATACAGAATATGGTTTCCAAGTGCGTTGTAAGACCATTAATGGATATGGTTCTTACAGCAATATGGTGTATGCCCATACACATCAGTCGGTAGGCTCAGGTAAGAGTATTATCTTACAAGTTACCTTTATTACTGCTAGTATTTACTCATCGCTGAACGAGGACAGTATTTATGTTTCTTTGGCCTTACAAATTCTTCTTATAAGCGATAGGTTAAACTGCAAATTCAAAAGTGCAACTTTCTTGAGTAATTGTAATAGCTAATGTTTCTATAACTCCATTTGTCTCTCGAACAGTTTACGATGATTCCGTGCAAATACGGTTTATTGCGGGCGCTATTGTGACTGGTGTGCTATTTCTTGTTATTTTTATTGTGGCGACGGTCTACTTCATGCGATCGAAACATCAGGATGAACTCGACAAGAAGTCTACAAACCATCTGCCTCTTCCCATGGATTATGCCAGTAATGAAGGTAAGCTCTATCCGTTACTTGCTGAATCTATTCCATACTTAGTATATGTATGGAATGCAAGAGAAAGGACGATACTTTTAATTGTTGATTACACAATGTATGAACCTTGTGCCTAATACATATCTATATCCCCTTCCGTTAATCCCAAAAAAAAATAAAAAAAAACGATCTCCCTCCTAAGGACTTGTCGTGACATATAGTAAGTGATATGAATTATATATGAATAAAACGTTTTTTAAAATATGCAAAAATATTAGTCCTTATTAGCCTTAAATATATCATATCATTCTCTTATGTTTTATCAATGCGCAGTTTAATTACATTGAATTAAGTTTGTTGAGGATAGCACCAAAGAGGCATTAAATTTTTTTTTTATCTCTTATTCATTTTACGTACAAGTAGATGTCAAATATACAATTGAGTAGTTTAATTTATTGAATCAAAATTCTTTTTAGTTGCTTTGTTACAGAGTACAAACGAGAGATGTATTGTACAAAAGACTTTGCCGTATATCAAATTTAACATTTATATGTCCGAGATACGAGGTTTTAGCATTCCTTTTTTAAAGGATGCTTATTTAACCGGTAATAATTACATTTAGCGCACAGTTTTTCTATAAACTTGCAAGTTCTCATCACAAGGGATAAGTGAAACTGTAAGTTTAAATTATTGCGATTTTCAAAATGCAACATTCTAACCGAATCAATGAAATTAGCGTTCCGTAATGATTAGCTACTTCGATGAGTCTTTAAGCTTTTTAAATGTCATGAAATGACGAAATATAAGATAGAGTTAGAGTATAAAGTAAAATAAAATGTTTAACATTTTCCCTATATAAAATTAAAAATTTACTCTCAAAGTTTTTGATTCGTAGTCAAGTTTGGACTTAAAATACTACAAGCATTTAATGTTGTAAAGTTTACTTCGTAAACTAGTATCCTTCGATTAAAACATTCACGGTTCAGTGCATTTCACAAAGTTGTTTACGAATATCTTAAATCTGGAGATTTGCGAAAATTATAATTAGTGCTTCCCAATTTCAAATTATGTTAATCACAATCAATTTTATACACCAGGGTAATAGACATTCTTTAATACTTAAAAATTTGACTCCTATGTTTATTTTGTGTTACCTGTCTTTTCTTATTTTATTTTTAGTAAATTCCATGGACACAACTCCAATTGTCAAGACATTGCATTCAAATGGTACAATCAATTATTTTTATATAACTTCTTCTGGTGTGGGTTTCTCTCGTCTTTTTTATTAGCCAGCTTGTATTTTTTTCACACGTTTTTCATTTTGATATTTTATGTCGAATATGGCGATATTAAATCGATATAGTTTTTTAAGTTCTGGTGTTGGGGTTGACGCATAATTTTCATTGCTTATGCTTTTCAGTGACCACGCCTCTGTTTGGAAACAGTCGGAGTTACGTTGATCCGCACACTTATGAGGACCCCAACCAGGCTATTAGAGAGTTTGCACGCGAAATCGATGCTAACTACATAACAATCGAAGCTATAATTGGTATATTTGACTTCATTTATTTGATTCAGGCTTTTTTATAAATTATTTTCTCAATTAGGTGGCGGCGAGTTCGGAGATGTTTGTCGCGGCCGTCTGAAAATACCGCCAAACTTTGTCCAAGACATTGACGTGGCCATTAAGACTTTGAAACCGGGTATACAGATTGTTGTTTATTAAAAGTTATAATTTGTTTTAATACTATTATTTCACGATTGATTTAGGATCTTCCGAGAAGGCGCGCTGCGACTTCTTAACCGAAGCCTCTATAATGGGCCAGTTTGACCATCCGAACGTTATATACCTACAAGGAGTAGTTACGCGCTCAAACCCAGTAATGATTATCACCGAGTACATGGAAAATGGCAGTTTGGACACATTCCTTCGGGTTAACGATGGAAAATTTCAAACGCTGCAGCTGATTGTGATGCTACGTGGCATTTCCAGTGGCATGTCATACCTGAGCGACATGAATTATGTTCACAGAGACCTGGCGGCACGCAATGTCCTGGTCAATGCGCAGCTAATTTGCAAAATTGCCGACTTCGGCCTATCGCGGGAAATTGAAAATGCAAGCGATGCTTACACAACTCGAGTAAGTGAGCGCTCTAAATATTTAAGTTGCTGATTAGATGCCAAATTGTTTTGCTCATTAACTTCAACTTTCATTTTCAAAATCGCACTTGATCTTTCTCTCATACCGACTTAAGAATGCACTCTTTGTTATATGTCTACTTGAATATGTATTCGTATATAACGGTTTGGAGCTGCAAATGTCACGTTTTCTTGGTAGACATTCAGAAGTTATTATCTCAGCTGTTTAACTTTTTATAATTTACAAAAAACCAATTTTATTATTTTGTTTTTTTTTTTTTTTTTGCTAGGGTGGCAAGATTCCAGTACGCTGGACTGCTCCAGAAGCAATAGCTTTTAGGAAATTTACGTCCGCTTCGGATGTATGGTCCTATGGGGTCGTTCTATGGGAGGTGATGTCTTACGGCGAACGTCCGTACTGGAACTGGTCGAATCAGGTATGAATGGTTAATGGATCCATTAGAAATATTGCTGATGTATGTGTGTATTTTTACAAATTTAAAGGATGTGATAAAAAGTATTGAAAAGGGCTATCGATTGCCTGCACCAATGGACTGTCCTGAGGCGTTGTATCAGCTTATGTTGGACTGCTGGCAGAAACAACGAACGCACCGTCCAACCTTTGCCAGTATAGTCTCTACGCTAGACAACTTAGCCAGACAACCACAGTCGCTCCTGACCACTCGTAACTCACCAGAAACAGATGGTACCCACATATTAGATTCTCAACGTGGCCAGAACATATTCATAAGCACTGATTTGTGGCTGGAGAACATAAAAATGTCCAGATACTCTCAGCATTTTAAAGAGGCTAATCTGGTGAATGCCCAACAGGTGAGTTGATATCAATTTATTTTCGCCAGTCGATATTCTACTACTCATTTATCCCACAGATCTCAAGATTAACAGCTCAACAGCTATCCGATATGGGCATCACCTTGGTGGGGCATCAGAAGAAAATCTTACACCAGGCCCGTCAACTGGACACAATAATATAATACAATGTACATAGGCATCAAGACACAGCACATAAGTTAAGACATATTTTGTAGCTTAGTATCTGTAAGTGAGGTTAGAAGGCTGCCTTTTAAATTTCTGCAAACCGGTCGAGCAAGCGTTGATATTTTAGAATTAAATCTGGTTTTAGAATTTTATATAAAATTTTATACGTTTAAGTTTTCTCTAGAAACTGCTCTCGCCTGCTTCGTTGCAACTTTCTCAAAACATCTGAAATCAGATTTAAGCACTAATATTGACAAATTGTAAGACTTAAATGGAAGCCTCAAGAACGATATAAATGTATATATCGTATGACACCATATTGACTAAATATTAACACGACTAATGAAGGGTTAAAAGAACTGGTCCATTTGATAAAGAACTATTATCACACTACATTGAATACTAACTGTTGCGGATTTGTGTTTCTTAATGAATCTGATAAAGCGAAACCTAACAAAGTTTAGGTTGAACGACAAATTTGGCAGAGCAACCATTACAGTGTGATAACGATGCTAAATAGGTACAATAATGTAGAGTTCTTTGGATCCCGAAGTCCGTGTTTGTCTGCCATCATTTTTTTTCTTTTCTTTCTTTACTTACTTTGTTATCACAGTTTTGAAGTCGGATTCTGCATTCCGATCTTTACACATGCAAAACGATCAAACATACATACATATGTACATAGGACATATACAAATACATAAACAACATGCTTTTTAAACTATTGATGAGGCTGAACTCTTAATTTCATTTATATCTACATAGTATATATACATATATATATATATATATATAAACATACATACATACATAGTGTTCGTGCAAACTTGCAATCATACATAAATATGTATTTTGGAATAATAAAATAACGGAATCCACTTTCTATCTACATACAAACAATTATACTTACATATATTATTGTAGATTTATAAAGTATTAGTATTATTTACACAATGCAGCATGTATTTTATTTGTAGCGCGATTCATTTAATATCGTTAAAAAATCAAAAAAAAAAAAAATAAATAAATAAAAACAAAAATATTGTAAAAAGTCAATACAAATGCAAATTGTTTTAAGTCATTACATAAAAATATTATAAAATTGAGTTATGGGCCGCGAACTAAAGTTGTATATAAGCTCTAGAACGCAAAATGCAGCTGCTGCACGGCGGTAGGTTTCAAAATATCGCTTACAGGATACAAAATAATGGCTGTAGTGAGAGTCATTAGACACAGTTCTCAAGTCATTGGTTTCATACATTTAAAACATTGTAGTTGTTTGATTATTGTATTAACATGCTGGCCGCCAGCGATGGCACCACAGATATCCCCATTTCTAGCAAGGTGTAAAAAACACTCCCAATTCAGACTAGACAAATATTCAAATTGTTTTTTCAAACTGTGCATTTATCTCCAATAATAATGAGCTCCTCTTAGATGAAGCTGTAGGAATTTTGAGTTTATTTGTAATTGTGATTTTTAAATATATGTGTATTTTTGGGTCTTTCGGCTTGGCGTCGTTTACCAACATTTAAAAATATGTAAGTAATTAGAACCTTTTTTAATTACAAATGAAAGTGAATGCAAAAAGAATATATACCTTTTCGCACCGATTTGTTTTACCAGATTTCTTTTGTGCTTCCACTTTTGAAACATACAATTCTATGAAAGATAATTTTTTTCATATATTTTTAATAATGTAAAATTTACTACTTTCATATCTTAAATTATTGTGTATTGAATATATGTCTAATAAATTCATTTAAATAGCACAGCGAAAGCTCTTAGAGAAATCAGCGATCGTAATTTGGTTGCAAATTTTTGAATTTTAAGTAGATTACCACTTGAGCCAAAAACAATGTTAACTTTAATGTTTGAATATGAAACAAAGGTTTCATTTTTAACGCAAGTCGGGTATTTGTGTTTAGCGGAAAAATATATCAATAAATGTGAAACCCATTTTTATTGAAGAGCCAATATTTTTTGTCTAGCAACAGACGAACAAAAACGGATCCAGCACCAGCACGCACTTTACAAATTTTGGAATCACTGTACGAGAATAGAATTTAAACTCTGGCAATTGAGTCTCGAAGAATAGAGTTGCCGAATCGAGCGGTTGTACTAAAAGACATTTTTTTATAAGATTAAAAATTATTGAGCGGAAAAAATTGGAACTAGGATATTTTATTCCAAAAGTACATATACGTTTTTTTTTAGCAATTCTATCAATGAAAAAGTATGCAGCAATTCTCTTTGGTCTTGCCCATGTTGTTTATGAAATGGATAAGATCGCAAAGAAATTAAATTACTATCACTTAAGTTTAATTCCATCCGGGCTCCATGACCACGAACCCCACAAGGACAGAAAGGACGTAATTTATTGTTTTCACAAAAAATGTAATTCAAAACAAATTGTTCATAACTGAGCTGAACTGAACTGGTTCCAAGATTTTAATGAGCTTCGGCTTTGTTTTTGTTTAGAGGCCCTGTCAGCGGAATATCACATGTGGATTGTGGCAATACTGATTTGATTGTATTAAATATCGATCGAGGACGGGAACCACGAGGGTAGGTAAAAATTTGATAGAAATTTATTGTTGGTTAAAGCAATCAATTGAAGTCAAATGAAAATCGATGTAAATGTGGAAAATGAAGTAAACATGGACATGTAAAAATTAATTTTGTTTTGTCAGTATATGTATTAGAAAGTGACGGCGATATGTTGTGTATGCGCGTGTGTATTCCTTACCAGAGTTGCCATATTTTCAATATTTTATATAATGACGTATAAAAATTTTGTGAACATACTGAAAAATTCCAATCGATAATATTTGTTGACGGCTTATTTCATCGTTATATAGTTGCTAACTTTTGCTTTTGCAATAATTGTCTCATGTCTCCCTGTTCCAATTTGTTTTTAATGACAAATTTGAGTTTCGACAGGGTGACAACTCTGTTAGAGCAGTTATACTAGCCATAGCTCAATTCATTCGTTTCGTCTCCGTCTCTCTCTGTGTGTGCGTTCATATTTTCATTCGCAAGTAACTCGTACCGTCCTCCTTTGAACGTGCGCTCTGAATTTTAATTTGAATCCAAATTCGCATTTAAATTGTGGTTCACATCGAAAAAATGTAATTATTAAATGATTAAGAACCGTTGCCAACAAAAATTCAACATTTAGTTTAACATTTTCTAAGTGTTTGCTCGTCGAAAGGGAAATTTTCGCAGCGCCTTTAGTGTGTGAATGTGAATATGTATCTATGCATTATGCGACATATACGTACATACTTTGTGAAATCGTCAAAGTGGCTTGACATACATACATACATATCTGAATACCTAAATACATACATATGCAAAAAAAAAAAGTAACTTTAGCTTGATGCGAAATTAATTTATTCGCAATATTGCAATTATTATTGTTCAATCTATTAAAATTCCAAGAAAGAGACGAAAACAGCTCGAAATTAAAAGAAGAGAACCATAAAGTATGCTTTTAGTACGTTTTGTCTCTTAGTTCTCCATTTTGTAAATTTTTTTTCACATTTTTTTCTTTCGTATGTATGTATATACATATAGATGTATGTGTATATATGTGTGTGTGTTGCACATACACACACAAGGCTTAAATCAAGAGATTGTTGTGTTTCTACTGATCTATATATGTATGTATGTGTGCTGTATACTCGTATGTACTTATTTATGCATATACAGATAGAAATTAACAAAATTATTTTGGTTTTACTTTGGTTTATTTGTTAGAAAAAAGGGGAAGAGCAGGAGGAATCTCTGCTTTGCGAGTGCGAGTGCGAGTGAGTGCAAAGAAAAGTAAAATAGGGTGATTGCGTCAATGACGATTGCCAGAGTTGTCAAGTGTGTGTGTGTTTTTTTTTTTACTTACATACGAACATACTTTTGTGTGCGTGTGAACACGGATACAGTGCAATTAATTTATTCTATTCGAATTATAAGAAAAAACAGAAAAAGGATAAATAATATTAAAAAAACGTCAGAATTCCGATTATCGAAACTTCTGTTATTTTAGATCGTATACATACACGCAGTTTACACATTCAGAGCGTGTACGCATTTGTATGTACATATGTGTCTGAAACGGGTGGGGCGGTGGGTTTACTTGCCAAAAAATTAAAGTGCTGAAAAAACGCTTCATTCCAAAAAGGCAGCTACGTGGATATGTGTTATGATAATGTACATATGTATGTATATATTTAATCCTTTTTTAATGTTGCAGAAACAAACAGCGTGGAAAGGCAACAATCCGCCCTGGGAATACCGAACAATAACAAATCGCAGAAAAGCAATAATCTAAAGCTGAACAGCCGAACCAGACCGCCGCCATTTATCGTCATCGTCGTCGTCTATAAAGATAGCAATAATTGCCTTTGATAATGACGTTGGCCATCAGGTGGACGCTGGAATAGTTGGGAATGCAACAGTTACCGCTGCCAAGCATCAGTTGGAGCATTTGAATACAATGCGCGAAGCGCTTTTCTCTCAGGATGGCTGGGGATGCCAGCACGTCAATCAGGACACCAATTGGGAGGTGCCCAGTTCGCCCGAGCCGGCCAACAAGGATCCTAGTGGGCCGCCTATGTGGAAGCCCAGCATAAATAATGGAACAGACCTCTGGGAATCCAATTTAAGAAATGGAGGCCAGCCAACAGCCCAGCAGCAAGTCCCGAAACCATCGTGGGGCCACACGCCCTCATCCAATCTGGGCGGCACTTGGGGCGAGGACGATGACGGAGCCGATAGCAGCAATGTGTGGACCGGTGGCGGTGGAAGTGCCGGCGCCATGACAAGTGCTGCTGGTTCTGGTCCTGGAGCTGCTATTGTCGGCGTCAATCCTTCTGGTGTTAATGTTGGCATTGGCGGATCCGTTGGTGCATCTGGCGGTGGCCCCCAATGGGGATTGGCATCAACTGGTAATAATAGTACTGGCACCAGTGGAGGAGGAGCCTTGCCTGTGGTAACACCAGGATGTAAGCTTTCCGAATTGACACTCGGTCGCCACCAAACCCACTCACAATTGAAACTTTAACATAGTGTGCATACAAATTTTCGTATTGTTTTGATCAAATGTTTTTAATTTTCTTGCACCTTTCTTTGATTTCTGTTTCAACAAGTTTTTATACATGTCGGCAGAGACTTGAAACTTCAAAAAATCTTGAAGTGTTGTTGAAATTTTAAGCCCGGATTATTTTCGAAAATACTAGAACAAAACATCAAACATCTTGATAATTTAACTACTCGGCGATTCATTAACTTTTTATTACAACTTATCCGAATTCGGCGATTATTAATGATCGTTTAATTTTTATCTTAGTTTGTTGCACAGTGGTTAAAGTGTTTCTGCAATGATGTAACTTTTTTCGCTAAATTTTTATATCTATTTCATTTCTTAGGCGGAGCCGGATCAGGAAATATAAGCGGAGGTGGAGGTGGAGCTGTTGCTGGAGCTGGCACAAATGCTGGTAGCGCCGGTAATGGTTGGGGAGATCCTCGCGAAATTCGTCCATTGCCTGGAGGAGTAGGTGGTGGAGGGGGTCAAATGGACATTCGAAATGTTGATCATCGCGATGCAATGCGAGGCGCTGGTGGTAGCAGTGCTCCCTCTGGAGACCCACGTGACATGCGGATGATTGATCCGCGGGATCCGATTCGGGGCGATCCCCGTGGTATATCGGGACGACTCAATGGAACATCTGAAATGTGGGGACATCATCCGCAAATCTCCCACAATCAAATGCAAAGCATTAATAAAATGGTGGGTCAAGTTGTTGGAGCTGCTGGATCAAGTGTGGGAGTTGGATCTGCACCAGGGCCTGGTGGGCCTGGCCCTGGCGGTCCAGCTGGCATGGGCTCTGGCGGAGTCCCTGGGACAGGAGTATCGAGCAATATTGGAACACAATGGGGTGCCAATCAATCAGTCGGAGGTCCTAAGGATATTTCCAAGCAAATTAGCAGCGGCTGGGAGGAACCATCGCCCCCACCACAGCGACGCAATATTCCAAACTATGATGACGGTACCTCACTCTGGGGTCAACAGCAACCCCGTGTTCCTGGGGGCGGTGGAGGTCATTGGAAGGACATGTCAGAGCCGATGAACCGCAACCATTTGATTCGTGGTCAAAATCAGTCGGTTGGCATTGGTATTGGCGGCAATGTACCAGTTGGCGGGGGTAACCCCAATAATCCTATGACCAGCGTCGTTGGGACGCAATCTCGGCTCACATCGGTGGGAGGTGTTGGTGGCGTGCCACACAAACAGGACGGCGGCACCATGTGGGTCCATCCTAATAATAGCGGCGGTGGTCGAAATCCAGTTAACGTTGCCGGATGGGGGGACGATAGCCATAGCGTGGGCGTGGCTGGAAATGTATCAGTTTCTGGCAGCAACTGGCAAGTTGATGACAAAACTAGCGCCAATTCGTGGAGCGACGCACCTGCTGCAGGGGTTGGAGGCTGGGGTGCCAAACAGTCAAAATTGTCAACAACGAATGCCAACTCTTCTGGATGGAGCACCGGCGCTGTGTTGGGCGACGGTAGTGAACTGACCTCTGACTGGAATTCCCATGGCGGCATTGTTGGAAAACCACAACAGCAGCAACAGAAACTAGCTGGCCTTAATGTGGGCGTTGGCGTCGGTGTGGGAGGAATGGTTAACATGAATGTGCTTAACACGGACATGATTAAGCAGAGCAAGCAATATCGCATTCTCGTCGAAAATGGATTCAAGAAGGAAGACGTGGAACGCGCCTTGGTCAGTGCCAACATGAACATCGAGGAGGCAGCTGAAATGCTTCGGGCCAATGCCAACTCTACCTTAGCCATGGAAGGTTGGCGTCGTCACGAAGAGTCACTTGGGTCATATGGCGATCACTCTAATCCGGGTGGCGCTGGGGGATTCGCTACTGGACGCTATCCAGTTGGCGGTGGAGCACAACCTTCGATGTCATTCCCTCCGGTAAGACTGGCAGTCCCCCGCCTATTTATTGTGCAACGAATATGATTAAATTTCCCTATTTCGCACATTTTTTGTATGCTTTGACAGAATAATCTTATGAATGCTGGAGGAGCCGGTGCCAGCGGAGTTGGAGGCGGTGGCAATAATCCCAACGTATCCGCCATACAGGTTCAAAAGTATTTGTCCAGTCAGCAGGGACCTCATGGAGTGGCTTCTTCGTCTGCGTCCGCTGTGTCAGTTGGGTTTGGTCAGGGTTCGGGAAATGCCGCACAGACAGTTAACATTGCCGCAGCGAACACTAACAATCAACAGCCATCAGGTCAACAGATCCGCATGCTCGGCCAACAAATTCAGTTGGCAATTCACAGTGGCTTTATATCCAATCAAATTTTGAATCAGCCGTTGACTCAAACAACCCTGAACCTCCTAAACCAACTTCTTATAAATATAAAGGTAAGATTTTTTTCATTACACATTTCGTCAATTAAAATTTGAGACACTGAAAACGTTTCTATAGTAGTTTCTATGAAGGACACAAAGAATAGGGTAGGTTTTATTGCACTGCGTGAACCAACTCTAAAACTATTTAAAAAACAAAAAAAATAAATAAATACAAATAATTACAAGTTGACGATAATTCCATTTCAGTTCTAAAGTCTTTTTGTTATTTCAATGAAATATAAAACGTAAACGTATTGATTCTCATCTTGCAGAACCTCCAAGCAGCACAGTCATCTCTTTCGCGTGGCGGTAATGCGAATCCGATGGCCGTCAATGTGGCTATCGCCAAGTACAAGCAACAAATACAAACTCTTCAAAACCAAATTAATGCACAACAAGCTGTTTATATTAAGCAACAGCAGCAGCAACAGAACCTGCAGCCGAATTCGCAGCAGCAGCAACCACAACATCCATCCGCACACCTTAATAGCTCGGGCAACGACTATTTGAGGGGTCATGATGCGATTGCCAACTTGCCGGGCAATTTCTCCGAACTCAATCTGAATAAGGTGGGCATAACAAAATCGGTCGCATGGTTTTATTTCAACCTCATAATACTGTTTACGTTATTTATAGCCAACATATACCCAAGGGGCCTCCAATCAGCAATCCCGTTTGAATCAGTGGAAGCTTCCAGTATTAGAAAAGGATATAGCTGCCGATAGTACAGACTTTTCTCGCGCCCCAGGTGCAACTAAACAAAATTTATCAAGCAACTCAAACAATATGGGGCCACTGGGCCTTCAAAATGATGGGTAAGTTGAAAAAGTTAATAAAAGCTTATTTTTATTCTATATGTCACATTTTTACAATTATCTATAATTTTTCAACCACATAGTACGTGGTCAACAGGGCGCAATATTGGAGACGGTTGGCCGGATCCATCAGATAACGAGAATAAAGACTGGTCAGTTGCTCAGCCATCAACAGCATCGGCATCATCTGCAGCGGCAACTGCATACACGGACCTCGTCCAAGAATTTGAGCCAGGAAAACCGTGGAAGGTAACATTGTCAGATTGCATAACACCGAAACATATCCAAGCAGATGTTTATTTTTAAGGGTTCTCAGATTAAGAGCATAGAGGACGACCCTAGTATAACTCCTGGCAGTGTAGCCAGATCTCCATTGTCCATTAATTCGACGCCAAAAGATGCTGATATTTTTGCCAATACCGGCAAGAGCTCACCGACTGATCTGCCGCCACTAAGTCTTTCATCGTCAACGTGGAGTTTTAATCCAAATCAGAACTTTCCTAGGTATACAAATCAAACATTAGCTTATATCCATGGAGGTCAAAAGAAATAACAAATTTTTTCAGTTGGTCGGACAACAGTCAACAGTGTCCCACCTCGGAACTGTGGACAAGCCCACTTAACAAAACTGCTTCACGGGGCCCGCCTCCTGGGTTGACTTCCAATGCCAACAAATCTATTACGGGTGGGCCCGCAGGACCTGGTAGTGGCACAGCCACTTCATCATCCACAGGCCCCGGTAACGCCAACGGCTGGCTGTCGACCCGAGGTGTTTCTGTCTCAACTACAAACACAACATGGACTGGAGGTAATACTTCTTGGAGCTCTAGTTGGTTGCTTCTGAAAAATCTTACAGCGCAGGTATGTTGTCACAAGTTGGATCGGCTGTCTGTATATATTAAGTGTACTTTTTATACTTAATACGTTTATGTATTTTGATAGTGTTCCCGTAGTACATACGTCTGTCTATAAATATTAACTAAATTTTCGATAAATTCCGATATCATTGTGAAATTAGAAAAGAATTTAAAGGATCGGTAAAAGAATTGGGACTATGGATTTAATAGATCCTAAATTGAGATGAAAGCATAAGCATGAAATCTGCATTATTAACATTGAATTAATATATTTTAGTTTAATAATTAGATCACTTTGAATTTTAAGAGCATAACATGGCGTAAAGAGTAATTTAAGTAATTTCTACAGTTGCTTGAACAATTATGTACTTACGTTGGGTTTTCTTCTGGTCTCACAGATTGACGGTCCAACCCTACGTACCTTGTGTATGCAGCACGGCCCCCTTGTCAGTTTTCACCTATACCTAAACCAAGGAATTGCCTTATGTAAATACGCCACGCGAGAAGAGTCAAATAAAGCGCAGATGACCTTGAACAATTGTGTACTTGGTAATACAACAATATTTGCTGAATCGCCAAATGAAGCCGAGGTGCAAAACATTCTCCAACACTTGCCTCAAACTCCAACCTCTGGAAATTCGGGGCATACACCGAGTGGAGGTGGAGGACCCAGTACCGGTAATGGCAGTAGCGTCGGTGGTGCAAGTGGTGCCAGCAGCTCTGGTGCTAGTGTATCTGGAAGTAGCAATGGAAACGGTGGCAATGCCAGCAACGGCAACAATGGAAACGGAGGAGGAAATGGTGGTGGCGGTGGCAACGGTAGCAACAATCCAAATACAAGTGTGGCCAATACGAATCTACTCAGCACAAGCACTGGCTCTGGCTCCGGCTCGTCCAATAATTCTGGTGGTAGCAACACCACAGCCGGAGTCGGGAGTGGTAGCAGTGCAGCAGGGAGCAGCAGTTCCCTAAATGGCGGCGCATCCGGAAACAGTACGGGTGGCAAAAACACCTCAGCGAATAATGCTGCTGGCGTCCCCAATAGCAACAACTCGACGTGGCGTCAGACAACGCAAAACCAAGCTCTGCAGGGGCAAAGTAGGCCAGCAGGCGGAAGGGAGGCAGCTGACTACGATTATATATCTCAATTTGTTTGTTCCATTGTTGATGATTAGTCTGATGGCGAATGGCGATAAAGATGAGGCAAGGGAGCATGGCATTATTTGCCGTGACTTAAGACAAACTCACTCACACACATACACACACACACACACCCCATAAGCTTCAAAATGATTCAATACAAAGTATGTATGGAAAGCAAGACCATGTTGTGAAGTATATAAAGTGGATCGACTGATAGACGAATGGACTTAGAATTTTGTATGCCCGTAGATTTATTTTTCTTCATCGTTCATAGAGTTAGGGTTGTATATGTAAGATAAAATTTAAAGAAAACAAAACTATAAAACTATATATATATATATAAATATATGTATTTGTGGTTATATATATATTTATATATATATACACACATATATATATATAAAAGCTTCGAAAATCGAAATCGAGAAATCGTATACTATATACCATACATACGACGACGCAAACCTTCCTATTGAATGCAAGTGTTTAGACTCTGTGGCTCCCACATGTCCATATCCATTTGGAACTCGGGAAACAAGTTCTCAATTAGATGGTCCTCTTTTGCTTGCACTGCTATTCATGAGTTTTTTGTGTATTTCTATTTCCAAAAAGAGAAAAAAATTGAACCTGTGTTATATACATTATAGGAAGTTATAATCTTTTTACGGTTTTGCTTTCACTAAAAGCATTCCCACCGAAATGATTCGGTTATACATACATAATTAGATCACAATAAAATATCAATGAAGTTAATTAGAAAATCGCCTTTAAATTTTGAGATCGCCGTACGCTTATAACAATGAAAATAAATTCAAGATTTCTTCGGATATATTCGTATGTGTACCCCTGTATCCTTATCCCCTAAAAGTTTCATTTAAGGCTAAGTGAATTGGTGTTCGAAATGAGTAATGATAAATTTATGACTCGAAAATAAACAAAAAACAAAATATCAACGACACGCAACCGCATTTCGAAATTTGCATATATATAGATATAGGACGAGAGATTGTTGTTAGCATCGACGCCGGGATCTGGTGCTGCATTCAACTTGTAGTTAAACATAATAAAAACTGAACTGTTCCCTTTTTAAAGCTGTGATTTCAATCAAAAAATGTGTCAGCAAAGCCAATTCTAGCAAAAGGCCAATACGAGAATTAAGAAAACGAATACCGAATGGAACCAATGCCAATACCAATCAGAATATTATTTATTTATGTACACATATATAAATACAAAATGTACACATCACGTATTGATAATCGACACTACTATGTCTGTACAAGTTTTCAAGTTGCGGTTTGCTAGCACTGGTTAAGGGCGTTTGAAAAAGAAACTAAAGAATCGCTTCCAATACTGAATTATTTATGGATAACTTCGGAATTCGGGTTTGGTTCCAGAGCATGTGTCTCCGATCTGTATCTATGTATGTATGCATGTATACAGCCGGTAGGTAATTGGTTCATCGTCACTAGCTTCAGATATTGATATTTGTAGTATTACTATTAAAACGTGTTATCTGTGTAATTTGATTGAACGCCTGCAACTAATTACAATTAAAATTACAACAAAAACAAATAAGCAAATATGAATGTGAACGATATAATTATACTGTTAGAGAGTACAGGCAATAAGAAAAACATACATATGAAGAAATAACAAAACAAAACAAAAAAAGGAATAAAAAGAAGAAAAGCATAGCAAAGCAAAAGAAAAGTAAAAACGACAAAAAAAAAAAGAAAAACCCACTTTCAAGGAAACAAATAACAACAAACAAGTTATGTATTTAAGATACGAAAGAGACAATTTATCACATACCTAATACACATATAAAACTTATTTGAAATAAGTATTTGAAAATAAATATTTTAAATTCAATCCATTGTTCGGATCATCCGTAATCTGTTTCCATGGTGTTGCTGTTAGTAGGTATAATCATCACTTAGCCCGAAAATTGCCGAATCCTTGCAAAGGACGGTGGCTTGATTTGTAGAAGAATATCCTTTTGGTTCGTCTTGAAGCAATAAGTTTGCTGCTGATCCTAGTGTTTTCGTTAGCACTGATTAAATGATTAAATTAAGGGGGTAAGGAGTATTTGCTTTATTTATTTACCATGAATATTAATTAATTGCTAACTCGCTTCGGCCTGCCAAAGTCAGAATAATACATACATACATACATATGAACATTTGTGTATATATGTATATACTTTTAATACATCTAATGGCGTGCATCTACATTAATCGAATTCGGTTTTAGATGATAACACACATATGTACGTTCTATGCTTATGCTACGACTAGGAAAAGTGTGACTACACTCAGGATTCTGTTTCCTTAAACAGCATGCGGCACAATTCGCGACCGCCCGAATTTCCTAATTCACTTTCACACAGCAAAAGTTTCCGGGAGCGTTCTTCGCTCTTTTTTTCATTACTAATGATGCGGCGTGTCCGGATTTGGGTCTCACTCGGCAGCAGTTGATTGTCCAACATGGCAAAAGACGGTGCACGAATACCGGCTGGCTTTACAAATCCCCTGGAGCTACTTAAAACTTTTGTTTGTATTTCTAATTTCTTTTGCGGGGCATGGGTCATGGGCTGTGTCCGTTTTTCTCCCACAACGCTACGATGGTGAATTTCGGAAATTGGGACAAGATCACGGTTTATCCCCAATTTGAATACACGTTGACCCTTATTTGGATTCGCTTTAGAGAGTTGCGATAATTTTATGCTAATACGTTTAATAAAATCCTTCGTTTCTAAATCATAGATTATGTTCCGGTCGTTCCCGCTTCCACTGGTCACTGCATTATCATCATCATCGTCATCATCATTGTCATCTTCGAACTCGTTGAAATTGAATGTCTTACTAGCTGGAGTTCCAGAGCCCTGACTGGAGTCTCCCTCTAGATCCATATCGATGGGACGATTAGTGATGGGCACGAACTCGTCCTTGTGTAACTTAAGGTTTGCAGTATAAACGTCGTCAATGTAAATATGCTGTTGATCTGATTCCGTGTTCATCTCAATCCCTGTTCCTTCTAACGTCTTCAACTTTGTTGCGTCAACTAAATCGTTTAAAGTGCTTGAATCGAGGGAATTATCTCTATCGCTTGTTCTATGAACGACGACGGCAACAGCAGGCTTATCAAGCCGTGGTATAACCATAAATGGTATATCCGTTCTGCTGTTTGAGACACATAGGATTAGGAGGAGCCCTATAACTGCAATCGTCAGTAGAGTATAGATAGCCAAAAGCGCTAAATTTCGCCGTAGATATCGTGAATATTGTAGATACATAGCGTTTCCGTTTCCTTAGATCTGCAAGAGGAGTATGGTAAGAATGGATTGTTCCTAGGTTCGAAACAAAATGAGGGAGGGAATGAAGCAGGAGCATTTTATTGATTTATGATGGGGCGATAGTGTGCGAACTCTCTGGTACTTACATATGCGACAGCTCTGCCAAAATCGTTCTGCTTTTTTATATCTGCGATTCAATCCCACTAACGTCTCACAAAGCGTTTAGTATGCATTTTATTGCTAATGCAACTCGAATTTTTCTGTTAGAAACACAAATGTTTTATTTACGTTTTTTTTTTTTCTCAATGTCTCCGTTCGAGCTGGAACTGGTCTGGTAGAATGAGTACGGGCATGCGCATCATACCAGAAAGGGACACCTTCGTCCAAGTATGTACATACGGCATGTATACATACACACCTACAATCATAGCTAAACTGCAATGTATAATAATTTTTTACAGGATACACCTCTAAATATATTTCATTTAATGATGAAGATTTTGTACACAAGAAAGTCTTTTTCTTGTCCTTTCTTTGCAAATATGATATACAGATAATATATGAAATTTTAGTCAACAATTTTCAACACTAAATGTTTTAAAAATTTGTCATTTATATGTACATACACTTTAAATATACATATCTGCATTATGGGCTCAGCTTATTTAGCATTGTCCGGTTGTTTATCATACGGTTGTCATATAAAAATTAAATACAATAATGCGCAAAATTTTTGGGGTTTGAATTGTTAGTGCGCTAGTTTTTAAATCTCTATGTTGATCAGCTTAAGTAAAACAAAAAATATTAAAACATGTTATATAGAAACCCAAACCTAAATGAATAGTTTTGCCCATGAGAATAACCGAATATATGGTGCATACGTTTCAATGTGGATCTTGCTTGGAATCGCTTCCTAACACCCAGTTCATGTTTGATTTATTGAACTTATAGGCAGGGGAACTTTCCACTCAGGTGTGATGAAAGCCAAGCTGATTTCATGTGTATGTGAATTTGCTTAATGCATATAATCCGATTCGGAAGTGGCATACATATTAACAATGAGGCACTGATATGAGTTTCGATGAGTTTTGCCATTTAGTAATTTAATTTATTCTATTATCGTTGATGCAAGCAAACCATGTCAGGAGAAGAATGCCAAGAGACTTATGATTTTCTTCACAAAGGAGACAAAAAATTTTGCCGAGATTCGTGTATTTCCAGTTTTTCAACAATTTGATACTACCCTTTATAAAAAAAATATTTGAATTATTTCTTTGTAGGAGCAAAGAGCAAAAACATAATTTACAAAATATTTTTGTAAATGTATCTAGATACAATTTAAAGATTGTCTGTGAGGGTCGGATCCATATCCGACGTTTTTGTTCATATATGCATCCCTAAAAAAAAGAAACAAATTTAAAATTATTTACCCACCATGGATGCAGACTCAGTTGTGTGTGCTAAAGAGGGATGAGCTTCAAATGCCTGAAATAGGTCACTCAATTGATTCAGATTGCTCTGTGTGGGTGCTGGGCACAGTGGCACCTAAATTTGGTGGATCAGCCAGAGCTCACTTATTATTATAATATCGACTTGATGGTTGGTACATATGTACATACATAGGGACGACTGTGCCCGCATGGGAAACCGCTGGCACACAGCACACGGGCATTCAGAGATCCAAATGTGGTGGCTGTGATTGCCCGCAGTCCGAATCGGAATCAGAATCAGAACCCTCTTTAAATCATTATTGTATTAAATTGTATGTAAAATAAAAATACCAAGCTGCATAACCCCTCGTTTATTTAACTCGCGTTTGTGCTTTGATTGAGGCACAAACTAGCGCTTTTCGCTAAATATCATCATCGGACTTTAAGACTAGACCGACATAATAATCAGTTGGAGGCAAGCAAGTGTTCCGTTAGGGTGTCGTTGTGGGTGCGTGAAACGATTCAAAAGGATTTCGTGTCGCCGGCGAAACAAAATATATTTCAGTTCGACTCGCATTGTCAGTGTCCCATTAAGCCAGGACTAGGGCTGGAGGTAGAGGAGCACACGGCTGAAATACTTTAGCCTCAACGTTGCCAATGTCTAATAATTGTGGAAAGGAGGGCGATGGAGAAGGTGGAGGGATTGATAGACATAAGCACGAGACCATTGAGCTCGACATAAAAGATCTGGCTACTACACCAAAGATAGTCTCGCCCACAAGTCAGCAGGTGAGTGTAACTAAAGGATTCATATCATAGTGACTGGAAAAAATAAATCCTCCTAAACGGTCAATACGATACGATATAGGCCTGTTAATAATTCCATACATGACGTTGTGACGTGTGATTGTGCGTATGCGTATAGAGTCGGCTGCTACCCCGCATTAATTACCAATAATTAATTAAATAAATTTGATGCCACAATGAATATTTATTCTTTAAACTTCCGAAAGAAACAATTAAAAGCAGATAACTCTTGTTATCAAATGTAGCGAGATTAATGTGTTGGAGCACAGCCTGGTCGAAAGCTTCGTGCAAGTGTTTAATCTGACATTTACTGGTAACGGGCTACTTTCGGCAAAGAGATAAAGGCGGTGGGCATCGATGAGGATTGCAATGATTGGGAACGCCAGAAGAGGGAGCTACCTCGCTTGAGTTCCCCACGGCATTGCAAATCTTTCCAGCAATCCACCCAGTTCCTATAGATGGGCATAATCGGAGGCTGCCCAGCAATCAGACGTGATCCGCTAACCACCGAGCAGGTTGAGGCCACTTGAAGGGAATACAGCCAACTGGAGAAGGCGAATTGAGTGATTCTAGCATTGTATTGTCTGGCCAGCTGATCCTTTATCAAATATTTATTGAGCACGTATATAGTGGAGCTGCTCAAAACCACACACACCACATCGCAAAGCAGTTTGGGTACTAGGCCTGCAAAGAATCCGAGCACTCCTTCTGTTTTCCAGATTTCGACAATGGAATCAATTATTGAGGTATACAACTTCTCTCGTCCTACAAACTCGGCCATCATTCGCACTGTAATCACATGAAAAGGATGCGAGACTACAATGCCGCTGACCGTCAATACAATATCACGCTTTAGGGTTTTCTTGAACTGACCATAAATCTCCTCTTTGGACAATTCAGAGTTGTCTTGAACATCTTCTTGGAGGGAAAAGCCCAATTGTTGGGTCAATCTCTCGCTAACCACCATGCTTATGAGTGAGCCAACCATCTTTGGAGCCAATCCTCTGTAGCAGCCGCAGAAGCCATCAATCTTTTTTACATGAGCAGTGTACTGCAAGATGTTCGGCAGTAGCAGAATGGGCCTGCCAAGCAACGACGTTCCTTGTTGGGGTGGGACTGGCTCATAGCCCAACTGTATTAACGTCTTCGAGTAATCAAAGGGATGCAGAGCTGCACTGACACCGAGCCGCAGCCCATACCTAATCCACCATCTGTTAGGTTCAGTTTTCTCGTTGTTTTTTTCCGGAAATAGGTAGCTTGGCATTATTGTAAATTGAACTCCTTCCTTGTCAAATAATCTAGCTAAATAATCTCAGCATCAAATTTTGAAATCGGGAGGTTCAAAAATATATGTATTATCGCTCAGTGGTGAATTCAAAGTTTAATTTGACAGATCCTATAAGGCCTAGTGAGATTTTCCAGGCATCCCAATTGAATCAACAAACTGTTGTCTGACGTTCGAATCGATAACGATCTAATTAACTATTTTACAATCCTGTACTTTTATTGCTTTATTTAGCTAGTCAAACTCGATATACCCGAGCGTGGATCATGGTCGTCAAAGTTGGATTTTATTCTTTCTGTAGTGGGTCTCGCTATCGGATTAGGCAATGTGTGGAGATTTCCTTATTTGTGGTAAGGGTCAGGGAGTACCTCTAACTTTTATGTATTGTGGTATTATCATAATTCTTTTGTAGCTACAAAAACGGTGGCGGGGCGTTTTTATTACCTTACTTTTTGACCCTCTTTCTCGCCGGCATCCCTATGTTCTTTATGGAGTTGGCCCTGGGCCAAATGTTGACAATCGGTGGACTGGGCGTCTTTAAGATTGCCCCCATATTCAAGGGTAGGCCATAAAATGATGATACCACTACCACTACCAATATTTACTATCATTCTCGAACTCCGACAGGTATTGGTTATGCTGCAGCCGTGATGTCATGCTGGATGAATATATATTACATTGTCATATTGTCCTGGGCCGTGTTTTACTTTTTCATGTCAATGCGAGCCGGTAAGTTCGGAAACTTTGCCATAAGTACGTATGAAAAATGAATAATTTGTCCCGCATAGACGTTCCCTGGCGAACATGCAACAATTGGTGGAACACGGTCAACTGCGTCAATCAGTACGAGAGAAATTCCCTACACTGCTGGGACAAGCTAATCAATGGCACCGCCGGCAAAGTATGCTCAGTGGCAGCGGCAAATATTTCGGCATCAGAACTCACGGATCCGGTTAAGGAATTTTGGCAGTATGTATTGAATACCCCATCGCCAGGTCACGTCTGGATCAATAAATTGCACTTGTATTCTAAATTCGCAGGCGTCGAGCGCTACAAATTTCATCTGGCATTGAGGAGATTGGAAACATTCGTTGGGAGTTGGCTGGCACTTTATTGCTTGTATGGATTCTTTGCTATTTCTGCATTTGGAAAGGAGTCAAGTGGACCGGAAAGGTTGTTTATTTCACAGCGTTATTTCCGTATGTTTTGCTAACTGTGCTGCTAATTAGAGGCATCACTCTGCCTGGCGCCATAGAGGGCATCAAATTCTATGTGATTCCCAACTTTTCAAAGCTCTCACAATCTGAGGTAAGTTTGCCAACTTCACTGACTGGTCAAAATGATGGCTATGGTTCTTTTGTAGGTTTGGATTGATGCGGTTACTCAGATATTCTTCTCATACGGTCTGGGCTTGGGCACTCTGGTCGCCTTGGGCAGCTATAATAAGTTTACGAATAATGTATACAAGTAAGTGAATCGAAATATCCAACCTAAAGTTGAATTACGAATTGCTCTCTATCTAGGGATGCGCTTATTGTCTGCACAGTGAATTCCAGTACGAGTATGTTTGCTGGATTCGTAATCTTCTCGGTTATTGGTTTCATGGCTCACGAGCAGCAACGGCCCGTCGCCGAGGTCGCTGCGTCAGGTGGGTCTTACCATCATCTTGGTCACGCACGGCACCTATCCTTATTTTTTGTCATATGTCTTTAAGGTCCCGGATTGGCTTTCCTCGTGTATCCATCAGCGGTGTTGCAGTTGCCCGGATCACCAATGTGGTCTTGTCTGTTCTTCTTCATGTTGCTGCTCATCGGTCTGGACTCCCAGTTCTGCACGATGGAGGGCTTTATCACAGCCATTATCGATGAGTGGCCCCAATTGTTGCGTAAGCGCAAGGAGATTTTCATAGCCGTTGTCTGCATGCTTAGCTACCTGGTTGGATTGACATGCATAACGCAGGTGAGTTCTGTCTGGACACGCTGGACTTTCTTCCAGAGAGGATACTGAATTTTCGGCTATGTTTCTCTTTCCTAGGGCGGCATGTATATTTTCCAAATTCTCGATTCGTATGCAGTCAGTGGCTTCTGCTTACTCTGGCTGATCTTCTTTGAGTGTGTCTCTATATCCTGGTGCTACGGTGTCGACAGATTTTATGATGGCATTAAGGATATGATTGGCTACTATCCAATGGTGTGGTGGAAATTCTGCTGGTGTGTCACCACTCCCGCGATTTGTGTGGTAAGCTCTCTGCCGATAATAAGGTGCAAGGAAGTCCTTTTTTACACACATGTTATTACTTTTAGGGTGTCTTCTTCTTCAACATAGTCCAGTGGACACCTATAAAGTACTTGGATTACAGTTATCCGTGGTGGGCGCATGCCTTCGGCTGGTTTACTGCCCTATCGTCGATGCTCTATATACCAGCCTACATGGTTTGGCTGTGGAAACGCACACCTGGAGACCTGTGCGAAGTGAGTATTCGGTGCTGGATGCCCGAATTCATTCTATTTTTCATTGACTCTCTTTCTGTTTGTCCTTTCTTTAGAAAATACGTGCGATAGTTCGAATAGACGAGGACATCACGCAATTGCGTGAGAAAATGCAAAGAGAGGCGTATGCTAAGGAAGTTGAGTTTAATTCGTTATAGGTACCGTACAGGTAGAGATACAAAGCGTGGTTCATTTACATTAGTGTCGAAGGGCCAAGTTTTAAATTTCATGTGTAGGCATCGCATTTCATTGTATCACAGCTTCGACCATCAAGTATCCGGATTTGAAATTCTCATTACCCCCCTGCTCTTGTCATTTTGTGTAGTACTTACTCGTGAGTAGAAAAGTAAAAGAAAAATGGAGTGAACAAGAAGACGAGGACGAGGATTTGCCACAATGCATAAAACAAAAAAAAAAAAACAAACAGGAAAAAAAAATACAAAAATACAAACACTGAACCATTGACTTTCAACTAGAAGATCCATCTGGAGCTGTCGATCCATCATGATCATGAGATTGGATTGACTGCTGGATGCAAATCGTAAACTGCATTCCATTTAATTTCCTAATAATAATACTACTAATACTTTACTGATTAATTTAATTTTAAATTACTCATACAATTTAGAGTTTATTTAGCAATAGAGTCCCATATAAACATGCACATAAATACAAACAGATATACTAATGAATGTATCTTTGTAAGTATGATAGCACAGAGATATGTGGATAGGATTGAATTGGATTGGACAAGTACAAGGTGCATTTACTGTAATTTATCTTAAAATACGTTATACATTGTTGTTGTTTCTTGTGTCGAATAACTGTACTTCTTAAATAAATCTACATATATATACTATCGTTATTAATATGAATAAAAAAAATCTCACTTTCGTCTCTGATACCAGGTCTGAGAGATCTCTCTTACAATGTGTTTCCCTATACTAATATGAGTGTTTCCCCTTAGATCGGACTTCCTTTAAGGGCAGAAAGATTTGACCGAATCGGAAACACCCCAAACAACGGATTCCTACTAATTATCTTTTGTTTCTCTTTAATGTTTTGATGAGTGTAGGTGTATTCATCAGAAAAGAAAGCAGAATACCATACACATGTACACTTAATTTATGTATGTATATTTGCATTTGTGTGTGTGCGTGCGTGCATCTGTGTGTGAACATACGCGCAAACATGTGTGGGCTGGTGTAAAAAATAACCGAATGAATCTTATAAAACCAGATGCGTAGGTAGAAATTTAGGGATCTTAGTCTCATGCGAAAACATACATATGAAAAAGTAAGTACGTATGTAAGTATGTTTGTATACACGGATTTCACCTAAGGGAGTCCTCCTCTGACCAATGGCTATTACTCACCCTATACAACACCGTAAGTATAATGAAGTCTGTAATTTTTTTCCATAAGCATATCCAAACATTAATCCACACAATTTTTTCTTCACAAAAAGGGCCTGCGTCAACATTTGCCAGCATCTCGTGAATGGAACAAAAAACCTCAATTCGCAATGCAGATTACACACTCACGAGGGCAGGTTCAAATGAATTGACATTTTGAAACCTTAAGCTAAATATGGCATCGGATCGGAAGCATTAGTTTTCAAAAGTATTATTTTTTAAATTGCACCACTATCTTATGAATAAGCTAGATATAGACATTCCGGATAAAGTCACCAAATTAGAAAGTGTTGTTGAAATATTTGTACGGATTTAGCCATCAATATTCTTAAGCAAAAATGCAGTGATTAGAAGTAATGGAATCACATGCTGTGAATTCCGACTGGGAATGCGAGACGAATGTCCATGGGCGTAATGAGGGGCCCATATCTCTTTATGGAAAGAAGTCGTTGGAAATTGGATCTATTCTTTGAGAAGAAAGTGGGGAGTTTTCCCAAGTTGTTAGCCAACCGAGCAGTTTTTAAAAGTATCCACGCCCTTCAAAAGGAGGCCTTCTGTCCCCTGACTACGCCCATGAATGTGTCTTTGTGTGGGTGAGCTGTTTATTTTGCGGCTGTTGAGTAAGCATTGGCTTTTGGGTATTTTGTATTTTAGTCGAATCTGAAGTGTTGTCGGCCGAACAGGTTCCCGCTCCGCTCGTGGTTTAGCATTTCTACGCTAGATAAATGTGAATGATTTTGATTTGAGTGTGCGAACGAGACAGCACTGCGCAATAATTTCTGTTTCTGTTTTCTATGATAAACTCTGATCATTAGAGATCCATCCATTTATTTACCTTTACGAAACAGAAAGGTATTTGTTTTGCTGCGCTGCGCCGAGATCGAAGTCGACGCAACTGGAACACTACACAGATGAAACATATGCTTATGTACATGTATATGTGTGTGGCAACTCCAATCGCTGATAGAGATCGAATTAATGAACATATCTATATCATACGCAGTTCGTTGGCCATGTGGTATAAAAATGAAAAATGAACATAGATATTGAAATAAACTCTGCGGCATCATTCACAAATGAAGCATCAGCGTCAGCATCATTATCATCGGCGTTGAACAGGTTGAGCTGCGAGGGACTCCCCATTCCCGCCCCGAAGTTAAGTGCCGCGTCACGGTCACGTCGAAATCTCTTCAATTCACACTTGCCGCCCTTTGTCGATTGCCAATGGACTAGTCGTCATCGTCGTCATTGTCGTCGGTCGTCATATCCAAATCTAGTTATAGAACAATGCCAGCTAACATTCTCAACGAATTTATTATTCAAATTAACCCAGTTATGCCTTGTTATCGTTTTGCTAGTGCCATTCCTGTTTTGCCTCACCTCAATATCGCTGATTCGGCCAGTCAGCGGTCACGACATTTTAGGCCCAATGTCAAATTCAAGAAATAGTATTAACGGTCTCCGGCTCCAGCTCCGGCAGCCAGTGGAGCAGCAGTACCAGCAGAGAGTACAAGATATGAGTACACAAATTGGTGTCACAGTCAACAAAACTGATACCAAATGTAGTCAACAAAAGATAAATAATATATTATTAAATCAGAGCTACGAGAATAGCAATAACACTGTAAAATGTGAGAAGTTTGAATCTCAGTCTTATAATCACCGTTCAAATAACAATAGTCTGATTAATCTAAGCCATTCAGAGGCACAATCCGGATCTGTAGGATCTGACAGAACAACTGCTCACGATGTTCGCAATCGTAGGCAAGTCAGAAAGAAACGTACAGAAACCCTAGCCAGGCAGCAGCATGGACGTGCTAAACGCTTTGACAAGGACAAGCTCACACGGCTCGTAATGCATGGACTTGGTCTTAAGCGACTACCCGACATGAAGAAGGTGAGTAACAACCATAAAAACAATATGATTCAATGACATTCATGTTCTTTATTGATCGATAGGCAAACATCAGTCAATTAGAATACTCCAGTAAATATATTGAATACCTGAATCGGCTAAGGCAACATCACAACCCTTGGGAGCATCGCAGCGATGACTATGACATGAACGAGGAGCTCAATAGCGAATTCACCAATCTTCATCTCTTAAGTATTGTGACCAACAGTTTTAGCGATATATCCCGCAAGCGTTGGCGACCGAGGCGCTCGACGAAACGCACCTCTGGCCGTTCCCAAGGCTATGAGGAGCGGCAAGTTGAAGCATCAAAGGATAGGACAAGTATTTTGCTACACTTTCCGCTAAACTTAAACGATGCTCACATTCAATATGATAAAATTGATGAAGCTAATGTGCGGTTAATGCTGCTCTATAGCTCGTCTTTAGCCAATAATGATCCGCGACCAGCCCCCAGCAAAAAAAAGTCCAAACACAAACTGAATCGTGGAGGGACCCATTGCAATCAGGATGAATCAATGCCGGAACATGCTGAGTCCAAATCTATCTCCGGTATCGCCCAAAATAGAGGCGATCTACACAGGACTCGCTTGCAAAGGCGTCCGCGTATTTTAAATCTCAAGGTGTATCAGTTACTGTCTGCAAATAAACGGCAGATGCTAGATAAACGGAGAATCGAATTTGAGAATATTGACTATGAGGACACACACAGTCAATGGCTGGAGTTCGATGTGACCAAAGCCGTCCGCGGATGGTTGAATAGAAGTGATGAGAACTTGGGCATCGAAATTCAGTGTGACAAATGCCGGCGCATCGGAGCTCGCATCCTAAGTGATGTCTCAACATCGACGACGACAACCACAACTGCGGACAATGGAAAAGAAGGGGACTACGAACGCGAACGGTTTCATCTTATGCCAGTTCTAAACATTATTGGTCATCTGGGCCATACGCAGGCTCATCGAGAGGGCCCACCAACCGGTGTGGGGGTTGGGGCCAGCGCAGGTGTTGGCAACCAGTATTACCCTCATCGGGTCGAGCAGGATTTTAATCGACGTATTTGGCCAAATAGTTGCTATAAAATGCATCAACGATGTTGCCGACATCAGTTGGATGTGGTGTTCAAGGACATCAAAGGATTCGAGTTCATTTTGCAGCCAAAATCTTTCGATGCTGGCTATTGCCAAGGCCGCTGCCCTCCTCGTCATAATCCCGCCCATCATCATGCTCTGTTACAGAGTCTGATTTGGCAGCAGGATCACAATCGTGTGCCTCGCCCCTGCTGCGCCGCCTCCAAGCTAACAGAGCTTGAAATTTTGCATGTCGACGAGGAACACAGTGACAAATTGAAGATTTCTACATGGAGCGACATGCAGGTGGTGGAGTGTGCCTGCTCATAGGAAATCTTTTTAGTATATTTGTTTTATATACCTTCGTTTTACACGGATGTGGATGTACCTAATTATTAAGTAACTTAAAAGTATTTACACCGTTAGAAATATTTTTTTTAGGAAAATAAAACGCAATCTGCTAAGTAGTCAATAATTGAAAACAACAGATGACGTATAGAAATGCATAAAAATATTTTTTTATATATCATATGGTTATCGTAAAGTCTAAAAGGAGATGCGAGTTTTTGAAGGGCTCTAAAGGCCGCCCAAAAGTACAAAAATATGTATGTGAGGTGAACTGTAATACTAAGGGGGTTTGTAGTTTGGTTTGCATTTTGTTCATCCACTTTAGTCGCTTTTGAAACATGATCTTGAAAAAGACTGCTTTCAAACGGTAATTTTTTTTATTTGATTCTTAATTACCAGTTGCTCAAAAAGTCAAATCCCTTGGGTATTTCCACTTCCGCGGGCAAAAGCTTGGTGTTCTCAGCTTGACTAAAATCTTTGGCATCATTCTCATCCTCATATACTTCTGTAGACGAACTGTTTGAAATGGCATTTGACTCGTAATGATCTAATAGAAGGTTAGTCTTCTCATCCGGTACAATATAACAACCGGAGCCGGTGTCGGCATCGTCGTATATACTCTTGTTTTTGTTGCAATCACGCCTTGATAGAATATTTTCCTGAGATGAAACGTTTGCAACATCCTTCGAATTCTCCAGTTTATCATTGTCGGTCTTAGGATTAAGCTTTTTCACAGTCGGGATTTCTGAGACCGAACTACTCGGAAAGTTGGTGGCTTCAAATGGCTGGCCCGAGTTTGGTGGCTCAGAGGCATCGTTATTCTGCGTAACTATCACAGACAGATTCATTTGAGATTTGGTCCGGTAACTAAATGGGCTCGAATGCTCGTCTCGGTATTTCGTGTTTTCATCGTGCAGGGTTTTTGAAGCCACGTTTTGATGCATAAAGGTGCATAAATCACGACCGTTATAGGTGTAGGTAGTTGTATTGCTGAAATAATTATACTTTGCATACTTTAGAATTATTTCTGGTCTTATAAAAAAGTTATTCAGCTCATTCTCTCGTTCTGGTTGTCTCGTAGAATTTGTAGCACTCAACGCTCGACGGTCCTTGGCATTTCCAATGTCTCGACTTATTCTTTCGGCCAACGGATTAAGGGTGGCAAAATATGACTGGATCTCCTGATGAAATATGGCCATGTCCATGGCACAGACTGCTAACTAAGATATATGTATTTTTGGTCTCCTCGTGGCGACGGTGGCTGCGGTACAGATTTAATTTTTATGGCAGACTTCTCGTTTTGAGTGTTGGAATTTTAAATGAATTGAAAATTTTGCAAAAATTTTCTGTCAAAAACAGAACAGATAGAGATGGGAGTTTGGTTCTCACGCGTTACTCACGAACTTGAGATGTTGAACCCAGTGAACATTCATCCAGATTAGACATCTGCATGATTTCATTCACATACTAATGTTCGTCAAGTTACCGACACTGTTAAACTTGAGTTAGCGACGGTCCTCTGTTAACCCTCTGTTAAGTTTTTTGCATTTTTATTTTTTAATATGTCAGCTATTTATTAACTTTTTTGAAGCAAATAAAGACTTAAATTGTTAAGCATAGATGAAATCTTTGTTTTAATTCAGTTTTGGGTGTTTTTGAGCATTCCATGTATTGACCATTTCACCGCGAAAAAGTCTTTCTTCCGCTTTCTTGCATCTCCTTTCCAAAAACACGGCTGATGACCCATGGTAACTGCTTTCAATCATCTGTTCAACCTCTTTGCGATATTCTGGCGGAGCTATAAAAGAAGATTCTTCTGTGACATTATATATAAGTGCAATCTCGTTCAATGGCATTTCATCTGAGTTCTCCTCCAGGAACGTATATGCTTGCTTACTGCCCACCAAACTGAACTTTTTGATCAAATCATCCCCCAGCAGTCCATCGTAATCAATCTGGCTATTCGGAAGTACTATGAACTTTTGTTTTGTGTTCAACTTATCCACGATTACATCTGCAGTGAAGTGTCCAATAGGGTTTGCTGTACCATTGCCTAGACCGTGCAACATATGTACGTATATCTTCAATTAGCACCAATTTTTTAATTTTTTGAAAATACTCCCCTTGATCACTGAGACGTCTGATCCTGTATCTACCAAATATTCGACTTCAACACCATTTATACGGATGTTCTTCAAACGACTGCGATCGGAAATAACACGAACTTCATCAGCATTCTGAGGACAGTCACGGGAAATATGTCCGTTTTGGTTGCACTTGAAGCATTTCGTTTCGGCGTCACATTTATTGCGTTTATGGTTTCCCGATCCGCAGTTGAAGCAATACTCTTTTTTAGCCATTTGTCCGTTATTATGCTTGAAAAATGATTTTTGTTGTTCTTTATTGACCTTCTTTTCCGATATGTTCAAACGATCATAGATATCGAACTCTTCTTTCAAAGCCTTAAAAGACTTACAACGATACATTGCAACCTTATATTCATTTTTTATATACAGACCATTGACTACGTGGCTTATAACAGCTGCATCTTCAACATAACCAAGTGAAGCTAACTTTTTCATTTGAAGTAAGTACTCATGCAGTGTTTCACTGTTCTTTCTCGTTTTCTCTTGCAACAGCTGATGAATGTCAGCACTATTGTAGTTGCATGCAAACTCCTCCACTAGGGCGCTTTTAAATTCTTCATAATTACAAATATTTTCGGATTCTAGAAACAGTTGGGCTGCACCACTCATTTTAGCTCTCGCATAACAATATTTCTGCTTCTCACTAAGATCATAATCATCGGCATTTCTTTCAAATATTTCCAGCCACTTTGCCACTTGTATAGATTTTCCATCATATTCGCCCACAACTTGTCCGCAGAAATTTTTATTTGACCATCACGCTTCGCATCAGAAACAATTTTTAGACTCAGCAGCTGTATTATTTCTTCCATTTTGGCCTCTGCAGACTGTCCAGCTTCCTCCATATGAAATTTAAGTTCATCTGTCATCTCGCTTTGAATTGGATTGTTGTTTTAGGTTTAATATCTCCTGTCTCTTTTTGACTCGTACGTTTTACTACCAGCTGTGCAACCGTTTTCTTCGTCTTAGGCGTCGACATGGTATTTCGCGCCTTTTTTGTTCTGTCTCTTTCTTTCGCCTAACGTCGAGACTTTTCAGGCGACACACAGTGGGGCCTTCTGGCATTTAGCATTGCAAAAATCATAGCGTCTAAACCAATAAAGCGATTTAAAAAAAAAAGCATATGATAAAGAATACCTTAAGATTCAAAATGAATGTTTGTCAAAAGTGCTGGGTGTTCGTGGTGCTGTAATATTCAAGGTCAAAGTCAGAAAATATTTCCAAGCATGTTTTTCCTTTAAAAATGGATCGAACCCCGGTTTTTTTCAATCACAAATGGAATATATATACTTATATATATATTTATATATACTTTTCAGATAAAACCAAAAAATCCAAGATCGATTGTTGAAATCGCCCAATATTCAGTTTAAGGTTGCGATTTTTTTTTTTTAAATTATCATTTTTTCCTTTTCACTAAAAACTTCAACTTTGGGCGCCTCTAGCACTCAACCGATTTCAAAAATTTTTCGGATTCATAATCTCTGAAGTATTTCTTATCGATTGCATATATCATTTTTGCCAAGCGCGATCATGAAAAAGCGTATTTTTGCAGCGCTATCCGAGCAGAGGCCCAACTGTGCGACTTCGAATTTCACATCTTTATGCAACTGATTTTTAAGATCACGCGTCTGCAAAGAATGTTTAGTTTTGAACAGTACGTACAACTTTAACAATTTTAACAACTTTTTAGCAGCATACAACAACTTAGCAACTTTTAACAAAACAACACTCGGGTTTTATCTGAAAAGTATGTTCTTTATTAATAGCATATTGCATAAATTTTAATAATTACTTAAATCTGATTATATTACGACCTATTTGAAATTTAAATCAAACCTTGCAGTTTAGCCGGCTCTTCCAAAAGAAGATTATTTCAAAGGCAACACAAAAAGGTGCTCACCTTGTCTGTATAGCTATTTCAAGAACTACCAAGTTCTATCATCAGCAGACTATGCTAAAGAACTCCGGAATTGCAATAGCCATACCATGTCTTCAACGCTAGAATTAGTTGGAAATTTTTGTGACAACTAAATGAAGCGAAAAAAGTTGGTAAAGCCTACAAAACCGAAGACCACCTTTTTGTGCATATGTACCCTTAGTGTAAGAGCTAATCTTCTTTTGGAAGATTGACCTCGAACCGGCTAAACTGCAAGGCTTGATTTAATTTTCAAATAGGTCGTAATCTAACCAGATAACACCAACGGAAGGCACGCCGTTACTTTGGAATTTTTATTCCAAAAAAAAACCCTTTTTCTATGTGGTACAATATACCGTATATGAAATAACAGGTCGTTATATTAGTTTGGTAAGGCGAAGCTCTTACACTAATTTTTCATAGCGCCTAATATTACAGCACCACGAACACCCAGAACTTTTGACAAACATTCATTTTAAAATCGCTTTATTGGTTTAGAAGCTATGATTTTTGCAATGTAAAATGCGAAAAGGCCCCACTGTGCGTCGTAACGATTAAGTCAATGCTGCGCATCGTCAGGACGCCGACTGCCATCTACGATAACACACTTGACGCGGACTTTCTTAAAAAAGGAGCGTTAAGGGGCTCGCGCAATTTGGAATTGGTCTATCTGGCGTTGCGGCGTTCCTCGTAAACGAGGTCACAAAATAAATGTAAATAATTGTAAATATATGTATAGATAATAATATGTGAACCAAAAATCTCAAGCATTAAAATAATGCCACCAAATAAAACAAATTAAAAAATTGTTGGTATGCAGTTTATCTTAGATTACTTAGATCTAGGCTTGTTGTTCAAACATACCTGTAAAAATAACATCAAAAGCTGGCAAGACGACATTTACGGGTCATTATCTAAACAACAAACCTTCTTTTTTCATTAAATTGTCACTACTGTTACAATAGTTGATGGTCAAGCCAAACCATGTATATCAGCGGGAATTTTAGCTATCGCTCTGATAATCTCAAAACCAAAATTTTGTGAGTTTTATGTATATACATACATACATATGTACATACCAATCTAGAATTTTTTTTTTTGTATAAACGCTGAAAAATTAAAGGAAATGAAAAAAAAAATCAAAGAAGCTAACTTCGGCTATGCCGAAGTTTATATAGCCTTGCAGTCCTTGGCAATAAAATTTTTACATGTTGAAAATTCTTTTCCTGCAACTCAATTCATCAATACACTAACAAAACATTCAAACTATTACTCTTTTTATACCCTTGCAGAGGGTATTATAAAATTGGTCAGATGTTTGTAACGCACAGAAGGAGACGTTTCCGACCACATAAAGTATATATATTCTTGATCAGCATGAGAAGCTGAGTCGATATAGCCATGTCCGTCTGTCCGTCCGTCCGTCCGTCCGTCCGTCCGTCTGTGCAAATCAACTTCACGCTGGCATCTTAAGAGCTATCGGAATGAAATTTCACATTTGAGCTACTTTTAGCCGGGAGATAATAGAGTATGAAAATTGTCAGGATCGGACTACTATATCATATAGCTCTAGAACAAAAATTTTTGCAAAAATTGTAGTATCCCCATGAAATTTACCAATATAATAGAATTTGATATAAAATCTCAGATCCCAAAATTTGAGTTTGAGCGGATAAATAGAACACAAGTTACAGTCAATACAAATCGGTTCTACGTCATCAGCAAATCAAACAGAGCACATGCATACGCACACACAGACGTAGCGCTACACGTATGTATGTATGTGTATGCGTGTTGTGCTTTGCTTAAAAATTTGTAGTAAAGAGAGAAATAATTTGAATGTTTTGTTTGTGTGTTGATGAATTGAGTTGCGAGGAAAGAAATTTTAAAATGTAAAAAAATTATTGCCAAGGACTGCAAGGGTATATAAACTTCGGCATTGCCGAAGTTAGCTTCTTTGATATTTAATACAATTTTTTCTTCTTACAACATTCCCTATGCATGTGCTGTTGATTTGATGATGACGTAGTAGGCAGCAAGCAGCGCTGCTGGCAGCGCTTAAGGGGGGTTTCTACCTTGTGTTATAAAAAAATTTGATATTTTTTTTTTTACATTTTCGGATAGATCTATGTTTCAAGAATACTGTGTAAAAATTTTATGTTTAAATCTGTAAAATTCCGAAAGTTTCTGGTCGTTAAGTGGAGCGGTCTCAAGCGCGCTGGGACGTACCGCAAATTTTCAAACGCGTTTATCTCAAAACTACGTTTTTGGAGCTCATGGAAGTCCTACAGAGCGCAAAAATTAACCAATCGCTATGAAATTTTTTACACATGTTCATTAGGATATTGTTCAGCGCTGGTAGTAGAATTGGCGAAAAATATTAAAAACTGTTAATTTAAAAAATTAAATAGTAACAAAAAATCGGCAAAATTTAAATTTTTTCCTAAAAAAACTCATAACTTTTTCATTTTTCATCCTTTTATCCCAATTCTACTACCAGCGCTGCGAAAAAGTGTCTAGACTACGAAAAAGATTTCATTTTTGGATTCAGACTTCATTTGCGAACGGTAGGACTTCCATAAGGACAAAATGGGGACGCCATTGTAAAATTCACCCCCCCTCCCCCTTAACACGGATCGCCGGAAAAAAATTTTTTTTACATAGAACTGAGTTTTTCCAACAACTGTGTGAAATTTCATTCGTTGATCTATTATACTTTTCTCAAAAAAAAAATCTTACTAAAAAGCGACTTTACGGCCCAACAAGGTAGAAACCCCCCTTAAACCGATTTATATTGCCTGTAACTTGTATTCTATTTATCCCATCAGATTCAAATTTTGGGATCTGAGGTTTTATATCCAATACTATCATATTGATATTTCATGGGCATACTCCAATCCGAGAGATTTTCATACTCGATCTCACGCGTAGGTAATAAAAAGCACCGAAAAAAATTTCATCCCGATAGCTCTTAAGATGGCTGAGTAAAACGAACATGAGAATATCGACTTAGCTACTCATGCTGATCAATAATATATAAACTTCATGGAGTCGTCTCCTTCTGTGCGTTACAAACATCTGACCAATTTTATAATATCCTCTGCAAGGGTATAAAACCTTTCCGGGAACCGAAAATCCTGATAGCCAAAACTGTCGACATTTTTTAGTCGAAGTAGAAGTATAAGCCTGGTAGCAATTTTTTGTACAATTTAATTCAATCAACTGGTCCTTGGGATTCTATAAAAAAAGTTTAGAGCTTGTCAATAAACAAATAAGACTAGTATAAGTTCTTATTGAAATCCTTTCTTCCTGGGTTATCCTTGATAAAGTCAAATATTATAATGCGACTTTAACGAGATTTTGAGATCTAAGGAAGAATGTAGAGATAACGTTTTATCGAAATATCACAACCACCTTACAAATGAATAAAAACAATTATGTCATATTTCCGAAAATTTTTATTATATAACCATTTAGTAATACATCGCTATGTATCGCATATATATATTGATTTAATTATATGTATTTGTCATATAAAGTTTATTTGTTCAGCATTTATACATGCTGATTATTGTTTAAAAAAGTACGCCGAATTAAGTTGATTTATGAAATGTACTTTTAAGATATTACATACTTTTGTCACGAACACAATGCGGATATTTCACTATTGGTAGTAATGTTGTCGCGATTGTTTCGATTTTTTATTTGTGATTTCGACAAGACAATGGTAAAAAGTTTAAAGTAATTTTGTAGAATACGGTAATGATTTAAAATGTGAAGGAAAATTTGCAGGAAATACAAATTTGAAATCGAAACAATCCCGATTTATTTCATTAATGAGCTTCTTAATGTTCACTCATGCCCATCATGAGCATGAGAATCTTTTTGTATATATGTATATATATATATATATATAATTATTTATATATGTAATTTATATATTTGCCGTGGTTACTTGCCAGGGCCGATCATCCGAACAATCCGATTTCGAACAGTCATTTTTTTCGAAAACGTTTTCTTCAGAAAATAGCTCTGGCTTTAGAATGAACCTCGGTTTGTTCATATTATATAATTTTTTTTATTAAGAAACATTTATAAAATATTCGTTGTAAATATTTTAACCGTCACGCCACCTACTACAAATTTAATGTAAAATCTTACATACTGTGTAAAAAAATATTTCTCGCTTTTTGGTATGCACGGTAATACACGATTTAATCTCATAAAACTTTCTAGGTCGTAGAATAATATATTTAAGAATAGAAGTTGAAGTTCGAGTTGGAGTATAATATGAGCGAAGAGTGCACATACACATGTACATTTAAGAATAACATAAGTTTGGAACATCCAGGCCATACCACCAAGATATACCAATAACGAATCATTGATTTAAAATCGCCTGGTGCCTGATTCAATGCTCTCCAATGTGGGATGAGAATGCCTCTATAGTGCCAATTTGTAAGCAAAAAACTCATTTTGATGGATAAAAATCGAATTTTCGGTATGTTTCTGCATTGTTGCTGTTATTGCTGAATCTTAATAAAACTAAAAAAAAAACTTATGTTATACTGACTAGTTAAAACATTACTAAAATAGAAACAAAGGAATAACTAATAGGAAGGATGCAAGTTTGTCGATTGCCAATTGGTTTTATATTAATTTTGCATTGACCTTTGGTAACACTAAACTGGGAATGGGTTTTGCTTTTAAGTTTTTTTTTTTATTAGTTTTGGCTATATTAGCTATGCTCGTAAGATGTTTAGATACCCTCAATTTTAATACTCAATGTATGTATGTTTGTGAACTTTGGTACCTTATATTCCGGGGTCCTGTTGAATCTGAAGTGTTTTTCTTGTTAATTAATATATATTATATATATATATATATCTATATGTTTATGTGTTTATGTATGTATGTATATGTATATATATATATATCTATATGTTTATGATTTATGTTTACGTTTCAAATTAAATTGTACTAGTCGAATGATTTACCGAAACATTTAAATATATATTATTTTATATGTAAATATGTTTTGCGCGTTCATTAAACTTTTTAGTCTCACTCATTTTATCTTTGATTTCTACAATATTAAAGTGAATAAAAAATAAAACTAAAAAAAGAGAAGACTGGTAGAAAATAATACCGTTCTCAAACTCTGATAATGCCAATTGAAAAAGTTAAAATCATAAGAAATATATATATTAGAATTAAGTTGGAAAATTTTTCTAAGCAAACAATCTATATATATTTGGAAACTTAAGGCAATGGGTCATTGGTAGAATATAAATAGATCTTGAATCTACAAGTCTAACGTACTACATGAATAAGTAATTAACTTAACTTAAAAATTTAAAAAACAAAAACAACAGAGGCAAAAACTAACTTGATATATAGGCTTCCGCGCAATATATATATATATATATTTATATATTTGTATATATATTGTTACTCTCAATATTAAATATGATTGACTATCAATATATAAGTCTTTTTTCACATTAATCGTAAGCTGTATATAGACAGTGATGGGCTCTTGGGCGCAGGATATTTACCCAAGGAGACTTTTGCACTCAGCCCAGTTCAATTTGCTTATATCTGTTTTGACGGAAAAATAATCTATTTATGGGTTGTATCATCTGACCATCGATATCAATGTCTCGTAAAGTATGCAGAGAGATACAAACATATGTTTGTACCTTTGGGGAAATACCCTGCGCCCAAGTGTCTTGATCCACAACACTGTATATAGGTATATAAGTAGTTGTCACATGTTGGCTCATGTATTATATTGAGATAAATAATATAGGTATGATATCTGTATTTGACATATAGTACTTGTAATATATGTGTGTTTTGCAATTGCATAAGTGCCTGTGTTTGGCTCTGGCTTAATATTACTGCTTATTTATCAGTCAACTTATTTTATTTCTGAGAGTGGTCTAAAAATGTACATTTGTTAGAACCACCACAAAACTTTGGAATTATTTTGTTGTAATTTTTGTTATTCTTTTATTTGTATTTAAATGTATTGATCTCAATCTCTTTGCAGAGCTACCTGTCTGTCTCCTACATACAAATACATCATTTTGTAATTTTACTAGAATATCGTCAACATCCAAAAGTACAGCTAATTGTTAAAATTCGTTACATAGAAGACTTCGACTCTGATTTTTCCTATGTGTGCGTTAGCCATAATTATTATGGAAATAATTTCTGAGTTATATTAACTTTGTGTGTGTGTGTGTGTGTGTGTGTGTTTGTGTACATATATATATCCCTATTTAACAAAGGAATATTCGAATTCACATTATATGGCTGCGTAGACGTGATATCGTTTATCAAATTCGCCCGATTCTATGGCTTAGGTTAAAATTGAATCTGACTGTCTGTAAGTATTGCCAGAAAAGAAAGAAGGGAAACCATTGCGTATTTAAGAAATACCCGAGTTTTACACTACTTGTATTCAAATTTGACTCTCTATATCATATCTGTTAGTATCCCAAAATTACCACCCATACCCGAAAATTGATGAATTAAAAGAGCTATAAAAACTCGACCAAGCGAAGTTTTGCTCGCACAATCCTGACGCTATCGATTGTTGAAAATGGACAACAACGGGAGTGTGGAAACTATCCCTGATTTTCGGACTTCGATTGTCAAAATAGCTATGCCTGACCTCTAAATCCCCTCGCAATTACTTGCTAGGGCCAATAAATACAGGCAGAGTCTTACATAGATACTACTAGGTAGGTGGCGTTTGCGATACAATAATTCCAGATAGGCCTAACCCAAAATACGCATCGCATGGTAGACGATGGAATGACAAACTGGGCACATGGCTTCCACAGATACACAGATCTGATTTGCACATTCCATGCAAAACATATTGTGGCCACAGGGAACGAGCGCTGTAGTGACTTCGCGCTCGTTGCATACGAAGCATTCACGGTGCATGCCTATCAATTTATCAGATGCACTGTTGGGTTGTAACTGGTTTGCTGTGATTATATTAGACACGGGACGCTGTGCTCCGGACTCCATTGCGTGTTGAGCGATGCGTTGACTCTGGCTAGTGCTAGCTGCATGTTCGCCCAGTCCCAGCAGAGAGTCCGTCGGACTTACCGAAGCCGTCGGTGAGCAATGCGAGTGAGCGGTGGCTGCCGTAGTAGGTGGCAAATTCCAAATGCTGGGGGAGTCGCCAATTCCTTCGTCGATGTCAATCGAGTCACTTAAATTCTTCCATAAATTCAACAGCTCTGGGGGAGTATTGACGCTATTAGTACTATTGGCGCTATTGTTCGTGCTCTTTGTCGATGCTGTTGAGGAGGCTGATGAGCATGAGCGCGTCAAGATGTTTGCTCCAGATGCGGATGCTGATGCGGATGCCGATGCAGATGCACATGCAGATGTGGGTGGGCAAAACGACAACGATTTGTTTGCGGAAATGGTGGTTGTGTTGCGGTATAAATGATTAGCTTTAGCCGACTGCATATGAATTTCACTGCCAGCGACCGATCCCGGTTTTGCTGTCAACATCGGAACCATATTCATGTCGGACAAATCAGAATTTGGAAAGCAATTGGCTATAAGGTGTCCTGGTATAGTTTTCATCGTCACATTTGCGCAGGTAGAACTGTTAATGCTGCCTAAATCGTCGGTATCTATGCAGTTGACCATACCATTACCTCCTATACCATTACCGTAAACCTTGAGTGTATTATCTGAATAGTCCACAGGCGGTGATATGCCATTTTTGTAAATGGATGATAGTATGTCTGGATTTAGATCATCGTTCAGGATCTGAGATAACGAATTGATTGTGTGGAGTGAGGAGAACTCATTCGATTCAAGCGAGTCGTTGCCGTTCTCGCTGCCATGGCCCTTATCTCCTCCCGATGATCCGCTACCGCTGCCATTCCCAGTTCGTAAAGCAATATGTGCCTCGATCTGTTTTCGTGCCTTTTCAACGTTCTCCGGCAAGCCGGTTACCTCGAAGATCGGCTCCTTTTCGCGTGACGGTGTGACTATGTATGTTTGTGTTTCTTGTTGGATGTGTTTGATTGTCGCCCCCTTTGGACCAACAACTAAGCCTACAACCCGATAAGGTACACGTACCTGTATGGTGATCTGGCCAGGTAAGCAGGGGGGTCCGGATTGCAAACGAGATACCATCCCACCGCCGGCGCTGCCACCGGCCCCGCTGTTCGGTGTACCCATACCGTTTCCGCTTCCTGTTAGTCCTGAGTTATGGCCATCAATCGATGGCTTACGCGAGGCTCGTATTAAACTAAAGTGATCCGCTGCTGAAAGTATTTCTCGTTTAGCTTTGTTCACGTCTTCCTTTCGTCCTGTCACAACAAAAACTGGCTCTTCTCCGCGAACTGGTGTCTTTATGTAGGTGTTTGTTTTGGCTCTGAGCGCTTTAATCTTACATCCTAAATGAAAAAATAAAACAAATTTTATTATTGGTTAGGGATAATATCATATTTTGAGTGCATCATCCGAATATAAAAGGCTTTTAAACTATAATATGAGTGCGATAGCGTACCTTGTCTGCCCACTATTTCGGCCACATGTTCAGAACTCGGCACTGGAACACATTCGGTCATATTTTGAGACTTCTTTGACCTGTCCTCCAATCCAGCGGTGGGTATCAAAAGACCAGATCCCGACGCCGAAGGCAATGGTAAGTTGTTGGTGTCTCCTCTCGCATAAGGGACTTGATTAACATTCATCGAACCAAGATCAAAATCATTTGGCGCTGCCGCCATGGTCATTGGCAAAGATGGCTGAATATAGCAATTGCGATTCTCATTAAGACCAACCAATGATAACTCCAGGGCCAATTGCAAAGTCCTGGGATCTTCAGACAGTGGTAACGATGTAATCACTTTAGTGGGCTCAAGCATTTGATGATGGTGGGCTTGATTCAAATTATGAATAGACTCCGCCATATTCATTTCGTTCAGCAACTTCGGAGTAATTTGTGTGGACAACATGGAGTTCGTGTTATCGCTTTTTATTGCAGGACTACTATCACCAACAATATCAATATGATTGGACACTTTTGACTTGCCAACTAGCTCTGAATGTGAAAGCGAAAGAGCAAAGCTATCCCCAATTACAATACCACTTTCACACGAAGAGGAGCTTGTACTCGATGACGATGATGATGCCAGCGAAGATGATATAGCAATTGCCGCTGATCCAGAGCTTGAACCAGAAGCTGAACTCACCCCACTGATTCCTTTGGACTCCGTGCTTATTATGTGTGATCCAGACATGTCATTATATTTTTAATGCAAAATTAAAACTTTTGATATCACTCTTTGGGTGCCACTCCTCCATTTACGAATATGTATTACCATGAAATAATCGTGTGGCCACGATTACCAAAAAACATATTCTCGATGAAATGTTTCCAGGATTTCTATGCTCTCTTCGTGTGGTAATGTCTCTTCTCAACACATTGTTGGCGTTCCTGATATTGCTCCTTCGTGTGTGAATGACTTCTGCAATATACAATACCAAAAGAAAAAAGAACCGAAACCAAGAGGAATGCATTTGGATTTGGTATACACACACGCATGTGAATGGGAGTGAATTCTATGTATGTATGTATGTATATGCCTGCATGTGTACATATTTATTTTTGTATAGGTATGCAGCACATACATATGTACATACATACGGCTCTGGGTGCAATGAAATGATGAGGTGCTGGTGTCCATTTGTATTTACTTACATTAAGGGGCTACAAAAATATAAAAAACCCAATGCCAATGCCATTAAATGTGGCCTTTTTGTTAACACAATTTCTTGGAAATCAAATGAATATTTGTTTCTAATTTATTATTTTCCGTCTTCCTAGTCGGACCTAGCCGCGTCTCGCCTGCGCCTGGATTTCTCTCCTCGTATCAACCCCTAACTTACTACTAACTTGTGTCACTCACCCCTTGTAACTTCCACTTCTCTCTCTCACTCTCTCCGTCTATCTCTCTCTCACTCTTTACTTCTCTCCCAAAGCCCAAAGAACAACCCCCACACTCGGCGCACCCCCGCACAACATCATAATATAGAGGCTGGGTTGAGATACATTTGTATCTATGTGAAACGAGTTACACCCATTAAAATTTTTTGTTAGCCGTTCAATCACATATAAAACAAATAGTTTGAATTAAATGCCATTAATATGTATATTTGTCATTAATGAAAAGAATCACTTCTCTCCTGCCCGAGCCGCAAACTAACTATACACAATATGATGCATCTGATGAAAAATTATGTATGTATGTATATACATATGTACACCATAGGTACACATTCCGGCAGTAGCGGCACGCCTACCCATTGCCAGGACGAAAAAACTAAATAACCGAAAATGTGTAAGGGGTGTGTATACAAACTGCACTTTGGAGTCAGGACGCACAGGTCTTGATGCGAATATCCTTTCTAATTAAACATCACCGTAGAGTAAATAAACTTTAAAAACCAATTTACTTTTACCGGCTTCCGTTTCGCGGTGTGTCGAGTAGAGCTGGAAAAAACATCGATGGTTTTGTATCTTTATAAATCATCGATGTTGGGCCAGCGTTATCGATATTTTGTATTTTGCAATTTAAGTAGGAAAGTGGATTATACTTCTTTACGTTTAATATTATCTTCCTTACAAAATTTCTTTAGAGTTGTTCATCGGACACAGAAGTTTTAAAAAAATGGCCAATCAATTTATAAGTGTGCTTGCATCGTCCTGCCAATCCTGGATAGACATTGCTCTTTGAAATCTAGTGTCGTAAACAAACTTTTGTTTTTAAACAAAAGCAAAATAGATACCTAATCATTTCTTTTGGAATGACTAATTAAAAAAAATGCAAAATCATTAAATACGTTCTTTTATTTACTTTCATTTGGAATTTCAATTAGTTTAAAAAAAAGTAACTAATTAAATAAATTTTGTATTTTGTACTAAATCGAAGTTTATAATTACAATATAAACCCAAATCTTGCTTAGTCGGTTTGTTTTTATTAAGTATCGCTTAAACTATTGCTGCTGTATCTCTTTATTCCGGCGTTGCATATGATGGAAGAATTTAGAAACATTGAGATACGCGAAATAAATGAATGATTTTAAAAGTACCGCGCAAACATCGATGTCTGATGGTTGCAACCATTGGCCATTCGCCGCAGTTTTTTGCCCTCTCCCAACGATGCATCGATGGTTTTGTATCTTTATAAATCATCGATGTTGGGCCAGCGTTATCGATATTTTGTATTTTGCAATTTAAGTAGGAAAGTGGATTGTACTTCTTTACGTTTAATATTATCTTCTTTAAAAAATTTCTTTAGAGTTGTTCATCGGAGACAGAAGTTTTAAAAAAATGGCTAAACAATTTATATGTTTGCCTGCATCGTCCTGCCAATTCTGGATAGACATTGCTCTTTGAAAAGCAAAATTAGTACCTGATCCTTTTTTTTGAAATGACTAATTTAACTTTACTTTTACCTTTACTTGTAATTTCAATTAGTTTTAAAAAAAGTAACTAAATAAATGAATTTTTATTATGTACTAAATCGAAGATTTTAATTAAAATATGAAGTAAGTAAGTCATCTCGCTGACTTAAGTATGCGATACACCAGTAAAACAAATGCATTTACGTTTTTTTTTTTAAATCCTGTTACATGCATACGAGCACCCTAGCGCCCCCAACATCCAACTTGGTTATTTGTAGTCCGATTTTGATTAAATTAGGTATTTTGCTTGATATTAAATTTAAGCGTGCCAAATTTGATTGCACAAGGTAGCAAATTACGGGAGATAATCGAGCGTGGCAAAATTTTTACACATACAAAGTGTGCGCATTTACTAAGCAAATATTCGTACCAAATATGGTGTCTCTAGCTAGAATAGTTAAAGATTTGAAATAAACTCGGCCACTTTACATACTACACGAGCCTACATACATACATAACAAATTTGGTGGCTCTATCGTCTTCGAGATCTAGGTGTTCATACGGACAGACGGACAAGGCTAGATCGACTCGGCTGTAGATGCTGATCAAGAATATATATACTTTATGGGGTCGGAAAAGCTTCCTTCTGCCTGTTACATAAATATTGGCGACTTTAATATACCATTTCACCCTATGAGTGTATGGTATAATAAACCCAAATCTTCCTTAGTCGCTTTGTTGTTTTTATTTGGTATCGCTTTAACTTTTGTTGCTATATCTCTCATATGAACGAGGAATGTTTCATCGATGTTTGATTTTCGAGATGGTGCGAATCGGTGTAGGCATACACAATAAGCTCTAGATTATGGCTTTGCCAGATTGGCGCGTATTTTGAACTGCGTTTTCTGGTGGTAATATTGAAATGCGGTTTGAAGAAACAAACCAATAAAATACAATCTACTACAAAAATTATTTTCTATAAAGGTTCTGGATCCATATGGATAAGAAAATGTACCTGCTAAAAGCTATCAAGATGCCAAAAACTTTACTGAGGCTTATTCGCCATTGGTAAGATAGTATCACCATATTATGCATTGATTATGGTAGGAATCATATGAGCATTTAGAGGGAGTGGCTGCTAAAAATGTTCTTACAAAACATCACACATAAAGACTTTCTAAAAGTCCGATTGATTGAAACGGTATTTTCCTTAATTTAAATTCATTCAGACAAGTGAATTGTAGAACCCACAAAACTCCACACACTCCAACCTTTTCAAAATTTGATTTTATTAAATTAATTTAATAAATTTAAATTGACAAAAAAAAAAAAAACAATTTATAAAGGATATAATTGAACGTAGAAAACATTTTTGCCAGTTTAAATTTTAATTCAATGTCATTTCAACTGCAGGCTGCTGTCCAACACATTTACGTCGCCGCATAATTTGCCACTCATACAAGGAGCCAATAATGTGTCCTTAAAAGCCAATGGCAAGCATTGGTTTCCAAGATATTTTTTCCCATCCGTTTCTAGACCTTAAAACATTGCCCACAAAACTAAAGAAGGCCATTGATTTCGTTACGCAGGCACGATGAGAAATACAATTATTTTAACCCTCCCATGCCCGATGTTGCAACATTGTACTTATAAGCCTACTACGGTTATTTTAAATTTTTTGTTTTGAATCTTTCGCTGAAATATATGTAGCTGCATGTGTTTAGTGAGCTTACAGCTGATTGTTCGGCAGTCAGCTGCACACGCGTTCTAATTTTAGCTATTCTCGTAGTTAAAAAATGAGATCTGTAAAAACACGTGTTTTTAAATTAGTGTTAAAAATCATTCAAATAATTACTTCGTCGTAAATCTAAGTTCAACAACTTGATAGAGAAAGGTAAGTGAATGTTAAAAAAAAAACACAAAAGAAAAAACTATTTAGTTTGTTTGTAATAATTTTGCAAATGTCTTTTCGCGTATATGCAACATTGGACTACTGTGGAAATTTTCGAAAAATACAATTTTTTCTGTATACAGATTCTAAGATGCTCCCAAAAGGTCTGACTCAAGCTGAGATTGAAACATTTGCCAACTTTGATTGGAATGATTCGGCTGATGAGGAAATGGAGGAAATTATAGAAGTAACTTTGCAAAATTTGGATAATAGAGCTGAAAATGTGGAAGTCAGATTGATTGACTTATTAGATGCAAAAATGATGAAGAGTTGAATGAAAATGAAAACGTTGTACAGGAAGTAATGGAACAACTTGATTTGAGGAGTTTGAAGTGGAGGAGTACATAGTTTATGGAAAGCAAGACCACTTGGAAAAGCGAATTAGCAATGCCGTGAGAAACCCCATCGAATATTTTAGTATTTTTTTTTGCGGATGAACTGTGGCAGAAAATATGTGAGAAACGAACTTTTATGCCATTCAAACGAAGGGCGTAGAATTGAAATGCACTGTGCCTGAAGTGAAAAGGTTTGTTGGCATACTTCTTTACCTTGCAATTGTGAAAATACCAACTTATAGAATGGCGTGGGCAGTGGATTTCAAACTAACGGCCGTTGCAAATGCATTACCGAGAAACAGATTTTAAAAAATTAACAGTTTTTCCATTTGAACGACAATTCTAATCAGCCTCATAAGGGAACACCTGAATATGACAAGTTATACAAGGTTCGCCCTTTGTTAGACGCCATAAACAAAAAATTCAATGAAATTCCGCATGAAAAATTTCAAAGTATACATAGATGAGCAAATGATTGCATATAAAGGTAACTTATTATATGTGAATACATTTCTGAATAACTCAATAGTACATACTTTTCTTAGGTCAAAATACATAGTTTAAAACAATACCTTCCAATGAAGCCCCACAGGTGGGGATTCAAAATATTTACGAGAGCTGGAGTATCTGGGATTATATACAATTTTACTCTGCACATTGGAGAAGGAACGTGCAAGACATATGGTTTAGGCATTTCATCAGACATCGTGCTATTTTTATACCCTTGAAAAAAGGGTATATTAATTTTGGTCAGAAGTGTGCAACGCATATAAGGAAGCATCTCCGACCATATAAAGTATATATATTCTTGATCAGCACGACGAGACGAATAGCCAAATAGCCATGTCCGTCCGTCCGTCTTGATCAACGCGAACTCCTCCTAGACCGTAAGAGCTACAGAGCTGAAATTTTGTATGTAGGCTTGTATATACTGCAGGGGTTGTATATCTCGGATTCAGTCGGACAACCATATCATATAGCTCCCATACAAACGGCAAAGTCACGAACAGTGACTTTTCTCAATAACTTCGTTACTTTTTAAATTTAATATAAGTGAGTTTATTGTTGCTATAAACGACTGTGCCAAATTTGGTCAAGATCGGGTGACTATATCAGTTAACTCCCATAGGAACGATCGGTGGAAAACAGTGACTTTTGTCAATAACTTCGTTACTTTTGACGCGATTGCTTTCAAAATAAACATTTGTTAGTTTAATATATCTGTTAATGTCTGTGCCGAATGTGATAAAGATTGGATACTATATCAAGTAGCTCCCATAGGAATGATCGGTCGAAAACAGTGACTTTGATCAATTACTTCGTTATTTTCTATGTAAAGATTGTGGGCCGTTCTTTCGCAAACATTACTCTTTTTAGATAAAACTGTTTCCACTTTGACGGCTTAAGGTGAGGAAAGAGTAACAAACAACTTGCAAGGGTATACAACCTTCGGCGCGGTCGAGGTTAGCCCCGGCCCTCTGGGTATCATCTAATTTACCAGTAAACTAAAATTTCAAACTGTTTTTTGACAATTGGTTTTCGTCAATAAGCTTGATGATTACATAAATATTAATAAACGGCATTTGAAAAAAAAAAAACGATTTGACTTCAAATATATAACACAATTGCCCAATGTTGTATATATGAAACAGCTCTTGAACCAGGACACCAAGGACATTACAAATTTTTTCAGTTGATATTGAGGTCAGGTCTAATTTATATGTCAACTCAAAAAAGTTTTAGCCACGCCCATTTTAATTCGGCCATGAGATGGTTAAATTTAGAGCCTATGATAAATTAAATTCAAATAAAGAAATCGAAATCAAAATCAAATCAAAAAAAAAAACATTTGGGAAACATGGGATGATTAGAGTACATAAATACTGTTAGGCCCTTTGACAAATTTCTTTTGCTCCAAGAAAGGTTTTTTGAGCTCAATTTTATGTTAAAAATAATAAAAGAAAATCTTTAGAACTCCTCCTGTACTCTCCTTGGAGACGCCGGGGTTTGAACCCGGGACTTCTCACATGCGAAGCGAGCGCTCTACCACTGAGCTACGTCCCCTTGTCAGAACGTTGGCCAAAATCCATTCAAGTCATTTTGGCACTAAAAATTAGTAATTTTTTTCAATTTCAATTTTTACAGCAAATTTGTTTAGTATCAATATTAATATTTGTAGTTTACTAATTAGAAAATTAAAAATTCAACAAAATAATGTAATTTTTCAAACTAAGTTGTCTCTCGTGGGAGTTGAACCAGAACGAGTCAGATTTGAGTGTGGAAGTACAATAAAAATATGCCATTTGAGTTTATCCAGATTGGTGATTACAATTTGAAAATAATCTGATTGTGAGATGTTTTAAGGTCATCGGGAGCAGGGATAATGTTGCCACCCCTACTCTACGCCACTGAAACGTGAATACTTTTTTTTTTAGATTTTCTATATAAGTTTGGCTATACATATATATATACCTACAAATAGTTCCTTTAGTATGAGAGTACGCTTATTTGCTATTGTCTATCAACTCAAATATAATCCTAATACAAGACTTTGACGTATGTTAAAATTTGACCTGTATTTTTCGGGAGACTTTTGTTCATTTTCCTATTGGATTGGAACGAGCAATTCTGTGCAGGTTTACTTTATAATTTATAAAATAATAACCACTTTAAATTATGTGGGCAAACAATGAAAAAAAAAAATTGGTTTAAACTTTGTTTTTTTTATACCCTTGCAGAGGGTATTATAAAATTGATCAGATGTTTGTAACGCACAGAAGGAGACGTTTCCGACCCCATAAAGTATATATATTCTTGATCAGCTTGAGAAGCTGAGTCGATATAGCCATGTCCGTCTGTCCGTCCGTCTGTGCGTATGCGTTTTACTCAGCCATCTTAAGAGATATCGGGTTGAAATTTTTTTTGGAGACTCTTTATTACCTGTGTGAGATAAAGTATGAAAATCATCGGGATCGGACTACTATATCATATATTGTTTAATAATCATTAAATGTGTTTTGAATTCAGTAGTTTGAAGTATGCGTTTTACTCAGCCATCTTAAGAGATATCGGGTTGAAATTTTTTTTGGAGACTCTTTATTACCTGTGTGAGATAAAGTATGAAAATCATCGGGATCGGACTACTATATCATATATTGTTAAATAATCATTAAATGTGTTTTGAAAATGCGTTTTACTCAGCCATCTTAAGAGATATCGGGTTGAAATTTTTTTTGGAGACTCTTTATTACCTGTGTGAGATAAAGTATGAAAATCATCGGGATCGGACTACTATATCATATATTGTTAAATAATCATTAAATGTGTTTTGAATTCAGTAGTTTGAAAAATATTTGAGCATATTCATAATACGACAACTAATGCTGTTGATGTATGAAATTTCACTTTTCTTATCGAATTAAATATAATAAAGAACTGCAAGGGTATATAAACTTCGGCAAGGCCGAAGTTAACTTCCATAGCTCGTTTTTTTTTAACAATGTGTTATATATAAAATGTTACAATGCATTTTTATCGTACAGTTTGAAAAGACTTGCTTCATTTTATTAGCATAAAAATGTATTTTCAACTTGCAGTTTGAAAAGCCATTCTTCATTTTATTAGCTTAAATATAATAATAATAGGGAAAAGTGTTATATTGTTTTAAATAATTAAAAAGTTTATTCAACTTCTCCAACTTTAAGCATCATAATCAGATCATTTTCGTCGTTCAATCTATAGCTGTGATTAAGGAATTATTTACAATCTTCAATGATTTCTTTTATGGGAACCAAAGTGCGGTCGTGCCTCGCTCTTTGACTTTTTTTCTTTTGTTTTTAAGTGTAATAGTTAACACTTCTGTATGTGCACTTTTTATACTTTTTTCCTTCACTGCTTGCAAACACCTTGAAATTAGGTAATTCCTTACATCATTCGTTATATAGAAGGGTCCACTATTCCAATCTACAATGTTTATAGTTTAGTTGGAGTAAGCGCACAGAAACTTGATCATATTTTTGTACAAGATATTCAATTTCAATAAAATCTGTTCGTTAATTACGAAGTTTGAAACGGAAATAAAATATAGCATAGATATTTATGAACACAAAAACTATCAATCGCTCGATAAATTTGATATAAGTACAACGCATATTATAACCAAAAAGCCGGGGCTAACTTCCACCGCGTCAAAGTTGGTATACCCTAGTAACTTTTTTGGTAACTCCTTTCTTTTGATGACTTCTTTACCTATAGCCATCAAAGTGGAAAAACGTTTTATCTAAAAAGCTTAATGTTTGCGAAGGAACAGCCTACAATCTTAGCATAGGAAACAACGAAGTTATTGGCAAAAGTCACTGTGTTCGACCGGCCGTTACTATGGGAGCTATATGGTATAGTTACCCAAGCTTGATCAAATTTGGCACTGTCGTTTATAGGTGTATAAATATTAAATTTCAATAGCTTAGAAAAGAACCAAGTTATTGAGAAAAGTCACTGTTCGTGACTATGCCTCCTTCTATGCGTTGCACACTTCTGACAAAAATCAATATACTGTTTTTGCAATGGTATAAGAAGGAATGAATAACTAATTTTTTATTGTAATATATAATTACGAGAAAATTCTCGTAAGCAATTGGACAGCATGTTGTTGATTAAGAAGCGTCAGTAAAGACACATACATACATAATAGCTTAACCATTTCATGTGTAATATTCCTTTAAGTCCGCTGGAACACCGAAATCGCAAACCTCTATTGCTGCGGTGTTTTCGATGTCCAGCGGTCTAAGATATATATGACACAATGTGTTATCCATGTGCCCGTCATGTTTGAGCATTACATCATGGAAATGATTGTAATTCCAAACAAATGGGACTTTTCCATTACGAGCTAGGAAATGATTTCGCACTCTCTCGCTTGAAATTTCAAAATTCCCTCCTGAATTTTGGACTCCTCAATTCTTTGAAAACTGCAATTTCAGCAGGAGTTACATTGAATTTCAAGCTTGCCATTTTTATTTATGTTTTAATTGTGTTTTTTCTTTTCATTCTTTATCAATTTCAAAAAGCCCGACTTTTTATGAACGATTGATGAAATCCCAACTTGGATAGGCAAAACAGCAGCTGTATTCAACAAGTTGTTAATAACATAATCGATTTTAGCCAGAATTTGTAAATTTTGTAATACCCTATGTCGCTCTCTCTGCCGAAAGTTGCCTTTAACAACCGCTGTTTTAAATTCAAACGCATCTCGTTCAAAGCTAATTCATTGGATGTTTTATTCTATAAAGATTAATATTAAAGGTATATGTGTATGTATAATTAGAACCTAAACTTACCGCAGTGTGTCCTTCTCGGCTTACACAACAAGAGAGAAAGAACATGCGGAAGCTAAACTTGAACTCCATTTTTTCACAGTATGGCCATATTCGTTAAGCGCCAAATAACTTAAATATAAAATACTAGATACTAACGGCTATAGCTAGACGGTGACCGTCACTCCGCTGCTAATTATTCGGTGATCAATTCCCGTCCCGCGACATCCCCGCCCCCGTGAAGCGACTGCATCACATCTAAGACCGCTAGTCTGGAGACGGGACGTACTATTCTGTGAACTCTAGTTCCATCGGCGACTCTTACAGCTGCTCGCCGAGGTATCCCATCTGCTCCAGTGTATACCTCCTCGACTATTCCCTTGCTCCATTCTCGTCGTGGCATTGCTGGGTCACAGATGTAGACGACATCATCTTTGCTGATCGGCTGGGTGCGCGCGCACCATTTCTCGCGACGCACGAGGGTCGGTAGGTATTCATGAACCCACCGCTTCCAGAACCGGTCCCTCAGTAGTCGTGCCATGCGCCATTGTTTCCTGGTTTCACACGGTTTAGGCAACTCCTGACTCTCCGTGGGCGTATCAGGAATGTTGGACGCCCCCTTCAGTAGGTCGTTGGGCGTCAAAGGTGCCTCTTGGTCAATTGATATTGGCAGATGGGTCAGCGGCCTTGAGTTCACAATGTTCTCGGCCTCAATGAGCAAACTTTGCATTACGTGTTCCTTTGGGGCCACCTCCTTTACTGTATGAGCCAAGACCCTTTTTACGCATTGGACCATCCTCTCCCAGACTCCTCCCTCCGAGGGGTTGAGAGGGCAGTTAAAAATCCACTCCACACAACGGGTAGAAAGCTCATCCTGGATCTTGTCTGCTTCAAAAACGTCGGTAAACCGTTTGGCTTCTCTATCTGCGCCGATGAAGTTCTTCCCATTGTCACTACGTAGTTTAGTTACTGGTCCTCGGCGGCATATAAAATTCCTCATCGCCAGTATGCAGGAGTCTGTTGACAGATCATGGGCTAGTTCCAGGTGGATCGCTCTAGTTCGTAGACAAGTGAATAGAGCCACCCATCTTTTCTCTTGGCGTCGACCCACAGTCACAAGTAATGGTCCGAAATAGTCTAGACCAGTATATTCAAATGGCCATCCTCCTGGCATCAGGCGATCTTCAGGCAACGGGCCCATCAAGGGTGGGGTAGGATTGGCGCGCTGTAGTTTGCACACGCCACAGTTCCAGATAACACGCTGCAATACCCGGCGCGCTTTCGTTATCCAGAACTTCATGCGGATCTCAGTGATCGTTGCGTTTACATTCTGATGTTTCATCTTTACATGGTAGTGACGAACGATTAAATCCGTCAGTGGGTGCCTATGCGAGAGAATGATGGGTCTTCTCGCGCCATACGGTAAACACAGGGCCGCATCGATTCTCCCAGATGCGCGTAGAACCGCTGAGTCGTCAAGGTAGGGTAGCAGTCCCTTCAGTTCACTCGTCGGCTGGACTGGTCTGTTTACACATAGGCGGTGCAACTCGTCTGGGAACGCTTCCTTTTGAGCAACACGAACCAAGACGAGTTCAGCTTCCGAACATTCAGCTGCAGTCAATCCATATTTCCCATGTTCACGTTGCTGACTACGGCATCGACACACGAACCTGAGGACCCAAGTCATAGTCCTCAACAGTCGGTTGTACTCCGAGAATCTCTGAAATTGTATAAATTTATCGTTAGCAATCACCATGGCAAACTCACACGGTGACTCTTCGACATCGGCTGCAACCTCGATGACTGTCAAATCGGTAGTTGATTGGGGCCACAAATCTTGCGGTTGCTGTAGGAATTTAGGCCCGCACATCCATCGTGATTTCTGGCTAAAGTCAGCTTGTCCTTGTGGCCTCGTCGCCTCATCCGCCACGTTGTCTGCGGTAGGGACCCATCTCCACTGGGAGGCATCTGTGGATTCTAAGATTTCGGTAACTCTGTTACCGACGAACTGCTTATAACGTCTATGAGTGCTGCCTATCCAACGCAGCACCGTCTTGGCATCTGTCCATAAAATGGCATCTTCCGTCTCCATGCAGTGTCCACTCTTCACAGCGTTCATTAAGCGCGTACCCAGCACCGCTGCCTGCAGCTCCAGTCGTGGAACTGACATGGTTCTCATCGGAGCGCATTTTGTTTTACCACTAACGAAGCGCACTCGTACATCTCCATTTTGGTAGGTGGCCCTCCAGTAGGCCACAGCCGCGTACGCCGACTCACTGGCGTCAGTAAAGACATGTAATTGTGTTGACTTCACCATTTCTGGTCCAAAGTAGTGACGCGGGCATCGGAATAGACCCACTCCTTCTAGTTGATAGCGCCATTTCTGGAAGGCGCTGTTGAGTTCCTTTGGTAATGGTTCATCCCATAAAACATTCCTTCGCCAAATCTCGCGTAGTAATAACTTGGCGGTAATGGTGAAACAACTCAGGAACCCCATTGGGTCGAACGTTGACATGATTAAACTGAGGAATTGCCTCTTGGTGGGCACATCCTCCTTGATCCTCTGGTACTTTACATTGAACCTAAATTCATCGGTCGCTGGCTGCCAATACAGTCCAAGAATTTTCTCCTCTGCTTCAGCCCACCCAACTGTGTCGGTGGCACCTTCATGACCTAAGGACTCCACAACCTTAGGTGAGTTGGATTGGAATCGGCGTAGCTCAAATCCTCCAGTCTTGTGTATGTCTCTGACCCTGGCAGAGACTGATATAGCTTCGCCCTCAGTGGCGAAACTATCCACATAATCGTCCACATAATGATAGTCTGTTATAGCTTTGACCGCACGTGGGTCTATTTGTTGATGACGCAGCGCATTTAGCGACATGACATGATGTGCGGCACTTGGGGAACAGGCAGCTCCAAAGGTCATCACCTGCATCTCGTACACATCAGCTTCTCGTTGTCTATCTCCATCACGCCACAGGAACCGTTGAGCACATCGGTCCTGGGGCTGTACATAGACCTGGTGAAACATTTCTTTGATGTCGCCGGTGACCGCAACAGCTCCTTCTCTGAAATGAAATAGAACAGAAAGAAGCGGCCTATAGTGCTGTGGTCCCTTTAATAGCTCTGAATTCAGTGACACGTTGCCCACTTTGGCAGCCGCGTCAAAGACTAGCCGAATTTTCCCTGGCTTATTCGGGTTCGTTACTGCGAAGTGCGGCAAATACCAGAGTTTGCTGCTGCCCACTGCAGTGTCTTCTTCTCGCTCTACACGTCGAGCGTATCCTTTATTTATGTAATCGTTTATCATTCCTTTGTACTCTTGGGCAAACTGTTTATCTCTTTCCATTTTTCTTTCAACAGTTTCCAATCTATTTAATGCCATTTTATAACTGGAAGGTAGATTCACGTTGTCGCGTTTCCAGATTAACCCTGTCTGGAACCGTCCGCGTAATTCTACCGTCGTCTCGTTCAAAATCCTTTGTGCCCGTATGTCGTCATCTGACGGGGCTGGTGGAGCTGACTTCACTCCCAGGTTCTCCAATTCGAAATATTCGCTGACCATCTTATGAACTTCATCGGTGTCCGTTGTGGCAAATAGACATGGCTTTGGTGCAGGTCTATGTTGATGTTTGTGGAACGTTCCAGAAACATCCCACCCTAACCTAGTAACGGCCACATACGGTCCTCGGTTGGAGGTTTCCCAGGTGCTGGATGGTACGACAAGGTACTTGTGGTCCAGACCTATCAATATCCTAGGCACGGCGTTGGTATATGCCTCGACTGGGAAACGTGCTTGTGGATTGATTACTTGGAGGTAATCCTGATTCAACGTCTGCATCGGCAGATCTAGCCCATCCACTGCATGCACATTCTTCAATTCGTACTTCTTGTTCTTATCGTGTCCACTGATCTGTAAATTTACCCTCTTTGTTGGCTCTTGGGTTGTCATATTTTTGAACCATTTGACTGCGAGTTGACTACGTTCTCCATTGAGGCTCAAATCCTCGAGTAGCACTTCATCGATCATGGTTACCGATGATGCTTCGTCAAGCAGTGCATACGTCTCTACTTGACGGTTCGGGCCATAAAGCGTCACTGGCAGGATCCGAAACAATAGTTGCGTTGGGTTGGTGTCAACGCAACTTAAGTTCATCTGTTGGGTTGACCGTTGGCTCCTTGTTTCCGGTGGGAGCTGCTTACCATCGTTGACTACTGGTTGAGGTCTCGTCGGGCTTCCATGGCTAGCTTTTGACAGCGACGTCTGCCTGTAATTAGACTCGATATCATGTAGGAGGTTATGGTGGGCTCGCCCGCATTCACCGCATCTGGTTTTGGTGATACACTTTCGGGCTACGTGCCCGGGACTCAAGCACAAAAAACATAGACGGTAATTCTTGACAAGTCTCCATCTCGCAGTCGGGGAAGCAAGACGAAATTCCGCACATTTGGTTATATCATGTGACCCGTTACAGTTTGGGCAGAGTTGGCCATGTTGCTCGACGCGCATCTCCTTTTCACAATTCGTGTACAGCACTCGTCGTTTGCCTTCCCTGTAATCGGAGTCCACAATTGTGCATATCACGCTAGCTAGTTCATCTAACCAGACGCTAAAGTCGACGACAGTCGGGTAAGGCTTTATAGATGCGGCACGCCTAGCCCAGTCCACTTTCTTGTCCAGCGGTAATTTCGAGGTTAGTTCATCTATCAGGGTTGGATTAGCCAGATGTTGGCTCTCGTTGATGGATTGCAGAAACGCAGCCAGGTTACTGACACGCGTAGCAAATGGAATAATCTTTGCTAAATTGTGCTCCTGTATCGGCTGGACTTCACGTACGCTTTGTAGCTGACTGCGTACAAGCTGCTCCGGACGCCCATAACGGAATCTTAATTGGTTTATGACAGCGTTCACATTTTTGGGATGGATAAGCAGTGATTTAACAGTTTCACGGGCGTCGCCCTTGAGAGCTCTAACCAAACGCTGATTATTCTCCAAGTCCGTGCATCCGTATACACTATTTGTTTCAGTGAACGCGCAGTAAAATATTGGCCAATCTTCTGGTAGTCCCGAAAACTCTGGCAGTTCTGGTATTTTCCTAGCCATCCATCCACCGACCGTGTTTGGTGATATCAAGGGCATTGTTCCACTAGTCGATGGCAGCTCAGGGCGAGTATTTATTAGTGGTGGCTGTAGTGCATTAGTTAAACGATCTGATTCTAACCTATGCGTTGCGGGCTGTGTATCTGTAATTAAAGATGGCGGACCCTCCACACGTGTCGCCGGCGTTGTTACCATTTGTAATTGCCTTTCCAGCTCGGCAATTCTTGCACGCAATCTTGTTTCTTGGGATCCACTAGGGTGTGCACTACACAGGGCTTCCTGATGCTTGTCAGCGCCGACAGCTTCGGGTATTCCAGCCTCTATACTGGACTCAATATTCATATTTGCGGTGGGCGCCTCGTCCGCTGCATCCTCTCCGGTGTCGAAGTGCAAGTCGATTGCGGCATCTGGTTCTTGTAGCGCCTCGAGTGCGTTTAGTCGGGGGCTCCTCCGGATTGGGGAATGTTTGGTTGTCATGGTGGAGTCTTACCTGACACAAGTATCATCCACTTTGCTGATTCCAACAGTAACTTCAGCAATGTATGTATGTCACCACGTTTGACGTTGATTCGTCCCTTTACTAGGCGTTATCACCCACTGTGGTGATTCTTAATTCTGTCGCCAGTTGCGACCTTCAATAGTCCGTCCAATAGGACTGCACGTATAACCCGCTGTGGTTATTCTAAGTTTCGCCGCCAATTGCGCCGCTCAATAGTCCATCCAAAAGGACTTCACATATAACCCACTGGTTATTCTTAATTCTGTCGCCAGTTGCGACCTTCAATAGTCCATCCAATAGGACTGCACGTATAACCCACTGTGGTTATTATTAGTTCCGCCGCCACTTGCGACGCTCAGTCGTCCATCCAATAGGACTTCACATATAACCCACTGGTTATTCTTAATTCTGTCGCCAGTTGCGACCTTCAATAGTCCATCCAATAGGACTGCACGTATAACCCACTGTGGTTATTATTAGTTCCGCCGCCACTTGCGACGCTCAGTCGTCCATCCAATAGGACTGCACGTATAACCCACTGTGGTTATTATTAGTTCCTTAGCTTTGACACCCACTGTGGTGACACTCAGCTCCGTCGCCAGTTGCAACGTTCAATAGTCCATCCAATAGGACTGCGAATAAAAGATGTCGCTCTCTCTGCCGAAAGTTGCCTTTAACAACCGCTGTTTTAAATTCAAACGCATCTCGTTCAAAGCTAATTCATTGGATGTTTTATTCTATAAAGATTAATATTAAAGGTATATGTGTATGTATAATTAGAACCTAAACTTACCGCAGTGTGTCCTTCTCGGCTTACACAACAAGAGAGAAAGAACATGCGGAAGCTAAACTTGAACTCCATTTTTTCACAGTATGGCCATATTCGTTAAGCGCCAAATAACTTAAATATAAAATACTAGATACTAACGGCTATAGCTAGACGGTGACCGTCACTCCGCTGCTAATTATTCGGTGATCAATTCCCGTCCCGCGACACCCTATGAATTTATTTTTAAAGAAATATTTATTATGTACATCATAGAAGATTTGGTTTTTGTGGTTCTTATTGATAAAAATGTGTGCTTGTGCTCCGAAATGTATATAGCGGCCATCCGCAGTCCGCAAAGAGAAACATGCAAATTGCTGGTATATGTACGTATACGTATATCTTATATTTTTAAGATAATATTGCGCATTAGGTGATTAGATGAATATATCTTACAACAACCACAAATTGTGAGGCCACGTCATCATTTTGGAACTCATGAAGGTGATGCATACAATATATTTTGATTATTGGTAAAAATGCTACATGTGACTTTTGAAAAGTCAACACTTCTGTGAACTACACATATTTGGCCTTTTGTGTTGGGAGACGTGCACCCAAAGACTAACAAGCATAGATCAGCTTGTTTATTATCAAGTATTATCTAGTCGCTTCTGAAACCCGGAATTTTAAATATTCATCTAACACAAATTAAATATATACTATAGGTTTGGGACAATTTAAAGCTAAATAGTTTTTGTATTGCTAAAATGTTATTGCAACTGCAGCTACATCTACTGCTGTTGCTGCTGTTGTTGGTGATGCCGCCGTTCTCGTGCCCTTTCTATGTGTCGCTTGCGCTCCTCTTTAGTCCAATATCGTCCGATTTTAACCTCTGACACTGTGTCATCCTCAGTTGTCGTGACTTCATTGTTGCGATTATTTTTACGCAGACCGAAAGGAACACGATTTCGCACGGGGCGCTTTACAATATAACGGGTCCCGTCTGGTCGGCGTTTTACTTTCCACACCATGGGAATTTCTTCGTTAACTCTCTCTCCCCCTATCATTATGGAATTTGGTTTTGGCTCCCCCATTGTGTTTTGGTTCTTAATTGCAACCTGTGGAGTATAGAATTAACAAGATTATGTTATCGCTGTTGTCCAAATTAAAATAAAATTGTATTTATGATCCCTCGCCCTACCTCTTGGCTACTAACAAAGTGATATCGGCTTAAGTTGGGCGCGTTGAATTGGGGGCACTGGCTCTGTGCTTCTTCAGATTGCTTCAGCCGCATTAATTTGAAGTCTGTTCGAAGCAGGGTACTGCCAAAAACCTGCAGCTCGTCCTGAATCGACGATGATGCCTTGGGTTGAGCAGAACATTCTATTAAAATAATACATTAATTTACAATTTGAAAAGGGTCACGCATGTTTTGTCAACTTCTGAACTTTGTTTGCCAATTATTTCAGTATTTACGTACCGCTAGACGAACAGAGACCAATCCGACCAGACCTTCCAAAGGGTAACATAAGCATGCTACTAACGGGAGTTGATGCAATAGTTTCCTTTGGCGACAGCATGAGAGGCTGAGGCTGCATTTGTGGTTTACCGATTAATTTTGAGTTAGTTGTGACATCATCTGTTGCGTCAGCGGCATTCAATAGGTTTTGGCGAGGTGAGGCGCTATTGTTTGAGCCTCCAGTGTTATAGGCACTTGACGAATTGTCTATTTCTTCGCCGAGAATAATATTCCCATTATCAATGTAGCCCGCTCCACTACTGCTAGAGCCACTTGTATTTGTTAGAGTGCTGCGTAGTGTGAAAACACGGTTTGAGATGCGTTGTTGCTGGTGTTGCTTTATTTGGCTTGGACGGCCAGCTAGTGTGTGTGTCTGCAAATGCTGGACTCTTGAGTTGAGATGCGGGCTTCCCTGTGACTGTGATTTCAGTCCCAACCATTGAGCCACTCGTTGCGATTGCTGTTCCATTTCTACACCTTCGGGCTCAGCATCAGCTCCTGTCGCCGCAGACGAGCAAGAACCTAAGGCGGTCATATAGTTGGAACTTTGGTATGGTGAGCAATACAATGGTTCCGATTCGGAATCCTCGGGTATCGTTTCGTAAATATGCTCGCTTTCATCATATTCGTACCTTTGATTTTTGGATACTGTTGATTTAATACTTTGTTTGTGATTTAGGTTCTGTGTCTTAACCGTAGATGGATTTTGGCCCACACTCTGGTTGAGACTCAAGTTTCCATCGATTTGTGTTTTTGAATGGCAGCACGATGTCGACATTGATTTCTGAACTGGAAGGTTAGAATTCTGTTGTCCCTTTGGGACGATTTGGCTGTCTGTCTTGTGTTGAGAGACCACAGGCGTTGAGATTGTAGCAAGGTTATTGGCCGTTCCGGCACATATTTCATTTGTTGTCTGTGCTTTTGATGGTTGCACCACTTGACTTAAGAGTAGCTTATCCAATTTGTCAACAACATTCGTGTAATCATCGGGAAGGAAGCTGTTTGCGTATTCAAAGTTACTCTCAATATCCTCATCTTCGTCGTCTTCCTAATGATATCAAAATAATGTAAAAAAGGTTGTATTAGTTATCTATCATATATTATTAGGTATGCTGACGATAAAGTCCAATACCAAATGGCATGTCAGACAGCATGAAAAAATACGTCCATCTAAATTATCTATTAAAAGATTTTAAACGTTTAAATAAATTTGTATAGAAAATGTGTACAAAACTTTGTATATGCTAAGTTTATGTGAAAACTTCTCAAACGGACTAGACGTAGAGTACAGAATACATTAAAGTTGATGTCTACTTACGGGATAGAGTAGTCGACTGACTAGTAGCGTTACGGCCGTGCTACCATTTTCGCTTTCCGCTATTTGTGCCTCTGCTTCCTCCTTGCTTTTAATGTCCACGCCGTTAATTCGAAGGATTTGATCGCCACGCCTCAAACGGCCGTCGCGCTCTGCAATACTTTCGGGTTGAATATCACTAATGAATACATCTTCACAGACTTCCGGTTCAGGATCAGCGGCATCCTCAGCTACAGCAACCTCACCAGCTACTGCTGCTGTGGCTAATTGTGAGAGTGACGGCGTGGTCTTAACAATGTCGCTACTGTCATCACTGTGACTGCTGAAGAAACCATTGCAGCAAACACTTAGTCCAATCTTCTGAGCGCTGCTAGAATCGGTATCCCCACAGGCATCCGTGGTAACTCTTCTGACGAGTGTTATTTCCTAAAATAATAATTGTACTACTGACGACAAAGTGGGTAAGAACCATTTCAGTTTACCTCAATATCAATTTCCGGCTCCAGACATTGTTCGAACAGGTGATGCTCCTGCTCAATAAAGTGATCCGCTATAGTGCGAACTATATCCTGATCCACAGTTTGCGTCTCCTTGTCTATTGATGAGGGCGGATTCACAGTTTGTGCATCCTCTGCGCGGAGTGTAAGAATTAACTTGTTTTGACGCGAATCGCCGGCACTATCTTTACTACCATCATTGTTTTTATTTTCTTTTCGCTGCTGACGGCATAATTCCACTACTAGAGTCTCTTTAGCTTGAAGGAACATTTGAACCGCTTCATAATTCGACAAATTAGTAATGTCATATCCATTCACCTGCAACAGGAACAGGACTTGAAATATCATTTGGAAGTATGATCATGCTAGTCGGAAGAGGAACGCATTACTCTACCGAGAACACGGAGTGCATCCAAAACCTTGGAAAACAAGGCAAAACATATAAAATAAATAGTTTAATGTTCTGCATAGATGGTATATCCTGCTCCAAAGAAAAAAACACATTGACACATTGTTCGATCCAATAGTAGATCCAATCCGTTTGCATCTTCTAATTTAGTCAAGCATGATCTAATCCTACCAGTAAGAGATGTCACTTGTCGGCGTAGACTCCTAAAACAAGAGCTAAACGCGCGAAGTCCAAGGAATGTCCCACTCTTGACTTCGAAGCATGTAAAAGTATTTTTGTATTTTCACAAAACTCCACAAGAAACTTACCATTGTAAAGTGCATTATATTCTTGTTTTGTGGTACAGGGTCTAGTATTTACGTCGCACAGAATATACGGAATACCACCCAAACCAGACCCTAAATCGGTCAAGCAATGTGGCATGATTTGGGATTGTTTCTAATGTAAAGGACTTGGTCGAATTGATCAGATTAAGGAATATGTCTATAAAATGAATATATCACCGGTCCAACGACCCAAAACATAGGAGAGAAACCTTTCTGGCAACACTCAAACATTCCCATGGACACCCCCACCCCCACCAATGCCATTTCAACACCTTTGAACACACACATTTCTTAGCCCATTTTCACATTTCACGATTTCATTTTTGCGTTTCTCAAATTATACAAACCTTTATCGCAACATATTCAATAATTTCCATGTTGCTTTTGGGATCAAATATTAATTTATAAATCACATATTAGATTAAATACTTGTGTGGGTGAGGGTCTGTCGCAAACAGTGCTGCCAATTTAGCTATTTTCCCCACTACATCTAGTGGATTGCAACAAGAAATGCGGGATAAATTGTGATATAGCGGCTACGGGAATTCTAGCTATTTTCCAAGAAAAACTAGATTTACTTTATGTTTTTGAAATATCAGATGTATTTTTATGCTCCGTGATGCCACATTTTTATACGAATAGTTTTTTTTCATTTGAATGGCCAAAAATCGATAGGCGAAACGGTCTTACCGTTTGTCTGTGAAGTCTACCGAATCGTGTTGTATGCCATCACTAAGAGGGTATTTTACAATTTTTAAAGCGCTAGCGGTTCTGAAAATGCCAAAAAACTACAAGCAAAAACCAAGCAGAAACTAAGATGATGAAGATAAAGTCATTGATGAAATCATAAAAAATATTAAAATAAAAAACAAAAAAAATGTATATTCTATTGTTTTGTTTTTAGGTACGAAGAAACATTTCTAGCTGTTTTTAGCTTTTTTCAAAGAATAATTTAGCGTTTTCTTGCAACGAAGTGTTGGCAGCACTGGTCGCAACTTCAAGGAAGCATCGAACATGCAACAAAAGAGTGCCCAACTTCGAACAAAAGAGTAAAAATCGTGGAAAATAGTACCAACGTTGAGCAAAGGATACGAACTCGAACGAAGGAGTCGAACACACATTATTTATCGTTTATCGTTTAGCCTGCATGACACTGCACACAGGTTCAATGTGATTCCTTAAAATACGCGGAAAAAGTATAACTGAGTACTTGGTCTGAAACAAAATAAATTTGTAAAGAAAATATAAAAGGAAAAAACTTATTTAGTTTATATATCGATGATAACTTTGAAATATGAAGTCATACAAAAAGAAGAAGGAAAAAAGCTGTCTCTTTAAAAACTTCAAAACCAACAATATGCTCTTCTGCAACGCGAATATTGCTTGATTTTGTTTAACGCAGCTGTAAATAAATAATAATATTTTATTAATTGGACCTGAAAAATTGCACATTGCTAAGTTGCAGACATATTTGCATATTTCATCCGATAATTTAACTAAAACTTAAAAAGACAAATTTTTTGTTTTTTTAAACTCATATAACTCATTTCTTTCATTGTTTACTGTTTAAGTAAAATTTATCACAATATTAAAAAATAGTACATAATCTCAATGTTTTAAGATTTTACTCCGCTTGTACTTCCTTGGCAACAAATACTATATTTCATTTATAATGAAAGTTTTATTTATCCAGAAAACATTTTTATTTTTTTAATGAGCACTTGCTCAGTTTTTACTTAGTCCTTAGCACTTCCGGCTTAGTTTTTACTTAGTCCTTAGCACTTCCGGCTCAGTTTTCACTCATCCTTAGCACTTCCGGCTCAGTTACTCAGTTACAGTGTTGCCCCCTGCTAGTTTGAAAATTATATCCGTTAAAAATTTTAAATATTAATAATTGTACCAGTTGCGTCCTCTTTGCTAAAGTGGTTTTCAATAGCCAAAATTGTAAAAATTAAGTTCTAGAGTTGCGCAGAATTACTTCACTCTTTTCCCAACTGCAGTTAGCCAACAACTAGATAAAAAGGTTGGCTACTTAATTCCGTTTGCGTTAGGGTACACATAGTAAATCCGTGAACTTGTACATTGATACTTTGATTTAATTTATGAGATGGGTATTCTTTTTAGTGTATACATACATATTTACATAAACATTTTTATTTATTTCTAAGCGATTCGTATAAAAAAACCTTGAATTACATTACATTTGCCGGCTAGGAACAGCTGCATTCTTCGACGGACATATTTGGTATCACACTTAACACCTGAAAAAAACAGAAGAAAAAAGTTACTTTTGAATAATAACACAATTATAATATAATAATAATACCAGATTGTGGTTGTCATCAAAATACAACAAGCTTAAGGAACTCATTTTTGTTGGCGAACAGCACGGAGACGCGGATGTCGTTAGAGCGGCCAAGTGTGTGTGGGGATATTGCTCCAGGTAGCCTACTCTGCAGTCGCCACTGCAGAAGTACGCATCAAAGGATGTGGGAGCCACAACAAAGTTCCACCCAAAGCTTGTAAAGTTCACTCGGAGAGGGTAGCGACAGCACCGGACATCTTGGTCACTCTCTGTGCAGTCCATTAAACTCCGTTTGCGTCGATGTTTTTTCTTGGATCCAATTTCAATGTGAACCGTCTGCAAAAGAACATTGGGGAACATTTAATAGAATTAGTATTTGGCTGGCAACGACAGTTTAAGGTGGGATACCAATGGATTTTTCGACGTGTTGTCTGTGGTCACGACCAATTGTTTCATCCAGGACTCTACGCCCTTGATTAGGATTTCCTGCGTCCCATTTGACCCACGACCAGTTACGCCAGTCAATGTAAGTCCAAAGAGAGGTTTCAGGTCCACATTGACCCATTGTCCCTGACCTGATGGAATCGGCTGACTGAATTCAAACATTTTCGCCTTATGTGTGAAGCTGGTGCCATTTGTACGACGCACAGCCCGATGGATGGCCACAACAATGTCCTTATTATGCTGACTGTTGATCTCGTCAATCAGCTCCGGTTGGTGACTGTTGATCCAGTCCCAGCCACGAAGATACAGGTGAAGAGTTGCATGCGATACGTCTGTATAGCTGCTGTCAAACTTAAACCGGAGAACGTCCGTCTTTCGGTGTCGCATATGGGATTGCGGCTCTATTAAAAAGATAGGAACACAGATAAAACGTGTCTGTCTCCGACTATGCGGAGGTGATTATGTGGATTTAGGTCTTGTTGCACGATAACTTACGTTCGGGAAATAGATAAATGCTGCTTACATGTGAAAGAATACTTTCGTGCCCCACATCATCTTCAAAGTCCATTCCAAACTCAATTCCTGCATCGCTATTGGTATTTATTGAATACTCTCCACTCCGGTCATTGTTTCTTTTAAAGTGGTTTAGAGAGTTTGCGTTGGCGTCGTCTCCTTGCATTTGGGTGGACAAATTCTCACTTTCGCCCGAAACCGACACGTCCGACGTTGGGGTCTCTGAATGAAGATTTTTGTTGAAACTGGGTAAACTCGCTGAGGCTGACATAGATGATTCGCTGTTGCGACGCCGTCCTGAACTTGATAGGGATGCATTGTAGCCCTTGTAAAAGTCTTCGATTATGTTCTGGGGCACCGATATTGGTTTAGTTATATTCGGAAGTTTCTTTAGATTAAGGCGCATTAAAATGTGCATCTTAATGGACTCTAAGCTATCTTGTTTCGCTTTTTCTCGTAGCTGCCGCTGTAACATATTATCGCCATTTATTAAGGTGTTTCGGTTCATGTTCAAGGAAACTCCGCGGCCACTTGGACTCGCAAACGTCCTCATTCGAGAGGATGCGTTCGAAACGGATGCCTTATCAGTTGATGATAGCTTTTCGGCTTTGCCCTTTTCAACGATTTCCTCCGTTGGAATCCTGTCGCCTAAACTGATTGATCCAGTTGTTGTCGAAGACAAGGATGGTGACGTTGACAATGACTGCGGGGGCTGGGAAGAACTCTTTTCACTACTATTTAATACAGGCACTTCGGATTCTACTTCAAGGCTTGAGCTCTCCTGCATTTCCTGCTGACAATTTACACCGGAAGCCGTGCTGAAAAGCAAGAGTATCAAGAATGCAGCTACTACGGCTAGCCGACTTCGATTCCATGGCAATTTTGTGATTTGGTAGAGTTTTCGTGTCATATTTCCATATCCATTACGACTCAACTTGCACTTGCAATTGCAGTCAGAACTAAGTCCGGACCCATAATTAGTGCTGATACAGAAATGACTAAAATTAATGTCGACATCAGCACTCGTTGTGAGTCGTGGTTGGTCGTGGTCCAAGAAAAGAGAGGAGTATTTGTTGTTGCAGAACAATTGTCCGTGCCACAGGTGTTTGGTGTGATCTGAGGTTACACTATTCCCATAATGGCCCTGCATATTTTTTTTAGCGGCCTGAGCTCAAATGCTGAAAGATATGACAAAAAAAAGAAAATAATAGTAATAATAATGGTGATATTTAAAATACACAATTTATTAATTAAAGTTTCAATTTTTAATAGGTTTTACTATGGAGTTTGCCATCCTCTGCTCAATTTTTTTTTTTTATGATTTCTCCGTCACTAACTTGGAGCTTCACTCACCAAAGTTTATGTCCAAGTCGAAAACTGTTATTATTCCAGCATATTCAGATATTCTTATTGTGTCTTTGTTTTTTGTATCTTTTTTTACTTTCACGTTTGCCTTTCAAATCAATTGCATTCTTCAAGTTGAATTGCTTTAAGGCGAGATTTCGATTCACATTCACAGATTCCGACTTCTTTATTATTTGTATGACCGAAATGTTTTTGTTCCTCTCCGTTTGCGTTGCGATATAAAAAGAAGATAAAGGTACCATTCAATGGTATGAGTGTTGCTCTCGGTGTGGGTGTATGGGGATGTATGTATATTATTTATTATTGCTGTTGTTGTAGTTGTTTTCGTTGCTAGTTTCTGAAATTGCAATTGATATTTATACAAACATATGTACATACATACATACATACGTACAAGTGTGTATGTACACACAAACATTGCATACAAAAAGATTCTTTTTAATTCGAGCATCGGGGACAGCTTTCGGACAGATTTCATCCAAGAATTTATCTCAATGTCAAGCAAAGGATCTTTGGTCGAAAAAATGACCACCCCAACGTCACAAATGTGCACACACACGCATACGCATACACACAATCTGTGTTGTGTGTTAATGGTATGCATGTATGTGTGCTCTGTGCGATTCCGATTCACATGAATCTCAATCGCAGAATCTCAATCTTCGTCTCCCAGTTGCCCGCCTTTGCCGCCACAGCCCCAGCCGCCGTCTCCATCCCCACTATCCCCCTTGACGATCACTCTATTGTATTCAATTAAAATCATTTATAAACATAATAATTTTTGTGCTCTTGAACTTCAGTTCACTGCTGAAAGTGCAGTATTCCCTTTTTTTCAGACTCAGCGACGTCGATCCGATCAGATTGTATGTTTATATGTATGTATGTACATACATATATGTACATATGTATGTGGATGTGTGGGTGTGTGTGTATGAACGGCAGATCATGCATACAAACATACATACAGATTAATATGTATACATACGTATGTATGTGGGTGTATTAATGTACTCTTGAGATAACAAACATTTCAACACAAGCGCACGTTCTCCTCCTTCTCCTTCTACACACATACATATATATGCACGCGAAACCGATGGAGCACCCGATGGAGCGAATTCTATTTTGAACACTGAGCAAAAGCAAACTAAAGGAAGGCGTACGAATGTATCTATAATATCTGTGTAACTTTTGTATCTATCTCCGATGTATCTAGGCAAAGTTTCGCACATGTTTCACTTATTTCACTTCGTGGCCGTGGCGAATGCAATTGCAGTGCCTTTCAAATATCAAGATACGTATACGCATAGTTAGATGTCAAAGACACGACAGAATCTCGAAGCGGCAGAATTTTAAAATTTCAAAATTTCTTCGCCAAGTTCGATCATACCACTCGAAACCATCTCCAACCACCCCGAAACTCATTGCAACCACACGAAACTCAAATACAGGGAGCCGATTAAAGAGGATTAGCTTTAAAACTTAACTAACTTTATTTCTTTTCCTTTAGTATGTAATTTAAATGTATTTAATATTGTGACAAAAAGGGCGAAAACTTAGATTTTTACTTTTACTCACTGTTCAGTTGCCGAAATAATATATTGACTTTACAAAACACAAATTATTAAATTAATTGTATTTATTCTATTTAATTTAATTAAAGTCTTAATATGTTTTAAGTAAATCTCAAAGAAAAAAAGAAATTCTTATATATTAATATATATAGGCAACTACAGTGAATCCTTGATATATCGCATCATCGTTTTTGCCTTTTTTGAGAGCAAAGTTCCTAAACTGGGCAAAAGTATTCTGAAAACGTCTTTGAAAATGTTTCAAAATTTCTTTTACATTTTTAAATATTTGGAAAATGTTTTACACCCAAGTGGTAGAACCGAGAATGTCCAAATTATCAATTAATTTCATTAACAACGATTTGGCTTATATTTTAAGGTTTTTTGATTTGAAGCCGTTTAGGATTCTAAGATAATACAATTTCTAATACTAAAGGACTATTTTTTTTAAATAACTCGTGTCATAATGTATTTTCGAATAAAATGGAGTGAAATAAAGTCATAACATCACAAAAAGACAAGAACAACATCAAAACTTCTACTATTTCAAAACTTTGTTTTTTCTTCCATATTTAAATATTTCACCTATTTAAATCGAAATTATTGTAATATTTTTGATTACAGAAATTTTACATATTCTGCTTCTTCGTTTAAGTTCGGTCCCCCCTGATGCACCCCTCACTGGGAAGCTGTGTCGGGCCACTTGTTTAAAGACGTCGTAGCGATTAAGTCGATGCGGCGCATCGTCAGGACGCCGACTGCCATCTACGATAGCACATTTGGTGCGGACTTTCTAAAAAAAGGAGCGCCCGGATCCTTTCGCCGCACAGGTGCTGAAGGAATTGATGTCGATAATGTACGATAAGGACACATTCCGAAATCGGGCTCGCGCAGTACGGAAGTGGTATATCAACCAAAGTCTTTCTCTGGTATTGCGGCGTTTCGTATACGAGGTCACAAAATAAATGTAAATAATGGTGAATATATGTATAGATAATAGATTTAAGATTTCATATTCGCAATGTATATGTACATTGTACATATATTGGAAATTGGAGAATGAATCTTCAGTTAGAAAAAATAAAGAAAATTCTGTTAAAATTTTTTAAAAAATTTTAAATAATTTCATTAAAGCTTATATACATATATAAATTCATTATGTTTCTTAAAATTACATGTTGACTGTGTTATGTTTAACAATATTTGAAAACAAGGAAAAAGACGGATTAAAACCTTGCATAGACTTAAAACCAATTTATGGGAGTATTAGCAATAGTTTAGTGGAACTAGTTGACCTCTAGCTATTTAAAAATGTATTTAATTGAAAAGGCACTTGTTACTGGCACTTCTAAAAATAATGTAAATATTTTCTCAGTAAACATAAACACAACGAAAAGAACCGAGATAGTTCTGAATCAAATTTAAATTTTTAAGAAATTTAAAAGAGAATTGAAGTCAATTTTGCACGTGTTAAGGATTCAAGGGTTCCCATTAGAGACGTAGGACACCCAGAGGAGCCCAAGAACAGCCAATTTGACGGTATCTAAATCGGTTTCCCAGATCCGGGTGTTTTTTTTGTTAAGATAATTAACCTTAAACATTAAGCCCTTAGAATAAGTTATTGTATTTTGTGTATTTATAGTATTTATTTAAATTATTATTGTATACGTCCCAGCGGTACCCTGTTTAGGATCATCTAAAAAAAGGAAATTGTTTAATGTAAAATATAACCCAAAAAACAGGAATGTCTGAGTAGAGTTGTGTTTATATGGGGTGAGATGAGAACTGACAAATATCCGTATCCCAGGTCCGAATGTAACGTTTTTAATGTACCTTTTGTATGTAGCTGGTGATCAATGATGGATTTCAGAAAGAAAATAGAAGAAATAAAGAAAATTCAGTTAACATTTTTTGACATATAATTTTTATTCCATTAAAACTTATGTATAAGTTCAAAGAGGGATCAAAACCTTGAAATTTATTTATTTAAAAAGGCACTTGTTGCATGAAGCACCTGTTGCATGCGTCACTTGTTGCATGTTAAAATAATTTTAAAAAATTAATTAAAATAATTAATTAACATAAACGCAACATTTTAGCCCTCTCGCCGTACATTTTTACCCTCTCGCCTTAAAATGAAATCGAACATGTTCGAGCGTTTTACTCGCGAACTCGAACATGTTTTAGTCTTCGCGCGTTTTTTTGACAGTGAAAATAGGGGTTTCAAATAGTGGGAACCGACAATTAGGGGTAGTCCAACATCGAACATGTATTTTAATAAATAAAAACTCTGTGTTTGGAAATCCTTTCAAATATTTTTTAAAATTATATAAACTCCTATTGGTTTGTGTTTGTTATTATTTCATTTAATTTGTGTAGCTTAGTTAAGGCTGGGTAATAGCACTGGATATCGATAGATCATTTATCCAATTCGAAAACCAAAAAATAACATTGTCTATTTTTCGGCTCAAAGCGTTTATATGTCTTTTTAGTTGTTTGAAACTGGGAAAAATAAACAAATGTATGTATATGCACAACGTATACCATTTATACCCTTGCAAAAAGGGTATATTAATTTTGGACAGAAGTGTGCAACGCTTATAAGGAAATACATACATATATATATTCTTCATCAGCACGACGAAACGAGTTCATATAGCTGTCCGTCCGTCTGGATCAGGCTTGTATATCTCAGGTTGTACATATGTACATATATCTCGTATTCAGCCGATCGGACCACTATATCTATCATATAGCTCCCATACAAACGGCAAGGTCACGAACTATGACTTTTCTCAATAACTTCGTTATTTCCTATACTAACAATAAGATTGTAGGCCGTTCTTTTGCAATCATTCGACTTTTTAAATAAAACTTTTTTTCACTTTGTCTGCTATAGGAAAAAAAAAGAATTACCAAAAAACTTGCAAGGGTATAAAAGCTTTGACGCGGTCAAAGTTAGCCCTCTGGTTTTTAATTAAGTTCTTCTGAACAGTTAATGCTAGAAGATTTCTTTAGCTTCCCATGTATAACAGGATAACGCCATACCGTGAAGAGTATATTTACTTTGTGTGCTCAAACCAAAACTGATGACAATGCAAGAGGGCCAAATATTCTTGTTGGACATTCTTTTATGGGACCAAAATGCTGCCATTCTCTAATATTGCCAACTTCTTTTTTTGCTATTAACCTTCCGCATATATTACTAACCCATCGAGTTGAAAATCCAAAAGTTTTGCTTTTCGTTGGTTTTAGTTATTTCCGTTTCCTGATTCAAATTTAAATTCCAAAATATTGCTTTAGATTCCTAACCTAACGACCTAAAATCTTAGCATCGCAAATAACGAAGTTATTGATTACCACCGATTGTTCCTATGGGAGCTATATGATATAGTCAGCCGATCTCCATCAAATTTGGCACGGTCGGTAATGGGTGTAATAAATTTACCAATAATAAATGTATCGATAAAAGCTTAGAAAAAACCGAAGTTATTGAGACAAGTCCCTATTCGTTACTTTGCAGTTTGTATGGGAGTTATATGATATAATGGTCTGATCCGGCTGAATATAAATTTATAAGTGTCATGCTTTAATTCTAACTTAAAAATATTTTTGTTTGAAAAAATCGCTTGGACTTTATTAAAAAAATTCTTTGTTTGAACTGAAATTATTTCCAAGCTGATATTTATTTGTTTACATTATAAATAAAAAATATATATGTATAACCAGTCACCCGATATAGTCGTTTATAGCTATAATGAGCTCACTAATATTAAATATCACGATAATAGTAAAGAAAATAACGAAGTTATTGAGAAAAGTCACTGTTCGTGACTTTGCCGTTTGTATGGGAGCTATATGATATAGTGGTCCGATCCGGCTGAATCCGGGATATACAACCCCTGCAGTATATACAAACCTACATGCGAAATTTCAACACTGTAGCTCTAACGGTCTAGGAGGAGTTTCCGTTGATCCAGACGGACAGACAGACCGACATGGCTATATGAACTCGTCTCGTCGTGCTGATCAAGAATATATATACTTTATATGGTCGGAGATGCTTCCTTCTATGCGTTGCACACTTCTGACCAAAATTAATATACCCTTTTTGCAAGGGTATAAAAAACATCCATGAGGTACGTACTACGTACTTGTGTTGCCATATATGTACTACAGAAGCTTTAGCTGAAAGCTCTGATAGTTATGACAGAATTGGGTTCTAAAGTATCCCAATTAATTAATTTCTCTAAGATGTATTCCTTTCCTTTCCCATGTGAACTGGCGAAGAAGTATCATTTACAATAACTGCACCCGGACTTTTCTTAGGAAATCTAAAAACTACGTACAATGAACTTGGATCTGGCTTGAAGTGAAATCGTCAAACTAAAACAATCATCTATATATGTATATAAAAGAAAGTCGTGTTAGTTACACCACTTATAACTCAAGAACGGCAGAACAGATTTGCGTGAAAATTGGTAGGGACGTAGCTTAGAGCCATTAGATGGACATAGGATACTTTTTATCCCGTTCGACAGCCTTCCCACTCCTTAAAACATCCCATTTCCTTTCCCTATACAAACTTTTTCTAACATTCCACTTTTGTTTTAATGCCATTTTAGTGCTTTGTAATATATGTACTATGTAATTTTTGAAAACTATCGAAATTTATGCATTGACATAATACAAATTCCGATATCGTGTTTTGTGCGGTGTTTAGTAACCTATTATCAAGCCATTCTTCATGTCATTTTCCTTTTTTTCTTGTACGTGCGAGATCCGAAATTGCGGTAGCAGTTCCTGGAATGTAAATATGAACCACATGAATTAATCCATATTAAATAAATAATTAACAATTGGATTGCAGTGAAGTGAAGTTTAATTAATAATGCCGCGACCGAGACGATCGAATCTTTCCCGACAAAGGCGTAATGCAAGAAGATTACAAAATACTGCAAATGAAAGGACTGAAGAAGAACAAGAAATTGCACGTGAACAGCGCCGCGATAGTATGGCTCAACTTCGTGCTTCTCAATCACGAGAGCAAAGTGAAGCAGCCCGTGAAACAGCTCGGTTGGCAATGCAGAATCGTCGAGCGAACAACAGAAGGCGACAAATAGATAATTTGCGACGCAGAACAAAAAGACTTCAATTTCCGATACGTCTTGCATTTGCCATGACCATCAACAAATCGCAAGGCCAATCCTTAAAAGTTTGTGGTTTAAATCTAGAACATTCATGTTTTTCCCATGGTCAATTATACGTGGAATGTTTACGGGTCGGAAGACCATCTCGTTGTTTGTTTTTGCGCCTGATAATAAAACAAAAAATGTCGTGTATCACAAGGTACTTAAGTGAAGAGCAACCTATGTACTAAATACAAAAATAATAATGAATGATTAACGTAGTTATTTAATTTTTTTTTTTGTATTTTATATTTTTAAATAAGAATGATAGAATATTTCTTACAATGTGGCGAAACCGTTATATCTAACAATGATCTAAGAACTATGCGGAACCAAAAATTAACAACGCAAATATGCTTAAAACTAAACACAGTCTTCCCAAATGCTCTTGCCATTTTCATTTCTTAAAACTAAAAAACAGACCAACCCAATAAAAGGTGATTACATCCCCTGGATTTAGCTTCAATACTAGAGTAAAAAGGCTCTTAGGCTCTTAAGAGAAGATTCAGAGATTGCCGTACGAATTAATTGTGAACGGGGCTTGTAAACATAAGAAAAAACTAAACATGACAACAAAATTGCACCTTTTCGTTGTTGTATGGATTCTCTCTACTGTTGTTACTAATATCAGTGTGCTGATTCCGAATCTTGATGAAATTGCTTTTCATCCTTTTTTTTTTGGTTGGGTATATGAAAATCAGTCCTATCTTACGACGTATTGTATACTGTTCTAAGGCCAAAACTGTTGAAACAACGCAGAATCAAACTTGAAATCTCATTTTTTTCACTTTCTTGCCACTTTTATTTATTGTTACTGCATATGAAAGTGTAGAAGATTATCCGTCGTATAAAGTTTTTATAAGCTATACATATATGATTTTCCTTTTTTTCTTGTTTGACATTTAAGCAATTAACCGTTCTCAATTTTTAGATCTGTGCTCTAGAAACGACTAGTTTCTAGGCGCTATCGTTTCACTGCCAAATTGTTTAAGCAACAGTCTTTAAATAGCGAGAAGAATTGTAAATGTTAGGGCGGATAGAACTAAAGCCCTTCCACCTTCACGATTCCCATCGCAGCAAACAAATACAGGATACAACCGAGCAAAGTGAACCGTTATCGCACTGAAACTTCCCCAAAACTCATCGCCGCCCAGTTAAATGGAACTATGTGGGATTGGCTTTTTCGTTGCGGTTGTTGTTGTTTCTGTTGTTGCTAATGTGTACTTGTGGGTGTGATTTTGGTTTGCGGCTTGTGAGAGCTTCGCTGCGACCTCCCCATCCAGGCCAGCTCCACAAGTGGGAACAATGGCAACGCATCATTTGTATTTAAATTCGATTTACCTCGTATTGCCTCGTGTCAGACAGTTTATAAAACATTGTGTATTGCAAATTGGGGATTGTAAGCAATTGGATTTAGACTCGAATCGTCTGTCTTGCTCATTTTGTATCTTTAATTTATTCTTAGTGAGCATTCATCATCCAAAGTCACAGCAAATTAAGAAATAACAAATGATACTCAGGCCTTGTCACTATGTGTCCAAAATTAGCCAATTCTAGATCTGAAATCACATTGTCGAAAGCCAAAAACCAGAGCACCGGACTAACTTGTATACCCCTACAATTCTTTATACAATACATCCAGAGGTAACATAAATGCGCCAAAAAGCAATGTTCAAATTGATGCTCTTGCTTTTAATAAGGCTCCACGAAAGACTTTAACTAAAGACTAAGGAAGACTAACTTAACTAAGGATTTTCCAAATGTGTCATTATAGTTCAGCTTCGATAGGAAATGTGTACAATTTCAGGATGTTGTCAACAATCGTTCGACTCACCACCAATTCTATCAATGTAAATCTTTTTTAAAAACTTCTATAACTATGTATTTGCACTAATAATATGTGCTTGTAAGTATTCTTGATTTTTTTGTAGGATGCGCTAGTCGGTTCTTGCAAATCATGTGTGTAGGTTTTTATTTGTGTTTAATATTTTTAAGTTTTATTAATAAACTATACAAAATGAATATCTTCCTTGATATTCCTTGATGATAGCGGGTGTGATATCCGATTTTTCTTGGGCAGTGTATGATGCCTAAAGTATAAATGCAAAATTTAAGCTTAAGGGGCTGGGAGGAGTTTGCATCCATTCAGACGGATGACGTTGACCAAAGGTATTGATCCAATTTGAATATACATACATATTCAAATGCTGAAAGTTTTACATACTTCGATAATAATATCTACAAATTGCCTTTGAGAAAATTAGCATATGTATTTCGAATTGTGTAATAGTCAAATATTTCAAAATGAAACACACAACTCTTGTGAAATGTCTTTGGATTTCTGGCGTTCACTACAAATAATCCATGAAATTTGTTTATCATCTGTATATTTCTCTTTTTTCATGTTTTCACTCGAATACTCTGTGTAATAGTCCACAAGATTTTAGTGGGGTGTATTGGGCCAGTTGTGTTCACTGCTGCTGTATCACGAAATGTCAACAAAACAGGTGATCGCGCTTAATGAATAGAATATTTCTGCACTTAAACCGTATTGAATCCCAATATTGCGACAACAATGTCTGCAATTGAAATACAAGCTTCCCTTTTGTTATGATCGGGTAGTTTTCTTTGTAAGAGTGCATTGTTAGTATTTAAAGGTTGAAAACTTGGAAAAAGAAAGAAAAAACACTTACTCAATCATATATACATACCAACATATGTAAAGTCATTCACATACAATACAATTCCACAATCCCAAATACAAAACCAATCTTATTCTGGTCCTGGCGATTTTCGGCTATAGTTTTTTTCTTTTGTTCTTCTGTTGTTTCATTTGTCTCGTGCCTTTGGAGAGCAGATCGAACGTTTTGATCTTCGCTGGTTCTTGCACACAGCGTGTGGCAAAGTCAGCGTGTTTTCGCCGAGAATAAAGTCCTGATCTACCCAATGCAACCCCCTGAACATGGTACCGGGTAGGCATGGGAAGGGGGAGAGTGGAACAACGCTATCGATTCTCGTGTGAAAACATGCAATTATGGTTTTATTTGTACTATTTTTCAGAGTTCTTTTCTTGAGACGAATTCCTTTAAAGTCCAGGACAGCATGTGAGTATGTGAAACGACCAAATCTTGGGGGCTCGGGGTTGGCTGACATAAGGGTTGTGCGAATTATCAATCGCTATATAAATATGTATATGTGGAATATTTGATGTATGGGTATATGTAAATATAAAAATCATTTTCATAGGCATTGGCCCCACCTGGAATTAGATCAGGATTTAGATTTCAAAGGCACTGCCAAGCTACATATACATATGTCGGGTCCTGAGAGTGCGCAGCAAAACAGTTAAAAAGATACAGCCAAAGCTTACAACAACCCTATAGAAACGCACCCACACTTCAGCCTTCACCTCCACCCACAGCCCATCCACCACAAAGGCATTTAGCATGTCCAAATATTTTGTTATTATGTATGTACCTACATACATCCTTATATCCTTGCTCTACTCTTATTGCTCGAACTCGCACCCTTTGCCTATCGTCGGCCCGGGCTTGTGTGCCTCTTTGCCGCTACGTCGCATCATTCTGCCCGTCGTGTTTGTTGTTATTTTCGTCTATGATTGAATCGCATTAAATCCAACCGAGCGAAATATCAAAATTCGAGAAAGTCTGAAATATTATCAGCGGATTAGAATCAAATTTTACAAAAATAAAAGTGGTGGTGACTGATTGCCCTCTCTGTTCGACTCTCTCTCTTTATCTCTTGCCTCCTTTTTGCTGCTCTTGGTTCTGTCCTCAAGTTATCGAAAGGACAGCAAGAGCAGCAGCAAACAAGTGGCAAATGCCTGCTAAAAAAGTGGGGCAGTGGCAGCCAAATATTTCCCTTCATGCCCCTTCCACTCTACTTTGTGCTCTGTCTTGAACCAAGAGCATGTGCTGGGGACCCCATCCTGTTACTCGGATGGATGGGGTAAGCGCTGTATTTAAAAACTCAACTGAGTGGAACAAATAGAAAATCAACATTTTTCTCTCCACTTATTAAAAAGCGGAAAATGTTATAAGTGAATTTAACCGAAACCAGCTTATATCGAATCAGAGTACGATATGCAATAAAAAAATGCTTATACAGGGCGTCTGGTTGAAATTATATATCTTATGATCTGTTTCACAGATAATACATCGATTTTAGTTCATAAATCGATTCCCGTTGCCAAAAATTTAGACATTTTACATTCTGAAACATATTCCCCTGTTTTCCCTCATTCCTACCCATGAGGTAATCATCCACATTGATCTACACTGTTTTGCCTTAGATCTTAACGTTAGTCGGAACATTTTTTTGCTTAGCGTACAGATTTTGACCACTATATATCTATATCTTCCATGAAGGAAATGCATTTTCGGAATAACTTGTTTTTGTTTTTGGACTATTCTAAAAATTGGATAATTAAAAATTTTATTTTATATTGATGCAGTAGTTTTTCACAGGGTTTTTTTGAGATTTGGTCATGTCAACCATATTCTTTTATTATCTCAATGTTTACTTGGATTACCTCTGGAACCGGGAGTAAAAGTGCTTGGTGAAACCAGTTTTGCATCCTTGTGAACCAAAGGAAAAAGCAGCATGGTTCCTTTTAATTACGTATGAATCCTTAACTGCCACTCTACAGCCTGTTACGCAGCATTTGACCCCCCACTCTAACCCATCCCATCCGTGCACCCCCTTCTCATGACGATGGTCGTTTATTCTTTTGTGTAACCAGTTAGGAGTGGAAGTGAGGTTGGGCCTTGTTAAGTGATAGTCGGCAGGCAGTCGATGAGTGGGAGGTGCGGCCGCGGGATGCTCATAATAATTGAAGCATATTCACAGTGGTTGCCTCTTCAGCTCCAGCACCAGTACCAGCTCCAGCTTCAGGAATGGGCGTGCCGTGCGTAAATCCCATCGTGGTAAACGAGAAACACACATGACGTTCCCCTTTTCCCATACTCCGTTCCGTCCCCCTTTTAAGCAGACATACTCTCCCATACTCTGATCCAGAGTACGCTTTTCGTTGTTTGTATTTGGTTGGATGGTCAAATGCTTGGCTGGTCATCATTGGGCCTGGTTGGCTCTGGGTCTGGGTCTGAGTCCGGGTCTGACGATGCTTTAATTGTTTAATGGGTCGTTACTTGAATTCCCAGTGGGGAGCAATGGCAGTGACAACGGGCTAGCTGGGATTTTCAAGTGTGATAATTGTAGCGTTTTATTAAGGATTAAGCAAATTTTCTGTAAATTATATCTCACAAACAATGTTCCATTGACAATGGCGTCATTGCGGGAAGGGAAGGAGGGGAATGGCAGTGTAAAAAAGGCGAGTGTGTGACAAAGCCTGTCGATTTCTGTCTGCGGTTACCTGAGATACGGGTCATACAAAATACTTGATCGGAAAACTATATTGTATATATTTGTGTATAACCAATTATCTGTGTCACTAACTCAAAGGCAACCAAAAAGAGTTCAGACGAAGAAGGTAAGTTCCATATAAAAGCAACTAGCACAAAAATAAAACGAAAAAGAAACCATTTTGGATTAAAGCAACAAAAAATAACTAGAAATACTGAGGACAATGATTTACATGGTATACAGCGGTAACTTGGTTACCTTATTTATTTCCATATTGTTCGTATGCAGGATATTAAAATTAAGGATATACACATAGAAAAGATGAAATTTGCAGTTGCAAGCTTTGCCGTTCGTTTATACCTTTGCAAAAAGGGGGTACCTAAATAAATATTGGTCAGAAGTGTACAACCCATAGAAGGAATCATCTCTGACCATATAGTATATATATTCTTGATCAGTACGAAGAGACGAATTCATATAGCCGTGTCCGTACGTCAGTCCGCCCGTCCCTCTGAGTTAACACAAACTCCTCCTAGACCGTAAGAGCTATAGAGTTGAATTTTGCATGTAGGCTTGTATGTAGTGCACAGGTTGTATATCTCGGATTCAGCCGGATTGGACCATTATATCATATAGCTCCCATACAAACGGCAAAGTCACGAACAGTGATTTTTCTCAATAACTTCGTTAAATTCTGAACGATTCTCGTTCCTAAGATCATCGAGTAACTAACTTTATTATAATTTTCGAAATATCTTAAGTTGAACAATATTTTTTCTCCAAGTTTTTAATTTTTGTATCGAGATATTTATATTTATGTATAAGTGCGTCTGTCTGATGTTGGAGAATACAAGAAACTATCCAGATCCAGAATTGTGCTCTATATATTTGTTTTCGTTTCGTTCGTTCATTTAAGATAAGGACAGAAATGGCCGCTAGGTTTGGTAAAATGCTCATATTGTGGTACAAGCAAACGAAGTGGCTTACGTAAACTCTGAATTTGTTGACAACTTTATTTTATTTTTTTTTTTTTTAACGTTTAATATATATTTGTTGAATCTACTCTTAAATTAGAGCATAACAACAAGTTTGAGATATTTTTCTTAATCTAGTGCTTAAGATATATCCAGGGGATATTGCAGGCGGCCCAAATCATTTATTCTTGGGTTGGTTTGTCATTTCTTTTAAGACGAGTTCTATTATTAGTTCGCGTAAGGGAATTGGCAAGAACATTAGGGTGTACATCCAGATTCCCAGAACAACAGACAACTTTATTGACAACTTCATATTAACTTTCATTAAATAAGAAATAGCGGTCAATATTTCTTATTCAATGAAAGTTAATGTTAATGTATTTTTTAATCGGTTTAAGGGTGCTATTGAGTATTTAAGAGAGTTTCATATCATCTAATATTGTTCAATCGAATTAGTGAATTCAAATACAACAAATATTGTGTTCTAAGGGGAGTAACGCACCCGGGAAATACGTAAAATAAACGGGAAACATTTGCGTGTCCATCTAACAATAATGATTTCTTTACCAGTCTGCAACTGTTTGACAGAAACTGTTTCAAATTTTAAGGATATGTAATTTGGCCTACACTTTGAGTGTTCAGTTATCGGGACTGCAATAAAATGCCAAATTCAATCAAATATCAAGCCGATTGGCCTGCAACCTTTATCCATTCCAAAAAATGAAGCGAATGTAATAACTACAATTTTATCCATTAAATTTATGTCCACATTGTATGTGTATTTGAGTCCAGTGTGTGTGCCAAGAGCGTGGCAGCAACAGTTGCTCGTTCTTGTGCTAAATTTAAAGAATAGCTTTTCTCGTCTTATCGCTTTCTCGCAAGACTTCACAAGCGGCACCGTCTCCATCACCATCTCCGTCTCCGGCACGGGGAACAGCATGGCCATGGGTGTGGGCGTGGTCGACTATATCAGGCGAGTGCACGCCGACAGCCACAACAAGTGGTAGCTCGACTTTTTAATGCCCATAACACATTTTGAAACGCTTTCAATTGTGTGGTGTCTGTGTGTGTGTGTATGAATACTAGCGATATCCTGGATACTTAGATACTCGTATATGTTCTCTTTGTATTTATTAGATCTGTGTTCGGCGAGTGTTGGACCCGATAAGCGCCATCGATCCGTCTAACTTGCGTGGTGCGATTCGCTTCAACTCAGAGCTGTCATATCAAGCTGGAATTTTGTCTTGACTACATCAACACCCAATCGCAAACCCGTACCCGTACCCGCACCCACTCCCGTGTCCATATGTTGTTGCACTCGTACTCGTGCTCGCACTCTTTCTTCAAAATGTAAAGGCTTCCTTTGCATGAGTGCACGTTTCCGCTAATATCCCATTGTCTGTATACATATGTATATCTGCACAGATTATTGAGATCTCACTTATTAATATTGGGCCAAACCCCGGGGATGCGTCTCCGTGACAGACACAGAGAGAGTGTCGTCATAGAATAAGCAGGAGAAAACTTTTCAGCACACAGGCGATGCTGATGCCGAAGCTGATGGTGATGGTGCACCGTGTCGGCGACACGTGCCACTGCTCGAGCTACAACATCCTGCCGGGAGATTTACTTTCATGTACTATACTGGTACAATAACGTATTCTCGTATTCTTATGCAACACGGACAGACGCATTCTCCAGATTCAGATCTAATCTCTACATATTAAAATGTAAAAAAATCTAACAAATAATGAAACAACCGTAACGCAGAGGACAACAAAGGACTGGCATTCAGCCATGACCGTTTATCTGGTGGAAGCTGAATGGCGAGAATCTGTTAACTCCCAATCAGTGTGTTAAAGTCATAACTGTCGATAAAATCATAGAGCTGCATAGCAAGGTAGATATGTACATAGATATGGATTTGTTTGCTAAAAGTCAAGATCTGAAATATAGTAGAACAATTTTCCTAATTCTTTAATTAGGAGGAAAGGCCTCTTCCGCTAAAATTTCCAAACTGGACTCAAATCGTACATAGAATCGATTTTATTATGACGGAACAGACGTTTTATGGATGTACATACATATATGCATTTATGGATATATTTTTACAGGATAAATCAAACCTGATTGAAATAAATTCTGCACCTTATATTTTATCATTTAGCTTAAACACATTTTGCTTGCTTGGGGCCGTGTGTCCAGGCCTCTTTAATCCTTGTACATGCTGGGGAACTTTGTTTTCTGTTTGGTTCCGACTTAAACAATCAATTCGAGAGATAGGCAAAGAATTTTAAATCTTTAGATACGAAATTGAGTACTTTGCACAAAAGTCCTGCCAATAAAATTGCGGACTATTGCATGAGATTGCCAGGGCATACATATACAAATGTACATAGGTACATATAATACACATTTACATATACTGATACATATATGTATGTATGTATGTATGTATAAATTGTTGATGTTGTTGCAGAGGTTGCAGCAATCGCCACTAAATTTAAATCGCCGATTCTATAAACATTTTGTTCGAAATTTTGAATAGCCGCACTTTGCCTGCGCCGTAAACGAGGCATTGCCATCTCTTTCGCACAGAGACAGGACGAGCAAGCGCTAAAACAAGACCGACGGTTGCCCAAGCCGCGCGTTACTCAGTTTACATGGCTCGCACACACTCGCCCACTCACAATACATACATACCTACATATGTGAATGTGGGTGTGCCCATGTTCATGTTCGTACTTGTCGACATTTTGAAAGCAACCGCACGCCCACGCCTCCAACACCCGGCCTTTGAAGGCAAAGACTTGGGGCTGATGCTCTGTTTGCCGATGAGGCTGGAGCCTGCAACCGGAAGCCGTGCGGGTAGTTAGCGGAAGAGTGTAGCGGTTATTGTATCGGAATGAAACAATTCAATTGGGCGACTACCACAGTTACAAGCTACCTCTTGCCCGTTCATTCGGGAAATTCAAATTGAATTCCAATGTGCACACACACACACTTATTTTTACATACACAGACAGATTTATGTATGTACATATGTATGTATGTACATCCTCCAAGTGGCATGCGTAAGAATACAATATGTACCTGCATGTAGCATATTAAATTCAGGATTTTAGTTGCAACTAATTGTGAGGGCATTTGACTGGCATAGGAGATGAGCACAGATCCTTCACTGAGCAATGACATTGGCACGAATCCATGTCTCAAATCCAATGCGGCCGATTGCTTAAGTCATCCAAAGTCTAAGGTACTTACTATTATGTTTGATGATACACTACTTAACTATTTATTAAATGCTCTTATTTTTCAGACCAAGTCGCGACTCACCCCTGTCGATGCATAATGACGTGGTGCCCCTGTATCGCGCACAGTCGAGAGCGAGACAGCTAGTGCCCTGTGTCGGCCAGCCAATAGGGTGACTTCAACGAGCAATAGAACCGGTTGGCCAATCACAGCAGCGCACTGCCAATTAGCCCAGGGGCAGGCTAAACCAGAGTCGAGGCCGAGATCAGGCGGACTCAGAAGCAAAGCAGACTGCGGCATTCTCGATTTGACGCGCGCATCAACCGTAACTTGTGCGTCGTGCCAATACGCACGGAAACGGATTCGGTTCCGTATCGTTAAAAGAAATAAAAGTGCTTAAAAGCTTACATCAAGAGCATAATATTTTGTCCACACATCAAACTAAAATTAATCAAGGAATGCAAAAATAATTAAAAATTTGCCATGACCCCTGTCACTGGTTAGTGAGTGCCAAATAAAAGTGCAAGTGCCCCCGAATCCTTGGACTGCGCGCCATCGGGTGCTGTGCTGAAATGAACAAGTGGACTAAAACAAAAGGCGGCTGCTCAGTTCAATCTGCATATTGTAATCAGCGTTTTATTCGTAAGCAAACAAAGGTTCCATCGCATCACCGTTAGCCCTACCATCTGCATAAATTCTGGGGAATCTCACAAACCAGAGTTTTGGTCCTGCGGTGCTAGCGCTGCGTGGAATCGCCGCCTGCGGTGAATCCGACGAGTGTTTTTTTTTGTGAAAGCTTCCTCGAACGTGGTCGTCGCTGTCGCTGTCGCGTACATTTCTCATTCTTGTAATCTGGGAAAGCCGTCGGAGTAGTTATAAGCCACAACATATCGACATATCCGGACCCAACAATGTTTACCTTACAGCCAACGCCGACCATAGGTACCGTAGTTCCCCCATGGTCGACTAGCACTCTCATCGAGAGATTGCCAACATTGGAGGATATGGCTCATAAGGGTAAGTTCATTACTCAAGTGGTTGGATGATCCCTGATTTTTCTCTCGCATAAGACTGTGTTCCGGCATTATCTTAACTGTCCGAACACCAAATCCAAATGGCTTTTCACCTTTGTAATGTAGTAGCTTGACATAGTATTCAAATTATTAAACAAATTTTAATTGCCCATAGTAAATACGATTGATTGATTCATATTTACAATATGTAGAACATATTTAATTCTTTTGAAATTTGATTACCGCCGTGTCCGTACCGACGCCAAGAATAAAAAGTCTATAAAAGTTACCAAGGGCCATGTAACTCTTAATCAATTCCCCCCTTGTCGGAATTCGACTTTGGCTAGATTATGCTCCAAATTTATTGAATTCCATAATAACATGATTAACTAGATTAATACCAATTGTTGATGTGATTATTTCCCTATTTGCTCTGCTCTTTTTTTATAGACAATGTCATTGCTATGCGAAATCTGCCCTGTTTGGGTGTCGCTGGTGGCAGCGGACTAGGCGGCATTGGCGGAAAGGCTGCTGCTACTGCCACTGCGATGGAAGCCGCGGATGCAACCACAGCACCACAGCCCCATTCGACATCATCATACTTTACCACAACTTACTACCACTTAACTGATGACGAATGTATGTTTCCCTTACCCTACCCTTTACCCTTAAACACTCGCAACCCCTTAACTCCACCCACCACAAAAACAGCCACACAATGCTTTACGAACACTTCAGTTCCCCATCTTCTACCTTTCCCCCCGCATTGCTGAAATGTATTGCATACTTATCGCGGTTACAAAAGCAAATGCAAATGCAAATGCAGGACCAGAGTGACGGTCCTTTTGCTTTGGGCCCTTAAAAAAAACTGCCAAATTAGTGCTATGGGAACTAAATAGTCAAAAACTAGAGGTTTCCTTAGGCGTATATGGACTACATAGTTTTCCCATTCCCAGCGTAACGAAGCAGATCTTAAAAACCAAAAAGTTAGCTTTTGAAGACGAGAACATGACATTTGTAAGAACATTTGTTTTAACTACTATTGCTGACTGATTGAGTGCCTGAATCTCCTGCACAGGTCACTTAAGGATATTTTTGACTATGGACATGAAAAATTTGGCTAAATGAAGCTATTATTAGTCCTGCCTAGGAAATTTACAATGTAGCGAAAAGTTAGTAGCCAGACTTTGATTTGCTTTTGCAGGTCCGAAATTCAAATGAGTGTGCAGATATTAACAATATTTTATTGTTTCCAACTATTATAGTAACCAAACACCTCGACGGTGGCGGTTCATGTAATTGAATTATACAAATTGTGTGTCAAAATAGAGAATGGCGATCTGGGATAATTGAGATATAGAAATTTTCCCTGCAATCGTCACGGGGGATCAAAAGCCGTCGCGGTCGGATCTACATTCACATAAATAGCATGAAAAATTTGGCATTTGGTGTGAAAATTGCATGAAGTTTTGTGCTCGGTTCCTGAATTACTTGGGACTTGGATTGGATTTAGGTCTGGGGTATGGGATATGGCTCAGGCACGGGCTGCCAATTACCCAAAATACCCACAATGCTAAGAGCTGATCATCAGCGGCTTCTAAGACGTTGACTGGCATTTGCAATATATGTATGTATGTATTATAGAGCGGTCTTTCTTTCTGTCCTTCTGTCTCTCCGTCCTTCTTTCTTTCTTACATTTTTTTTCTTCTTTGTTTCCAGCTACTGTCAGTAATATGTTCTCTCCCGCTGAGCTGTTAAGTACTCTCAGTTGTATTCTCCCATTATTTGTTTGTAGATCAATACAATCATTTTCCACCTTTAATGATCTTCAAGAGTGTGTCCCTGTCCGTTTGTCATGGTCTGCCTGGCCAGGGTTGGGGCTAGTTTTCGTCTGCTGATTCACTTCATGCCATGTCGTTACAAATGAAAACAATTATCGATGTTGAAAGCAGAAGTCGAATAAAAACAAACAAAAGCGTTGGCATTTTGTTCCGCTCATTGTTAATACACGCACACATACACATTTGTAGCTACATGTGTATGTGTGAATGTACATACATACATACCTTCGTTTTTGGTCTATACCAAAATGAGCCTCTTTAGCGGCTCGATTCAATGCGTTGCATTGTATTCGCCCTGCAGATAGAGGAGAGGGAAGGTCTCCTGGAACCCTGAACCCTCGCTCTTCGTCATCGTCCGGCAACTCTGACCGACACCCAATTGTTTGCCATCTGATTTGTGTTGCAATTACATTGTTAATCCCATTGGCAAGATGTTTTCGTTTATTGTGTGATTTCGTTTATCCTGTCACTTTGGTAAATCATAATCATCACATTATTCACTTTTACACACACTTAGAAATTGACACACATACTCGTACAATACAAAAACTTCCCTGACACTCGCATCTATTCGAAATCGTCAACGAATCCTCGAGGAAACGCAAATAAACTCGCATGAAAATACACAGAAGAGAGTTAGGATTTTCAAAATTCATTCATTTTCGAAATTATCCAATAATTTTAAATTGACAAACGAATCAAACAACATAAAAATTATTTCATATTTTGTTCTACTGTTATGACTTGGTCAAGACATTTCAATACAAAAACAAACCAAATGTTTCCTTTATTGACAGCTGCACAGACGACTTTCTGATTATTCTTTAGATAACAACAAAAATGTTGTTTTTTTTGTGTTTTTAAATATGTTGAATACGTCTGTATAATCAAAATAATTTTACAATTTGAGTTTTGTGTGTATTTATGTTGAAGTAGTCGGTAAAAGTGTTTATACCGTGCTCACTTCCAGAAAAATTCAAAACATCAGGCCAAAAAAAAACATTTATCCATTTTTTTTATAAATCATTAAAAATATTTTATTGCAAATCTTGCTGCCAATTTATTACACCGATTTCCACCTTTTATACGATTCTAATGGATGTACATTAAGTAATAAATATGCTTTCTCAGAGATTTAAGCAGAATCCATCATCCATTTAACGAAAGCATTTTTCAGTATGAGCCTATTAGTAATATTTTGGACTCCAAGTTTATTAAATTTAATTAAATTTACTGTATGTGAAATGGGTAATGCAAAAGGCAAAACTAATCAGTTTCCATTTATAGTTTACCTTATGTAAATTTGGAAGTTATTCAAAAAAATCAAAATTTGTTTATTTTTATTACAAGTAATGTTGTGATGTCTGATGAGCCATCTAGTTATTTATGGGCAGAATACCGGTTATTTCCTTTAAGCTTAAGCTTATCAGGCATATATGTACTTTAACAAAATAATAATTGAGATTAAGATGACGCTACAGAAAATCCAGGGCCATAACATAGTAGTGTCATACAGATGACTTTCCGGATAATTTTTATCTGCTTCAAGTGCATTCCATTCGAAGATTGAGCGACGCAAGTAGGATTAGCTTCGCAACGGCGCTGACCCTTGCCCTTTTTGTCTGTCTATTCCATGGATATAGGCCATCCCCATTCTTCCCCATCCACATGACCATCCCAATACAAATACAAATAAAAATATCGATACCCTTACCTACTCCCATTCCCAGTAAAGAATTAAATTGATACGCAGATTTTGGGATTTTCTCTCCTCAATCAATACTGAGAAATTTATTTGAAATCCATGCTTATGCTTGAATGGAACATCGAATGGGGACCCTTCTGGCCTTTTGATTCCTAACTCTTTCTTTCGCTTCAACTGATTGTCAGCTAAGTTTTTGTTTTTCTCTCAATATTGAAATTAAGTTGCTAAACCAAAAGCTAAAGTGAAACGCTCGATTTAACACTGTACAACGAAGTATCAATACTCTGCCAAGTTGTTTTGATCTTAGGAACGGGAGGTAAAGATTTTCGGATCAGCCTATTGAAACGACATTGGTAAAATAGTACTGACACTCAGCAGGTTATAGTATCGATTATTAAGAGGAGGATTATCTTGGGAATTAGGAATACCTTCATATCTATTTATAAAGTGGCTTCTGGAAAAAGTCATTATACTTTTTGCAAGTTTTTGAGTAAGGTTTTCGCATACAACTACAACAAATTGAGATGCTACATGGTAAACCTTATTTTATAGGCATGACAAACCTTTTTTCAAGCGTCTTCGATCCCAATCCCAATCCGAATTCCAATTTCTGCGTGGACACAAAGATGGGTCGAGTTTTGTTGACGTTTTTAGAAGCGTGCCAAACCGAATTATCTGCCTCATTGAGGCTGAGCGGATGGGAAAGTTGACAATAACTATAACTTATCTTGTTCTCATACTCCGCCACCCCAGCTCCCTCGCCTTTTTGCTCCAGTAGAGTCTTCAAGTATTGGTGTGACTTATGCGAATGTTTTTGAATTTAAATATTACAGGTCATAGCGGAGTCAACCAGCTGGGCGGCGTGTTTGTGGGTGGACGGCCACTGCCGGACTCGACGCGGCAGAAAATTGTTGAACTGGCTCACTCGGGAGCTCGACCATGTGATATATCCCGAATTCTGCAGGTCTCAAATGGATGTGTTAGTAAAATTTTAGGAAGGTAAGATCGCCATTATCTGTCAGCATTCAATAGATCAATGCGTCAGCTCACCTCAATCACTTGCCTCTTCTGCAGATATTACGAGACGGGAAGCATACGACCCCGCGCCATTGGAGGCTCCAAGCCACGAGTGGCTACGGCAGAAGTTGTCAGCAAAATCTCTCAATATAAACGGGAGTGTCCCAGCATCTTTGCCTGGGAGATCCGGGACAGATTACTGCAGGAGAATGTGTGCACCAACGACAACATTCCCAGCGTAAGTTGATCTCATTTTCGTAAGTTTACTATCGAAATTCGTTTTCGATTTGAGCCCCGTTTGATTTGTTGCTACAATTATTTAAGCTTCGCACGTTATTATGTGCCATTTTTGTCATTTAAATTTCTTTTGTGCTTCTGCTCCTGCTCCTGCCTTTGACGCCATTTTCCTTTCAAGGCATTACCATTTTCTTTTCGTTTCGTTTTTTTTATTGTTTATTAAGTATGCCAAAAAAGAAAGAACAAAAAAAAAAAAAACCGAACCAACAACAAAAAAAAAAGAAAAAAGGACGAAGGCGCAGAGTAAAGGAAAAAAAGCAAAATGAATTGTGACAGAGATGCCGATGGCCTGCGTTGTACTTTTCCCCATTGACAGTTGTGCGGAAAATGTGCTCATTCGAATGGAAGGGAAAATCTTTTATGCACATTAAACGACAAAAAGGGAAATCAGTGCTAGAAAAAGTATGAAAAATACAATATTAAATAAATACGGCCCGCCACCACAAAGCATTAAGCGTCGAAACTCACGCGCGAATGCAAGGGGCGAGGGAGAGTCCGGGCCGGCAGGCGGGCAGGCAGGCAGGCAGCACTGGCCCTGGCACTAAAATCACAAAATCAGAATCAGAATCGGAATCACCAAATCGCCAAATCACGTTCCAGAGAGACGGACGATTGGCCGACGAGGCTAACGGTTGCTCAGGGGTGGAAACACGTTTATGCCAGCCGAAAGGGGAGGGAACGACCGTCAGAACGACTAACACGGACGAGTGTGATCTACGGCCGTTGTAGGGATATAACTGGGCGGTTCATTATGATTTCGACCGAGAATGAACTGAACTAAACAATCGAGAGTAACTTATCAGAATTAATTTACAAATTTTCCACAATTTTCTAGAGTTTTTTTACAACCCGTGAAATGAAATCAAAAGATCAAGAATGTACAATTACTAAAGACTCTACCAAATTAAAACTATTAAAAACACAAATTTTTCAGAAACAATTGAGATTTCCGACATTTTTCATTTAATTATACCATACACCCATAGGGTGAAATGGTATATTAAAGTCGCCAAAATGTATGTAACAGGTAGAAGGTAGCTTTTCCGACCCCATAAAGTATATATATTCTTGATCAGTATCAACAGCCGAGTCGATCTAGCCATGTCCGTCCGTCCGTCCGTCCATATGAACGCGTAGATCTCGGGGACTATAAGAGATAGAGCCACCAAATTTGGTATGTAGGCTCATGTAGTATGTAGAGTGATCAAGTTTGTTTCAAATTTTTGCCACGCCCATTTCCGCCCACGCAATTCAAAAAAAACGCTTTTCTCAAAAACTATTGCAGCTAGAGACACCATATTTGGTATGCATGTTTGCTTAGTAAATGCGCACATTTTGTATGTATAAAGATTTTGCCACGCCCCTTTCCGCCCCCGAAATTTGAAAAACTCGATTATCTCCCGTAATTTTTTACCTTGTGGAATCAATCAATTGGCGGGTGGTGGCGCTAGGGTGCTCATATGCATGAGTGAGTGAGATACTAAGATATGCTTGTAAAAATCATGTGAACAGAATTTTTTTAAAATAGGCAAATGCATTTGTTATTACAAATTTGAAATATTTGTTTTACTGGTGTATGGTATACCTAAGTCGGCGAGACGACATACTTACTTCATTTTGATTTGTTAACAAGAAATAATCCATTTATTTGTATTTTTTTGAGCAAATTAAATCAAGTGGCAATCCATTAGTATAGTTTTGTTTCCAACTTTATGTCACTTATTTGGTCCATTTATTTTTACTTTTGTTTGGTCTAGTGTAAAAATGGTTGGTTCAGTACTTTCACTGGAACTGTTTTAAAACTTACTGGTCAAATTCTTACCAAAAGCTGTTTAAATGTGAAAGAAATACGACCAAATAGATATAAACCGAGATGTACCTTAACGGAGAGAATACTTACGGAGACGAAATCAAATAAATATTAAGAGAGGTTGGCTTAATTGAGAAACATCCGAATTTTGAATTTTTCATCTCCACTTTCGTTGAATCGAAAGTGGTTTGGTTCTGTATAAAACTAATAAGTCTCTTTACACAGCTCGTCGCGTAGTTAGCAAGTGCATTCAATGAAGAAGGAGAATAAGTACACATATTATCGTATTATGTTCTTATTCGTCTAGAATATGAAAATCCACTGTTTCTGCGAGTGCTTGCAGTAAGAAAAATCTCTTATGGCTGAAATTTATCATAACAGCAAGTTTTGATTTATAGTTTTATCAAATTTGACTTTACTTGGTTTGTTCAATAAAATGTATTTCTCCTTTTAAGTTTAACTCACGGAGCAATATGAGAATGCGAGTTAGTTAAGTCCGATCGAGTTTTATGAACATTTTTTTATATACACGTGGTATACATTTATATGCGCGTAGTTTTATTGAAAACTAAATCCTGTAACATGTATGTATTTACATACAATATACATACATATACTTATGTACATAGGTGTATATGTAGCTATATGTAAATGTATACTTCATGCTTTAGGGGACGGCACTCATTTTTTAAATAAGTTGTTGTTGTTGGTATATACATATTTTTTTTTTTTGCAACCGTACGACCGTTCGTTACATTTTTTGTTTCTCGTTTTTCGCTCCACGTTTTTTCATTTTCGTTCTCTTGAAAGGACATTTCTGCCTAATTTTTCCACTCAACTGCACTTTCCCTGTTGTTCTCACTCGCTCATTTATATGTTTGCCCGTTTGTTCTTTCCTCGGCGCTGCGTTGCGTTGCCTTTCCTTTTGAATTCGTTTCAAAAGCGTTGTCATGCGCAGGCATAGCCTTAAAATAATACAGGAGTAGAACAACAGCATACGTCAGCTGCTGCCAGCCAGCCAACCAGCCATCCAGCCAGCTAGAACAAAAAAAGGTGAAGTCGCAGCTTTTTGTTGATGCTTCCAAAGAGTTTGACTCGCACTGGGATTCCAGTCGTCTCGACTTGAACTCAGACCTCTGCTTTGCGACCCAACTCCATGCTAAAGATGCAATTGAATTGCTAGCAATTTGTAAGCATTTTTGTATTTACTCGCAGGTCTCGTCAATAAATCGGGTCTTACGGAACTTGGCCGCCCAAAAGGAGCAACAGACCGGACCTGGGCCCCTTTCGAACAGCCAGCCCAGTGGTGGGTCCGGATCTGGCTCCGTCGCCGGATCGGGCAGCGGCAACACCAACACCACTACAAGCAGCAACTCAAGCACAAATCTTGCCACAAACTCTACGACCACAGGCAATGCCACAGCCAATCTGATGCAAACAGCCACGCCCCTTAACTCATCGGAGAGTGGTGGAGCCAGCAACTCTGGTGAGGGTAGCGAACAGGAGTCCATCTATGAAAAGTTACGACTGCTCAATACCCAGCATGTGAGTGGATCACTGGATCCTGCCATATCAGGGGCGACAGCATCAGTGACTGCTTCCTCCATGACGAGTGTGCCGAATCATTTTAGTCCTCATACGCATTCGCATCCGCACTCGAACCACTCACACGCTCACAGCCACGCCCACATGGCACACAGTCAACATCACACTCACACCCAGCAGCAACAGCAACAACAACAGCAACACCAGCAGCAACAGCAACAGTCTCCAGCAGCTCAGCAACAGCAGTCCAGTTGGCCACCGCGTCACTATTCAACGGGATCTTGGTATGCAGCTCCCATCAGTGGCAGCGATATTCCCATCCCAGGCTCGTCCGGTCTTATCCCGGCCACTGCCTATGGAACTGGCATGGGTCTGGGAGCAGCCACGAATCAGCCACTAAGTCCACCCACCGACCTCACAAACTTAGGCGCAACCAATAACCTAAATAGTTGTCCCATCAACGCGGAGGACATCTTGCTGAAGAAGGGTAAGTTAATTATTTTATATTATATTCAATTATGAAGAAAAACGCAAACTGGAAGAAAATTTAAGAGTTCTTAATGACAACTCCAAAAGAAAGTAGAAATACAAAAGTTTTGATTAAATTAATCTAACGAACAAATAAGATTTTAAGTCGAAGCAAGTAACCTGAGTAGTAAGGCTTAAACTATGCCAAAAATGTATTCCTAGTCTTCAATATGGTTTTTAAATGCATTATGAAAACGTCCTTGATTTTTTACTTTAACATAGATAAGTTTATAGAATTATTTTCCTTCAAACTAGTATATTTAGATTCAGAAGCCATGAAAGATTTTCAATTCAAATTTCTTATTTCTTGGGAGCACAATTCTCCTTTCCTCTTACCTTAAATCAGAGTTATCCTTGATTTAATTCGCCACGAATTACGCACGATTGACCTGGAATATCGTATGAATGCGTTGCTTAGCCATTTACATATTTACTATTGCCCAACCTTGCTATGATGATGCGTCACTCGGTAAACTCGGATTCCGGAATCCTACAATATATTTCATTTGTTATTTTATTTATCAGTCCAAGTCCAAGTTGTCCTTGTCGATATCGTCGACTCAGTTTCGCTCGCCGTGCGTGCGTAAATGCGAGTAGCACGTGACCGATTCGCGATTTCGCAGTGAATTCTGCAGGTTGCTAGTGTCCCAGGCACTCATCTTTCATTCCACTGTTTTTCTATACATTTCGAATATCTGTGTGAGTATCCGGCATCTTAGCCTCCATCAGTATCACTGAAACAAAAAGCTGACGACAGCAGATAGAATATGATTTTTCATTTTTATCCAAACAATAAGGATTAATCTGTTCTAATAACATTTTTGTGACAGTTCTTTTATTTCTATTTATGGTTTATAAATTGCATTACTGTTGTTCCTTAAGAAAAATGTGAATTTGAGCCTCGTATTAACCAGATCTTCGGAACAGAGTCAATCGAAATACACACAAGTGCTAGGCAATATATGTATGTGAACGAATTGTATATCCTTATATATATTATAAGTGAGAGAGAGAGAGAGAGAGAGAGAGAAAAGAAGAGAGAATACCCATAGTGTGAAATGCTATATTACAGTCGTGAAAATGTATGTAACAGGCTGATTGTTGTAGCCCATAAAGTTTATATATTCATGATCTGAACCTTTTCGAGTCCTATGCTCTGATTATAATCTTCTTTATCCCGTAATCAGATCAGACGCCCCTCTTTCTTATCTAAAAACCTCTATTCGATCAAATTTAGCTCGTAGTTAATCATATTTAATTGCTTTTCCGTTTATATGTATGAAGGTATTTGTCCACGCGATTGTCCGTCAAATTGGTATGTAGATTAGTGTAGTATGTTCACTAGTACTTCTGTCCCCGCAAATTAGATAAAACCTATTTTCTCAAAGACTATACTAGCAAGAAACACCACTGAGTTAGTATGCGAGCATAAAAAATGTAAACGTGTTTTACTAGGCGGTCGGTCCATCAGGGCAGAGGTGGCCGTAGGCTAATGGCGGCGCTATAGTGTTATTGTTTATAAGAGCGAGCGAGATAGTATATACAATGAGGCATGTTAAAAGGAATGTAATAGACTTACATGTTCAACACTTGGTGCATGGCATACCAAAGTCACCGAGACGACTTACTTACTTCGTCAAATCTGAATATCAGCGCTAACCTTTTGATTTCTTCATAGGCGAATCTCTAAAGTAAAATTAGATTTAGTTATTAGTAATTGGAATCTTAACAATGCACAGTTTAGTAACTAATTAATACCAATACTGATACTGATAAATCGGCATTTTTTTGGTTTTCTCAATGTTGTGTTGAGAAAGTTTGTGTATGTTTAGAGAAAGTTTTCGCGGGGTTTTAAAAGAAAGTATCTCAAACTTAAAGGGATATAACCTAATTTTAGCATATGGAAAATATTATTTTTGGGTTATTCAGTTCTTGCTAATTTAGTGGGCAATTTGTACAAAGTCAACAACAAAGGAGTTAACGTATCTCAACCTATTAAACCATTTGAAACCACATTCATACACACCTAAGGATTCAAGCCACGCTCGAGAGGAAGATTTGGGAAACATTTCATTTTCAAATTAGCTCGACGACAAAGTTTTGATAACAAAATCTGGGCGACCGCAAGCGCCCCATGCACACATGCCTGTCAGCCTCAACTTCAAGAGTATGTCAAAGCTGTAACTGTGTTGCCATCCATGTACATTCCCTTCATCTCCTCTTGAATGCCCTTGCTGCAGGCTGAGAAGTACTTATAATCCGTAGCTATCGGGCAACCGCTGATGCCGATGCCGCTGCCGTTGCCGTTGCCGTTGCCACTGCCGTGCTTGACAGGAGAAGACGGACAGGGGCATGGACTGTGGGGGGAGAGTGAGAGAGAGGACCGTATAACTGGGCCGGGGGACAGGTTTACCCTTAACCGTGTAGTTGCTTTAATGCGATTTACAGACTCATTTTACAGGCGATGACACTTCATTAAACGGCAAACCGTGAGGGTGGCTGTGGTTGGGGGTCGGGGTCGGGGCCGTAGTCGGGGTTGGAGTTGGGGTGAAGATGCGTGTGATGATGATGGTGATGATGGGGTGCATAAATAGAAAGCAGAAAATACATATTTATAAAGTCGTTCCCAAAATCCTCATGCTACTGTGATTCAGTTCCACGTTTTTTTTGCCTTATCAAGTTTTTGCTTCGAATGTATTTAACAGCGAGCGAGTGTCAGAATCCGCAGCATCCATCCAGCTATCCAGCTATACAGCCATCCTGCCAGCCCTTAGCCCTTGGCTGTTTGGCCGTTTTGCCGCCGCACCGTCCTCGACATTGTTGTCTTTGTCTGGTTTAGTTTGCTTTGTAGCCAATGTAGCCCAAACCCCTGTACTCCCCCCCTCTGTCTTCGGCCTTCTATCCTCTGGCCTCTGTCCGCTGTCCAATGTCCGCTGTCGTCTGTTGTTGTTGTTACTGTTGTTGGCTGTCAGCACATTGCATTTTGCTAGGCAAGTGACATGTGCTCTGGAGTGAACCTTGGTCTGGGCCCGTCGTCGGTACTCTGACCCGCGCCTTGTCTCAGCTATCAGCCTCTATTTGCTCTGTCATATCCACTAACAGTCAGCGCCAATTACATACAAATACACACAGTCACACACTCTCATACACACAGATATAGGCTTAACGCGGACCATATCAAAAATGACAAGCCGAGATCCACATTCACAAATGTTGCGGCTTCTTTGATGTGGAAGTTGATGCGGTTTGAAATAGGACAGTTCGACTACTTCTACTCCTACTCCTACTTCAAAACTCGTTCCCCCGACTTTGGCATTATCTTTTCCCTTCTGCTTTCTCCTGAAGCGACTCTCATTCCCCTAGCCTTGGTTAACTCTATAATTTCCAATAAACGATATAAATGGATTATGAATTGTTTTAATACTTGTACAATACTTGTACTTGTACAAATTTTTATGTGTCACAACCTTCTCGAACTTTTTACAAAGTGCCAAATAAAAATTTTATCACAAATTTATAACAAACAGTTAATGAATGAATACCAATCAGAGACTATTAATTATTTTAATTAATTTTATGTTGTTTCACTTCATAAAATTAAAGTTTGGGAATACTACGAAAATTATTACACATTATTTGAGTTCTTTTTATCCAACATTGCTAATAAGTTTTCACATAACACTCAGCAATTTTTTTCCGATTTCAATTGCTATTAAAAGCGATTTCTTTATTGTATCATGCACACGTAGGATGGAATATTAAATCGATGGAAAATAAAATTAATAAACAAGAGATATAAAATATTTCGTAATAATTGAAGCAATTATATTTCTGACGACCAATCTCGTGTGTTATTATATATTTTATTTTCAAAACACTAGGGCTAACTTCGACCGCGTCATAGTTTGTATACCGATTCAAGTTTTTTGTTATTCTTTTATATTTAAAATGTCTAATGTTAATTAACGAAGATATTGATTAAAGTCACTGTTTATATGTTATGTTAAACTGAGATATTTTAATTTTATGACAATTGTGTAAAAAGTAAACAAGTTATTGACAAAAGTCACTGTATTCAACCGATCGTTCCTATGGGAGGTATATGATATAGTCATTCGATCTTGATCAAATTTGGCAGAGTCCTTTATAGGTGTACAGAACTCACCAATTTAAATTTCACGACAAGAGCTCAGAAAATAACAAAGTTATTGAGAAAAGTCACTGTTTGTGACTTTGCACGTTTGTATGGGAGCTATATGATATAGTGATCTGATCCGGCTGAATCCGAGATATACATACAAACTGTGCAGTATATACTAGCCTACGTGCAACTCTGTAGCTCTTACGGTCTAGAAGTTCGCGTTGATTCAGACGGACGGGCATGGCTTTTTGAACTCGTCTCGTCGCGCTGATCAAGAATATATATACTTCATATGGTCGGATGCGTTCTATGCGTTTCACACTTCTGACCAAAATTAATATACCTTTTTTTCAAAGGTATAAAGAGCCTGCGGTTTGAGTCTAAAGGGTGTAGAATAATCTGTAAAGTCTATCTTAATATCGATGTAAAACAACGTAAAATGTATGTGTGTATATAAATATAATACCTATGTGGTACTAAAAGATTACATTTGTTATAACATGTTCGGAAAGGATAATTCCGTTTGCACGAACATAACATTCCAGTGTATATGATAAAAGAAGCATTGGAATCTATGACTTATTATAAAATATATCAAAATTGAATCTGTATCAAATTGTTTTGTATGAGTGCTGCCATCTCTTAACATTTTTAAAAAACCCCAGAAACAACGTGTGTAGCTCCACGTCACAGTGTGCGGACGTGTAAAACTAATTGCCCTGAAGACGACCACAGATGAGTGGTCGAAATACATCGGAAAGGAATACATGAACAAATTGTTTATCACTTTCATCCACATTTACAAAAATTGACCTCGAGCCGGCTAAACATAACACAGTATAAAAAAACCTTATTTTCCCTTAACTCATATAGATAGTCTTTAAAATTCGTTTGTAATTGCAATACTTTGGCGCTACTAGCAACTCGCTGAAAGATTAAATGGAATTGGCATAGAACATTGCCAGAGCCGGCTCTTTAGGTTTTAAGTTATAATAGAATCTCATCAAAGGATAAAGACTAGACTCCGTGCTTCATCTATAAAATGTTACATTTAGCCGACCCAGCGTTAGTTCAACAAAGAATTCTGTGTTAAAAGAGGATCGTTCTACTATTGCATTTGGAAAAGTTTATACTCTTTTAGCAATTGAAATTAAATGGAATGTATGTATGTATCTATGTTTGACAATACATGTGAGTGCAAACAAACACACGTATATTTATATATATGTACATACGAACATACATATCCTAATGTATACATCGCATCGCACATCCCCCTGGCAATCCTAAAGCAGCTTCGGTTATCACAACTTTACGCTTGAATGCGCGTTATGGTGCCACATACAAATCTACATAGATACACACAAACACACACACATATTCATATATATACAGAGATATACATTATGGGGGTATTACATGGCGATTGCTATGTTGCAAATGGCACGACTGCAAGGCAACGTCTATGTGAATCCAACGATGCCTTTAGTCTTTTTAAATATTTAGACAGAAGTCAGACAGATTGGGTTGAAGCCGAACTTTAAAAGAAAGATTGTCGAAATCCTTTTTGGCTTGAGGTTGACATTCGGTTCACGTTCAAAACACCGAGCCTAAATATACACGTATGACAGTCAATTAGGGAGTAGTAGGAAATGTAGGGAGTGTATAATATTTCGGCCCGCTTGGTTGGTTGGCTGGCTGGTTGGAGCCAGAGTCAAGAGTGTGGTAATTTAAGTCAGGCTCCAGCGTGTAGAGGAGTACTGTTTCAGGTTCTTTGCTTTTGCTTGTTTTTTGCTAAACTACCTTCGAAATAAAGGTATCAAGTGACATTCATGGAAAACTGACCCCATTCGTCATAATATTCTTGCAGAACTCGACGGACATCAGTCGGATGAGACGGGATCCGGCGAGGGAGAGAACTCCAACGGGGGTGTCTCCAATATTGGGAACAGCGAAGACGATCAGGCTCGCTTAATACTTAAGAGGAAATTGCAACGGAATCGGACATCGTTCACAAATGAGCAGATTGACAGTCTGGAAAAGGGTAAGTAAATGATGTCATAACTACCATCTGTAGAACTACAAAATTGCCATTTGGATTGAAAATTTACAGAGTTTGAACGGACACACTACCCCGATGTTTTCGCACGCGAGCGATTGGCTGGAAAAATTGGTCTGCCTGAGGCTAGGATTCAAGTTTGGTTTTCCAATCGGCGGGCTAAGTGGCGCCGCGAAGAAAAGCTCCGCAATCAGCGAAGGACTCCGAACTCGACGGGGGCCAGCGGAACATCGTCATCAACTTCAGCTACAGCCTCGTTGACGGATAGTCCAAATAGTTTAGGTGCATGCACTTCTTTGCTCGTCGGTCCCGGCTCTTCTGGCAGTAAGTCCAAGAAATTGCTTATATACCGTTGCATAAACAACGAGTAATAACCCCCTGAGTTTGAAAGTTAGAATCTAAGAAATCAGAGATTTACCTGGATCCAGCGGTTATGACAAGTAACTTTTTTTCTTACGTTTTTCATTAAACTTAATAGGATTGATTTATTACGTTGACACTTTAATGATAAATTAATATGTAAGTAATCCCTTGTTCAAACTATTTAGAACATGTTCAATTGGATCTCTTTTCATATCTCTGTAGGGTCAAGTTAATTTTAGCCAGAAGAGTGTATATTTTAAGAAAACGTATTCATATATTTTCCTGTGTGTTCGTTTGTTTGAATCAATGTGACTTCCACCTAGACCTTTGAAATGAGTGCTTAAATTTTGCGATTTGGCTTATATATGTATGTACATACATACATACATACATATTGTACACATTGGCCTACCCCTTTGGTTGGGCTTCACTCTTGAGGGAACAGCAATTGTATCCTTTTTGGTTGCTCTTGGTCAACTCAAAATCAAAAAAACATAAGTGCAAACGGATCACATACGCATTCGAGTTGATTAGATTTTCGACTTGATTTAAACGCTAGGATTATGCTACGCCATTTTTTGAACATAATATAAAACAAACATTGGTTTTTATCGCAGGTGCAATAAATGGGTTGGCCTCACCTCCGGGCGGTGCGGTTGGAGTTGGAATTGAGTCAACTGATGGCCATCACTTGGGCACACCATCCTCATCGACAGCCACTTCGCACATGCGATCCGGATCTGCTGGCGGTGGTGGAGACCTGCGATCCAATGAAGGCCACGATGGCAGCAACTCAGACTCCCCAGGCTTGGGGTTATCTAGCCAACATCATTCTCACCCACATCATCATCATCAGCACCACAACCTTGGCCACTCCCACACCCTCGTGCCTGCCATCTCGCCACGTCTTAATTTCAACAGTGGAGGTTTCAGCAGTTCAATGAGCGCCATGTACTCGAACATGCACCACACAGCCATGTCGATGAGCGAGAGCTACGGGTAAGTGGCACTTGGCGAACACAACCAAGGATATGATAACATACTTTACCCTTTTGCAGATCTGTCGCATCCATTCCAAGCTTCAATCATTCGGCGGTGGGTCCGCTAGCACCTCCTTCTCCCGCATCGCAGCAGCGCGACCTGACGCCGCCATCGTTGTATCCTTGCCACATGACGCTCAGGCCGCCCCCAATCGGTCCACACCACATAGTCGGGGGAGGCGATGGCCCCCCTGAGATTGGCAACTCACATTCCGGAACTGGAGCCAACAATGGATCTGGATATGATGTACTTTCAGCATATGGATTGCCGCCGCCTCCGCTGCCGCCTAGTGGAGCGGCAGGCGCTGCTGGTGCTGGTTCTATTAACCCCACCGCTGTCTCATCCGCCTCCGCCGCCCATCATATGATGGATCCACGGTCGTCTGGAAGCCCACATCAGTTGGGAGTGAGCTCTGGATTTGGCTCCGAGGCTATTTCTCCTGCTGTACCCTCATATGCGCACATGAGTTATAACTATGCAGCCGCTGCCAACAACGTGCCGCCCTCTGGCGGACCAAACCCTCATGGGGCAAGCGGGAAACAACAGTTCTTTGCGTCCTGCTTCTACTCACCATGGGTCTAGGCACAAAAATGGATAACACAATATAAATGAAAGAGAAATAAAATAATTATTATAATAATATTTAACAAAACAAAAAATCGAATTTACATATCTCTAAATAAATAATTAAAGAAAGAAAGAAACCAACCCGAAGGTTGTAGTAAAAAGCATATGATTGTATCTATAGTTCCGTCTAAGGATTCCAACCTATAGTTAAGAGTACTTGGTGTGATTAAATAATATAATTTTCACGAAGAGATGGCAAAGTTTCAATGTATGTGACTTGTTTCTCTGGGTTTTTGTTTAAATGTGGGAGAGTTTTCTTTTAAAAAAATCTCAGAGGTGGTTAAGTTAATGTTTCAGCGGAGTTGAAATGATCACATTTATCATTACAAACCAAAGAGCCGAGATAGATTCCACACATAAAAGACTCGAAGTAAAGCCGAATAGCAAGCTATTTTCGTTTGACATCTTTACACAATGATCATAGTATGTAATACTTTGACAATCGATGGAAAAACAACAAAGCTATCGGTCTATAACTATATTTTTGACCGATGGTTTCTGTAGGAGGTGATAGAAAATGACTAAAAGCTTTCTGGGTCACGGAGAATTTTACTCTTATTCAAAGCAAAAGACAAATGGCCAATTTGCATATGTATATACTGATTGTATATAACTTTTGATATGCACCAGTATTAAATCAGATTTAATTATCATAAACTGCAAGGGTATTTACTTCGACAAAATCCATCTAAGATTCTTTGATATGTTAAATAATTAATTACTAGTATAAGAAGTGCTTTAGTTTTATATTAACACTAAAATTTCTCTATGATTCCTTCTGGCACTCTGCCAGAAACATTTTTAAAAATATGAAATGTTAAAAAATATAAAAATATATCTATAGTATACTCTAAAAGAAAAGCAAAGGACAAATAATAATGAACATCCCACCAATCCCACAGTTTTGAGAAATTTGTGTAATGAAATTAAATTGTGGTGTATTTAGACATAAAGTACCTAGTATTTACCCAAGCGACAGGTGTTTTGAAATTATAACATTTTTAAAGACAGCAATTCAACATACAATGGACATGTGTATGTACTACAAATGTATTGTCGAACATGAAAATAATTGTATAATTAATCGTTTTGCAATAACTTTCCATTTTAGAAAAGTTGAAGAATTCGACCTCTCTTTTTTTTTAAATTTGGCACAAAAAATGTGTTCACTAGATTCGTCACCTCACAAATATTTCCATTTCCAATTCGATGAACAAAATAACTTGTACCAATCAGTTGCCATTTTCAAAAAGTCATGTGCCTCATAAGACATACCAAAAATTTTTGAAGTTTTCAGAGAATAATAATCGGTATAGAACAGAAATATTGGATAGTTTCGGCTATGCCAACAAATCAGTTTAGATCGGAGTCTTCACTTTCAGCAATTCAATCATCTATGGCTATGGGTTTATTTCTAATCAAATATTTATTTGCATATTTTGCATCAACATGTTTTAGTTTATTTTTCTTTCGTTTATCTGATGTTTTGGCATTCAGAGTCTTAGAATAAATGCTGACCATTTCGCCCATCATCGCCCAGTCATCGAGTGGTTTTAGATACAGAATTTAGAATAGAAATGAATTTATTAATAGAAACACTTGTTCTTTATTTATGACATTACCGAAATGCTATTTCTGGTCGTCGCCGTCGTCGTCCATAGAGTTTGCTTGCACAATCGTATCTTGCAGTGCGCGCAAGCGAAGAATGTTCGTCATAGGATAATATATAGTAGTATTCATATACATATATCAAATCCAGATCCATGTTGATCGGATGTGGAAAGGGGGGAATGCCATCCATTGCCCATTGTTCTCGCATTTTGTTTGCTCTGCTCTATGCAACTCATCGCATTTAAGGGTGGCACACGGAAGGCAATTTCATTTAGATTCGGAGGTGATTTACCCCGCAAAGCGAACGCACAGACTCTCAATGACGCTCTCTTAGCAACCACTTTGTAATATTGTTGATTTTGAAAGGTTTTCCACAGCTAAGATGCATACTTATGACCCGGTCCAATACGCTGTCAGAGGCCATGGCGGAGGGGTTTTCCGATTGAACATGAGGTAGATGTTAACCCCCCTTGCCAGGACCGCCACTGGGTCGAAAACAACTTCATTAAACTGTTTGCTCTACTTGACTTAAACAAGAGCCCTTGCTACCAACAAAATTGAATTGGAGGCATGTTTTTGCTCTTGTTTGATAAGCAAATTGACTAACATTGAATGGAAGCGACGATGCGGGGAGGTGGCTGGCTGTAATTGTGAGGGGGTTATTTTGGATTATTAATCAGATCCAGGGAGTCAATAAGGATTATATTTCCCCTGAATTGAAACATCGTTCAAATAAGTTTTTTACATTATTTGTTGCTTTATTCCAAAGTATTTAATTAAAACTGAAAAGTGAGAGGGACAGAGAGTCAGAGAAAAATGTTGTCTAGTTATCCTTTCCTCTCGTGTACTCCTTCGCCTTTTCTTTGGAGAGTCTTTCAAGCGACCCTCGAAAATTGTTGATTTTATCTAGTACACATATTTGGATCTTGAGTGTGTGTGTGTGTGTGGGTATGCCTCGTCTAAAGCTTCTAGCGCCTGCGCCAGGGGCTAGTGCCTCTTGGTGCCGGTGCGGAAGCTAATAGCGAATGCTGATCTGGTGCGGATCGAGAGCAGAACTGACAGTAATAGACTAACACTCGTGGAGTTCGCTTCGTGCCCCAGAAGGATATTTTTCGTGTTGCGCTCGCCCCGTGTTGTCTATAGTCTAGTTGTACGTATCGACCGAATATATAAGTATATACCTATACATATACATATATGTAATTATTCTTATATACCTTCGAAAGTTCATTAAATAATTGCCCGGTGGATAAATACTTTGAATATTTGAAGTTCAATGCAAACATAGTGACTGTGCGCGTCGTTAAAAATCGGGTGGGAATCATAAATATATAGTATATATGTAATATACATATACATATACACATAGCTGCATAATTAAACGCAAATACATCAAATAAATATTGAAAAGTGAAAGTTAATGCCATTATCCACACATGTCCTGGTATAATTAAAAATAAATACCTGTTGGCTCTCCATCCATTATACATACATACATACACAGATGTGTGTAATAAATAGTTGGTGCATACATATATACATGCATATGTACATATATACCGATGAATATTCATATAAGTTTTATGTGCCTGTGTTCGTGAATTCCAATTCTATATCTACATTCTAAAATACATATACATATACGCAGAATGGCTGTGTCTATTCGTGGAATTGTGTAACGGTGTTGTCGGGCATAAAAATAGAATTGGGGCATTCAAATTAAGAGTCCCACGTACCGACAAAAGTGATGATAAATAAGAATTAGTAAATGTGTACATAAGTACTTGCCCCTCCTTTATCAGTACCTTGGCTCTGTCCCTGGCCTGACCGTCTTCCTAAGCCCCGCCCCCGACCCCAATCGCCACCCTCGCCCCGTCGACCGATCACGGATGGCCATGAAAAAATCATTTCGACAATTTGCGAACCCGAACCAAATCGAATCGAATTAAATCTATTGCCATACCGATTTCGAAGAATGTGCAGACCAATTTTTGTGAATGTATTATTCGAATCGCTTGCATACCTTTCGGTTCCTGCATCTTTCTGCATACCTTTCGCAATATATTATTTATTTTTTTTTATGTTATATTTAAATATCTATGATTCAATCGCCAAAACTATACTACTCAATGTCTACCAACCCGTGGATACATAAATATTTTCGTCTAGAAAAATCAAATGGAAAAAGCATAAATACACTCAAAAATATACATACATATATGTATGTATGTATGTACCTACATATATAAAGCTATAATATACAATATATATACATGATGTTTGCATGGGTGTGTGTGTATATACATACACATGAATGTGTAGAAGATACACAAACACAAACACAGAAACGGTGACTACGAACGACTAAAAATAAACGTGCAACACATTTGAATCTTTCGTTTTGGTTTTCTACGCTAAAATATTTTCCATTGAAATCATTAGTAACGAAAGAGAGGCGGCGATCAAATTTCCATTTTCCAAAAAATTGGTGAGGCGTGCGCAATCTTGAGAGACAAAGCCTCAAAGTCGAAGGCTGCACAAACACCTCTGCCGATATGCACTGAATATATACATATATCCAAATATATACACATTTGTACATATAGACAAATGGATAATCATTATTGATTGATATACCCCAATTGGTCTATATCGATGGAGTTATCAATGAGAACATCTTCGCAGTCGCTAAACTAGCAACTGCTCCTGATAAATTCAGAATGCTTTTATATCCAAGAAGTATATATAAAATTTATATAATTATGTAACAAATTTATATCTTTAATTTGTGTAGCTTCTCGGGAGAGATTATAGCCCAACTTAAAGATATTTTTGCAAAAGAATTGATATAGGTATGTACTTATGTATATATATCAGTCAGTTCAGGTCAGTAAGATTTCAATATGTCCCTGATGACATGCTTCGTGAAAAAAAATAAAAATAGACAATTGGCCATATTTCGATTTATTATTTATAACACATCTGTCCCAAGTCATCCTATGAATGAATGAATTAAGACCTTCGAGTGAAAGTAATCAAATGCACTTTACTATTCTTTTTGGCAAATGGCCAAATCTATAAGAAATAAAGGTTTGATAATTCACACTCGAACAGTGTTCCATAAATAGCGCACAAATTTATGAAATGTTTATATGACAGCTACATACATATGTATATGTAGCATTTATTTATATATGTATATACATATATTATATGTACATATATATATGATATAGTCAGCTGATGTTATTGATAATCACCAAGTGGCATATAAGAAGCTCCGGAAATGAAAAAGTGGTTGGCATCGGCGAATCCCATCATACACAAACATGTAAATAAAACATGAAAGAACTCAATTGAGAACAACATTAAAACCAGAGGGTCGGGGCTACTTGCAACTTTTTTGGCAATTCTTTCCTTACCTATAGCCATCAAAGGGAAAAAGTTTTATCTACAATCTTAGCATAGGGAATAACGAAGCTATTAATCAAAGTCACTGTTTTGAACCGATCATTCCTATGGGAGCTACATAGTCAAACGATCTCTCTCAAATTCGGCACAGTTATTAACAGATATATCAAACTAAGAAATGTTCAATTTGAAAAAATCGCATCAAAAGTACCGACGTTATTGACAAATGTCACTTTTTTCGACCGATCGTTCCTATGGGAACTATATGATGTAGTCACCCGATCTTGATCAAATTTGGCAGGAGGAGTTCGCGTCGATCCAGACGGACGGACGGATATGGCTATTTGAACTCGTCTCGTCGTGCTCATCAAGACTATATATGTTTTACTTTGTATGGTCGGAGATGCTTCCTTCTATGCGTTGCCCGCTTCTGACCAAAATTAATATACCCTTTTGCAAGGGTATAAATGTGTGTATCTACATAGTAGTCAATGGATATAGTGCACTTTTATATATTATACTATTTCTTCAATTTTAAGTGGCGCACTTTTATGAAAACTATTTTATACATTGATAAATGCCAATCTTATCTCATCTAGCCCTAGGAAACAGAGTCGGAACCAATTGTATGTAATTGTATTTTTGTCAAATCGGTTCTACAGCACTCTTAATTGATGGATGAAATTTTTTAAAATCGGTTGACTATTGCATATTCATATATAAGATTTTTCTTTGATGCCGCCTGGGCATCACTTGATTTTGTAGCATTTTGTAGTTAATCATGAGAATGTCCGTCTGCTTTTGAGGCTCATTGTTTATGGAATAATTCAAATTTATAATTTAATCGTTTTCAATTGCAGAGCCTAAGAGCCAGAACCGTTGAAGACGAAGCAAAACGAGAACCCTCAGCATGGGGGTGGCTGAAGATTTCGCTCCCAGCTTTGTTAAGAAGCCGCAACTGCATCAGGAGGATGACGGCAATCGCCTCATATTTGAGTGCCAACTATTGTCATCGCCCAAGCCGGACATTGAATGGTTTCGCAGCGATAATCAATTGACAGAGGATGGCCGAACAAAGTTCAAGATCCAGCCCATTGGAGATAATAAGTTTACGGTAGTATTAGAACTCGATGATGTAGTAGAAACAGATGCTGGCCTTTACAAGGTCAAGGCCAAGAACAAATCCGGCGAAGTATCTGCATCAATTAATTTAAATTTTACACGTAAGTATAATACACCATAATATATATAATAGATAATTATTACCTACTATCGAATTTCAACCTAATTTGAAATATATACAACATGTAAATATTAATGTTTGTATCAGAAGTTCGTCTGGTGTCCGAATCGAAATATTGCCGTATAAACCATTTTTCTTTTAATTCGTGTCTTCATTTAAATTTAAATTAAATTTCTTGAATGTCACGAAAAATTTGTTACGTTTCTCTATACATTTGTATCTACATATATAGTACGGGTTATCCTTAAGTCGGCCGCCGACTTGCCTATAATGAATTTTGTTTTATTATCACCATTCAATTATTTCGTTTCTCTGTTTTATACATAAACTTTAGCTGCTGACGAACCCAAAGAAAAGTAAGCAATATTTTCTTCAGCATTTTCGCCTCTAACTGCTGCTTTTACTAGTTTTTTAACACTTCCTTGATAATCATCCTGTTAGTAGAGTTCTGCATTGTATTAGCGAAGAGAAACCCTTAAAGAGAATATTAGTTGGGGCTGTCATCCTTATCAGATTTAGTTTTAGGGATTTCTGCATGGTCAAGTACTTAACTCTTAACTTTTTTCTTCTTTTTTGAAATTCAAATGAATTGGGGTTAATGATGTTCTCAAATAAGTGGGAAAGTTTTCCATAGTAGAAAGCCCAAGGTGAGTAAAAAGTACATGTGGAACTGTAGTTACATGTTGAATGTCTTGTGTGTCTTTGAAACCTCAGATGGAGCTCCAATTTATTAAAAAGGCTTTTCTGTATTTGGGGTAAATTATTGATGACATTGTGTATAAATTGTTGAACCTTTGTTGCAAAAGATGAACCGATAGTTAAATTGAAATTGTAAATTGTATCTACATATGTATATGTATAAATATGTACATGTATGTATTATTACAGAAAATGATAGAAATTGCATATGTATGTACAAGAACCTTTATTCTTCGCTTCATCTATATTCTTAAAATTTTCCTTAAATTAACTTTTGTTTTTGCTTTGCACTTATTGTATTGTTTCTCTGTCTTCGCACTAAAAAGATTTGAAGCTAAGTCGATTTTTATGTTCGCAGGCAAATCGACGGTTTCGCGCCGACATTCGCGAAAAAACCAGCCATACGACAAGAAGAAGATGGAAAGCGACTCTTATTTGAGTGTCGCGTTAATGCAGATCCCCTTCCCAATATAACTTGGTTTCATAACGGAACTCCCGTTCAGAAATCGCCACGACACAAGGTAAGTTGGCATATTTGTGAAATGATAAAGCACACTCTTGACATTGTCTTTGTCTCTCTCCCACTCTCTCATTCTGCAGCTAACCATTGACAAGGATGCCCACTCATATTTTGCAACACTGGAAATACAAAATGTCACAGTTGAGGATGCTGGCAAATATAAAGTGAATGCAAAGAACGAGCTGGGTGAAAGCAATGCAACGATAAGCCTAAATTTTGACAGTAAGTGCCCATGGCAATTTAATATTAATACATGTCGAGGAAGAAATATTGGTCAACTGATCAACTTTTATGTCTTAATTTCGATGTGGAAGAAGTTTTTTGTACGTATTAGGGATGCAGAACAGTTAAATAATGAACATGAAATTAAATTTACTTATGTTGCACCAATTTTAACCTTCTTAAAAAAGTCGTTAATGTTAAGTTTCCCTGGTTGTTCATAAAATGGCCTTTAATTTGTGCGTGTATTGATTGTTCGAAAGGTTAACAATATTACAAAGAAGCTAAAAAGGATTCGTCACTGTTGTACAGGCCTAAACTTAGGCTACATAAATTTTCATCTACAACAATCTAAAATTATCCCGTTTTTGAGATAAAGCGGGCTGCTTATCGAATAACTTTTTATTAGACTTTATATCATTTTTTTTATTTCCAATTTGATAACATCTCTCATTAGTCTATTATTATTATAGTTTTTATATGTAAATCGATATTAGCAAACTGCATCCCTAATACTTTGATTGTGGCTTCCATAATAATATAATTGACGACGCGGTATACGTGTGTACTAATAAAATGCATATATACCTACATGGAAACATATATACATACATACTTCCATACATACATATTACATACGTACACATATACACCATTATAATGTATAATGTATGGATTTAATTAAGCTCTTTAAATCAATCAAAGCGGACTTCAATGTTAGCTAGCTTTCTGCGCTTGCACTGCATATCAAATTTATACAAGAGTCGCATCGAACACAACCTGACACGACGCAGGACAAGACGACAGGATACGACAACAAGAACAATTTTCTACTATCCCGAATGGAAACCATTTGACTGCAGTTTCGCTTTAATATGTTTTGTCTTGTTTGTCCATATAACCCATTTAACCTAAGCTAAAGTCAATACAGTGTTAGGTTCAGGATCGGCCTTGGGCCTTGGATTCGTCAGTTATCTATTCGTACTAAGCTTAGGCGATAATTAAGCAATATATGTATGTATTTGTTACCGCCTGGCCTAGTTGTATGGCCTATGTACATACACAATGGCCTTCCATGTTGTGCGCTCTAAATATTGTAACCGTAATTTGAACATTGTAAATTGTGTAACTTGGATACTTCAACTTCATAGGCGACGAGGCTCCCGTTCCGGATTCCTCGGATGGAATCAAGCCAACGTTCACCGAACGTCCCGTTATACGACAAAGCGAAGATGGCGGAAACGTAACGTTTGAATGCAGATGCGTGGGTGAACCCACACCAACTGTCACATGGTACGCAAAAAAAAATAAATAAAAATAAACCAACCCACAAAATTGAAAATATCCAAGATGGTTGTGAATAAATAATCAATTATTTGAGGAACGACCCGACGACCCAATATACATAAATGTATTTGTATTTCTCCATATTCGTCTCCATGTTAAAAAGGTCCCATGGCGAGACAGTACTGAGTGAGGGCAAACGTTACAAAATGTCACTGACAATGGATCAAAAGCTTTATCATATGGCACGATTGGAGATCAGTAGTGTTGTTTCTAGTGACCAGGGCGAGTATCGCGCGCAAGCGAAAAATAAGCACGGCTCAGGCGTCGCAACGATAAATTTGAATTTCGAAAGTGGCTCGAAAAAGTAAGGAAAATTGAATATTGTACATTCATACTTCACAGGTGGTTCCACACTTGCTCGATCAATGTCAGAAATGAAATAACTAATAACGAAATGGCTTCAATTTATGCAGAATACCAGACGGAAAGTCGCCAAGATTTCCGAAAAAACCGACGATCCGTCAAGAAGAGGACATACTGATCATGGAGTGCCAACTGGAGGCACATCCAGTGCCGGATATAACCTGGTATTGCTCAGATAAGCAAATCGTCGATAGTCAAAGAACCAAAATGACGCGAAAGGCCATAACCAAAGACAGTTATGTGCTCACACTGGAGATCCAGAATCCAACTAAAGAGGATGGCGGCAATTACCGCTGCAACGCCATCAACATGTATGGCGAGAGCAATGCAAATATAGCACTAAATTTCCAAGGTATTGCAAATCTCCATACTACTACATACCAATAACATTAACACGAATGTGCCAGAAAACACCAGAAATCCAACTCAACCGTAGCCTGTGTGCCTGTCAACAGATTTAAATATATTTACTATCCTATATTTTATATTTAATTATACATACTCTATATGTATATATTCATACATATATATCTATCTATATATTTATATATATATGTACAAAACGGATTTTAGCTCAGAATAATAGACAACAATCGAGACGAGACTATGTGTAATGATTAGCAAAGCATGTAACAATCGCCAATACAAAGACACGCTTATCAACTTTCGAACATTCATTTGTAACTCAAAGATACTTACCACCCACTTTTACGATAAGTGGATGAATTTTAATTTCCACATTTTTGCTTTTTCCAATTCACTTCTATACGATGCACTGTAAAAATTTCCAGTCTAGTCGCATCCCATCCCCTAATAAAACTTCAACTAGCCATACTGGAAAAATTGTGCATTTCCTTGGCTGCCTTTTGCTGTATGATGATCGAATGCTACTAACAGAATACCAAACATTAGCCTGTAAACCCTTAAACCTTCTTTGGGGCAACTAAATTGTCTTCTAACACTTTCGATATAGGTGCCAGTGATGCAAACGGATTTGCGCCGTCATTCATCGAGAAGCCGCGGATCATACCGAACGAATCAGGCACTTTGATAACTATGAAGTGCAAATGCAAGGCCAAACCTGAACCCACAGTTACCTGGTACAGGGGTCAAGATGTGGTCGAGAAGAGCAAGAAGATTAAAATAAACACGGCTGTCATTGCCGAAGACACATACGAACTGACGCTGGAAATAAAGGTAAGTTCACACACAGGTTTTGAGGACTTTTTGAGTGATACTTATCTTTCGATTTTTTCCATCAGGATCCCGGCGCCACCGATGGTGGAACTTACAGATGTAACGTCAAAAATGAATATGGCGAATCAAATGCAAATCTCAATTTGAACATTGAAGCCGAGCCTGAGCCCGAGGGTGAAGGTCCGACGTTCATTGAAAAACCTCGCATTGTTTCCGAGAATAATGGAAAGCTCGTAATCATGGAATGCAAGGTGAAAGCAGATCCCAAACCAGACATTGTTTGGTTCCGAAACGGCGAGGTTATCAAGGAGAGCCACAAACTTAAAATGTCCATGGAGCAGCGTGGCGACCAGTACTATATCAAACTAGAATTGATCGACCCCCAACTGGAAGACTCCGGACTTTACAAGTGCAACATAAAGAACACTTTGGGCGAGCTAAACGCAAACCTGACTCTTAACATAGAGAGTAAGTATGGTTGGATGAAATGCAGTATCGTCAATAATTCCATTACGTCTTAATTTCAGTTGTTCCTGTTATTAAGGACAAGCCAAAAATTATCAAGATAATCAAAAAGCGCACTGTGGTCATTGAATGCACGGTCGCATCTAAATTTGAGCCCAAGTGCACTTGGTACAAGGAGTCGAACACTGTTACAGAGAGCAAGCGCCATGTCTATCTCGTCGAGCAAACGAAGGAAGGTGAATTTGCCGTAAAACTGGAGATCAACGAAGTGGAGGATAGCGACAAGGGCGCCTATAAGCTAGTTGCTAAGAATGAAAAGGGCGAGGCCGTCTCTCAGGTTGTCCACTTAGTTGACATTCCCGAGGAAGAGCGCAAACCTACGAAGCCCGAAATCTCACGCAAGTTGGTCGACCAAAAGGTAACGGAGTCCAAGACCTTCGAGCTATTGATCAGTCTGAAGCAGTCCGATCGCAAGTGTAAGATTGAGTGGTACAAGGGCAGCACACTGATCCGCGAGACCAAAGACATAACCACCACATTTGATGGAACGACAGCTCGTCTGACATTCAGCAGTGCCAAATCCGAGCACACTTCCAACTATAAGGTCATTGCCACAAACGAAGTTGGCAAGGACGAGTCAACGTGTAAGATTACTGTAGAGAAAAAAGACAAGAAGAAGGATGAAAAGGAAAAGGAGCAGGAGAAGACCGAGGCCGAAAAGAAACAAAAGGTAATTGAGAGTAAGCAAACGGAAGAGGTTAAGCAATTACGCGAAGAGGACCAGAAGCAGACCCTAGAAATTCAGACAGTAAATCAACAAGTGAAAGTGCAGCAACAGCAGCAGGTTGTAGTGCAAGTCGAAGAACATGTAGCTATTCAGGAGCAAAAGTCATCCATTAAGTTGGAGAAAAGCGAACAAATCGAACAGGTACAGCAGGTCCAGCAAGTCAAACGTCGTGTTAGCATGGCAAAGCAAGAATCGCATCGTAGTGAGATGAGTATACAAGAAGAAAGGACTTCTACCTCGCAAGCGATGCAGGCAACGGTTAGTACATAACCCCTGATCCGAATTCGTCCACTGGTTTTTAAGTTTGTGAGTTTTATTCATTTTCGGTAATAGTTGAAATCAGCAATCACTACTGCTGCCAACATTATCTAATATTTTCTTCATCAGAATACAGATAATTTACTTGTACATATATATTGACTGATGTACTTCAAATAAATTATTGGTACACATGCATGCGGAACACAAGAGTTGGAAAAAAGTTGATTAGACTCAACTCGGATTCCAACTCGAACAATAATAATGACATCCGGTTATTAAAGTTATCATTTTCAATTAGCAGTCAGGTGTGACCGTATACATGGTACCAAAGTTAAAACAGAGAAGAGCGTCGCAGTTTCCAATCGACACTTCTAAATCGAGGGTATCCAAGGACTCAATATTCGGGGTGCAACTAAAGCCTGTCAGCCACGCAAATATCGATGAGGTTTGCCATTTACTTAATGCTTGGGGTTTATGACTATATGTTTATTATCCAGACAACTGTCTTCTATATCTTCTTCCATTTTTACTCCCTGAACTATTACTCTACATTTCGACCTGGAATTTTAGCTCAACGCATTTCTATTGGGTTATCTATATTTTTCTTATTCTTATCAATCTACAATTTTTTGATTTTTTGTAGTCTTTCCTAAGAAAGCCTTCTTCTAGCTCTGCTATCTGGACTTCTTTTGATTTTATTCTCGCTATTCTTTATGTAATATTTATGTCCTATTTTTGTGTGTATCTTTGCCCAATCTAATTAACTAGTGCTTACCGACTGAGTGGTCGAATCACATACTGTGTTTTGTCTAATGTATGTGCTAACATTAATATTTTATTTTACTGTTTTTCTATGTCTAAAATTAACCTGTTAATAACAAAAATATAAACACACACGAACACGTTCATAACACCGACTCGAAAACAACCGTGAAAAAATCCGTCGAAAAGGAGGAAGAGGAACAGCAAAAGCTTTTGGAAGAACAGAAATTAAAAGAAGCCGAAAAAGAAAAGCAGAAACAAGAAGTCGAGGCCGTTAAGCAGAAGAAATCCAAGGAGGACGCACAACAGGAGGAACCACAAAAAACAGTCGTAGACCAAGAAGAGGAACCCCAAAAGACGGCAGATAAAACAAAACCCCAACAACAAAAACAAGCGGATAAAAATGAGCCAGCAGAAGCTACACAGAAACAGGATGAAGAGCCTAAGAAGGTATCAAAGAAAAAGGCCGTAGAAGACGAGCCAAAGCCAAAGGATGATAAGCCAGAAGAAGCTACAAAGAAACAGAAGGAAGAGCCTGAAAAGGTATCGAAGAAAAAGTCTGTAGAAGATGAGCCAAAGCTTAAGGATGATAAGCCTCAAGAATCTACACAGAAACAGGAAGAAGAGCCGAAAAAGGTTTCAAAGAAAAAGGCCGTAGAAGAGGAGCCAAAACAAAAAGATGCTAGTCCACAAAAAGAATCTGAAGATAAGCACGAGCCCGCTCCCACTAAAGTTTCAAAGAAGAAGGCTATCGATGATGAGCCAAAGGACACGCCAAAATCCAGCTCTCCCGAAAAACAAAAGAAAGATAAGCCTGTAGAGGAAGCTGCGGAAACGGTGGACGATACACCCAAAAAGGTTACACAGAAAAAACCCGTGGAAGAAGAGCCAACGACGAGCCCAGCCGAGAAACAGAAGGCTGAAAAGCCACACGAAGATAGACAGGAGCAAGTGCCAACTAAGGTTTCAAAGAAGAAACCCACAGATGAGGAGCCTAAATCCAAGGGTAAAACGGTAGAGCAACCCAAATCTCTACCAGAAGAGAAAACTCCGGAAGAGGTAAGGTTAAACATAATGCTAAAAGTGCTTAAAAATAAAGCGCTTTTTTATCATTGATACAATACAATCGAGACACCAAACAATCCAATCTAAAACTTGCCTAATTCTTGTACATAAATGTGTGTAGTCCCTATAGTTCGTAGTACTCTAATTTTAAGTGTTGTTTCAGTTTTTCTCACATACTATCATTGCAATTGGTCCACATTTTAATTGAATTTTTATTCTATTCACTTATTCACTGACAGAAAGAGGTCACGGAACAGATTGCTCTCAAGAAAGTCGATCGCAAGGTAAGGCTGTAATCTACTTATTTATCAATTGCAATTTTTCTTGGCGAAGGCGCAAATCTGTCGGAATCAGGATTCCCAAATGTTTAGCACCACTCAATTCCGAATTTCCTTTGTATACATGTTAAATGTTCATTTCTTGTCCTTTTGTCCATCTGTGTTACATCAGGCCAGTATTTCATCTATCAAAGAGGAGTCTCGTCGCAGTTCTGTTGTTAAGGTATCTGAGGAATCCTTGTCGGTTGAAGACACCAAAGTGTCCTCAAGAAGATCATCACTCGCAGTAAGTAATCCCTTCTAATTACACTATATCAATTTCATAATGTGTGTGTGTGTTCTTGTCTGTTCCCGAAGGTGGAGGAGTCAAAGTCAGAGTCGAGACGCTCATCCATTATTGATCGCAAGGCTTTAGAGGTAAGGAAGCGTGTGAACACGCGATCAATGTATGTTTTGATCGTTGTACATCAAAAGCCACAACATCTGTTTGCATAAATTGTATTAGGGTGCAAGCTAGAACAATTGGCCAAATAGACCAATAGCTATTCAAGCTTACTTTGTTCTTATGTAGCAGGTTGATAGCAAAAAACTTGACGCTAATAAAAACCCACAAGCTCTTAAGGAAGAGATTCCAAAGCTAAAGCCAGCAGAGAAGCGGCGTGTGTCTAAGGTGAGAAAGTTCCGGAACGATTTGGAACGACAGTGGACCAAGTCAACAGTCGATCGGTCACGAATTATGATGTTGCTTTTCTTAAACTATCGCTGTCGCTATCTCTACACCTCGCTATTGTACTAGATAGGATGTGATCCATGATCTACATAGTGTGATCTAGTCCAATAGACAGGGCTTGTCAAATACTTCTACCTTCTCGTCTATTTCTAAATGCAATAGGACTGATTGATGACTAAGTCCCTATTCGCATCTTATTTAGCTCTACGTCTATCCGCTTGGGTGTGCCTAATAAAATTCTGCCTTCATCTATCTATCTATTTATCTCTGTGGCTAACTTTCAGTTATACACATATATTTTCCACTTATTATAATCTCTATACAACAAGAGGCCTCAAATATACATACATTTGTCCTTTTCTATTTGATTAGTAAGAATTTCAATATATTGTTTATATCTTCTTGATGAGAATAAATCATTTACATCATATACTAGTCATATATTAACTAGTTCGTAAACTAATTGATTTTTTTGCGCGTATGTATGTATATATGAGGCTGACCAATGGAACTAACAATCGCTGTGCAACCACTTTTGTTTGTCATAAATGTGTCATTCTGATTGTTGTTGTTTAAATGTTTAAATCAGCCCATTGAGGAGCCAAAGCCAGCTGAGGAATTGCCGAAGCTGCGAAAGACTTCGATTGCCCAACCCAAAGAGGAACCGAAAGCCGAGGTGGCGAAACCTAAGGCCAAGGCCAAGGCAAAGGCAAAGGCCAAGTATGAAGAGTTACCGGAAATTCCTGACTACGAACGCCCCGTTCTAGAAAAGTACGAGAAATCGGAATTCACACCAACTGACTTTGGTCGTGAACTTGATATCCCCAATAAGATGGAGAAGCCTATTATTGATTCTGATAAAAATGAACCACAGCAGGCAGTCCAGAAGAATGGCTTGCCAAAGGTAAGAGACTACATTTATCCCCTTGCAAAAAGGGTATATGTATTAAGAGATGCTTCCTTCAATCCGTTGCACAACTCTGACCATATAAAGTATATATATTTTAGATCAGCACGACGAGACGAGTTTAAATAGCCATGTTCGACTGTCCGTCTGTCGTCCGTCTGGATCAACGCAAACTCCTCCTAGATCGTTAAAGCTACAAAGTTGAAATTAGGATTGTAGGCTTGTATATACTGCATAGTTTGTATATCTCGGATTCAGTCGGATCGGACCACTATATCATATAGCTCTCATACAAATGGCAAAGTCACGAACAATGATTTTTATACCATACACCCATAGGGTGAAATGGTATATTAAAGTCGCCAAAATGTATGTAACAGGCAGAAGGAAGCTTTTCCGACCCCATAAAGTATATATATTCTTGATCAGTATCAACAGCCGAGTCGATATAGCCATGTCCGTCTGTCCGTCCGTCTGTCCGTCCGTCCGTCCGTATGAACGCGTAGATCTCGGAGACGGATAAGAGATAGAGCCACCAAATTTGGTGTGTAGGTTTGTGTAGTATGTAGAGTGATCAAGTTTATTTCAAATTTTTGCCACGCCCCTTTCCGCCCCTGTAATTCAAAAAAACGTTTATCTCAAAAACTATTGCAGCTAGAGACACCATATTTGGTATGTGTATTTGCTTAGTAAATTCGCACATTTTGTATGTATAAAAATTTTGCCACGCCTCTTTCCGCCCCCGCAATTTGAAAAACTCGATTATCTCCCGTAATTTTCTACCTTGTGCAATCAAATTTGGCAGACTTAATACTAATACCCAGCAAAATACCAAATTTGATCAAAATCGGACAAAAAATAGCCAAGTTATGCATAAAACCGTTTTTCGTAAGGCCGGAGTTGGCCGTTGGCGGGTAGTGGCGCTAGGGTGCTCAGATGCATGAGTGAGTGAGATACTAAGATATGCTTGTAAAAAGCATGTGAACAGAATTTTTTTGAAATAGGCAAATGCATTTGTTATTACAAATTTGACATATTTGTTTTACTGGTGTATGGTATACCTAAGTCGGCGAGACGACTTACTTACTTCATTGTCAATAACTTCGCTATTTTCTGAGGTATTGTTGTGAAGTTTAATACTGATGAGCTTATTACACCTATAAACGACTGCGCCAAATTTTATTGAAATCGGGGAACTATATCACATAGCTTACATAAAGAGTGACATTGATCCATAACTTCCTTTGACGGATATATGTAGGGAAAGAGTAGCTAAAAACTTACAAGGGTAAACAAACTTTGACGCGTTCGACATTAGCCCCGGCCCTCTGGTTAATCCTGAATTCGTTAATGACCTCTATCGCCAATCAAGTCAATCCATAGAAATTTGTGTGTATGGCAGAATTTTCCAACAGCTACGAAAAGTGTGCGTTAATATTTATGTACATGTATTTGTTCTTTCTTCTATTTGTAATCAACCCCTTGTTTGTGTAAACAGAAATCTGAAATTGTTGAAAAGCCTGCCGAACAGCCGAAAGGTCTCAAGATTGGTAAGGGTAAGCTGCCGGATGACGAGGACACTCGTGACGGTGCCACTCTTAAGCCTGTCATCGTCGAACCAGAGGTAAGTCCACCATTCCACGCGATTTGTGTTGTGCTGCTCCAAATACTCTGACTTTATAGCTGGTATTTGTAAACCAAAGGCAAAGAAAATTCTGCATCTGTTATCGATTGATTTCATAGCCTTCGGTTTCAAGCCATCTACCTTAGTTCTAATACACTTACACTTCATTACCCAACACATTTCAGAAGGAGAAACCCAAGAATGGGGCTGCCGGAAAGACTGAGGTAAGTGATCGACAAGGAGGAATGCGCTTTCGGTCAAGTACATAAATATTTGTGTATGTACGAGAACGCCTGAACATGACAAGGGAATGCAACCGATCTTAGAATACTGGAATTATACCAGAAGATTAAGCTATCTGACATTAGCGCGCTGCATTCCCTGATTGTTTACAGACATGTCTAAACTTGGACGCATGATAGATTAGCTTTCTAATTGTAAGGACAACTTAAATGATACGCTTCTCAATCGCATAAAAATCCCCTACCAGACCCTAGACGAACCCGATAAGCCATCTTTGATGGATATTATTAAACAGCGACGTCGCTCTTCTATAAGAAACATGATGACCAAGGAACCCATTCAAAACGAGTCCTTCCTTGGCATAGTTTTAAAACCTGTCGTTAAGGATGCTAAAGAGCAGGCTGTACCACAGCAGGCTAAGCAATTGCTAAAGGTAAAACAGGCTGATCCGATTTCTCCATTTCCTGCGGACAGCCTAATTATAAATCTTCTGTCCTTCTACCTTTTTGCTTGGAGTCGCTCTTTTCTCTTACAGTCTCTCCTTTTTTCCCTCTCTCTTTTTTCCCGCTCTCTTTCTATGTATCTCTTTTTGTCTATGACTTTATCTCTTTTATTCTATGCCTATATTTCTTTTTCCTGCTTTCTTTGTTACCCTTTATCTATGGTCTTTATCTCTCTCTATTACTCTCACTCCATCTCTTTTTTCACTTTTCAATGGTATTGCCGGAATGAAACAAAATTTATAATGGGAGAGTGAGAACAAGATAACAAGTTCGATCTTCTAGACCCAAATCATTAGAAACCAATTCTACTTTAGGCTTACCAATTGCCAATTGCCGCTTCCGCTATCTCTTTTCTAAACGGCCTTGCGGCTTCACATGTGCTCCACTTGCGCTTGCCTCTGCGCACCTGCTAATCGTGTTTCTGACCTCTTTTTCCGTGTGTGTATTGGTAAAGGCAAACGCTATGGAGCAGTTTAGTCCCACTAATGCAATGAAGGCGAAGGTGTCCGAGTTGAAAAAGCCAGAGGCTTTGGCACCCATTGTGGACAATTACGAGCGTCCTGTCCTAGAAAAGTACGAGCCCACTGACATTGAGAAAAAGAAACCAGAGAAATCGGTACCCGCACCCGCTCCAGTTATAAACGCTCCGGAAATACAGGCGCCTGAAGAACAGAAGCCAAAGGTAAGCAATATGTTTTACCCAAACGTGAACAAATGTTGCTTCAGTTCATTCAAGCTATCTTACCGGATGATTTCTTACATTGCTGCCCTCTTTGAAGTGGAGTTTGCAAGGATTATATACATTTCTGAGAAAAATAATAAGAAATTTCGAATTTGCCATTTCATTGGATCACTCAAGTTTCAAAACTTTTTGGACGAATTCAATAAACATTAAAATATTCGGAGGTAGAAGTATCATATCTTTTGGCGTCCCCACCTACACATATAAAAATGTATATGTGCATATATAAAAAGAGATTATTTGTGTGTATATAATTTTTTTTTAATTTTCTACACTTTCCTTTGATATTCAAAATGTTTTTCGACTTTTCTATTTAAATATTCACATGCAAATATGTTGGTATACTTTTATGGTATATTATATTAAACAAAAACGATCAAAATTGACCCAACTCATATTGTCGATCTAAATAAATAATTCGATATTTGAATACCCTACCATTAAAACTCCAAGAAGAGTTTGTGTTGATACAGGCAGAATGTTTCATTCATAATTACCGTTATTACAATACTTATAAACTGGTCATCATATCTCAGGAAAAATACTTTAGTTGGATAAATTAAAAGTGCACATGACGCTGGCTTTCCGTGACTATTTCGCATGGAACTAGCCTTGCCTTCATTCTCGAGGTAGCACAGTGATCTGCGATATTTGTTTGGGACTTTTTCGAGATTATGCTTCGGGCTCTTTCGTAATGCATTTGCAATGTTCAACGTTCAATCAGAGTCCCATATGTTGGCAAATATCGGTGCGAACGTGTTGTTTATGCAAGACTTCTTTCGCAAGGTAGCCTATATGTAAACATATGAATACAAATATATGAATATGTAAAAATATAAATATATGCATATATTTGTGGTATATATTATATATATGCATGTATAAAAAATTATATTTTTATTTTAATGTGTTGAAAATCTTTTGTCAAAAATATGTTTATATGTACATACATACATATACCTATTCCAACTATTTGATGTCTGTCTCCTCTTGTCGCTCACGCCAATCGGTTCAAATTCAAATTCTACCACATTGTTGCGCGTTTTAAAATGCCACCCGGCTATTGAAATTGTAACTGAAAGCTGACTAACCGAAAATCCACCAAATCAGTGCGAAAACGAAAGATAACTTAGCTAACTGAGTTAGCAATGCGATTACAAACATCATAAATTTACGCACATGCCTACATACATAATCACATATGTACATATAGGGAATAAAAATCTGTGATACATCAGATTGACGACACGATATCCTCTCGATCCTCTAAATCAAAATGGCGACTACGATCAAAGTGACAGTGTCTTCGGTACGTAATTCAGTCAACGCATTCCGCAATCAAAAACACCCATCTTCCCCCCTTCCCACTCCAACGAATTTTCCGTGCAGATGAAATTGCCGCCGGACCCATCGCTAAGCTATGATGCAGCTGCACAAAAATATTAAGACTTAATAGAGAAATACAAATATATTAAATCTATAACTTTTATTCCTCCCTTGTGCAATCAGGACGAGAAACCAAAGGTGCCCAAAATGCAGCCACCAGCACCTGGTGAGGCACCAAAGATCGAGGTAATACGAGAGAAACGCCCCTCGTTGGCCCCAGAGCCACCAAGCCGTCGAGGCTCCCTGATTCCGCCTGCCGATATGGGTCGCCGACCATCATTGATCATCAACGATGAGGTAAGTCTTTGGAGTCCCAAACCCTTTAATCTACATTCTGGTCGAAACCCGAAAATCGGGTCATCGAGAGGAATGTGAAGACATCGGAGAGAAAGAAGTCGATGGGCTTAAGAGTTATGGTCTTCAGTATTTGCCCTTGTTCCTTAGATTGCAATCGCTTATAAAATCTAAATAAAATATCAGAATTCACAATACCCGCTCGGCACTTTCATCCCTATGTACCTTACATACAAAACTGATTTGAATTAGCTTCTTAATATCTGCTTGGGCTTCTATTCTATTTGCAACCTGGCCTAGCCAAGATTGAGTAGATATGTGCTTTTCGATCAACTGTTTTTTATGTGGAAATCATCTGCACATTTGATCGTGTTGTCTCGAAAACACTCAGAAAACCTGCCCGCCGGTCCCGGTGCAGAATTGACAATGGGGAAACGAATATAAATATGACCCGAGTCATGCAAATTGGAAAATCCTAGTCGATATATAAATATACACAGAAGACAGTACTATTGATTAACCTGTTTATATGTATACGTGTTATATGTAAAGGCTTGGGATTATTACTATTATCATTATGTTATTATTATTGTCTGTCTGCATTGGGAATGTTTAGAAGAGTTACGAAGTATTCGTATATACCTTTGTGTACCTAAATAATTGCCTGGGTACCTCTGTGCCTTGGTACCGTATGTCTTATAGTGCTAACTTTGTTTTAATGTATACAATATGTGGATGATGTAGTGCGAACGTAGCTAATTCTATATGTACTTCCCTTCTATGTACCACACACAAACTAAACAACAACCAATCAACCATTCAATAACATATCCGAACACTGTGCCCGATCAACCAACCAACCAATCAACCAACAACAACAACAAAATTTCTCCAATTCCACCGCATACCCTTGCCATGAACCAACCACATGGCATATTTACACACCTGCACACCCACACACACATTGTGTGTAAACATGCCCACATTTCGATATTGAAATCCAACACACAATACCGCCAAATCCATCATGAACAATTCCAAAACCATAGAAGAAACTACGCCCCGGTGAAGTCATGGATACACGGGTAAGACCTTAAGCATTATTATACCAGCTTTAAAACGCAGAGTGCACCTCTTCCAGCTTAACAGAAATAAATATTATGAATATCCCGTAGCCGATTGGGGGGTGGTTTCGGGATTTTGAGTGGGGATGGGATGGGGTGTATCTATTGAAGGTCAAATCATAGGAAATATGAGATATATAGATACTCGCATAATGGCACAAAACATTTAATAATTTGGTTCAGTTTCAAAACGATGATGTGTTGGCCTTCCAATCGGTATGGTATACCAATGACGCGTCTAAATTTAGACTCACCACTCAAAACAGAGAAAGAAATACTTATGCTCGTGCATTGGATAAATATAACAACTGTCCCTAGATATAGCAAACATATATATGTACGTATATATTATTCGTTTTTGTTTTTTGCTGCTACAGTGGGGGATCGATAGTCAAGATAGAGTCTAATTGGGTTTACACCTGTACAGCCAACATGTGTCTACTGTATGTGCTCTGAGTTTCTCGGCCTTTGCAATTATGTTTACCATATACTTGTAGTCGTATTAATTCAATATGCAAGGGCTTGGCAATTATCTGCCTGTATTTTACGGATGAGCAATGTGCATATGTACATACATATCTATTTATCTTATTCCATTCAACAAACCGACCTCGAAGGTACTGCTCTAGATATAAATGTTTCTCGGCTGCTCCTAATTTGTGTGCTTTCGAATTGCTAAAAATATTATTGAATTATTCAGTGGTCGAGTGTCTGTGTCGCTACGGATATACGGAGCGGATATACGGAAACACGGAATAACAGATACGGATAGAAATCAGATCTAGATAGGATCCCATCCGATATGCGTTGATAAGTATTCAAGGTGACTTTCCATCGCTGGGCGATCCTTGCAGTGTAAAGCGTGTTTCAGTGGGCGGTAGTGGGATTGGTAGGGGAAATACGGGTATGATGTGTATTAGATCAGGTAGTCAAGGCAAAAACCTTCCCACATCATAAACTCATCTAAACACTCCGCTAGACCCGTCATCTTGCAATCAAGAAATGATCTCATTTGCTCTCGAATGTGTGTTCTTCAGTAATTTAATGCAATTTAAACAAAATATTACAGTTATTGAGGCCAGGCGAGGTCGGTGAAGGACAGGTGAGAGAGCTAGTGGCGCTTTGTTTAGCATTCAGTAGTGTTTGGACGCATTCGCATTGTTTGGTCGCATTTGCATTCCTCAATTGCTCGATATAAATCACATCAACAACAAAAAACTCAATCCCTTTTCATGTATAAATGTCTGTATGTGGGTGCTAATTAACACCTGCACACACACATACTCTCTCTTTTAAACACGCACACACTCACTCACTCATATCTTGTGTTCTGACACACTAGACGGGAAAAACAGGAGTGTCCAACAGAGAAACTCATAGAAATATACTTCAAATCCATAATATTGCACTCACAAAAATATTGTATGTTAAAATATAATCCAGTTACGGAAAGGTCAATAATTTAGAATATGATTTGAATCACTAACTCTCATCCCTCGAATTAACCGTAGAGTTGAACAATTTAATCTAATCCACCAGTAGTTTCCTCCTGGGCGGAATATGTACACATCGCTGAAAAAATATCGAATCATATCGGTGCAGCTCTTCAACACACTTGGGGCTACACTTGTATCACAAGGATCAGGAGCAGGAGCATAGGTCATCGCACTGGGAATCCGAGCTGTCAATTTTGTTGTGACTTGTATTGATGTATTCCTTCCCTTTTTTTATATGTTTCTTTATTTGTGGTAGCAAAAGCAGCAGCGACCCGGCGAAATGGGGGACACGAAACAGGTCTTTATTGGTGATCGAGTGATCACATTTTACTTTCTTATTGTGTGTTCGTTTGTTTTCCTGTTGGTCAATGACATGACATGATATAGTATGATAAAATGTTATCATTGTGCAGAATATTAAACGCAAAAGTCCTGCTCTTGTATATACTTGGCGTTAGATTCCGCGTGACACATGACAAACTTCGAGGGTGAACTGTGTACGGAGATTTGGGTACAAAAGTTCACCCTTGCAAGATTTTTTGTGTGGCGCAACTGCAGTTGTAACTTGCAAATTCACTTACATATGTATGTTATATTTTTGTCAAATCATATTTGTAAATAGAAGATTTTCACATTTGAATACCCTGAATCACCATAGAATCGTGAAAAGTCTCTAATTCGAATCGATTGATCCGTAGGTCCGTCTGTCCAACAGCAGGCTCCAATTTTGGTAGCATGCAACTAAAAAGTCATCCTTAATAATAAATGCTGAAATTAAAACGAAGACATGAGGCCTTTTTAATTGATTCTTGGATGCCAGGTTTGGCGTACAGGGTATCGGAGGTCGGCGGCCCGGCTTGAAATATAGAGATTGTTTTTCAGATTGTATATAACCATCGAGTTAATAATTTGACGCCTGTCACTCCTTTCGCACACGGACCTGAGGTTTTACTGTGGGAGGGGGCATCAAGGGCATATTCAAATACACTCAAAGGGGTCGTTTGTAAAACATTCTCATTTGAAACTGAACATCCGATTCCCCCACTAAACATGTGTGAATACGTGTTGCGCAAATATGTACAAATAATCTACGCAACACCTGTTTTATGCATCCTGCAATTAGTTAGTAATTATTATATCGCACACACAGCCGCACACACTTCGTTGTATGTATGTAACACACCAATTCAACACAACAACAGCCACATTCATTGGTATGACTAAGTAGTTCTGTAATTAAGTAGAAGTAGTAATTTAGTAATAGTATGTATTTGGTACTGTTTTGTTAGTAGTTTACTCCTGCTATTTTACCTTTACACTTCCGCAGTATGCATTTTAGTTTTGCGTTTGTATTTAATCCGTAATTTTAGACAAACAAATTCTATTCATAATCTGAAGATATGGAAGTTCATGTTTTCAGATAGAAAACTTACAGCACAGTTTAAGAAAATGTGACTAATCGATTTTTCTTTACCTATGTGAAATTTGTCTGTACCCATTGTCTCCGTCCTGCACGTGATCCTGATCTGTAATTTGTGTTGACAATAAAGCGGAGACGACCCTCAATCGATGTGCGCCGTCCCAGCGTTCAAGATCTGGAGGATCTTATTAACAAACCGTCCACTCCGTTACGCGATATAGGCGATGGCGGTCCACCAAATATTGTTGATGTCCAAGAGTCCTACTCTGCTGTCGAAGGTATGTACATAAAAGGCTAATGATTATCGAGTAAATAGTACTGCCATTCAAATATACGGATTTTTAACTTATTCGACGTAAGTTGTCCTGTGTGTTTAATGTATTGACTAACCCGTCGAATCGTTCTACACTCATCTATTTATAGACTCGACTGCCTACCTCACGGTTGGCATCGAAGGTAGTCCAGCACCCACATTCAAATTCTACAAGGGAGTTACCGAAATTATCGAAGGCGGTCGGTACAAATTCCTTACCGATGGTCAAACCAATACAATCACACTGTGCATGCGTAAGTGCAAGCCCAACGATGAGGGCAAATACAAGGTCGTCGTGTCCAATATACATGGCGAGGATTCCGCCGAAATGCAACTATATGTGTCCGATTCAAGTGGTATGGATTTCCGTGCCATGCTCAAAAAACGTCGTTATCAAAAATGGGCCAAAGAAGAAGAGGACCCCAATTGGGGTGACTTAAAAGAAACCGAAAAACCACTGCCGGCCCTTAAAAAAGTTGAAAGGGTAAGGAAGCAGATTGCCCAGGCTTTGACAATTGCAAGAAAATATTCATAATGATAGCGTGATAGGTCCTATTTGGGACAGCGCATAGGTTCGTCTTGATTCAAATCGCTTGAAATCAAATTGGAGTAAAGATTTGTCCATTCAAAAGTATTACGCGAAATTGAAAATTTGTATTTGTCAAAAGAACGAACCTATGCGCCAAGCCCGCTGTGGTTTTAGCTCAAGGATCTTACACTCTTTTAAGAAGAGAAAAAGAATCGTTAACTCGCGTTTTATTTACTAAAACCTCCTTCGCTTTACACAATACTCTGCTTTGACACACAAATAATGATGTATTATCGATTTGTCATATGAATTTAGTCTGGTGGTCTTCAGAAGACCAATCAGATCGCCTAGCTTACATATGTACATAGTTTGTAACTATGTATGCGCGTATGTGGTATGTGAAATATAAGAATGATTACAACTATGCTCTGATCTGATACGATTGATTCCAATACAATACAGGGGCCAGGATCACGTAGACCTTCGCTGGCTGAGCTAATCCCCGATTGGCCGACGCTGCATCCATTTCGACGTGAAGAGGTGCGCCCAATCGATTTCTGTCCTACTACTACTTTCTTTTTCTTAATACTTGTAACCATAAGGAATACGTTTTCAAAATTTGTAAATTGTATGATGGCCTTTTCAGAGACGACCACTAATCAAATTGTTTTTTGGACATTTTGGAGCGTAATTTGCTCTCCTACACATATGTATGTACATATAATGTATGAAATATGTGTGTGTATCCTGATATATCTACAATTGTCAAGTTTTCTAAGAGAATCAGAACCGTCCAGAACCGAAAATGGAACTTCACATTTAAAAGCGCATATAAGTAACTAAGTTATTGTTTTAACTGGCGCAAGTACCATCTGCTCTGGATTTTATTTCTCCCGATTTTCCGCTATAACACGTACCCGACGGGCATTATTTGTATTTTGTTCTTGATGTTCCTACATATGTGTGTATGTACTATATGTATGAACATTATTCCATCCACTTCATACCTACTTACATATCCGTACACCAAGTGTTGATTTTTGAAAACGGGCGCGCAATGCAACAGCATTGATATACATAAATACATAGGCACGACTTCTATGAATTTGATGTATATTTGTTTTGATCACGCCGCGAATGAAAATTAGATATACGATATGTTCATCATCAACAAATTAATCACCACAAATTATTATACTAAGCTAATGCGGTCAATAGCACTTCAAAGACACGATTCCAACGGCGGCTTCATTTCAGTTATATTTGATGTTGATATTGATTTTTTAATCTCAAATATAAACCTGAACTGCTATGCCAAACGTTAGGACCATTTTATGAAGTGTAAATTAATGTTCGTTTGAATACCTTTGACAAACTTTTTGCCACAAAGTTATTTTTGTGTGACAAACAGTTTATCGCATTTACAATGACCGTGAACGATCAATAGTTATTGGGGATCATCCGATCGCATAGTTTTTTTATACGGATTAAAATTTACACAAAATCTATGCGATTTAATGACCTAACCAGCCCCACCTATTGACAAAAAGCATGTCCTGTGGACATCGACTTTGGTTTTTGAATTCGCTTTGATTTTGATATAAAAATCTCACATATGGACTGAGACAAATGTATGGCTCATTGTTATTCACCTATGTAGCAGTAAGACCGACGAAGCCGACATTTGACATTCCAATGTGATGACATTATTTCACTAATCGTAATCGCCTTTATGAATTTAAAAATCAAAGAGCGCCTAGTAATCGTATATCCATTTTCAAAACTTTACCCATTTTTGACAACGCAAAATCTCGCGATATATGAGCACAGAAGGTTGAGTCATTCCTTAGTCCATTGATTGACCAGTTCGCCAAGGAAGGAAAAGATAAGAAGGTGGTGTTTGAAGCCCGATTCAGCAAGCCTAATTGCAAGCCCAAGTGGTTACTCCGTAAAGATGTAAGTACGAATCTTGGAATTGTAATTATCAAAATGGTTTCGAATCCATTAAATTTTTTTTTGTCGTTGGAATATTGACAAAATACTTAAACGATAATTGGCTTCCGTCACATATGTAGGAGGTGTTTACAGGCAGCAAATACAAATTCAAGCAGGAAAATGACACATACCAGTTGATCATAATGACACCCAAGGTGGAAGACTCTGGCAAGTATACAATCGAAATCGGTGGCGTATCGAGTACAGCTTTCCTGAATGTCGAGGAGCCTGATCCATCATATACATTCACGAAGCCATTGAAGAAGAAGCTAGAGGGCTTTACCAGACACGAGACTACACTGGAGTGCTCTGTCAGCAGCAGTATGGCCAATGTCCATTGGTTCAAGGACAACACGAAGCTCGAGTCCGATGATCCTCGCTACCTCATCTCCAAGGACATTAATGGCAATTTGAAGTTGATCATTAAAGAGTCGGTGTTAGAGGATACAGGCCAATATAGGTGCCAATTGGACAAACAACCAGACAAAACCGAGTGTGCTCTGAAGGTGGTTGAGTATCCCTACAAGTTTGTAAAGGTTCTGAAATCTCAGCAATGCATTGAGAAGGACACGGTAACCCTAGCTTGTGAGATAGATGATGCTCAGGGCGATGTCCAGTGGTTCCGTAATGACGAAGAGATCAAGCCCGATAAACGCATTCAGGTCATCAAAGACGGTCGCAAACGAAAACTGGTCATCAAAGATTGCAAAGTCACTGATGCTGGTCAATTCAAGTGCACGACCAATGCGGACAAGACTGAGGCAGAGATAATCATAAATTGTAAGCCCATGTTGTTATCTAAATGACATGCAATAATTTCGGGAGTTCCCCAATATTTTCAGATCAAAATAGATTCAACAAGAAGCTCAAAGATACAGATGCCGTGGAACGAGAGAAACTAGTTTTTGATATTGAGCTGCAGGATCAAACGGCCCCATGCGATTGGAAGTTCAATGGTGAACCCATTGTGCCAAATGAGCGCATCGAGATTAAGAATTTGGGCGGTGGAAAACACCAGCTAGTGTTTAACAATCTCTCAATGGCCGATGAGGGTGAAATCACATGTGAGTCGGGCCAATTGTCTAGCACGTGCAAGCTTTCCATTCGCAAGGGAGAGAGCAGACCCAACATTGATTGTCCCGATGAGTTTGCTGGCCCAATTAGTGCACCTGTTATAATAGAAGTGCCATACAAAGGTAAGTATTGAACAGTTATTTCACTTCTAACTGCTTCAAATGACAACAATAACCAAACCTCGGTTCTGCCCATCTAGTAAGCGGTACCAAACAGTCTCCAGTTGAGGCTAAGTTAATTAAGGACGGCAAACCCCTACCGGTGAAAGATGTGGAAGTTGCTGTCACTGACGATAAGGTCACATTTAAAATAAAGAAACCCTCTAGAGATGCTTCAGGACCGTACCAGATTAAGATATCCAACGGACAAGGAGAGGACACTAAAGATGTCAATATTACCTGCCAGGATGTCCCACAACCACCACAGGACGTGGATGTCACCGATGTTTATCAAACATCATGTGTGGTGAACTTCAAACCGCCAGCTGACGACGGCGGCACTCCTATCACTAAATACGTAATCGAACGGCAAGACTTAAGCAAGAAGTCTGGCTGGGAACCAGTCGCTGAGGTTCTACCAAGCGAACCATCTCAAAAGAAGATTGACGATTTGGTGCCAAAGAAACAGTACAGATTCCGTATTCGTGCAGTGAATAAAATCGGCCCATCTGACCCAGCCACTTTCAAGAACTCCATACTCGCTAAAGATCCGTGGGATGAGCCGGGCAAGCCTAAGGCTGTAGATCTCACTGATTGGGACAAGGATCATGCCGACCTTAAATGGGAAGCACCTGATAGCGATGGCGGTGATCCAATCACATCCTATGTAATTGAGTATAAGGAGAAGTTCTCAAACGACTGGGTGCCGGGCAAAGAAGTGCCTGGAGATGCGCGGGCCGGCACAGTAGATGGCCTTAAAGAGGGTCAGCAGTACGAATTTCGAGTCCGTGCTGTTAATCGGGCAGGTCCTGGCGAACCTAGCGACAAAACTAAAGCCATTATTGCTAAGTGCCGTTTCGTGAAACCGTTCCTGGTTGGAGACGGCCTAAAGAATATCACTGTCAAGAAGGGTCAGACTGTACGGTTTGATATTAAGTACGACGGTGAACCCGAACCAACAGCAACGTGGGTTAAGAACTCTGATAACCTCAAGTTCGATAATCAGCGCATATGTCTTGAACAGTTAGAACGCAACTCATCCATAACGATTAAGAAAGCCGTTCGCAAGGACACTGGAAAATACAAGCTGGTGCTTACAAACAGCTCAGGTACAATTGAGTCTGAAGCTCAAGTTGTGGTCCTGGATCGCCCGTTAGCTCCTGGAGGGCCATTCGAGCCGGATGAGGTGCGTGCTCACCACATCAAAATGAAGTGGAAGCGTCCCGAAGATGACGGTGGTTGTGAAATTACTGGATATGCGCTTGAACGTATGGACGAAGAAACTGGTCGATGGATACCTGCTGGCGAAGTGGGTCCCGAAGAGACATCGTTTGACTTTAAGGGCCTGACTCCCAACAAGAAATACAAGTTCCGCGTAAAGGCAATTAACAAAGAGGGCGAGTCTGAGCCACTGGAGACAACAGATGCCATTGTGGCAAAGAATCCATACGACCCACCAAGCCCTCCAGCACAGCCAGTTATTGACGATTACGATAATAAGAGTGTCCTGCTTAAGTGGAAGAGACCACCTTCTGATGGTGGCCGACCCATTACACATTATGTTGTCGAAATTAAGGACAAATTCTCGCCAGCATGGAGTGAGGTTGCAAAGACAGAGGACCCTACACCCGAGTGCAAGGTGGAGGGACTGAAGGAAAATATGGTTTATCAGTTCCGCGTTCGTGCAGTCAACAAAGCTGGACCCTCAGAGCCATCTCAGCCAACTGACAATCATTTGTGCAAGCACAGAAACCGTGAGTATATCTACCGGCACCTTTCAATTCTTTATGTATAGCACCATTAAATAAAATTGCTTTTGGCTTTGGCTTAACATGCACTGTAAATAGGAGATAACGCAAACATATTGCTTTCAGAATAATCGAATTGCTACTTATCAACAACAAAAGGATTCATCAATGAAATCAAAGAAATAATAATTCCTAGCCAATTGTGTCCCAATCTTAAAAGTTGTTCGTAATCGGGAAATTTATGTTTCTCTAATATTAGATTCCATTGTTCCATTGCCTTGACGTGTTTCACAAAAAATTCTCATGTCCTCCATTCACATTTTTATATTTTAGCGGAAAGTAACCAAGACGGGCCTGATTGAACAGAATTAATCAAGAGTCTAATTATATTTTTCTAATATCATTTTTAAAAGGTTGACACCTTCAGCTCGCACTGGCATAAGTCTTTCTTAATTCATTTCACAGCAAATTGTATCAGCTTCAATGCTCACCCATATTGCTAATTGCGTACGTAGATATGGCTTTAACCCCGCTAACAATGTTAACATGGAAAGAAATTAAAACCTTTCGGCCTTTTTGGCTGTGGATGTATTTTTGTCATTGCACTTGTAGTGAAGCCTCAAATTGATAGATCTACATTTAAACGGGTCACCATTAAGACCGGTCGTACCCACAAGTGGTCGGTGGATGTTATTGGAGAACCTGTTCCCGAATTGCACTGGAGCTGGCGAGATGATGTTCCATTGACTACTGGAGACCGCATTAAGATAGAGAATGTCGACTATCACACTGACTTTGTCATTAGCAATGCGGTGCGCAAGGACAGTGGGTTCTACAAGCTAAAGGCTGAAAACCGTAACGGCGTTGACCAAGAAACCGTGGAGCTGGTGGTGCTCGGAAAGCCTAGCTCTCCAAAGGGTCCCCTTGCAGTAAGCGATGTGACTGCCACTGGTTGCAAACTGCAGTGGAAGAAGCCAGAAGACGACGGTGGAGTTCCGATTAAGGAATACGTTGTCGAAAAAATGGACACTGCCACAGGCAAGTGGATCCGTGTTGGACGATCTCCGGGTGAAAAGGAGCCACCAAGCTTCGACGTCACAGGTTTGAATCCAGGTTCTGAATACATGTTCCGAGTGTCAGCAGTTAACGAGGAGGGCGAGTCAGAGCCACTGACTACATTGGTAGGTGTCGTAGCCAAAGATCCGTTCGACGAGCCTAATAAACCAGGCACTCCTGAAGTCACTGACTACGATAATCAGAGCGTAAGCCTAAAATGGACTGCACCCAAGAATGATGGTGGTGCACCCATTCAGAAATACATTATTGAAAAGAAGGACAAAAACAAGCCGGACTGGGAAAAAGCTTTGGAGATACCCGGAGACCAACTGGAGGCTACCGTGGCTGGGTTACAGGAATATGGCGAATATCAGTTCCGCGTGATTGCTGTTAACAAGGCTGGCCCATCGCCACCATCAGACGCAAGTGTCCCACAGATCGTTAAATACAAGAAATGTGAGTTATCGAATGAAAGCAATAGCAAAATTTTTAGATTGTACTTAATAGAATTAATTGATTGTTTTTTGCAGTGAAACCACGTATCGATAGAACCAATTTGAAACCTCTTCTAATCCGAGCTGGCAAACCTATCAAATACGATGTAAATGTTCGCGGTGAACCACCACCAACTATTACATGGTATCAAAACGATACAGAGCTTAAGCCAGAGGACTTGCCTAGCAGCAGTGAAATCAAAAATGTGCCATACAATACCAAAATTTCAATTATTGACACTGTCCGTAAAAATACTGGAATCTATAAAATCCGTGCGGTAAACGAGCATGGAGAGGATGAAGCAACCGTCGAGGTTAATGTATTGGCCCCACCGGGCAAACCAAAGGGTCCTTTGACTGTAAAAGATATCACAAAGGATAGCTGCAAACTGAAATGGCAGAAACCTGAAGATGACGGCGGCAAGCCAATTACCGCCTATCAAGTCGAGAAGTTCGACAAGAAACAAGGTAGATGGGTACCTGTCGGTCGAACTGCTGGCAATGATACCGAATTTGATGTCAAGGGTCTTCAGGAAGGCCATGAATATCAGTTTCGGGTCAAGGCCATCAATGAAGAGGGTGAGTCGGAACCTCTCGAGACCGATGGCAGCATAATCGCGAAGAATCCATATGATGCTGCCAGTAAGCCAGGCACACCCAATATTGAGGATTACAATGAGCATATGGTTAAGTTGAAGTGGGAGCCACCTAAGGACAATGGTGGCGCTCCGATTACTGGCTATATCATCGAGAAGAAGGATAAGTTCTCTCCTATTTGGGATGAGGTTCTTACCACAGATGTAAGTAAAAATCATCTACGTATCAGAGCATCAATTAAAACTGAGTACTCTCTTCCTACAGACACCTGCTCCAGAGGCAACCGTCGAGGGCCTTACCGAGGGCAATGTGTACCAATTCCGTGTAAGGGCGATCAATAAGGCTGGCCCCAGTGATCCCAGCGATGCAACAGAACCTCACTTAGCGAAACCCAGAAACCGTAAGATCATGTGTTTTATTTACGAAAGCTTGAAAGCCAACATTACAATTATAATTTAAAGCCATTTTTTTATTAATATATAATTCTTATTTTGATTATAATTATATTTTTTTCACAATTGCCTCGTATGTCAAGTTAAAGCCAAAGCTACATACCCTATGCTATTTATGGGTGCTCGTAAAAGCATTTTTTTCGTTACCATGAATAATAACTCGAATCTGTCATCATTGTAGTTAAGCCATCTATTAACCGCGAGAAAATGAAGCCTATCAAGGTACGGGCTGGTCAAACGGTCAAGTTTGATGTTGACGTCAAAGGCGAGCCTGCACCCACACTAACCTGGTTCTTCAAGGAGAAGGAAGTAACACCCACAGGCCAAGCACGATTGGACAACGAAGATTACAACACTAAGCTTACTCTACTAGACACGACTCGCAGAGAGAACGGTGTTTACAAGCTACGCGCTGAGAATATCAACGGATTGGATGAGGCAGAGGTTGAGGTTACCATTTTGGACAAACCATCAAAGCCCGAAGGTCCGTTGGAAGTCTCTGATGTACACAAGGAAGGCTGCAAACTGAAGTGGAAGAAGCCCAAGGACGATGGTGGTGTACCGATTACAGGATATGTGGTTGAAAAGATGGACACAGCAACCGGAAAATGGGTGCCAGCTGGATCAGTAGATCCTGAGAAAACCGAAATTGATGTTAAGGGCTTGGATCCAAACCATCGGTATCAGTTTAGAGTAAAGGCCGTAAATGAGGAGGGCGAATCAGAACCTTTGGAAACCGATTCCGCAATTACTGCGAAGAATCCATTTGATGTCTCTGCCCCACCTGGCTTACCAGAGCTCGAAGATTGGGATGAGCATCATGTGAAATTGAAATGGGAGCCCCCGATTCGCGATGGCGGTTCTCCCATTACCAACTATATTATTGAAGTTATGGACAAAGACTCAGGCGAGTTTGTCAAAGCTGCCGAGACTGACGGTCCTATTTGTAAGGGTGTCGTCAAGAAGCTGGAAGAAGGTCAGCAATACAAGTTCCGTGTTAGGGCAGTCAACAAGGCAGGACCCTCAGATCCATCCGAACAAACTAATTGGCACACGGCCAAACCCCGTTTCCGTAAGTTTTTGAAAAATCCTCAGTTCTTACACGTAATACACATTGTTTTCTTTACAGTGAAGCCACATATTGATCGCACCAACCTCAAGCCGGTTATTGTAAAGGCGGGACTCTCCGTCAGTCTAGACATCAACATTAAAGGCGAACCAGCTCCAAAAGTGGAATGGTTCTTTAATGGTTCTCCGTTGGTTAGCGACGAGGAAGGCATTAAGATTGATAATGTTGACTACAACACCAAATTCTTTGTTATGCGGGCCAAGCGGCCACAAAGTGGAAAATACACAATCAAGGCCACCAACGAAGTTGGCGAAGATGAAGCAGAACTGGAAGTTACTGTCTTGGGCAAACCTGGAAAACCAAAGGGTCCCTTGCAGGTCAACGATATCACCAAGCACAGCTGCAAGCTGAAGTGGGAAAAACCAGAAGATGATGGCGGTGCTCCAATTGACTACTATGAGATCGAAAAGCTCGATCCGCACACTGGCCAATGGCTACCTTGTGGAAAGAGCTCTGAGCCTGAGGCTAAGGTCATCGGACTGCATGAAGGTAAGCCCTACAAGTTCCGTGTTAGGGCCGTCAATAAGGAGGGCGAGTCTGAAGATTTGGAAACAGATAAGCCAATTATCGCCAAGAATCCATTTGATGAGCCGGACAAGCCTGGACGCCCAGAGCCTACAAATTGGGACAAAGACTTTGTCGATCTGGCTTGGGATCCACCCAAAAATGATGGTGGCGCTCCAATCCAAAAATACATTATTCAAATGCGCGACAAGTCAGGACGTGCATGGGTTGATGCCGCAACTGTTCCTGGTGATAAGACCAAGGGAACCGTGACTGGCGTGGAAGAAGGCCATGAGTACGAGTTCCGTATTGTGGCCGTTAACAAGGCTGGTCCTAGTGAACCAAGTGATGTTTCCAAGTCGGTGGTTGCTAAGCCGCGCTTCCTCAAGCCACACATTGACCGAAAGAACTTACAGAAGAAAATCATGCGCAGTGGTCAAATGCTGCATATGGATGCTGCTGTGAAGGCCGAGCCGCCAGCAAAAATCACCTGGACTTATAATGGAGCGGAGATTAAGTCATCCGACAAAATCAAAATCGAAAACGAGGACTATAAAACAACATTCATAATGCCAAAGGTAAAGCGAGCCGATCGCGGAACCTATATTGTTACTGCCAAAAATGACTCAGGAACAGATACGGTCGAGGTAGAGTTGGAGGTGCTTTGCAAGCCAAGCAAACCTAAGGGTCCGTTGGCCGTCTCTGACGTTACCGCTGAGGGAGTTCACCTTAAATGGGAGAAACCCGATGATGATGGCGGCGAGCCAATTGAACACTACGTTGTGGAGCGTATGGACACAGAGACTGGACGATGGGTTCCAGTTCTTACAACCAAGGATCCAGAAGCTGACGTTACCGGTCTAACCGAAGGCAAAGAGTACCTGTTCCGTGTTAAGGCTGTGAACAGCGAGGGTGAGTCGGAACCTTTGGTAACCGACACCCCTACCACAGCCAAAAATCCTTACGATGCCGCCGATACTCCCGGCAAGCCGCAAATCACGGACTGGTCAGCAAACCATGCTGACTTGAAATGGCGTGCACCAGAAGACGATGGCGGTGCACCAATTACTGGCTATATTGTAGAAAAGAAAGATAACAATACTGGCAAATGGCAAAAGGTGTTGGAAACGAACACACCAGATACAAAGGCTCGTGTTAACGATCTAATCGAAGGTACAAAATATCAGTTCCGTGTCAAGGCCATCAACAAGGCTGGTCAGAGTAAGCCGTCAGAGCCCTCCGATCAGATGACAGCTAAGGATCGATTTGCCCCACCAAAAATTGACAGAACCAACATCAAGGATATCACAATCAAGGCTGGCCAGCACATTCGCTATGACATTAAGGTCTCTGGCGAGCCACCAGCAACCAAGACTTGGTTCCACAACAAGGCTCGCCTTGAGGGAGATGACAGTGACTACAATATCGACCTGGAGTCCTATCGCACCAAATTGGCTGTACCGTTTGCCAAGCGCTTGCATACCGGCAAGTACACACTCAAAGCCGAAAACGAGTCGGGACATGATGAGGCCTCGTTCGAAGTTATAGTGCTTGATAAGCCAGGAGCCCCCGAAGGACCCTTGCGTGTTACGGATGTTCACAAGGAGGGCTGCAAGCTAAAGTGGAATGCCCCTCTGGACGATGGCGGTTTGCCTATCGAACATTATATTGTGGAGAAAATGGATGTCGAGTCTGGCCGTTGGTTACCTTCTGGTCGCTTTAAGGAACCATTCGCCGAACTTAACAATTTGGAACCTGGACATGAGTATAAATTCCGTGTTCTGGCTGTTAACACAGAAGGAGAGTCTGAACCACTAAACGGCGAGCAGTCCATAGTGGCTAAGAATCCATTCGATGAGCCCGGAAAGCCTGGAACCCCCGAAGCTGTGGATTGGGACAAGGATCGTGTTGATTTGGTATGGCGTCCACCATTAAACGATGGCGGTTCTCCTATTACCGGATATGTGGTAGAAAAACGTGAAAAAGGTACTGACAAATGGATTAAGGGTGCCGAAGTACCCATTCCAGCACTTGGCGAAGAATGCAAAGCCACAGTTCCCAATCTCAACGAAAATTGCGAATATGAGTTCAGGGTTAAAGCCATTAACGCGGCTGGTCCAGGTGAACCATCTGATGCCAGCAAATCTGTCATCACTAAGCCAAGAAAACGTATGTATTGAGCATCTCTGATTTAAAAAGCATTGAAATAATTTGATTACTTTTTTTTTATATCCTATATGACAGTGGCTCCAAAAATCGATCGCAGAAACATTCGAACATACAATGTCAAGGCTGGAGAACCGTTGTTCCTGGACATCAATGTGACAGGAGAACCAGCTCCAGAAGTTACATGGACCCAAAATGGCAAGTCTTTGCAATCCGCCACACGCGTAGAAAACGTTCCTTACAACACCAAATACGTCAATAATAATCCCGAGCGAAAGGATACTGGTCTCTATAAAATTGTTGCTCATAATCTGTATGGGCAAGATCAAGTGGAGTTCCAGATTAATATAATAAGTGGGTACTTTCAGCTAGACGTTTGCGACAGGCTGTTACATTTCTTTGCATTTTAGCTAAGCCCGGCAAACCAGAAGGCCCATTGGAAGTATCTGACATTCACAAGGACGGGTGCAAACTTAAGTGGAAAAAACCCAAAGATGATGGTGGTGAACCCATCGAGAGTTATCTGGTGGAGAAGTTTGATCCTGATACCGGAATTTGGTTGCCTGTTGGCAAGAGCGATGTTCCAGAATTTACAGTTGACGGCCTTGTGCCCGGACACGAATACAAGTTCCGCGTGAAGGCAGTGAATAAAGAAGGCGAATCTGAGCCTTTGGAGACATTGGGTACAATTGTTGCCAAAGATCCATTCAGTAAGTGTAAAGTAGTGACTTGTTACCCCCATATTCTAAAAATATAAATTTCATTAGCTGAACCATCTAAGCCGGGAGCGCCGGAACCAACAGATTGGTCTGCAAACAAGGTGGAACTTGCTTGGTCAGAGCCAGCAAGTGATGGCGGTTCGCCCATTACTGGCTATATAATTGAGGTAAAAGATAAGTACAGTCCATTGTGGGAGAAGGCCTTGGAAACTGATTCCCCAACTCCTGTGGCTACTGTTAATGGATTAATCGAAGGCAATGAGTATCAGTTCAGAGTAATTGCATTGAACAAAGGTGGCCAATCGGAACCCTCCGATGCCAGCAAGACGTTTACAGCGAAGCCACGGTACCTCGCTCCTAAGATAGACCGAAGAAATCTTCGCGATATTACCATATCGGCAGGAACTGCTCTTAAGTTAGATGCAAATATCACAGGTGAACCAGCACCCAAGGTAGAATGGAAGTTTTCAAACTACCCTCTGGTGACTGGCAAGAATGTTACCATCGAAACACCCGACTATTATACCAAATTGGTTGTTCGTCCAACGGAACGTGGTGACTCAGGAGAATATTTGGTCACCGCCACCAACAGCTCCGGTAAAGACAGTGTACTAATAAATGTGGTTATTACGGACAAGCCAACTCCTCCGAACGGACCGCTTCAGATATCTGATGTGCATAAGGAGGGATGCCACCTCAAGTGGAAACGGCCCAGCGATGATGGTGGCACTCCTATCGAATACTTCCAAATTGATAAGTTGGATCCCGAGACGGGCTGCTGGACTCCATGCGCCCGTTCTCCTGAACCTCAAGCAGATGTAACTGGGCTTACCCCAGGCAACGAATACAAATTCCGAGTGTCTGCCGTTAATGCAGAAGGTGAGTCGCAACCACTTGTTGGCGATGAAACAATCGTTGCCAAAAATCCATTCGATGAGCCCGGTAAACCAGAGAATCTACGTGCAACTGATTGGGACAAGGATCACATTGACTTGGCCTGGACTCCACCTCTTTCCGATGGTGGATCTCCGATTACTGGATATCTGATAGAAAAGAAAGACAAATATGGCCAATGGGAGAAAACTCTTGAAGTGCCGGCTGATCAGTGCAAAGCCACTGTGCCTGATTTAATTGAAGGTCAGGCTTACGAATTCCGAGTCAGCGCTGTTAATGCTGCTGGCCCGGGTGAGCCCTCGGACGCAACAGCACCAATTGTGGCTAAGTCGCGTAACAAGCCCCCACTAATTGATCGATCCAACTTAATAGAAGTTCGTATAAAGGCTGGCCAAGCGTTCACATTTGATTGTAAGGTGTCTGGTGAGCCAGCACCGAAGACGAAATGGTTGCTCAAGAAGAAAGAAGTATACACAAAGGACAACGTTAAGGTCACTCATGTGGATTACAACACCAAGATAAAGGTCTCAAATGCCACACGTGCCGATTCTGGCCTCTACACCGTTCACGCCGAAAACGCCAATGGTGAGGACAGTGCGGACGTTAAAGTGACCGTTATTGACAAACCATCACCGCCCAACGGACCACTAAAGGTTGATGATGTTCACGCTGAGGGCTGCACCCTTCATTGGAATCCTCCAGATGATGATGGAGGCCAACCAATTGACAGCTATGTTGTTGAAAAACTTGATGAAATATCTGGCCGGTGGGTACCAGCAGGTGAGACTGATGGACCAACAACCGACCTTAAGATCAAGGGTTTGACCCCAGGACACAAGTATAAATTCAGAGTGCGTGCCAAGAATCGTCAGGGACTCTCAGATCCCCTTACCACCCCACATTCAATTGAAGCTAAAAATCCCTACGACGAGCCCACCAAGCCCGGTACTCCAGCTATCAAGGACTTTGACAAGGACTTTGTTGACTTGGAATGGACTAGGCCAGAAAGTGACGGTGGCTCACCTATCAGTGGTTACATTATTGAGAAGCGTGACAAATATGCACCAGACTGGGAAAAATGCGCTGAAGTTGAAGGCGACGTTACGACCGGTCACGTGCCTGACTTGATTGAAGGCGTAAAATATGAATTCCGCGTTAGGGCTGTGAACAAGGCCGGCCCTGGCGTTCCTAGCGATGCCACTGAACCTCACGTGGCCAGAGCCAAAAACCTAGCCCCGAAGATTGATCGCAACTTTATGCTTGATATCAAGATTAAGGCAGGCAATGTTTTTGAATTCGACGTGCCAGTAACTGGAGAGCCAATTCCCAGCAAAGAATGGTCCCACGAAGACAACATGGTTATCAACACGGATCGCGTCAAAATATCCAATTTCGACGACCGGACAAAGTTGCGTATCCTTGATGCCAAACGAGCTGATACCGGATCTTATACCTTGGTTGCCCGCAACATCAATGGTGTTGACAAACACACCGTTAAGGTAACAGTCCTAGACGTTCCGACAGTGCCAGAAGGTCCGATTCGTCACAATGATGTCACCAAGAATTCGGTTCAACTCAGTTGGAGACCTCCCAGAGATGATGGAGGCTCTGAAATCACTCATTACATTGTCGAGAAGATGGACAACGAGGCGATGCGCTGGGTGCCAGTTGGAGAGTGTGCTGGTACCGAAATCCGTGCTGACAATCTCATCGAAAATCACGATTATAACTTTAGAGTAAGAGCTGTAAATAAGCAAGGTCAGTCGCAACCATTGACTACGACCCAAGCGATTACAGCAAAGGATCCGTACTCGCATCCTGACAAACCAGGTCAGCCGCAAGCCGTTGATTGGGGCAAAGACTTTGTCGACTTGGAATGGGCAGCACCTAAACGTGATGGTGGTGCGCCCATTACATCATATATCGTCGAAAAGAGGCCGAAGTTCGGTCAGTGGGAGCGTGCTGCAGTCATCCCTGGAGATGAGCGAAAGGCCCACATACCTGATTTGACTGATGGCGGAGAATATGAGTTCCGCGTCATTGCCGTGAACCGTGGCGGACCAAGTGATCCATCGGATCCTTCCGGCACAATTGTTTGCAAGCCTCGCTTCTTGGCGCCATTCTTCGACAAATCACTGCTCAATGATATCACGGTGCATGCCGGCAAGCGTTTAGGCTGGACTTTACCAATCGAAGCCTCACCTAGACCCTCTATTAAATGGCTATACAATGGCAAAGAAATTGAACAGAATGCACGCGCCGAGTGGAATCTATTCCAAAACGAACTTACCTTTGAAATACCGTCGGCGTTGAGAAGTGACGAAGGCCGCTACACCTTGATATTGAAAAACGAGCATGGTTCATTTGATGCGTCCGCACATGCAACTGTTCTGGACCGTCCATCAGCTCCAAAGGGTCCGCTAGATATTTCAAAGATCACAAGGGATGGCTGCCATTTGGCATGGCATATTCCCGATGATGATGGTGGCTCACCCATATTGCACTATATTATCGAAAAAATGGACTTATCTAGAGGTACGTGGTCTGATGCTGGAATGAGCACACATCCGATTCATGACGTAACACGACTTGTACACCGTAAGGAGTACTTGTTCCGTGTGAAAGCTGTGAACGCAATTGGCGAATCAGAACCACTGGAGGCATCAAAGAGTATAATTGCCAAGAATGAGTTTGATGAGCCCGATGCACCAGGCAAACCAAATGTCACTGACTGGGACCGCGATCATGTTGACCTGCAATGGGCAGCGCCTAAATCAGATGGCGGTGCTCCGATCACTGAATACATTATCCAGAAGAAGGAAAAGGGCAGTCCCTATTGGACAAATGTTTTGCACGTGCCGCCTAACAAAACTGCAGCTACAGTGCCAGAACTTGTCGAGGGGCAAGAGTATGAGTTTAGAGTGATTGCTGTTAATCAAGCCGGCCAATCTGAGCCATCTGAACCATCCGACATGATTATGGCTAAGCCTCGCTATCTTGGACCAAAGATAATAACTCCTCTCAAGGAGGTTCGCATCAAGGCGGGACTTATATTCCATGTCGATATCGATTTTATTGGCGAACCAGCGCCCGAAGCGATCTGGACCCACAAGAACAATACATTAAAATCCAACGATAGGTCAACCATTACTTCAATTGGACATCACACGGTTGTTCATACCGTTAACTGCCAACGCTCCGACTCGGGCATCTACCACCTGTTACTACGTAACGATTCTGGCATTGATGAAGGAAGCTTTGAACTCATCGTGCTTGATCGTCCTGGACCACCGGAGGGTCCATTGGAATATGAAGAAATTACAGCTAATTCAGTTACTGTATCATGGAAGCCGCCCAAGGATAATGGCGGTTCAGAAATATCTTCCTATGTTATTGAAAAACGTGACCTGACTCACGGTGGTGGTTGGGTTCCAGCCCTAAACTATGTCAATGCCAAATATAACCATGCTGTTGTACCACGACTATTGGAAGGCACCAAATACGAGTTTAGAGTTATGGCAGAAAACCTTCAGGGACGTTCCGATCCTCTGACCTCAGATTCACCCGTTGTGGCCAAAAATCAGTACACCGTTCCTGGATCCCCTGGCAAGCCGGAGGTATCCGACAGCGACAAAGATCACATTACTTTCAAATGGAAACAGCCCATTAGCAATGGAGGCTCACCCATCCTGGGTTACGATATTGAGCGACGCGATGTCAACACTGGCCGCTGGATTAAAATCAATGGTGAGCCTGTTCCAACCACGGAGTACAACGACGAGCGAGTATCTCCAAACCATCAGTATCAATATAGAGTATCAGCTGTCAATGCAGCCGGAAGCAGCAAGCCCTCGGATCCCTCAGCTGTCTTCGACGCTCGCCCCTTACGGGAGAAGCCGAGATTGCATCTTGATGGCTTGGTGGGTAGACGCGTCAAGGTTCGTGCTGGCGAACCAGTTAACGTTAATATTCCAATTTCTGGTGCACCAACTCCCACAATTGAGTGGAAACGCGGTGACACGAAATTGCCGGAGAGCAAACGTGTTTCATACGATACGAACTCTGAACGTACCATTTTCCGCATTGACGATTCAAACAGGAAGGACGGTGGCAAGTACACAGTAACAGCCACCAATGAGTTCGGCAAGGATACTGCCGATATTGAAGTTATCGTTGTGGACAAACCATCCCCACCAGAGGGACCATTAACCTATACAGATACAGCACCCGACCACATTTCTTTGCAATGGAATCCACCTAAAGATGATGGTGGAAGTGAAATTAGCGGATATGTTATTGAATTCAGTGAGTTCGGAGTGGATGACTGGAAACCAGTGCCCGGCTATTGTCCGAAAACAAATTATACTGTCAAGGGACTTACTGAGGGAAAGAAATATGTATTCCGTGTTAGGGCTGAAAACATTTACGGTGTATCTGATGCTTTGGAAGGTAAGCCCGTGGTGGCGAAATCTCCATTTGATCCACCAGGAGAACCTTCTCAGCCACAAGTGGTCGCATATACGCCAAATTCAGCCAGCTTGGAATGGCATCCACCAGAGTATTGTGGTGGCAAACCGATTTCCGGCTATATTGTTGAACGTCGTGAACGCGGAGGTGAATGGATTAAGTGCAACAACTATCCTACACCAAATACAAGCTATACAGTGCCCGATCTGCGTGAGGGAGCCCGCTATGAATTCCGTGTAACTGCGGTTAATGAAGCCGGCCCCGGCAAACCATCCAAGCCATCGGAACCAATGACTGCCGAGCTACAACGTTATCGCCCGGATCCACCAGAACCACCAAAGCCCGATCGCATTACCAAGGACAGTGTCACTCTTTCTTGGCGGCCACCGCGTAATGATGGCAAGTCTAAAATAAAGGGCTACTACATTGAGGTCCGACCCAAAAACTCCAAGGATTGGACTCCAGTCAACGACTTACCGATTAATTCGACTGTATACACTGTGCCCAATCTCAAAGAAGGCGAAGAGTATTCGTTCCGCGTTATCGCAGAAAACGATGTTGGACGTTCAAATCCTTCAAAGCCGTCGCAGCCCATTACAATCGAAGAACAGCCTAACAAACCGTGCATGGATTTGGGTGGAGTACGCGACATCATATGCCGTGCTGGTGACGACTTCAGCATTCATGTTCCATATGTGGCCTTCCCGAAGCCCACTGCTTTCTGGTACTCCAACGATACTGTACTTGATGATGATAATCGTGTCCACCAGCATTTAACCGATGAAGCAGCATCGTTCGTGGTAAAGAACTCAAAGCGTTCGGATTCCGGACAATATCGCTTACAACTAAAGAATCCTCATGGTTTTGATACTGCCACTATTAACGTTAAAGTTTTGGATAGACCTAATCCACCTACCAATTTGCGTGCCGATGAGTTCGCTGGTGATTCACTGACCTTGTATTGGAATCCACCAAGAGACGATGGCGGCTCGCCAATTCAGAACTACATTGTCGAGAAGAAAGAAGCACGCTCATCTACGTGGACTAAGGTCAGTAGTTTCTGCACTGTTCCATTTATACGTGTTCGCAACCTGACCATAAACAAAGAGTACGACTTCCGTGTAATTGCGGAGAATAAATACGGTCAATCAGACCCAGCTAATACATCAGAGCCAATTCGTGCCAGACATCCATTTGATGTACCCAACGCTCCAGGCATACCCCGTGGCATTGATTCCACTGAAGATAGCATCACCATTGCTTGGTCTAAGCCCAAGCATGATGGTGGCTCTCCAATAACTGGATACGTTATCGAGAAACGTCTTTTGAGTGAGGATAAATGGACAAAGGCCACTCATGCCCTCTGCCCAGATTTGACCTGTAAGATACCAAACCTGATCGAAAATGCTGAGTATGAGTTTAGAGTAGCCGCTGTGAATGCTGCTGGTCAATCGCCATTCAGTGCATCCAGTGACTTAATCTACTGCCGTCGTCCCCCGCATGCGCCCAAGATAACATCTGACCTTTCTATACGCGATATGACAGTTATAGCCGGAGAAGAGTTCCACATTACGGTACCTTATCACGCCAATCCTCGTCCAACTCCATCGTGGAATTTGAACGGCGTTGAAGTGGTTCCCGATGAACGTATTCGCTTCGATACCGATGACTACACTTCAGTGTTCTACAATAAGTCTGCGAAACGTTCAGAGACTGGTTCATACACTATTACTCTTACAAATAACAAAGGTTCGGATACCGCATCGTGCCACGTCACAGTCGTGGATAGGCCAGGTCCACCACAAGGCCCGTTGAATGCCTACGACATTACACCAGATACATGTACGTTGACATGGAAGACTCCTCTTGACGATGGAGGATCTCCAATCACCAATTATGTAGTTGAGAAACTCGACACGAGTGGAACATGGGTCAAGGTAAGCAGCTTTGTGCGTAACACTCATTACGATGTGATGGGACTGGAACCCAATCACAAATATCATTTCCGAGTACGTGCAGAAAACCAGTATGGTCTATCAGATCCTCTGGAGATGCCCGATCCTATTGTAGCTAAGCACCAGTTCACAGTACCTGATGAGCCGGGACAACCTAAGGTTATCGACTGGGACTCTGGTAACGTTACCTTGATTTGGACACGCCCAGCTAGTGATGGTGGCTCTCGCATTCAAGGCTACCAGATCGAGTACCGTGACATAGTCAATGACTCTTCCTGGAACACATACGAATACTTAATCAAGGACACTAAATATCAACTGTACAACCTGACGAACGGATCTGAATATGAATTCCGCATCAAGGCAAAGAATGCAGCCGGTTTCAGCAAGCCATCATTACCTTCCCTCAGATTCAAGTTGAAGGGCAAATTTAATGTGCCTTCCCCACCGGGAACACCACAAGTGACCAAGGTTGGCAAAAACTACGTCGACCTGAAATGGGAGAAACCTTCGAGTGACGGTGGTTCCCGTATCACTGGTTATATTATTGAACGCAGGGACATAGGCGGTGCCGTGTGGGTTAAGTGCAACGACTACAATGTTATGGACACCGAATACACTGTGATTAACTTAATAGAAATGGGCGACTACGAATTCCGTGTGTTTGCGGTAAATGCTGCCGGACGATCGGAGCCGAGCTTGTGCACCATGCCCATTAAAGTGTGTGAAGTGTTGGGCGGTGAGAAACCCGATTGGATTACCCGATTGCAAGACAGAGTCGTTCCATGTGGCAAAGATTTCACACTGCAGTGTGCTGCATCGGGCAAGCCTGCCCCCACCGCTAGATGGTTGCGCAATGGAAAGGAAATCCAAATGGGAGGTGGTCGCATTACCAGTGATGCCAAGGATGGCGTCTTTAGACTGCACATTTCCAATGTACAGGCTGGTGACGATGGCGACTACACGTGCGAGGCTATAAATTCGCTTGGATTCGTGCATACTTCGGGCTACCTTAAGATTGGTTCCCCACCGATCATCAACAAATGCCCCAGCGAGTTGTACTTACCGGAAGGCGATAACACAAAGATTAAGGTTTACTACTCTGGTGACCAACCACTGAATGTAAAAATAACAAAGAACAATGAAGTCATCTCGGATAACGCAGATGAATCCCATTTCAAATACACGGTCTTCGATGACTATGTGGCGATATTCATCCGTGATATTGTCAAGAGTGACGCCGGTCTGTACCAAATTCAATTCACCAATGATTCAGGATCTGCCACAGGGCAGTTCGATGTCCGCATTACCGGCCTGCCCTCGGCTCCAGTTGGACCGATGGGCGTTTCCCATATCAATAAGCACTCATGCACTCTAGCATGGCGTCCACCTACCTACGATGGTGGCTTGAGGGTGACGCACTATGTGGTCGAGCGTAAGGATGTATCCTCCCCTCACTGGATAACGGTATCAAGCACCTGCAAAGATACATCGTTCAATGTACAAGGACTTATCGAGAACCAGGAATACATATTCCGCGTGATGGCTGTTAATGAGAACGGCATGGGTCCGCCACTTGAGGGATTGAATCCCATCCGCGCTAAGGCGCCGATAGATCCACCCTCACCCCCAGGCATTCCAGAAATTACTGAGATCGGCGGCGATTTTGTGCATTTGGAATGGAGCAAGCCGGAATCGGATGGCGGTGCTCACATTCAAGGCTATTGGATCGACAAACGAGAAGTTGGCAGCGAGACATGGCAGCGTGTCAACGCTATCATCTCCGCTGCTAATCAGATCAACTGCCCCAATCTGATCGAAGGCCGGCAATATGAGTTCCGGGTCTTTGCTCAGAATGTGGCAGGCCTATCTAAGGCATCGACCGCGTCCCAAGCGGTCAAGATCATAGATCCAAAGGCGGCAACGCCTCCATTGATTGTGAAACCGCTACGCGATGCCAACTGCATTCAAAATCATAATGCCCAATTCACATGTACAATAACTGGCGTACCAAGGCCAACAATTACCTGGTATAAGGGAGCCCGCGAGATCTCCAACGGCGCCCGCTACCACATGTACTCTGAGGGTGACAATCACTTCCTTAACATTAATGACATATTTGGTGAGGATGCTGATGAATACGTCTGCCGTGCTGTGAATAAGGCCGGTGCGAAATCCACTCGGGCCGCTCTTGCCATTATGAGTAAGTCAATTCATAAATAATCATTTAACTTAATATAATTTACTTTTCCCAACTTTTTACAGCTGCTCCGAAATTAAATGTTCCACCACGATTCAGGGACACTGCCTACTTCGATAAGGGCGAGAATGTTGTTATTAAAATTCCATTCACTGGATTCCCCAAACCACGCATCCATTGGGTTCGGGAAGGCGAGAACATCGAGTCTGGTGGCCACTATAATGTGGATGTCAAGGAGCGTCACGCTGTCTTGACCATCAGAGATGGCTCGCGCTTGGACTCGGGACCATATAAGATTACGGCTGAGAACGAACTTGGCTCAGACACGGCAATCATCCATGTGCAAATCAGTGATCGCCCGGATCCGCCACGCTTCCCATTAGTAGAAAGCATTGGTACCGACTCACTTTCCTTGAGCTGGAAGGCTCCCGTTTGGGATGGCGGCAGTGACATTACAAACTACCTTGTCGAGCGCCGAGAACATCCACTCTCTTCATGGATTCGTGTTGGCAATACTCGTTTCACTTCGATGGCCGTCTCCGGCCTGACGCCTGGAAAGGAGTATGACTTCCGAATCTTTGCCGATAATGTCTACGGTCGTTCAGACTCATCAGAAGTAAGCACATTAATTAAGACAAAGGAATCCATCAAAAAGAAGCCAGCCGAACGCAAGTATGAAATCGATGCGAATGGCAAGAAAATCCGTGGAAAGGCAGATGGGCCCATCAAGGATTACGATTCATATGTTTTCGATATCTATTCGAAATTCGTGCCACAGCCAGTCGAAATTTCGCAACAAAGTGTTTATGACAGATATGACATTTTGGAGGAGATCGGCACAGGAGCTTTCGGTGTAGTCCACCGATGCCGCGAGCGCAGCACCGGCAACATTTTCGCCGCCAAGTTTATTCCCGTCTCGCATGCCGTTGAGAAGGATTTGATTCGTCGTGAGATCGATATCATGAATCAGTTGCACCATCAGAAGCTAATCAATCTGCACGACGCATTTGAAGACGACGACGAAATGGTTCTTATTCTGGAATTGTGAGTAAACCGAAAAAACAGCCAGTGACACAACCAAGTATCTTAAATTTCTTTTTTTCTCTTTTTCCTCAGCCTGTCTGGCGGAGAGCTGTTTGAGCGCATTACCGCCGAGAAATATGTGATGACCGAGGCAGAAGTCATCAACTACATGAGACAAATCTGCGAAGGTATTAGGCATATGCATGAGAAGAATATCATTCATCTGGATATCAAACCAGAGAACATTATGTGCCAAACTCGCTCTAGCACGAGTGTGAAGCTAATTGACTTTGGCTTAGCCACTCGTTTGGATCCCAATGAGGTCGTAAAGATCACTACTGGTACTGCCGAGTTTGCAGCCCCCGAAATTGTCAATAGAGAACCAGTTGGATTCTATACTGACATGTGGGCCACTGGCGTGTTGGCCTATGTTTTGTAAGTATAACCAGCAGTTAGAGTGTTCGAATGATAATGGTTTATGTCGCATTCACAGACTAAGCGGGCTATCGCCATTCGCCGGTGACAATGATGTACAAACACTGAAGAATGTCAAGGCATGTGACTGGGACTTCGATTTGGAAGCATTCAGACACATATCGGAGGAGGGTAAAGACTTTATTCGCAAGCTTCTTTTGGCGAACAAAGAAAAGCGGATGACTGCACACGAGTGTCTGCTTCATCCCTGGCTAACTGGAGATCACAGCGGCCTGACCCAAAAGATTGCCCGTGATCGCTATCTTGCTTATCGTGACAAGCTTCGCAAGAAGTACGAGGACTTCGAGAAATATCTCCTGCCCATTGGGCGATTGTCGGAGTATTCGTCGCTGCGCAAACTATTGATGGAGAAATACAAAATCCACGACGCGGTCTTTGATCGCCGCCAAGCAGCACCCCGCTTCGTCATCCGGCCATCATCGCAGTTCTGCTATGAGGGCCAGAGCGTGAAATTCTACTGCAGGTGCATAGCAATTGCCACGCCCACACTCACTTGGTCACACAACAATATCGAATTGCGACAGAGTGTCAAGTTCATGAAACGCTATACCGGCGACGACTACTACTTTATCATTAATCGAGTGAAGCTAGATGACCGTGGCGAGTACATAATTCGTGCTGAGAACCACTATGGATCTAGAGAGGAGGTCGTCTTTCTCAATGTCCATCCGTTGCCCAAGGAGCAGCCCCGATACCGCACCGAGTCGACGCCAGTGCGCAGGCGCGAGCCTTTGCCATACACCTTCTGGCAGGAAGAGTCCGAGTCGGCACCTAGTTTTACATTCCTTTTGCGTCCACGTGTGATGCAGGCTCGCGACACATGCAAACTCCTGTGTTGCCTCAGTGGCAAGCCTGTGCCCACTGTCAAGTGGTACAAGGACGGACGCGAGCTTAGCAAGTACGAGTACGCCATGACCCATTCGGATGGTGTTGTGACAATGGAAATTATTGACTGCAAACCATCGGACTCTGGCAAGTACACTTGCAAGGCAACTAATTGCCATGGAACAGATGAAACCGAGTGCGTCGTCATTGTCGAAGGTAAGTAATTACTCCTTGTCCCGTTCCTATGGACAGGAGTCTGATTTCTGATTGCGATATTAGAAACAGCAAATAGAAGTTTGTGAATATAGTGAATACATCGATTAACTAGAGGGATACATTTTAAATAGATAGGGTAAATTAAAAAATCCTTACGGATCACAGTTGGCAATTGGCTTTTATATATATGTACGTACATAAATAAGTACATATTAAAGCCCAAAAGACGTTTTTGGTTCAGTATTTGGAATTTGTACCATATTTGAAATGATTTTTATGATTTCTGAAGAGAAGTTGAATTCAGAATTAAATAGAGATAAAGCAATTCCATATTATGAACTAGCTAAATTTAAATTAAATATAAATATAAAACTTAGCTCGCATCTATAAGATCCGGCACATTAGATTTAAACACATCCATCATCTGCTTTTTACTGTAATAAAAATTAAACATTTCCCTCAGGAGAATGGGTTACGCCTGAACAGGCAGAACTTGCGCACAACTTCCTTTACTCAGGAGGTAATTGACTATAATAAAATGAAACAAATTTAATTCCGATTATTTTATGTACCTACCCAAACCCATCGCATGCATTTAATACACGAATTCCCAAATCGAGTATACCGTATTTGATTAAATCTATTTAATTGCTTGCTTGAAGTAGACTTAGTGACTTTTCCTAATACACCCACAGTTGAGTCCAATTCCACTTTAATTAACATGCTACCCCATTTTGTATCCAATTGACTCCTACCCACATACCCTATCCACCCTACGAGTTCAGTGTTTGATTCTAAAAAGAGATTAACTTGCCCCACGGCCAATGAGGAGAAGTCATTTAAATTTTGTGTTCACTTTGTATCCACCTCTAGATCGGAAGTATATTGAGCAACCCATAAAACCAGCTCCACCGCCGGTTATAACAACCCGCCAGTTCACATCATCTTCAACCAACAAATCCGAAACAAAGGTAAGTGATTTATCGAATTGTTCAGATCCTTTCATTTAGATCATTTTGACATCGGAATATATTTATAGGATGGCAATACCACAATCACATCAAGCTCAAGTTCCTCAACCACACAGAATAGCATTTCAGGCAAGAAGAAATATGCGGCCAATAGTTTACAGACACCTGGAAGCCCATCAAGATCTCGTAGTGCCACAAAAGAGCTGATCCGTACGTATTCGATTTCGCTGCATCCAATTGATATAGGAACATATAATTGACGCTGTCCAATTTGGTCTATTTGCAGTTCCCCCAGATGATTCCTTAATGTGCAAGCCGGAATTCACGAAGCCGCTTCACGATCTGAGCATTCGGGACGGTGAGCAGCTAGTCTTAAGCTGCCACGTTAAGGGTGACCCGGAGCCACAAATTACTTGGTCGAAGAATGGAAAATCCATTGCCTCCTCTGATATCATGGACCTGAAATACAAGAACGGCGTTGCCACACTCACCATCAATGAGGTGTTCCCCGAAGACGAGGGCGTTTTCACATGCACGGCAACGAACTCTATTAGCGCCGTCGAGACCAAATGCAAATTAACTGTGAAACGTATGTAGCCACCGTGTGGTAGTCTAAAGATTTATCAGATTAAATAATGAGCTTAATACCATTACAGCCTTAGATAAGAATGCCAGCAAGCGTCATGTAGTTGCTAGCGACAAGCCCCCGAAGATAGTCAGTCATCTGGAGTCGCGCTTCGTGAAAGATGGAGATGCGGTAACTTTGGCTTGCCGTATCATTGGCCCAGAACATTTTGATGTTGTCTGGCTGCACAACAACAAAGAAATCAAACCCAGCAAGGACTTCCAATACACAAACGAGGCAAACATTTATCGCCTGCAAATAGCCGAGATCTTTCCTGAAGATGGCGGTACCTATACCTGTGAGGCCTTCAACGATGCCGGTGAATCCTTCAGTAGCTGCACAATTAATGTCACCGTTCCTGGAGATGAGCCCAAACAACCGGCATTTACACAGTTCCCCATTTCCGTTTCGGTTGTCGAGGGTGAGAGCGCAACATTCGAATGCGCCTTAGATGCGGAACTCCTCAACCTTGCATGGCTGAAGGATGGCAAGCCCATTGACGAGACACGCGCACGCTACTCATTCACCAAGGACGGCAACCGCTACACTTTCAACATGGCCAAGTGTAACATGGACGACGTTGGACAGTATCAGGCCAAGGCTGTCGCCAAAAAGGGCGAAAGCTTGTGTGCGTTCTCCGTAAATGTGCACACTGCTGATGCTTAATCTATCAACGACTGTATGAAACTTACCTACTAGATAACTAACGAACTAACTAGACTGCTCATAGCCCATTCGCAAACCTGCCCGAGTTGCATACTCATTCATAGTTTTGATATTTTTACGTTTTTATTATGTATAAATTCACTTACAAAAATTTGACAACTAGAGAAGAGCAATCCAAATTCATGTGTGCCGCTTATGTGACTACTGCTAGCATCCTCAACCAACACCAACAACAAATACGATAGTCACATAAGCAGTTTCACTTGGTTTGCATGTTGCCGTAAACGAAAAGAAAACGTGTGCCCGGCGATTGACAAAACAAAAAAAAATAATAATAATAATAATTAAAAATAAAAACATACAAATATAATATGCATAAACAAGAAAATAATATGAAATTTAAAAATAAAAATGAAATAATATGCAATAACGAATTCTTTGATTGATTTGGGAGACGGCTCAGTAGATGGGTTTATGTGCCTGTTGGCTGGTCGATTAAAAATGCATTATGAAATAGTGTATAACTAATTTATTTACAGTTCATATACAACTCACTTACTATTCATTCCAACTTAAAAATGTGTATTTAATTATTCAAAAATATATAGTATTAAAGTGCCCCAATCTTATTCCATCCAATAGGTTTATGTATTAGGCCACGCTATATCACGTGCAAACAGATTTCATTCAAGCACAACATAGGGCAACACTATCAATGGTTCGTCCTTGTATGACGGCAGCTGTAGAACTTGATGCCACTCCTTAAACTGGTGAACTTGAGAACTTCTTGAATCCTCTTTCGCGGACGTCAGTTTGTCCGATGCGGCAACTGCTCGAATACCAGATTGGCAATCAGGTCGTATTGATTCCGTGATACCGGGCGAATTGGTTTGGATACTGCTTTTGATGTCGCTGGCCAAGACTATGGATGATATATTACTAGTGACGCTCTCACGAATGGTATCGTTAAGGATGGGGCTAGGTACTAGGCTATTTTTAATTACATCTAAATTATTATTGTTATAGTATAGGTTATTAACATCATCACAATTCTCATTTTGTAGGGATTTCAGCGATGCGATTTGGGGTTTGGGATTCGTTTCCGGTTCATCAGTTAGAGCAGCTGCAGGTAGCATTGACCGCGGGGGATTCTCAGCACAAATCGAATTGAAAGATGGCAACAAGCCATTATTGTGCAATGGCAATTTATTGACTGTATCGATCTCGATATTAGTGTCCAAATTGGCAATATCTTCCTTACGAGGATCATCATCACCATTGTCGTTATCGCTTGACGATTCGCAAGGTTCTTCATCTTCTTGTTTAGCTGCATCTTTGGATGCCGAGGCTTTTATATCAGTCTCAATATTAATTATATTTGTTTTATGCTTAGCAACTTGAATATTATCTCTTTCGTTGGTTGAACTACTATTGTCCTCCTCTTCACTGCCGCTTGGGATATCGCTATCATCACTCGAACTACTACTACTACTGTAATCTAAAATGCGCTCCTTTTCCCCTAGATTGTTCTGTCTGCATAATTCATCATTGAAGAATAGTTTCCGATGCAGCCTTGTCTCTGACAATGGGGCGCTTCTTTCGGCATTGGAAATGAACAAATGATTGAGCTCTATATCTATGGTGTTGCGAAGTTTTGCGGATTTTTCAATACGTAAGCGACGTCGGCGAAGACGATGCAATCGCCTGCGATAACTACCAATAAAATAAGCCTGTGAAGTTAACAATGATCGGTTATCAATGATTTCCTCTGCTTTTGCATTTTCTAAAGATGGCTGAGTTTTAGCTTCTACAATTGCTTCGTTCTCATTTGCGCTCGATTGCACAGCGGGCTGTGTATTTGGGTCTATCATATTGATAAGGTAGGCCTTCTTTGCAGATCCTGGGACAATCTCCGATCCGGTTATTGGCGAGACTCCGGATATTGAGTTTGGGGAGTTTATTTTACTTGGTGTCTTTTTAATGGTCAGTACGATGTGATTGCTACTGGCTCCACAAGCTACAGGTCTTTGTACGATGGCATATTCTTCATCATCACTATTCTCATAATCGTTTTCCATAACACCATCACCATCACCGTCAACATCTTCGTCCGCGACAATGCTATCGAAAGTTGTTGTCCCGCTTTGAAAAGAGTCATCATGTTCATCTTCGCTAGAGGCCGGGCTATGTGTTTTGCTGGCATTGATATCGTCGCTTAAGCTGACAGTATCGCTGCCCCTCTCTCTGTCCTCGTTGTCGCTGCTGTTGTTACTACTACTAATGTTGGAGATTTGCCTTTGACTGGTCACTTTCCCATTAATGGCGATCTTTATCCTCTTGATGCGCGGCTTTTGCTCCTTCTCTCTAGTTTTTCTTCGCTTTTTTCGATTTCGTTCTATCACATATTGGTCAGTTATCTGCTGGCTCCTTATTTTTGCATTGATTGATTGCTGAGTTTTGATCAAACTGGAATTACTGCAGCTACTGCTACAGCGACTATTCTCGCGAAACTCTATTTCGGTATCAGCACCCACCACCACTTCCAAGGGCATGTCGTCGTCATTAGCCAATTTCAACAGGTTGTAGCTATTTTCGTTTTCCGAGGGACCTTGAAATGATGAATTGTTATGGATTTCATCATCAATAGAGCCTTCATCAAAATTCGCAACGACTCCAATATTATCACCGACATTCACATCAACTTGCAGGGGGCTTGGGCTACTCTTATTCATTAGCGAAACATTTTCGTTTTTCAACTGTAGAAAAGGCAATTCCGATTCGGATTCCTCCAGTTTGCATGAGATCTCAGGAGACATTGGCTGCATCTTTAATTCCTTAACCCGCCGTCGCTGACGGTTAGCCCGCCGACACGTTGGTAAGCACTTGGCCACACCCAGAAAAGGAGGTAAATATGATTTGAAAGTCTTTATCCTACTAATGCTTCGTGCGAACTTCAGGCCACTGAGGTCTTTTGGAATTCGCTCACATGTCAGTGAACCATATTTCGGGACAACATCAGCGCCATCGGTTACCGCATACAGTGCCAGACTGCTTATGGAATCCGATGCCGTTTCAACACCATCCCAATTGCCGTTGATATTTGGAACGCAATAATTATGTAAAGCGTTTATATGAAAATTGGTGACTTTGTTAGTCTGGACATGGAATCGCTCTTTTGCCATACAATCGGGGTCCTCATGAACGGTGAAGATAGGCAGAGGTACAAGTGTCGCTTCAGCGGCGTCTTGATCTAATTCCATTCCGCCTGTGTCCACGGGAGCACCATCAGTGATGCCACTGGCGGCTGTGATTACATTTGCCGATGTCATCATCATAGACTTAACATCTTCATTTGCTGCGTCCAAGTCGACAGTAGGTGGTCGAAGATCCTTAATTATAGACAGTAAGGGATCGTCATCTTCATCAAAATCCAAGTCGAAAATAGACTTAATCGGTTTCTGTGGAGCAGCTAAAACCGTCTTATCTTCGGCAACATTTCGGTCCAGTTTTTGAGTTGAATCATCATGCGCCTCGTCATCCCGTGGCACTTCATTGCTCTCCGGCCCCGTTGGAGAGATCTTTATGCTATCCAATTGGTCAGCAGATATTGTTTGCTCGGCAGAGGGGTCCACTCGTTCTTCCACTACGATGCAGGTGCATGGCACTATCTGACTCTGATACATTTTCTCCGTAGCCCCAACACTTGGTGGACTGCCTAAGCTGTGAACCACATGCATCAATTGTGTGGTCACGTCATTATGAGTTTGGTTGGGAAACCCTGTTGAAGCTGAAGGTGTTTGAAGGGAGTTACTATTGCTCTCCAACGACGATGTTGCTTTGTTCCCCCGTGATTTTTGGCTATCGCGAGATGGCTCCGATGTAATTGTATCGCTATCAGTATTCCCGACATCTGAAAATAAATTGTCAATTTAACAGTTTGAATTATATAGAATTGCTAGTTTTATTAAATTGCAATTATATTTCACTTCAAAATGGTAGCTTGGTTGAACCTCTCTGATTAATCAATGCATTATAGTACTTATCAACCAGCTGTGATTAAATTTCAAAACAAGGAAACGGAAGCTAACTTCGGCACGGCCGGTATACTCTTGCAACTATTTTTGTTATTCTTTCTTTACCTACATGACAGTTATTAAATATAGTTAACCGATTTTAATAAACATTTCCAGTTTTAAAGATTATTATATGCGTAAGTTAATTACCTAGTTTGCTAGTAATCACATTAAAGGGGAAAAACATTTGTTTCGCCAACATTATTTTTCACTCTTAAGTCACTCGGTCTTGATACAATTTTTAAGAGAATCGTTAATGTATATTAACGCTGTAGCTTTCGCGGGTAAGGAGGAGATCGCGTTGACCCAGATAAACGGACAGACATATCCAAATAAACTCGTATTGTCGTGCTCAATTATTATACATACCTACCAAGTGTAATCGAAGATGCTTCCTTTTATGCGTTGCACACTTTTGTCCAATTATAATATATGTGTATTGTTTGCACTTATAATATATTTTGCAACGGAATAAAAGCCGAAGCTTGTATCCTCAAACAGGGTGTTTTGCCAAAAGGCGGTTCGAGTAATCCGACCAGTGGCGGTTCTGAGCAAACCGAGATTTTACCTATAAAACTGGTCAAATTTCGATATCCAAAAAGGATTGTCCTTCCAAAATGCCCTCCCTAAATGCCGATTTCCCCACCACCAATCAATGTTCATCAATTCGATTACAATTTTGGATTTATCTGTTTTTGCTAATTATCCATAAAAAACAGATCGTTCCTATGCTAAAGTGATCCTTTTCAGAGAAGCTTACATACAAATTTCAGCACTCCAGTTCTGTGTTGAACGGAATCGTCTCGTCCAAAGAGTGCACATAAATACTTTATATTCTAGGAGTAGCATCCTTCTGACAAAAATTAATATATATAAATAGATTTTAGAAGGACAGCGATTTATCTGAGTTTGAATGTTGGCTGTAAAATTGTTTTTAGTCAAATCAATCGATGTAAGTCATGAAAAATATATAAATTGCAGTGTTAAAGATTCCAAAGTTGATGAGCTAACTTCACATTTCACATAATTGTAAAAGCCAACACACACGTAATGCTAATTTCACGGAACTTATAGTAGGTTTAACAGACAAACAGAAGGACGGACATGACAATAAATGGCAGTACTAACAAATATTTGTAATTACAAAATAAGATAGTACGATACGATAACCGTAACGAACTAATCAATGCATCCTTACCGTTTGATAAATGTTGAACTACTTTTTTATGGGCATCCGATAAAAACCGGAAAAGACCGATTTGGACTTTCATTTCCAAGAAAAATAAAAAAAAAATCCCAATAATTTTGATGGATGTTTCCAATGGTAGCTTTATGTTAGAGTGATCCGACCCGACAAATTGTCAAACTATTGATATCTGGGTAATAAATAGCTTAATAACAAGATTGTATACAAGTCATTGCAGTAGCTTTCTACTCGAGGGGTTGAAGACGGACATGGCTATATCGACACTGTTTCTAATGCTGTTCAAGAATATATATAGTTTGTGGTGTCGGAAACGTCTCCTTTACTGGGGTTCAAATATCTGAGTCATTTTATAATACCTTCCACTAAGGTGTAATCATTATTGATTCCCAATGAGTTCTTTCTTTTAAAAGCAAAATTTTTAAGCCACTCGAAACAAAATTAAAATCGTAGTGCAAGCGTCGTTTTGATAGTAATGAGTAACTTGAGGACCATTTCACTAGAGAATACTCACCTTCGTTTTGATTTGAAAACTTATCCGCATCCATTAAGGTGATGTTAGAGGAGTAAGTGTCTAAAATTTGAGGCGAGTGCATGGATGCTTCTAGAAAGGCGGCCAAATGGAAATATATTAAGTCAAATAAATCATAGATAGGTAAAGAAACGCACCTGAGCAGGAGGATGTTGGTCTTGGTTGTAGAGAGCGGGATGATAATGCTTCCTCTCGATCTCTATCAGAGGAAGCATTGGACAGATTATTTGCTGACTGAACGACATTGCCAAGTTTTCTGCTTTGTAGCTCGTTGAAAAGTTCTTTTGTGGTTTTAACTTTCTTGACGCCAGAACCAAAGAATATTTGTTGAGATAGACTTGACGATTCCTTCGCTATTAGCGAGTCCACGCCCTTTGATCCCTTTTTCCGACCACGCTTCTTTGGAATTTGCGGCAGACTGCCTCTGCTGACAGCTCCCCCCTCAATGAAATCGGTGCTTCTGTTGCTCTGTTCGTTCCCTAATGACGACGTAGTTGTTGAGGGAGGTACTAGAACAGAAATTTCAATCTGTTGCTTCCCAGCTTCTTCAAGTGCCTTTCGTCGCTCCTCAAAGGGAAATGGAGATGGCGTTGGCGTTGGGGAGAGTCGACTGAAGGAAATGTTCGAGTCATTAGTAATAGAATCGTCAAATGTTATAGGCGCCAGATGCTCCGTTCCTCGAAATTGGTGACCATTCAGTACTGCGCTCTCCGGTTGACTGACAGACTTGAATCGGCCAGCAAATGTTAGCTCTGAAGTGTTGTTGGATCGCGGGGGCATGCTTTTACTATGAGAATTTCCCACAGTAACATCTCCAGATAAAATAGAGCTCATCGAACTATTCGACAGTGACAATATTTCTGCTGAAAGAAGACAATCGAACATAATTAGTTTATTGATTATTTAATATCTTAAAATCCAAATGGTTTAGAACTTATTTCGATCATATTTAATTAATTATGATTATAAGTTGATTCGCCTATATACTACACTTGTATATGTACAAAAAATTATACAAATTGGGCCCTGGAGCAACGCAAACTAACTTCCTTATCATGTTGTAATAAAATTTTACCAAATTGTACTCATCGATTAATTGATTTCAGTTTAGTCAAGTTCCCTCCATCTACAAGTTTGCGAATGCTTCACACAAAATATGTATCCCGAATGTTTAAGAATTCAACTATACAGAACAGAGAATAAGTGAAAGTTAGGAAATACTTACCAGCATCTGTCGGAATCACCGCCTGAGCTTTGCCATCTTTGTAGGGAGCACAATTGATTTTGGTTGCATATCTAGATTGCTGTCCCATCACCTCATTACGATTTAGTAAAGTCGCTTTTGGCCTCTGACTCTCCCTTTCTCGGCGTCTCTTATCCTTTTTGAGTTTTTTATTTCGCGCCGGAACACTGGCAGGCACCGATATGCCACCACCGACGACGCCATCATTGTCATTGGAGTCAGACACAATGTCAATAACTATAGAGGCATCTGCGAATCTATCAGCAGCAGTTGAGTTTGAAACAGAGTTCGATGAATGATCAACAATGGGACCGCTCTCTCTTTGAAACTTAAATGGTTTGTTTTCGTCGCTCTTGCTGGCCATATTATTAATCAAGTTGGAAAAGTTCGTGTGGTGTGAAGAAGGGACAGTTACAGTTGGGAGAGCTAGCGGTTGCTGCTGCTCCAAGGAGACGTCGGCAAAATTTTTCTGCAAGTTTATAGGCAGCTGAGGTGGCGCCAACGGAGATGACGACTGCTGTGAAGGCACGACAACAACAGCGGATTCCCCAGCAGTTAACGGCTGAGATGGAGCAGGTTGGGAATCTGTAGCAGTTTGCTGAATTCCCACCATCTCACGCCATCGCTTGAGAAGAGATTTCGCGCGGCGTGCTAGCTGTTCGTTCTTCGTTCTACGGCGCAAGTGATTTATATACTTTGCTAATCTGGTGGCCTCCAACTGCTCCTTGGTGATTGTAGTGCCCTCCAGTGCACAAATGACAGAGAGCACTGCCTCCAAATTGACAACCTGTCAATTAAAATCAAAAATAGAGTTGTCTGATTTGAGAGACATTAGCTCTCGATATCGATTTTAATTTGACTTACATCGTAATTCTGATCGAGTGCCTGCGATAGGTGGGATGTCAATTGTTGGATTTGGTTTTGGTTCATTTATGCCAGCCACACAGGAGGATAAAATAAACCAAGCCTGATCCTGATACCGACCCCGATTTTGGCACAGAACTATTCCAATTTCGATGGCTCTGTCTCCTTCTCCGTCTCTACTTGCCCACAAACTAGCATGGGAGCTGTTAATAGAAATTGGATATGGAAGCGAAATAGTTAATATACGCACACACACACACACACACACTTATATATATACATGTGCATATGCAAAATGTATGCATGTATGCGCGTATGTGCTACTACTACGTGGTGAGGCCAAAAACGTAGTGGCATGGAAGGCCCATATCTGTCCTAGAAGCCTTTCATATCCAATTTTTGAAATACTAATATTTAGCAACAAATAGCATCACATATATCTGTATGTACTTGAAAATCTTTAAAACACACGCACACTGACAAGTCACAGGATGATGAGCGAAGAGGGGGAGGGCAGGGGCATACACGCACACGCATGCAAACACAAGCGTCTTGCCTTACTCTTAATTGATTTGTTTGATTAAATCATCAATCTTGGCGACGTGCTGAGGCCCAGGCACACTTGTTGCGTACGGCAATTTGTTCCGAAATTAAAAATTAAATTTTTTAATAATTTTTCTTCACCAGCAGCAGCAGCAGGGATGCAGGAATATTGTATCGATACGCGCAGCATCGACAAGCATCGAAAATAGAGCAAAGTTATCGACAATCTTTGAAACGCCTTTCGATGCTACATTATCGACAAGCATCGAGTAAAATTATCGATAGCTATGTTGGGATGAATTAGTGAATATCGATATCGCAGCCAGTTCGAAGGGCTAAGTCGAAGTTCTAAGGTCTGTTCGACCTAATGGCGAGACGGCAAAAATTTAAGGCGAATGCCCAATTTTTAACGTCTCGGGCGAATTTTGCACTAAGAGAAAAGATATGGTTTATAATTACAATATTTTATACATATATTTATAGTTAATAATTTGGGAATATTAATTTATTTATTTAAATTATCTATTAATTTGTATCAGCGCACTTGTTCATCTTTCTTGAATTAACACTTTTGAAACTGATATAAAATAATAAAGAATACTCTAAAGAATTTGCGGTTTTTCTTTGGGGGTATTTTGTAGACCTACATTCTTGGCCTGCCAGTGCTGCTGGCGAAAAAGATAACTAAAATCATCTAGGCACTCTAGGGGCGCCTCCTGGGCACGAAAATTCCATTATATTTTGCTCAGATGACTTGATGGCCAGCGGTATCGGTGTAATTCAGTGTGCTTGTCTCGAAAACGGTTACGAAATCTTCCTCACACAGCAGATTTTTGGATTCAGGATTGATGCCGAGAAATCCTCACGTAAGGTGATCAAATGATTCTGTGTGATTCAATGTCTTGTGTTTTCTTGCAATTCAAATAGCTGCAAAATGTTTTAAAATTAGTTTTAACATGGCTTATATTCGAATTTATTCAACTTACACTACTTGCCGACGTTTTTGATTAAAAGCTGGAGCTGGAGTAATGCCATTCGGAGGCCACATACTCATCCGAAACGCATGTATTGCGTTTCTTCCACGTTTTTTTTGCAATTTTTCCTTGCCGTTGGGACAAAATTCCTGGCCAAATTGGTCCATTTCCCAGCTTGGAAGTTTTCCATTTGAATCATGGAACATTTTCTGTAAGAAATTAAGAAAAAGTTAACAATAATAAATGCAAAAAAATTAAATTCAATAAATTTGTTTTCTTACATTCTTTCTTACACATAGAAATTAGAAAAAACTAGGCAAAAATGCAAAAATTTCAAATTCAAGAAAAATTTTCATTTGGTTATTGGTCTTTTTGTTTTGATTCCTTTAACTGGCTGTTGGCATTTCCGCTTTGTTCTTAGAGATGGGAGAAAAGTTTGGAAATTGAACTTTCGATAGAGATGGGAGAAACTTTGAAATTGAAACTTCCAATATCGAAATAAAATAGAAGAATAGGGGGATAAAAATCGGGGGTTTTGAAATTGATAAAGATGATGAACTATGAAATGAAAGAAAAACTAAAAGTAAACAAAAAATAACAATGGCGAGCCTGAAATTTAATGTTGCTCCATCAGAAATTTCTGTTCTGAGGAGAATTCCATATAATAAAATTGAGGAAGGCATTCTTGAATTTAAACAATATGCCGAGAACGAGAAGGAGAATTTGGAGGAAAGAATCCTCGAGAATTTTAATTCGCTTGGCGAATTCATGAAGCATCCTTTTTTTATCAGCATTGACGAGTTGTTTTTGCCCCCCTTGGTAGGTTTTAAGACATTGAAAAAAAATATATGTATATCCATTAATACATAAATATTTTTTCGAATCGCAGATTACTATTAAACCCGGAGATGGTGTTGGTGACGAGGAGCCCGGAACCTCATCAAAGAGGGCGAAGGTTGGCGAAATTGTTAAAATGCCAACAATGATGGCAGTGGCGCTCGATGGCTCCAAAAGGAGTATTCTGTATTGCAACTTGGTTCATACTATCGACAATATATATGAGCGCCGAAACAATTATAGGATTAGTTAAAAATTTGTTGTTGATGGCAATCCAATTAATGTGAGAGTGCGAAAATATTTTGTTCATAACAAAGTCCCATTTGTCTGGGATTACAATCATTTCCATGATGTAATGCTCAAGCATGTCGGGCACATGGATGACACATTGTGTCATATATACTTCAGGCCGCTGGACATCGAAAACCTCGCAGCAATAGAGGTTTGCGATTTCGGTGTTCCAGCGGATCTGAAGGAGTACTATACGAGGGAGAAGGAGTCGCTGGCGACCGTTGCCCAACGGATTCATAATGCAAATATGAAATTCGGATCCTTGGGCAACAGTAGGAGCATGTTGCTATGCAACATATCGAATAATAAATTAGAAGGGTTTGGGAAAATAGTTTTATGTGCTAATTTCGAATACTCCAGACTTTCCAAGTTTCATCAAATCTTCGAGTGGGTCATCTCTAATTTCTTTATAATTCTAATATAGTATATGTATATTGAATAAAAAAAGGAGTACAGTAGAATCCGGTTATAACGACTCCGGTTATAACGACGAACTGCATATAGCGACGATATTTATCACAGTTCAACCGCTTAAAACGATGTTTCGAGAAAAAAATATATCCAAATAATCAAAAATTATAAAAATTGAAGCATCAAACGGCGATATTAAAATAGGTTTATGTGTCAGTGATCTTTTGTGCCTAGGTAGGAGCTGCACACTATTATTTTTAGATGTAGCATTAGCAACGCAGCAATAGTGGGCAAAATGTTAATTAATTTATGTTTATGTTAATTAATTATTTTAAATATGCATTTTTAAATAAATAAATGTCAAGGTTTTAATCCCTCTTCTTCCTTGCAATTGAATTTTAAGAAATATAATGAATTTTTACATAAGTTTTAATGAATATAACTAAATTTTTAAGTGCAAGCAAACAAAATTGAATTTTTCCCTATTCCTTCTAACTGAGGGTGACGGCGGCGACTACATTCACTCTCAAATATAAAAATCAATACAATCTTAAATCTAAATATATACACATGTATGTATGCATAAATACTTATTTGCTATAATAAAATCTTAAATCTAGTATCTATACATATAGTATAGTATATATACTACTACTATGTACAATTATTATACCCTTGCAAAAAGGATATATTAATTTTGGTCAGAAGTGTGTCCATAAAAACGGCAAACGCGATTGATTTCAAATTAAACATTTGTCAGTTTAATATATTGTCTGAAAGAGTTACCAAGAAAGTTGCAAGGGTATACAAACTTTTACGCGGTCGAAGTTAGCCCCGGCCCTGGTTTACGTTTATTTTGTGGTCTCGTATACGAAGAAAGCCGCAATGCCAGAGACAGACTTTGATTCCTTGAGCGACGTTTTAGGGACATGCCGGATGGCCACCTTTTCGTACTGCGCGTTGATTAGACTGGACAGGTTCCACTCGCTATCCCCTATTTCGAACATTTTTTCTAAGATGTCCTTTACAGCACTACAGAAGTCCCAAACAAGCTCCAAGTTTCCATAGATTCGTTACCGACAACTGCCGCGGATCATCTGCACCTGGTTTCGGAATGTGTCCTTACGTACACAATCGACGTCAATTCCTCCAGCAACTGTGCGGCGAAAGGACCCGGGAGCTCATTTTTTAAGAAAGTCTGCATCAGTAGTAGATCCTACGTAGATCACAGTCGGCGTCCTGATGATGCGCCGCAACGACTTAAGTGCCTGCATATTAACAGGAGCGCATTCCCTCACAATGCACTGTGGTCCAAAATCCAGATTTTGTGGCATTAACCTAAAAATTTGTTGAAACAAAATCGTATTAAAACAATTTCTTGTTGGACAGAATACTTTGAATATATCGAATATAAAAATATTTTTGTTTTTACTGCACCCCTGAAATTTTGGCACACTTTTAAAGTCAGGTTTTTAGTCAGCTGTTCGCTCTGCCAAAAAAAGCGGGAAATTGTAGGCAAACTTTGAGCCAGTGTAAAAAATTAACAAACAAATTGTAAAATAACTTTTGTAATGGATAATATTAATCAAGGTATGTAGAATGTAAATACTGCACGAAATTTCAATTTGTATATGTTAATTGTTTTTTTTGTGTAATGATTGATTATGTCCTAAAATAAAGAAAACTTAACCCATGTGTGCGTTTGTGCAAAGTTCTAACTCGGTAACTGCATTCCTTATAGTTAATGCCACAAAATCTGGATTTTGGACCACAGTGCAATGGCTACTGCGTTTTTAAACAAGTGGCGCGCCACTTGTTCTAGCACCATCAAGAGTGCGCCATTAATGTCGTCGGTATTGCTAATCTGCAAGGACAGATACAATAATTAGTAATTTTATGTATATTTTAAATGACATTTAATGACGTCCTCCGCTTTTTGCGCATACCACATCGACTGGCAGCATAGATAAGAAACAGCTTACCAGAGTGGAGCTCACAAGGACGACCGCAAAAATCTGCAAAATAAAAATGAAATGTATATTACATACCTATGTGAATTTGGATATAGAACATAGCTTTCAGCTTGACTTACCTTGTGAATGTAGGAATGTAAGCCTTCGACGCCTCCATCACCGCCAACGCTCCGGGGTAAAAGTAAATGCCATGTTCTCCAGTAGTTAGTCCATTTTAAAGATCAGCTGCATCATCTCTTCTGGGCCAAGGTCCGTAAATCCTGGAAATTCATTTAAATTAACCATTTTGATTTTTTTTTAGTATCCGTACTTAGCTTTTGGCGGGCTTCACGTTTCAAATATCAATGTTCCGATGTTGTGATCCGCTTACCACGCTGTTTAAAATTATTATTCGCTTTCTTGGAGGAGAAACGAAGTTTGCACATTCTAATGGAAACTATCAACATGGATGCTACAAGCTATTTTTTGTCAATTTTGAGAATTCAAGAGAGAAAAGAAAATATAATGTTGATAGGCATATAGGCATACAAATATGCACCGGAATTCACAGCCAATAGAGTGCCCTGGGGCCTTGTCGGCACCTGAGCTATTGGCGCCAATTGAGTCACCTTGGTCAATGGCGTTACGACAATTCGAGGAGACCGTTGAAGTGGAACCAACTGTCTTCCAACTCCTCGATGTGGTGGATATAGAACAAAAGATTGTAGAGGGATACCGGAGATAAAAGGCAAATTTTGTCATTTCGAAAAATGAAATGTTGAAGTGTCCAGTGATATTGTTTAGGCAAATCCCCACATACACATGCCTCTATAAGTAAGTTACCAACTTTATTACATTTCCATTCCATTTCATAAATTTTGTACATATAAATATCTGTATATCTTTCAGACTCTACAATTCTGTTTAAGCTCAAGGTCGCTATGACAGGAATGTAGATTGAGACTTGGCTGCAGCCTATTAGATTTCTTGGCCGAGGAGCTTAAGAATTTGTACTCCTCGCAGTTGCTGCCGTTCGAGCGAGTTGAGGCTCCCAAAACTCTGGGGCTGGAGTCGCTCGGCATTCCAGTCTAGTGGTACTATGGGGAATATATTTTGCCTTACGAAGCGTTCCTTTTACGTTCCCGTTCTCAAAAAGGACAGTCGCAGCAGTCATGCTTCGCGTCTATCAAAAGTACTACATTACTTCATTATCTCGCCATGACATTCGGGAAAATATTCCTTGGTTTATATTCCGGATATGATCCAGATCAATTCGTCAATATAATGAAAAATTTAAAATAGAAATTTATTCATAAATATACTACATAACGTATACATATGTACATACACTACAAAATATATGTAGATTCATACATATGTGCAAATCAAACATATAATATCTGGATGAATGTTCTCTGGGTTAGCTGGTGCAAATCGTAAAAGTTCGATATGTACATTAAATTATCGAAAAAATTTCAAACTTTGTATATTTATTGCATTCTCTGCAAGTTATAACAAGATTTTTCGCGCAATTTATCGAAACAATAGGTAACACTCTTACAATTTGCGATATGTAGGTATATGAGGTAAACTAATTTATTTATTTTAATTATCTAAACTTATGCTTCAAATAAAAAAATTAGAGAATTACTTAATGTATATAGAAGGAAAAATTTAATTTTTTCTTACGAGTTTCTGAGTCAGTAAAAGTTCTGCTTCCGTAATTAGTAAACTATTTTGACGTTTTCGAATTGCACTTTACAAATGTTGCCAACGAGTACAAATATAAAACAAGATTATTGTAACTAAACTATCATGAAGCAAACTTATTTAAGTGGCCATCATAAGAGAGCTGATGAAAAACGCAAGTAAGAATGGAGTTTTGCTTGTTATTGTTTGTTATTATTGTTCAAATGTAAAACTATCAACATAACTTTTTTTTAACGAATAAGTCAAAATTGTTTTGTTTTGAGCAGGATGAAGAGACTCGTGTGCTAAATTAGAAAATATAAAATTGTTGCTTAATTATGCAACAGTTGTCTACTGTTTATTTGAATTTTTTTCTTCCATTTTGTTTTTTGGCATTCTATGTTTTCGGTTTTGTAAATTGAAAAATACGATAAAATTGGCATCGAATTGCATGTTCGAGTTGGCATCCTTTGTTGGCAGCATCGGTTGGAGTTGGCATCCATTGCTCGATGTTCGCTATTTTCGTTCTATGTCGCATTCAAGGGCGTAGCCTAGATTCAAAAAAGGGGGACCTACATTTTATATTTATTTTTATGAGTTTTTAAATTGTAGTAATATAATCACCTTTTTAACATTTTCAAATGGTATCAGCACTTTAAAATATTCCGATATAAGAGTATTAATTAATTAATGGGAAGTTAAGATTTTATAATCGCAAGTTCTTAGTTTTCAATTAGTAGAAATCTTATTTATTTTTCGGCTCTCCCTTTGTCCCTTTGTCTATTGACAGTATAAATTTTATAATCAACAATAAGTATTTTGTGTTGTATTAAAATTAATGCGATTTGCGATTTAATTCCATTAGTTTTTGATAATTCTCAGGTTTAAGCTGAATTTTACATAATCCAGCACCAGCAATCTTTTATAAATCTGGAAAGTAGAAAGAGCTACGATAATGGTTTCAGACTAGGCTGACATTGACTGTCATTTTGTTAAAAATACTATATTTGATTTATTTATTATTATTTTTAGCACAGTAAATCCTTATGCACCATCCACCATTGCCAAAGAGATGGATGATGGTCCCCAGTGAGAGTCTGGATGTTTATGAATGGTAACATTATAAGAACGGTCAACATTTATTTATAATTTTTATACCGTACACCATAGGGTGAAATGGTATATTAAAGTCGCCAAAATGTATGTAACAGGCAGAAGGAAGCTTTTCCGACCCCATAAAGTATATATATTCTTGATCAGTATTAACAGCCGAGTCGATCTAGTCATGTCCGTCTGTCCGTCCGTATGAACGCTTAGATCTCGGAGTCGATAAGAGATAGAGCCATCAAATTTGGTATGTAGGCTCATGTAGTATGTAGAGTGATCGAGTTTATTTCAAATTTTTGCCAAGCCCCTTTCCGCCCCCGCAATTCAAAAAAATCGCATGTTTTCACCGTTAGGACATAAGATAGTGCCATAGAAAATCATCAAGCGGAATACAAGGAGTAGCAGGTGAGCCCATGTTCTAAGATCCTTTTTGCTTGAGTGCGGTAGGGACCCAAAATTATAAAAGATGTTTAGGATTAGTTAGTTATCAATATTATTATTTGTTACTAAATTTATGTATACCCTTTCCCTCCCCTTTTCCTTGGCCACTTAACTTTTTGAGTGGAGCCGAAGGATCAGCGGACTTCGGCAGGATGAGTTATTCCTATCCTAATACTCATCAAGGTCTCCAGATCAAATATATGTTCTGTAGACGGGACTCTGGGACTGAGAATTGTACCCCAGCCAGAGCTTCCTTACAGCATATAACCGTTTTTCCATAAGACCGGAGTTGGCCGTTGGCTGGTGGGGGCGCTAGGGTGCTCATAGGCATGAGTGAGCGAGATACTAATATGCTTGTAAAAAGCATGCGAACAGAATTTTTTTAAAATAGGCAAATTTAATTTTATTACAAATTTGAAATATTTGTTTTGCTGGTGTATGGTATACCTAAGTCGGCGAGACGACTTACTTACTTTATTTATTTACAGTGCACTTCCTGGATTAATAATAAATTAATGTATGTTTTTTATACCCTTGCAAAAAGGGTATATTAATTTTCGTCAGAAGTGTGCAACGCATAGAAAGAAGCATTTCCGACCATATAAAATATATACATATATTATATATAGTATACATATGTATATATATTGATCAGCACGACGAGACGAGTATAAAATAGCCATGTCCGTGTGTCTGTCCGTCCGTCTGGATCAACGCAAACTCCTCCTAGACCGTTGGAGCTACAGAGTTGAATTCAGTTCGGATTCAGCCGGATCGGATCACTATATCATATAGCTCCCATACAAACGTTAAAATCACGAACAGTGTCTTTTCCCAATAACTTCGTTACATTCGGAACTATTGTCATGAAATTGGTGAGTTCTTTACACCTATAAACGACTGAGCCAAATTTGATCGAGATCGAATGACTATATCATATATGTTAGTTTAATATACTATCTGTTAATGATTATGTCAAATTTGATAAAGATCGGGTGACTTTATCATATAGCTCAAACCAGTGACTTTGATGAATAACTTCGTTATTTACTATGCTAAGATTGTAGGCCATTCTTTCTTTCTTTTAGATTAAACGTGTTTTCTTTTGATGGCTATAGGTAAAGAAAGAGTTACCAAAAAGTTGCAAGGGTCTACAAAGTTTGACACGGTCATTGGTCATTGGTCCTTATGGTCAAGGGACAAAACAAACCTGTCTAGAACCGAACTCTCGAAGGTACTTACGGTTGTTACGGTGTTTTAGATTGTTTTCGCCAGATACTAATTATAATTAGTATTTCTTAATAATTATTATGAAGTTTTAGTGTCATTACCCTTCACAGCGGATTAAAATCAAGTTCTTCAAAAACAGCGACTTTAGTCAAAATCTTATTTTTTTTAATAATTGTCATAAAGTTAAATATTTATTTGTTTGACGTATTCATTAACACCTTTCAATATTTCAATATCGGATGATCATACAAACTTACCGTAAATTGCGTGCTATGATATTAATTGGCAAAAAACAAATCTAATCTAGTCCTAAAGGTAGAAGGAAAGAGTAATACGAAAACGTGCAAGGCTAAATGAACTTTGACATAGCCAGAGTTAGCTCGGCAATCTGCCCAGAAAAGGATTTGTCAGGACTCTTTTCCATAATATGTTTTTCGACAGAAATGAGCAGACTACATCTATATAAATATAAATATTTTTGTTTTTCAATATTTAATATATTTAATCTGTTTTGTTAGGCAATTAAAAAAATTTTCCAATCATTCCGAAAAGTCTCGATGGTTTGTGTAGTTTTATTTGTTTTTATTATCCACGAATGTACATTTTGGGTACATATCAAAACTGAAATGTAAAAAGTTATTGCACTTTACGTTTACGTAAAATCTAATTCTATGCATGTGTATGGTTTGCTTGTATATACGTACATATGTATATATTTTGTAGACCTACACCTACAAGAACATTCGCCTCTTTGCCTATTAACCAACATATCCATTGAAAGAAAGCTAGGGGAGCTGTCCAACAAACACGTATGTGACCGCGAATGAGGGTATAAAATATGTGTATGTGTGTGGGTGTGTGTGTGTGTGTGTATATATATGTAAAACAACCGTGGCCGAGATTTTGCCTGTGTTCAACTTTAATTTCTGGGGTAGAGTATTTGGTCTCCTCTACTGAGGATCATGGGGTTGTCGACTTTCAGAAGGAAAGGGGAAAAGGGATCTAGAGTATAGATGAATTCGGGCTGTGTGGGGTTGTCTGCTCCAAAACAAGACTCGAAAACAGTATTTGTTATTGCCAAATTTGAGAAAATTGACTAAATGAAAGCCGAGAAATTGCTTCAATTGGTAATTCTCTAAATATAATTAAGTACATTCAAATAAATTAAGTCAACAAATATAAAAACTCTTTTTGTTATCCTTTTGGATACACTTCAAAAATTATACAAAAGACTGATCAATTTTGGACAATATCGGCAAGATGGATCGAAGTGACCGACAACCCCACCCCACCCCACCCACTCCCCGCCCAGTAACCAACCTATCCAATCTAGCTTATTCGACTAAAACTTAGTGTGTGCTTGTCTCTAATTCGAATATGAGTATGAGTACAGTTCGAGTATGCATACAAATGTCGGTATGTGCATATGATGTACGAAGTTACTAACTACCTACGAGTAAATTGGGATATTTGCTATTTCTATGGCTAACGCTATGGCATGAATGGCACAAAATTGCAATTATTATTTTTTTGTTTTTTGTTTTCTTTGTGGAAACTAAATGTGTATGTGTAATGTGTGTGTGTGTGTGTGTGTGTGTATATAATTTGTAAATGATTATGCTTGTATGTATGTATGTATGTAATGGCACTTGAAACTGAAACTTATGGGACTATACACAGATATTATTTTAACTTGTTCTATTTACAAAGCCGATGAGCGTTGCATTGCTGTCCACATGCCAGTCTTCCTTGTCCTTGACAGGTTCGGGAACCGAATTGGGACTGGGATGATTGCTATGGCACATTACCTATGACAGATTCTTCAGTCATCGATGTCACGCTGCGATGACATTTCCATGTCCTCCGATGAGAAGCCCGATGGCGATAAGCTCTCTGGAGGATAATAAAAGTTGCCGCCACCCACAGTAGATCCCGAACAGGCGGCACCGTCCTGGCCCTGGCCCATATCCTGCAAATGATAAGCGGCTGCAGCAGCGGCCACAACTGCCTGCACTGTGGAACCATCTTGACCCGCAGGACATTCGGCAGAGACAGAACCGGGTCCACCCCCATTACCGCCGGCCCGGCACCAAAGCTGCCTCATCTCAGCTCGCCGGTTGCGCATCAGTACTTTGTACTCCGAGATGCGCATCTTTTTTCCATCTACGATGCAGGTGCGTTTGGGGCGTGGCCTATAGCGATAGTCCGGATGCTGTTCCATATGAAGTTTCGAGAGTCGGGATTGCTCCTCGTAGTAGGGCTGCTTATCCGCATTGGACATTGCCTTCCAGCGGGCACCCAAGATTTTCGATATGTTCGAATTATGCATATCGGGGCAGGCTTTCAGTATCTTTCGGCGTTCATCCTTCGCCCACACCATGAACGCGTTCATCGGTCGCTTGATGTGTGGCTTGCTGTGACTATGACCATGTCCATGACCATGACTATGGCCATTGCCATGCCTCTGGGGATGCGTTGACGGCGGAGCTGGCTGAACTTGGGTATGGCATTCAGGGTCCAGAGCGGCTGCCGATCGTTCGGAGCTGGTGCCACAGCTGTTTATAGAGTCACGACTTATGCGAGCTGCCCGTGTTCCACCCACACCAAGACTGGTCGTGGACAGGGTGGGGCAGGAATCGTTGTTTGTCGTCGCCCCTTGACCACCAGCGGAGTTCCATATTCGGCCCTGTGAATGTACATCATAGATGAAGAATTAAAGCAAATTCAATCGTACAATTAAGAAAATAAACTAAGAGCCTAGCCCATTGGATAAAAGCTCATTAACAAGAATACGAAATCACTCGAAAACATCGACCATGACATACCCTGTAGCCATAAAAGAATAATTTATTGTTGCCATCACACTAATTGCTCTGTAATTTGTCCTTACATTGACATTTTGTTGCAATATCTATAGTGAATTTACGCCAAGGGGGAAAAGGAAAATGATTTGCAATTTGCACTTACACGAGTCTTCAACAATGTTGCCTCCATCTCGACAAACTGATGCTGGTGTTGGCCCACTGCGGACGTTGGCTGCCAATTTAATGGAGGACTAGCGACAACTGCGGGAGTCAGGCGTTCCCTCGGTCCGGAGGAGCTAATGGGAGAAGATCCGGGCGAGTTCTTCGGCTTGGTAAGATTAAGCGGGGCATCCATTTCCATATCGTGGGGATCTGATTGACTCGCTATGCTCTGGTGTTGATCCGTCGGCGAGGAAGGAACAAACATTGATCCCTCCGATTCGGCATTGCCGAGCTGGCCCTGAACCTGGACTGATGCAGCACTCCCCGTTCTGGGACCGTGAGGCGAATCGGGCGGTGTATTGTGGCAGTACGCGTGGCCGTAGACTGGTGATTCCGACCTTGCATCGCCACCACCACCTGCCACACCACATATCCCACTGCCTGCTCCCGATCCCGCTACAGTGTCTAATGGAGGAGCAGTATCGCCACTCAATTGCTTATTGACCATGGGCGACAAAGATGACGACATCAGATTGTTGTTGTTGTTGCAGCTGTTATTGTTATTGGTTGCCGCTACTGCGGCAGCCAGAGCCTGGATATGGGCGGCAGCGACCGCAGTCGGCCACATAGGTCTGTGACCATGACTATGTCCGGAGTGCTGTGACTGGTGGCCAACATGGCCGGGAATCAGGTGCATCAGCTGCTGTGCACTGGGCACTGGTGGGCGCAGGAAGGCTGGGAGGAATGGTACCAAGTTTCCGGAGCTGGTTTGATGCTGCTGCTGATGATGATGATGCTGTGGTCCTGGGAAACGATTCGCCGAAAACTGAGCACTAAGCTGCTGGTGGAGCTCCTGCAGGCAACTCTCCTGCTGCAATCGCTGGACATTGTGCAGTTGCTGCTGCTGAATGCTGGCCTCAATGTCAGTCATGCTCTCAAACTGCGTCTGCAATGAGTTAATAATAGGACATTCCTTATTAATTGTTGCGACGATTCTGAAATCTACATTAACTAATATCACAAAAAATAATGATTGGCTAAAGTTTCTAAAAGATTTTGATCTTCTCTATTGATGTCGCCGAACGTAATTAGCGTCACCAAATGCGTCACTTTTGAATTTCTCCTGGATTATTTAAACTAATGTTATATCAAAGAACCACACCTTGGGTGGGCTTAAGTTCATATATCCTTGCAGAGTAAGGCAGTTTGAAACATTTCTTTTTTTTTTGTAATATTATTTTTTGGCAGTAGAGTGTATTATGTAACCCAGAGAAGATGTTTCCGCCTTAAAAAGTATACATACATACATATATATTCTTAATTATTGTGAGGATATTTTTAGAAAGTTACTGGAATGAAACTTGGTTTTTTATTGCCTAATTAAAATGAAGTTTATCAATTTTTCTGACACTAACAAATAGCTGCAATAGACACTATCTTTGTACAAATATATAGAAAAATCTTGTTAATCTTAGATATTTCTCATAATATAATATAGATAATTATTGGAAAAATAAAACATTTTTCAAGAAATTTTTTGAAGGAATTAACGATTTTAAAATGGCACGCACTACACTAATACATGAACTTTTTTTCGTTTCTATTAGTATTTCTAAGTATTTCTTATCAAGACTATTTCCATCTATCGATCTGTGGTCCGACATAAACAAACGTCATACTCTACCTCAAGTAGTCAATCAAAAGCTTAATTGCCAAGATTCATCCCAGTCAGTTTTAAATTGGGGCGTGAAATTGAATCGCTCAGACGGACATGGGTATATCGACTTTACTTCCGATTAAGAATAGATATACTTTATAAAGTCGTAAACATGTTCTTTCTTAATACACTGTTATTTCTATTCCACAAACGTCGGGCCATGATATAAACGCTTTACCAATAAAGAACTAACAGAAAGTAGTTGGCCGATTCCAGATAATTCTTCAAATTAGTCAGACACTTTAACACAAGGCACTATTATCAAGTTTTAATTTCTTGAATCAATTTGTGGTATTTATAAATTTAATATTTTCCTTCATCAGTTTAAAACCCATTGAATTGAGGTGACACATTGTTATGCCAATGCTTGATTTACAACGTATTGAAGAAAAGGACAAAAATTATGTGATCGTATAAGGTTCAAAGTTATCGCTAAAAACATATGTTTTGAAAAGCGTATATTTTTAGAATTTTGAAATCACGTTTTAATAAATTTATTTGTTTTTTTTTTTTAGTTCATTTGATTTTTTTAAACACAAATCGGTGGTTATATTTTTCAAATGTTCATAGGATTTGCCAATTGTTAACGTCAATTGACAGACAATTGAACTTGCGATTTTTTCCGGTTGATAAGTATATTGTCTACGCGTATGTATATGTTTATAATCACTGTCACTTGCTTAAATGTATTTTCGCGAACTAGATCTCACCTCCAGCATCGTTAGCAACCGTGCCATCACAAATTCCGTCAATGCGAATCCACTCAGGAGTAGAAACACTGGCCAGGACGTGGCCCTAACTCTGAATGAGAAGCCGACACCGAGACCGAAGCCGTAACCGAATTTCCACTTCTCGTGTCACTTGGACTGGGTTTGGCACTGGGCTGCTCTGCGCGTGATTGGCCAAGCCATGCAGTACCTTCTACTATTTGTGTTGCTGTGCTGTTGGAGCTTTTGTCTTGCTCAACACAATAGCAAATCGCAATGAGAGATGGTCCGGAACCCCAAGTCCCAACCCCCGATCTCAAGGTGCTTCCCTCTCGTTGTCCGTTTCAGGCGCTTTTGTTACCGCTTCTGCTCCTGTTCGAGTCGAGACATGAAACACTAATACCAATGCTAAACAGTATGATGCTGATGCTGGGGCCATTAGAGCCCCAGTGCTGCGCATTGGAAGAAGAGAACAACAGATGGGGGCCCCCGCGTCGTTCTTACGTTCTCTTAAATACGAACGCTCTCTCCCTCTCTGAAATCTCTCTCTCTGCTATCCACCCACTCTCACTGACACTCTCGGCCGCTCGTATTCTTTGCACTCCATCCCTCTTCGTTACAAGCATCGAGGTCATGAAATCAGCACAACGAGATGGAACTGAGCGGTTGGTTGTGAAGTGGATGTGGGCGTGCATTCAATTGTTCGTTCCAAGCACACACACACACACACACACAGATACACACATTGTTGCACGAATTACGGTTATTGTCTTTCTCGTTCTCGCTATCGTTCTCCTTCTTTCGCTGTCTCTCTCTCTTTCTCTCTTTTGCACGCTGCGACTGTCACAAAGCTCCCCTTCTCTTTCTCTTTTCGGGCACTCGCACTCACACTGTGGGGTTCAGAGTGGGTGGGGGAGCGTACGTACGACGAGAAGAAGCTTTTGGCCGAGTATATAAACGCTTAAAAACAAAAACCTTTCTGTTTCAGCTCAAAAATCGATGGGCGGACAAACAAAGAGACAGACAGACAAACATTGTGCAATACAATACGAGAACGAGGGCTGAATCTCAAGTCGTGGCTCCTCCCTCTTATGCTCTAGCGGTGGTTAATGTTAATGCACGCTGCCTTGTTTCAGCCAATTGTTTCGTCAATTATTTGCCATTGTGTGCCCCATTGCGTTTCGGTTGGCGGACGGGTATCGTCATCTTCGTCTGTCCTCCCATCCTCTTATGTGCCATGTGTACATATATGCTCACTTATACATACATACATAAGTACAATGTGCCTTCACATATGTATGTACATATGTATCTGCCACTTGGTTCTTGGTAAATGCACATACAATACATTTCATATGTGAACATATACATACATACAATACATATTATGTATATGTATACCGAGTAGGTACCGAGACAGCCAGGAATATGGCCAAAAGGATTCAACTCTGTGATTATAGACAACGAAAATCGAAATGATTTGATATGAACATATATGCAATTGGTACATAGAAAGGCAAAAGGGTACACGCATTTTACATGTATACATACACATGCATATATGTATGTACATAATTATACGTGGAGACTTTTGCTGAATTTGCAAAACAGATGTAAACATTATTAACTGTATACGAAAGAGTCTACCTTTTTAGATACAATGGTTTTTGGTGACTGGACTTTGATTCATTCAACTTACTTTTGGATAGCAGTGTTGAAAAGACTCAATATCAAAAAGAAAACGTCGTTTGTATCTATAATTTTTAGCTAAAATCTTTCAGGTTTCAAAATCGCATCACATTAAGTAGTTTTGTAAGAACGTTCTAGACATGACAATAAATCCTTTAGTTTTTTTTTTGAATTAGACGCAAACAGACATTTCTGCATCGAATAGAACATTGACAACTTTATCAGATTTATTCATCTTGCCAGAAGAGTAATCCTATTTCGAAATATATCTATACAACTTTTAAGGGAAAGTCAATGCAAACCCAACAAGTATATGAAGTATAAACCCAACACGTATATGAATGAATACTTTTAAGGAGAAACCTGCTGGACGATCTTAACATCATACCCAAACACCAGATTGGGTTTACGGAATCATAGAGCAATACAGTGCTCATTCTGGAGTCCCTCAAGGGAGTGACTCCACAGTCATTAACAGATATAATAAACTATTAAATGTTTAATTTGAAAGTAATCGTGTTAAAAGTAACGAAGTTATTTACCAAAGTCACTATTTTCGACCGATCCTTCCTATGGGACAATTGCTCAGAAAATAACAAAGTTATTCAGAAAAGTCACTGTTCGTGACTTTGACGTTTGTATGGGAGCTACATGATATAGTGGTCCGATCTGGCTGAATCCGATATATACAAACTGTGCAGTATATACAAGCCTACATGCAAAATTTCAACTGTGTAGCTCCAACGGTCTAGGAGGAGTTTGCGTTGATCCAGACAGACGGACGGACAGACGGACATGGCTATTTGAACTCGTCTCGTCGTGCTGATCAAGAATATATATACTTTATATGGTCGGAGATGCTTCCTTCTATGCGTTGCACACTTTATATACCCTTTTTTCAAAGGTATAAAAATTGAGAATAATGGAAACTGTCCAGAAGTAACACTAAATGGTCTACCCATTCCAGTAAGCGAAAATGTCAAATAACTGGTAGTACTTTTGGACCAGAGACTCACCTGAAAGCAGCACATAAACGCAATACAAACGGAGCTCAAGGCGAAGACCAGGAAAATGTGCTTGTTACTGGGTCCACGCTCGTAATTAAGTCTAATTGTAATTGTACTAAAAGCAGTATGGACCTAAGGATTGCAGCTATGAGGAACATCTAAAAGCTTTAATATCGAAATTTTGCAACGAAATATGACTTTCAGAACCATAAAAGGCGCTCCTTGGTACATGACCAATTATGGCATCGACAACGATCTCAAAATTCCACTTGGCAAATATGAAATAAATTTATATCACGAGAATATCCTTGCAATAGGATTATTAGACAAGAGCAACAACCAAAGGCGAGTAAAACGATTCCATATACTGGACTTGCCAAATGTAAATAGATATAAATGCAAATATGTTTATCAATATATGATTTGAATTCACTGGAGCTGAGGCTATCCGCTTATAAAATAGTTACTAATTAATTTATTTATTATACTACACAAAAAATATAAAAGAAGCTAACTTCGGCAATGCCGAACACAAACAAAACATTAGCTCAAATACTGAATTTCATCCCAATAGCTCTTAAGATGGCTGAGTAAAACGCATACGCACCGACGGACGGGCAGACGGACATGGCTACATCGACTCAGCTTCTCATGCCGATCAAGATTATAAATACTCGGAAACGTCTCCTTCTGTGCCTTACAAACATCTGACCAATGCAAGGTTACAAAAATGTAGTCCAAAAATAAGGATTTCTCGGCGGAGAGTAAGAAACTGATGTAAACAGTAGATTGATATATCATGGTTTAATAAATGTTAATGCTTTCTCTGAACAGCCATCATAATGTGGTATATTTTCCCATTACAAATCGGAGTCCCTAAAGAGTAAAAAATTTGGAGGACTAAACGATCTTGGTTTTAAAAAAATCGGACAGACATCTTTTGATAGGAGAGGTAAAAAGACCATCTTTGAAAATGTTTACAAGTTTCATTCTTCGAAAGACACCTTTAGTTTAGACAATTTAAATTTGTTATAACTAGCAGGCAGAATAAAGCTTTTTTGATTCCATAAAATATATATATACATATATATATATTAAAATCGGACTAGAAACATGAAAAATATACGTATAAACGTTTATTACTATGTGGGACATAACGCCGGAGTTGGTAGTTGTCTTTTTCACTTGCCTTAGGTAAACCTAAGTCGGGGAGACGAGTCACTTACTTCAAATTTATTTGGAATTGCAACGTTCCTTGCCGGTCATCAAAGTTAAAGACTTAAATTTAGTTGTAAGAAATTCGAACGAGTAGGTATGACTTAATAAATATAGTACTCTTGCAATGAAACCTGTCACCTACTTTGTAATTGACGACCTGTCATACGGAATACCATTACTTGGCGCTTTATTATAATACATATGCACATATATAACTAGCTCAGTTAGATTGTACGATAACTAAACGTAATAAAATTCTCTTTTTATACCCTTGCAAAAAGGGTATATAACTGAATACCAATATTTAATTTAACGCAAATAGCTCAGTACAAGCCTACATGCAAAATCAAATCTGTAGTAGCTCTTACGGTCTAGGAGGATTGTATAAAATTTGAGTTTTTATTTACGCGCCTAAAAACTTTTGTATATATTTCAAACCACCTGCGTTGTTATATTTTCTGTCTGAGATCACATATTAAGAAATAATCGAGTCGAAAAAAATTAAAATAATTTATTTTAGCATTAACAAAAGGATTTGCGCTTAATGATTATCATAACATATTAAAGTGTGACAATTTGAATACTTGTGTAAAAAGATGACAATATAGAATGACAATATATACATAGGTCTAACTCCTCTATTTTGTGTCGATTTCCTTTAATCGATTTTATTTGACAAGTACACCAAAGCCTCGGTTTGCGTCGCTAATAGGGATTGGAGAAATGGGACCCAATAAGAATCGACGCAAATCGAAATACGATTTTCTTTGCATTTGCTTCGATTTTCAATTAATGAATACGATAATTATTATTGATAGTTTTTTCAACTTTAAAGGGAAAAAAGCGTTCAACAGTTATTTGGGAGCTATGATTTAAAGTATTATAAATTATGTACATACATATGTACATATGTATTTACATATCATTTTCTTTGTAGCAATTAACAGCGCCAGTAACATTTGTTGAAGCGGTTCAACTTCTGTTTTCGTTTTGATCATTACACAGGCCGACATGATTTTTGCTTGAGAGGTGTTCTTAGCTAATTCGTCCATCACGTCCAGATTCTGTGAAATCAGTAGATTTGGGGTCGGAAAATGTGCACTCAAAAGTATACTATAGAAAGTTTAAAACAAAATTTTTAACTTTTTAGCAGATTTCAGAATATACTGTGTAAGAAAAATAGCTCTTGTTTGCAAACATTACTAATAAACAATTGATAAGATGCATAAGAGTTCCATAATTCTTTAAAATTAAAAAGCAGACAATTCTTGGAATCTCTATAGCATACTTTTTGGTTCAAATTGAAATCAATATAGAACCATATTCAAAGTGTAAGATAATATGCAGTATAACAAAGAAATACATCTTTGATATTTTGTAAATTGGTATTAAATAATACTTAATATATTAAAAGGTTAAAATAAAACTGTTTTTAGCATAATATTTTGTTTATAGTATTCAATAAAATACTGCAAATGCGGTCAATTTGAATAAGTTCAACACACTTTTCTCGAAAACCTGACGTCATGGACAAAAACTAAGTACAGGTCCGTGTTTAGCATCCCTCAATTACTGTAGGACACCTGTTGAACCTTAAACACTTTTTCATGACCTCAAAAATGTCGGCCTGTGTTATCAGCAATAATATCCATGGTTTGGGCAATCAATTGGACTGCACCATTGTCTTTAATATTTTCAGAAACGCATTCTGGCCATATAATCTAAAGTCGAAAATGAGTCGCATGGATATGCGTTGGTTGACAGGATATTAACGCATTTTCAGCTTCTACATCGTTTATAGGTTACATTTAAGTGTTTCAAGGTATGTCTCAAATGGCTTCTAAGGATAATCTAAGGCAAGTTTCTTTATTCATTGTTTCTTCATACGTCAAGTATTGAAAAATCAACAATAATTTGGTCAATGTGTCAAATATATCGGCCGAACGAAGGGCCTCTCCTTCCATCAGGACAATCTGTAGTTCGAGCTCTTAGCAGGTGTCCTTACACAGAAAGTTCCAACGCACCTTGAAACCCATAGTCGTATATTTAGCCAGAAGAGACTCTTGGCCTGCTTTTGATTCGCATTATTTCTGCCGTATGCACAGATTTAATTATGCACTGCGCAGCGATATTACATGGGAAAGTGACACTTCCGGAGCAAACATAGTTCTAGAAAGACTGATTAAAAATAGACGATAAGGAAGTGGGATCCCTAAGTTTTACAAGGACACCGAAGAACAATAGTTGAAATTGAATTGGTCGAAGAGTTTCAATACTTGAATCCTTGATATATTTATGGTTTATGATTAATTGTTCTAATTATACCTATTTATATTAATATTTATATAAGGGTTTCTAAGAGGTGCAATAATGTTTTTAAAGTCTAATCTTATCTACCCTTCTCGATTATTACCTTTCGCGAAAGTTTAGCTCAATTGTTTATATCCCACTATTTAACCGAAATTTTAAAATTTCCATAGATTTTTTTAATTTCTGGCACACCAAATTCAACAAAATGTAATGTGTGTCCTATATTTGTAATTGTGTATAGATTTTAGTGAGTACTTGAGTTAATTGTTAGATACTTGTGGACTCTTAGTGTAGTAGGAATAATTATCTCATTGGCATAATTGAACTTTGCTTTTGTTTCGGGGGGACTGATTAAACGCGTGTTTATCTTTCGAGAGGCCGCGCGAACCGAAATCGCAAATTACGTAGATAAATTTTATGTGATTTTATTTTGTTTTATTTACTTAACTTGTTATTTCGGTTATGGCATCAAAAGCAACAGGAGCGGGAGCGGGGTGGGAACTGGGACGGGGACAGCAAGTAGAAAATTACGCTGACATGGTTGGTTGGCAGTTTTCGTTTCTGGATGAGATGGGAGGGGATGGGTTGGCATGGGGGTGTGCGGTGGGGAGCGAGGTTTGGGAATCATGACGAAAAAGATCAAAGGACAATTTCCTGATTGTTTTATTCCGTTATTTTATTTTGTTTGCGCTCCGTTGTTGTTGTTCTTGTTGTTGTTGTTGCAGTTTTTGTTGATTTTAGGGCGTATGTTGTCTTTGCTTATTTATTCCTTCTCGTTTACTCCCCCATAACACCCACCGCACTCCCCGAGCAAGCCACCCACCCACAGCCACCACCCAAAAGTCTGGTCAGACTTATTTGTTTGTTTGTTTTCATTATTAAATTGTACTTCATTTGTTTATTCCGTTTTGTTTCATCCCGTTTCACGGTAGCATGAGATAAATGGGCGGACGATGGCTCACCAGATCCGGGGAATCATGAGATCCCCAAGCGCTGATCTATGTATATATGTATACCTATATGCAGATCCAATTCGGATTAAAACATGGATAGGACGTCATCAAAGAAGATTTGTTAATTGATTAAGTGCTCTCTCCAACACAAAGCGGATGACCCGGCTTCTGTTCCCGCAGGTATATATTCAAAATTACGGCCAGATGTCACCATCCGCAATACGCAATCCATCAGCCACGAGTCCCGGGGGTGGGTCACGGAAAAGGTGTAAGATAGGTTAAGACAAAATATGCCCAAGCAATTTTGGCTCAATTACCATACGAGTGTGAGCAACTTCCAATTCCTTGGCTTGGCTCTTCCCGCTGTCATAACAGAGTCCAAGCTTGTTGCCTACTCGGGGGTGGCGATTGAGAGAACCGAGAAGGAAGGGCATTGCATCTCATTAACGCCACGAAATGCGACACGACACAATGACAAGATTTCAAGTGGACACTCAAAAGCCGCACATAAGGTGGGGGTGGGTGGCTCAAACTGGATGGAGGCTTTGTTGTGCCACTGCTTTGTTCAGGTCTGACGGATAAATAAATGCCGTGAACCCATGGTTACTATATTTATATTGCGCCCTGAGACACTCGTTTCATATTCATTTACGAGCGGCCCAGGACTGGATCTTGGGATGCAGTAAGTCAGCTGCAAATTGCCGCCGAAGCTGAATGATGAACCCAAGGATAGGTTGCCTCGTTTCATGCAACAACCACTCGTACAATAGCTGGCAAACTGCCACATTTATTTATGTATGTACATACATACATCCGAATACATGTCGAGATAATGCGACGGATATGTATACTAAAGGAACACACTGACACACACACATATCCGAGTACAGTACATCCTCGCTAACGATTCAATGCTTTAAATAATAATATTGAAGTTTACTTGAGTAAAATAAAGTATTATATAAAACTTGTGTGTAATAACACTCAGCTTTTAAAGTCTTAGTGGAAAATTTCGTAGTTAAGCATTGGCTATTGGATTTATTGGAGCACCACAACAAACAATTAGTATTATTAGTAGTATTTGAAATTTCACACAACAATTGTTGAATATGTTAAAAGCGTTTTTAAAAGTTGGATATTGTATAAACACTGTAGTTGCCTTTGCAGAAAACTGTACTAACAAATTCCCCACTCTCAGGCCCCACAGTCCCCCGCCGCTCCCCTGACAAACATTCAACCACATTCTTATGAACTGTATCTGTATGTATGTATACGAGCGTATGTACTTAAAGGCCATCGTGCGTCGTGAATCATGCATGGAGAGCAGGGTTGTTACTTTCCCGGCGAGAAGGAGTTATCGCTGTCGCGGACACTTTTTAAGACCTATGTGTTAGATCTGCGTTTCGTTGCTGCAATTCTCCTTATTTTTATTATTTTTATTATTATTGAGGCGTCATGAGAGAGCGACCACCGACCCCAGTAGAGGAAGTTTTGTTTTTTTTTCGTCCTATGTTAATCTTATCTTATCTCATGCCACAGGCATAACAAAGATGTCCTCACATCAATCCAATTCAGGTCGATCTGGTGGATTAAGGAATGTCATGTCTGGGTACTGTCTGTTCTGCGTGTGGGGTTATTGTCAGTGCTCGACTCCAGAGCATTTGAATGTAGCATGTGTATCTAGGCTCGAAAAACGCTTCCGCAACTTCGCGCCAGTTGAGTGCTGTTCAGGACCTCGACTTCAAAGAAGAACCCACGAAATGGGAATGCCTCACCGACTTCATAATCGAGCGAGTAGCAATACTTACCGACAAAACCAGCGCTCTCAGCCATCCAACCACCCACACAACCCATCCATCTGCTCACACAGTGGCATAGCTATGTACTTATATATATGAGGACGATTATTTATTTATATGTATACATATGTATACATGTACCTATGTGTATTTATGTAGTAACACTCATGTCCTCGTTTATTGATGCATCCGCACCCTAATAGTAATTATCCATCAGTCGAGTCGTGTAATGTGATAATTGCATAGTAAGACTTCGATACACCGTGAGAAATCATAGTTCAGACAAAATGAATTCATGCAATATGGAAAGCATAAAGGATATTACAAATTAGCCGAGCTCAAAAGACCGAATCCCCCATCCCCGACCATGTACATATTTTCCTACAGAAGAGGGTGCAACTTTTGCTGTCAATATCGCGAAATCGGTCACCGCAATGAGCAATAACATTTTGGTCAGAAGGAGGGGTTCTGTCTTGTCTCTAGGATTTTGATTCGGATTTCGATTGAGATTGCGATTTGCCATTAAAATTCAGTGACACGCTCGGCCGTGCTGTCTCGCAAAGGCGGCAAACTAGGCCAAATCAGATAAGAATGTTGAGATAAGGATATAAGCAAACCGCACCAACCGCTGCCTGCCACCAACCACTGTGTGGCAAGTCAGCTTAAGAAGTAAGTAGCGAGTCTACGCTGCCAGATACGTTGACTTGTTCGATTCCCCAACGGAGCTGTCGCTGTCGCTGTCGCCGAAAGCGGTAACAAAAACCGTTAATATCGCAACAACAGCAGCAATCCCTAAGGTACAAGTAAACGTAAATCCATTGAATACTGTCTAGGGGGGCTGGCACAGCCTCGAGCTTTGGGCTGAGTCTCTAACACTCCGGCTCTGAACCTGGGGCTGCGGCTGTGGCTGCAAATTACATCGATGACACGCTGTGTCATCGCTTCATTGACTTGCCCGAGTGGCCACGCCGCCTGATGGACGAAGATGAGAAGAATGAATGAATGAATGAAGGGGGTGTGGAACCGTTGATGACTTTGCCAAAAAAAAGTTTTACTTCTCGCATTCGTTTCGCAGCAAGTTTCTTTCAATTTCATTCAATAATTTGCCATTGTTATGCTTAGCCCTAGTCTTTGTTGTCACAACCTAAACCTGTGTTTCCGCCGAAACTGGAAGGAGTGAATGGAATGAGTGGGGCAGGGATGGGCAAAAGCTGCCCTTTTTATTTTCTCGTTACCAAAAAATCAATTACGCAAAGATTTTCCTTCACTGTTTGTGTTTGAATTTAGGTACAGCTGAGATCTGTCGCTCAGATAAAAGTGAACAAAACAAAATTTAAATAAAAATCTCAAAGATTCGTTTGTTTCGACAACATCGACATTGAAACATCCTTTTTTGTATGCTGTTCAAAATCATAAATGAATCATAAAAAAGTCAACCTGTCTCGATTTAGAGTAAAATCGTAAATTCAAAATCCTTTGAAATATGTATCAAATATATACTTTCCAAATCTAGTGTATTTTCTAAACAACTTTCTGATTGCAGGGTATGCAAACTGATAAGTAGAAATGTATTCACAATAGGCCGTATGTCCATTGATAATTTGTTACTTGTGTCGTATATGGTAGTCGTACTTAATCCAAAACAAAAATAAATCAACTTTGCACATTTTTCATTTTCTTTGTTGTAAATGAATCCAGCGCGGGAAGTGTCATCTCCCTGTGTCCATTTCCATTTTGAATCCAACCTGCAATTCCAACTCCAACGCGAAAACCAATTCCCATTCCTATGGAAATGTTGGGAAAAATGCCCTCCAACGAAATGAAATAATGAAATATGTATGGAAAAACTGATTATTCACATTCTTATTTTCATTCAGACTCAAAGTGGCGTGAAATTCAAATGAGTTCAACTCAATTATAATAATAAACTGCTCGTTTTATGTTTCTGTTGTTGGTAATTTAATTTTGCAGCTACATAAATATACGCGGAACTCGAAATCTAAAGGACAAAAGGGCACAATGCCCATTCCTTTTGAATCTCTTTAAAGGAAGAAATCCCCAGACAAACAGTGGCCGAATCGATGGTAAATCCGATCAATTATCTTCTCCCGTGTCCTCAATCAAATCCTATCAATTTATAAATACTTTGGAACAAATGTGGCACACTTTTTGTAATAAAAATAGTCGAACAATCTGTAATAATTAAATATTATAAATAATACCAAATATTAATACCAAAGATTATTCTACATACTTTATATTTATTTCTTATGCATAGCGTTTAATTAAATTTTCTTTTTTTGTTTTCTATCAAATGTAAAAAGCGCAAACGTATACATAAATCTGAATCCAAGAGATTCTCTCCTCAAATCTTAAGGCTTTCGAGGAGCAACAGCCGTGTAGAAAGCCTGAGAATGAGCCTGCTGTCTGCCACTTTGGCTGGTGCTGCACGTGCAGACCATTGAGTGTCCATTGCCAGGATTAGGGTTAGGTTTGTGGGGATTATTACAAACGGTTGTTGTTTTTTAAGAACGGAATAAAACAAGCAAAACTGGATAGCGTCAGCGACTCTGCCACTCGAGTCTGCTTTTATTGTAATTACGGGGCCATGACTCCGGCTCCGGCTCAGAAGCCCAGCCCACTCCAGGCCCACCCGCACGGCCAATGTCAAGTGCAAAGGTCTTGAGCTGAGGCAAAAAGTCGCGACATGTGACGATGGTTGAGGTCTGAGGTTCATTGCTACTGGACCGCCCAGTGTGCGCAAGGTAATTGTTTTTCTTTCTTTGCTTGGCTTTTCGTAGCTTTCCCCCAATACCTTCTGCATGCTGCATCCTGCGTCCGCTTCGGCGTCGGCGTCAATTCAATTACAAGTTATTTCACGTCCGCATTGACGCTGATGATGAGTAGAAGTTGAGGGGGTCGGATGAAGTACCAAGACCAGGCCAGGACTTGGACCAACAACGGGAAACATACGACATTTCCACATGTCGTCGCTTCCGCTGCCGCCTGCCCCTCCCCCTCCCTAAAACAGTTCAGGAAATTCAGTCACAAATTGGGGAAATTGAAATTTGAATTGAAAACATGATTTGTGCAAATTATAACGGGGTACGGAGAGGCGGCAGAGCCATCAACATATCTTGAGACTAAAACAAAGAAGGAATCTGGCAAAAACATTGATCGATTCGTAAGAGTCCTTCGATCACATTCATATTAGGCCAACCCACCCTCTTGAAATTATCCCGCAATAAAGGAAAAAGTGAAAGCGAAACAGAAGCTATTCATTCATATTTGAAAACAATGGCTGCTCTAATGATGGGAAAAGTGCCAGCCAGGCCAGAGGAAGCCCCAACCCCACCTCGACCCCCACCCATACCCTAGTCGTCGTCGTAATCCTAACAGCGGGCTCGGCAACTCGGCCTTAAACTAGAAGGAGATGATTAAATCTGCGACAACAAAGGACAAAATAGCATTCAAATTAGAAGCTCATTGTCGATGTTTTGTTGCCAAAGCAGCGCCAATGCTGCATTGAGGCAGTCGCTTTGTTCCTCTAGACAATGGGGTCACAAATGAAGAGCAGAGTAATGGCAGTGTACGAGTGCGAGCACGATTCCGTAGCTGAATCCGTAGCGGAGTCCCAATTCCAATGTAAGCACTGGCAACGACAAGGGCAACCGCCTGTCACTGTCAATATGTATGGCTAGCACGTCAATGATATGGATATGGATAATAACGATCATCAATCGCCGTCATCCATCTTCATCCATTACCACTACGCACAACAATAAATGTCTAATAATTCCTACATGGGACAGCACTATGAGCAACTGCCTCCGGGACAGCACCAAAAACTTTGCGGGCAAAGCAAATTTAGACACCATTGAGCAAAGCAGCCCCTGTGCCAGTGCTTGCTTTCTCTCCCTCCAAGACTCCAGTTTACTCACCCTGACTTTCGTATACTGGCTGGCTTGACCTGGTTGCCTGCTTCACTGCTACCCGGGGGAAAAATATTTCAAAGGAGTGGACAACAGGTGCGTCCTCACAATTATTCCCACTGTTGTTCACAAAAAATAATATAATATAGCGCAATTAGTGCTACTTCCGGACGTGTCATAGCACAATAGTTTTGAACTGGACAGATCGGACATGGGATGGCAACATTGACAGCGCCGTTCCATAGTCCCCGCATCCCCATCAGAATGTCATAATGAATTGCCACCAAGTCGTTATTGATTTCCCAATAATCTATGAGCTCCCCTCCCGAAATAAATCCACGTTTTTAAATTGTAATCTGTCAGCTTTGCCGAATTATGGGACTGGAACATGGAGGGGTATTCCTCCATTGGTTCAGGGTGGACGTAAATAAGTCAAGTGTGACACAGATTTTTAAAAATCTTGCTTTTTCATCGATCCAAAAATTGTGTACTATCGGCTCTCGTGTCACGAAGCACACAAAAGCACGGGGACACCTTTAATGCTAATGACAATTTCGATTTTGTGTTCCATGCGCGCACTCTGCCTCAGAATGTGTCGCTATAAATTTTGTTCATGTCTAAATATAACATTTATGATTCCCCCAAGAAATAATTTATAAAAAGTCAAAATTTTTTTGACAAAACATCTCATCTGTGTGGAGCGGAGCGGAGCGGAGAAACGAACAGCACAGAGCAGAACAAAAAAACAAAAGAACGAATGATGACTGGGAAAGAGCGCGCGTTGAGTCGATTATGTCCCGTGCCCCATGTCCCGTGCATGGAGCAGTTCTAATTTTGGTCTTCAAATGTTAGCCAGGAAATCAGGAAGCAACAGAACAAAATTCGAATCACGATCTTTAATGATACACACAAAATAATGTAGCCACACTCAAAAGCCTCGATTCACCTCAATTCATCCAATTGCCGGGCCAAGAATTTGATTGGCCACCCCCCTTTAGGTAGGCAGGTAGGTGCGATGGCTATCTTGTTTCAACATTGTTCAGCCTATTTGTGGTCGATGGACACTTGGGCACTTTACCACAGATTTATTTACCATTTTAGGAGTCATTAACTACGGAGAGCATGGCACATCTACAACCACTCTTGACACTCTCCCCTTCTCTACTGCGACCAACGGCAAATTTCCGGCAGTGCCTTAGGCCATCTGTGGTTCAGGGTAATCGCCAATGAACGGTGATGGTGGTGGAGTGGTGACTAATTAACTAGCCGCTGTCGCTGCCACTGACATGGACCGTGCACCGTAATCCTTATTCTTGTCCTGTTTATTGCGATGGTCGGCAAAGTCATCAAAACTTTACTCATTGCATCGGAGGGTCGGTCAGCTAATCAAGTTATTATCCCAGGGCTTTAAAAACCATTTCGCTAATAATTGCTTATGTCGACCAAGCGTCGGCGGACGTGCTTTCTCTGAGAGGTCACTCCATTCGGAGCGATGATGTCCTCAACTCTAGAGTTAAGACCTTTAGATCTAGTCGAAATATTTCCATATTCTGTTGGCATTTGTTCATCTGGGTGAGATTGAGCATTGATTTTCTTAGATGCTTTTCCCCCCTTCGCGGCTGATGGTAGGCAAATAATACGTCACTTGGGACATGGACACACTTGGTGGCTCGTGCCTCTTAGTGGTACTACTCATAGTTGGAGTGGCGAAATGCACTGGTTCTAAGAATAGGCTACCACGGCGACCTCTGCGTCTCCTCCTCGCCAGTGCTTTCGTGTCGCTCTCCTTTCTCACACCTTCAGTTATTCCCTTCTTCTCTCTGCCATGCTGATAGGATCGTCATCGACATAAAAGTAGCGAACGGGTGTGAATCCATCTGAATGAGAATGGATGTGCCTGTGACTGTGCTGCCGGCACTTATTCTCATTCTCATTCTAATACTGATTCGGGGGCACTATGAAAACATTTCTCACTTCATTAAGACGCCTTATAAATATCAAGTGCCTGCCTCTTTCACTACCCCTTCCACGGAACCTCTGCTCGAATGTTTTATTGTTTTCGGTAGAAGGGTGAAGTGAGGTAGGAGAGCAGAGGATGGGAGGATGATTGCCATAGGTGTGTGGATGTTGATATGATAAGTTTGCGTCGCATGGCGGCTCGTGCGCGACTCGTGTGTGCCGCTCAACTTGATGGCCGGGAACGGATGGAGTGGAGTCGAATGGAGTGCGAAGGGTTAATGCAAAGACGCTAATGCTAATAGAGGACCGGAGTCTTCCACCCGTGTATCGTCACTCACGAAAAAATTTGTGCTGGGCGCATCAATGGGCAGATGAGGAGGTGGCCTGTGTAAAATTAAAAACTCACTTGCCTGATTCATAATTGTGACTGACAATCTTAGTCGGGGAAATCTTATCTTTGTGTACAAATGTTCCCAATGGGAATTCTCCATGAATTTCAACCAGATTGAAAGCCTTGGAAAACCCCTTCCAAAAAAAAACACGACTATCACGAATACCCTTTCCGTGCGTTGCATTTATCCAAAGCGTTCCTCTTAAAATCTTTATTGCTTAAAAATAAATCATCTCGAATTAGCCATTTTGCGTTTGTTTTCCCATTTTATTTTACTTTTTTTGCCACATTTAACCGCTGGCACCACCAACCGCCTTCGCCTTCGTCTTTGCCAGCACCACCACTACAACAACAACAACAGCGGCAACTACAACTACAGCTGCTGCTCCTAATGCATTTTGGGCTTCCCTTGCTTTGATTTTGAAAGGCTTCTGACAGTTTCTAATTTTAAAATAATATCTTCTCGACATATTCCGCCCATAATCCCACACACCAATCCCTGGTAGAAAGACATACAGTGGCTCGTGTGCTCATTTTGATAAGCATGGAGTCTGGTTATTAGATATTGAATATTTGGAATTGAATCTCGATCTCACTCCGAATTCGGAAAACGGAATTTCGAATTCTGTGACAATTACTTGAACTTCCTAGATGACGCCCACTAAGTTCAAGTTATATTTTATGGCTTCTAATATCCCAAGATTCAGATAGACAATGAACATTTTACAGCGATATTTATGAATTTTATGACATTTATGGATGTGTTGAGCATTCGCTGTTGTCGTGGGTATAAAATATGAACTGGGCGATCAATTTAAATGAGAGATGTTCAGCATTTCTCCGTGGTACACCCACACCATGGATACGCAAGAAACCAAGTGGACGGATCATAAATTTTTTATACGCGCATATGCATGGTGTATAAAATACGAAATACGAAATATTTCGACAATATAGTGTATTGTACGGATTCTATATTTATGATATATATTTTTCTGTTATAAGCATTCCCCTACAAGCATACATATGTACATCTATATAGAAATAGACTTTTTATAGAAATCTATCCATTTATACAAAAACACATTTGCCGACAGAATACGAATATTTATTGTTTCGATTTGAAAAAACGAAAATCGATACATAACCTCAATAGTGATCGCTATCTCCCTCGCTCTCGATTTCTTTCTTTCGATTTGAAATGATCTTTAATTGTAAAGGATCAAAATCAAAACTTTGATGATTTTTATACCAACCTCGAGTCAATGTAGCGCCAGCATCCTAACCCAGCATCCCGTACCAGTGTTCTCCCGTACCCGTACTTTCCCGCCCGCTCCATTGCATCGAATCGCGTTGTTGTGTGCCGCTGTTTTCCGCTTTCGTATTAATTTCTGTTTTCATTCATAAATTTCGCTGTTTAAAAATAGAACATCTTCTTAGCAACGATTGCATCCTCCACTTCGCACTCCTCACAATCCCCGCCTAACCCCTTGCATTTCCCATTCACAACTTCAATTCCCATTCCCATGCCAAGAAAGTTGACGCAAGGCAAGGTTAGCACAATTTGATTAATATTAGAATATTTGTGGGCAAATTTTTAAATGCATTTCCGGTGTGATTTGCAACTGCATATGGAACGAACGGCCCAACTAAATATATCCAAATATATATAAATATATACCAAATATGTCACAATCTGGACTTGAATGAAAAAACTATGTGGTCTAAGTGACCTTACCAACAACTTGTAACATTTTTGTGAGCTCAAATTAAGGCTCAGCCCCATCCTTTGCCACAACATCTCATACATAATCGTCTATGTATACATATTTATGTAACTTGATATGTACATACATATGTATGTACTTATGTATATGTATCTATCAATGGAGCAGAAGAACAAGGCGGATTTGAGTGAGATAGCGCAATTTATTTGTTTCCTATTGGCAGACATGGAGCAATGAGAATGCTCTTCAAAAACGCCCATACAGTGGACTTTTGTGTACATGCACATACACATGTACAAGCCGATGGGTCGATGGGCTGGGAGGTCATGTGGACATACACACGTCTGCACCTGTTTACATTCATGCGCAGGTGAGTGGGAGTTGGCCAGAGTAGAAATGCTCTGCCACACATAGAAAGTACTACCCACTCGTTCTCTATCACAAGTTATTGTTATTGAAGTGCAAGAAAACATATGTACAACAAATATGAAAGAATCTGTAAAATTTCTCTCAAAAAATGTTTGTCCTGATTTTCCGAATATTTCGGTAACCCTCAGTATTCATTTATTAAAAAACGGAAAGTTGGCCACTTTCCCATTGAGGAAAAAGGGTGACAGCTGAACCAAGTTCTGGAACCAGGTATGAATCTCTGGGACCAGAGAACATTCAGCATCTAATTAACATAAAATCGGTCCTGGTCCGTGTCCATGTGTGTTAATGCGTTTTTAATGAGGACGACCTTTGAACTACAACTACTTACCACCGAGATATCATCTTATTGACGCTATCAATTGCGGCAGCTACGCGGTTCAGTTCTCGTTTTACCAAGTCCACGTACAACCCCCGGGCAAATGCAGATTTCGTTAGATTCTTGGGGCAATCCTCCCTTGTCCTTATCCCTTTTGTTTCGCAAATCTTGCTGATAAACATCACATTAGCGTGATTCCAAGCCGATTAGCTGAACTAGCGAATGTTGCGCTGTCATCGCCCTGTTTTAACAGTGTCGCAGGACAAAGTGCTGCCTCATCCTATATACAAATCGGCAGACCGTGGTCGGGGCTCAAGAAACAGAAGGTCATTGCTTTAAACAGAGTTTTCTTACTGGAAAATCAAGCTTATTCTAAATTAAATTCAGGATCGATACCTGGATGAAGAATCGAGGCTTAAGAAATTCCCTTGGGATTCACATTTTTCCATTGAAAGAACCAACGATGGACCTCATTTATTTGCAGACGGCAGACCCGAACAAAGGATCATATTTATGCATATATGTAACTAGTTAGTTTGTCCGTTTATACCCACACCATCCCTATAAATACATACAGAACTATTGAGAAAGAATGAGAGGGGCGTGGGCGTTCCTAAAAAGTTGGACGGGCATCTATGTCCACATCTATATGGCCATGTGGGTGGCCATCACCAAAGAGCAAAGAGAATGGCGAAATTGTGGGGGATGGGCAATGGTTGTTCATGTGGGTGGGCGCGGAGGCGGAGGCAGAGACGGGTACGGAGAGGAGACGGTGAAAGCTGAAAGAAAAGCTTATTGTTCGAAGCTTGAATGCCAAACACAGTACAAAAGCGATTCAAAAGGAGATTTAAGCATGGCACAGAAAAGCTGAAAGAGAGTACCGAGAGTACAGGTAGAATGGAATAGAATGTTCACAGGATAGAATTTATACAATGGAGCAAAGCGGAGAATAAAGGAATAAGGAAGAATAATACAACTTTGTGGGCAGCACGAGCAGGAGCAGGAGAAGGAGCAGAACCAGAAGCACAAGTACAAGTAGAAAGCAGAAAGCCGGGCAAATGCAAAATGAATGAAATGAATAGAAAACAGTAGAATGAAATATGTAATAAAAAGTACAGAGAAGAAGGGATTTGCGCACTCATACGAACAAAGTATTCACATTCACACACACACACGACAAGACAATATCCCGAATTTAAAGCTCTAGGTCCCGGACCCAGATCCGGATCATATAGCGATCCCATGCAGATATGATATTGCACCGAATCATTAAGAAAAATAGTTCTTCTATTTCCCTCTTAGGTGGAAGAATAAAAGTAAAACAATTTGTTGTACTTCAGATTTTGTTATTATGTTTTGAATGTTTTCCTGTTAAATCTTTGCCAGGTTACAATTTTTATTGTTTACGTGCTCACTGTGTACTTTGAGGATACTAATTTCTCAATTTGCAGTTGAAAGCCATGTGGGGCTCTGTCTTTGAATGTCTGCTACGTGACTCACTCTCACTTCGAGATCCAAATACTTAAGCAAGACCTTTTTAAGGTGTTCAAATCCATTGCCAAAAGCCAAAATTAAGTGGAGTTCAATTCAATTTACATATTATCCTTATGCCTTGGTATTCCTGTCCATTATCGAACCAACCACCTCCCGCCCCAACGATGCGGGAGCACTTTGACAATTGTTGCGCAACGCCCAATTCGCATGAATAATAAATGTCATTTGTTTTGCAAAAATTCGGGTCGACCTTCGATAATTTGGCTAGCAATCAGGGAGGAAGCCGAACTCGAAGTTGGAACACCGTTTGGACAAAGATGCTTACCTGATTAAGAAGTCGACTGCGTATCATCTGCAGCTGCCGAATCATCTCGGTAACTGTGCGATCCTTTTCATATGCCCGCTCCTCAGAGATTGCTCCTGACAATATTCCAGATTCTCTGTAAATATATTCGACCATGAGTACAAATACACCCACCAAAAAAAGGTTTGTTCAAACTATGGCCCAACGCCACCAGACACCGCTCTTGCCTCCACCCACTAGAAAAAGCTAATTTAACATAGCCAAGAAAATTACCAAAACATTTGGACAGATACTCAAACCAGAGAGGGACCGAGCTGGTTGGAGGGGATATTGATATTGGCGCTGGTCGCTGGGTGCTGGATGCTCTGTGGTCGTATTCGTAATTTGCCATTGCTAACTATATTCGCCATTTCCGTTCGTGGTATTCAATTATTCAGCAACAATCTAAAAGCGTAAACTGAAATTTGAGCAGCAAATCAAGCGGGTTGGCGCACCGATAGATACAGAAGGATACCGGACGGACGTGCCGTCGCGACGACGATGCCGACGAGGACGAGGACACCGCCTTTTTACTAGAAGCCGTTTGCTAGTTTTGGTGTGCATTTTTAATGGGATTAGATTCAGCAATTTTCAGAAAGGAAGCCCTTGTAATCCGACAACGGGACAGGGATGTGCATAGGTTGGGATGACTTTGCGTTTAGCTAATATCCTTCAATCGGGGGAGGTGGGCCAATGCTCTATATGCTTATCCGCATCTGGTTTTAAATTGGCATCTGCCTATCACCGCGAAAGTCTAACTACATATGTATATATGTATATGGAAGTGAGACTTACCTCAGTGAAATACTTGGCTTTAGCATGGTGGAGTATTCCGTTGTGTTTGGACTGACGTAGCTGGAAAAAAGTTGATGCGGTGGACCTGCAGCGGATGGCGAAATTCGCTGTTCTGGACTGGGTATACATTTCTCTTCCATTTCAGCTTGCAGTGGAGAAACGCGACAAGGTTTTCCGAAGCCAATGTCAGTCCCTATTATATCCTTGTTGTGGTGCAATCGCAGCTGAGCTTTATCTGCCCCTCCTCCGTCTATATCAACGAAATCCTCCATGCGCATTGATGCTTTTTGACTCACTTCCATATCAGCCAGCGAGTTCTGCTTTGAATCCTGAATTTCCACAACCTCGGAACCATCATCGCCTTCCGCGCTCGGTAGCCTCCAGTTTTCCTCAGCGTCCCGGCCATTAGAGACCCTTACATTGGACTGATCCACTGGCGATGAGATAAAATTTGACTTGCCACCGCCATTGCTGAGCCGCGATTTCGACCCAGTCTTCTTTACGCGTCTTTTAGCCGCAGAGTACCGTGTTGACTGCAAAGATAAAAGCGTTATGCGTCCAACGTGGAGGTAGGGCCAAACAAGTTCAAAGTGTAAGAAGTGAAACTTACCTGGGCTACATTGTCCGTGTCCGATTCGTTGTTGGAGCTAAGTCCGGGGCTAACACTTCGTGTGTCTGTGTCCAGATCTGTATCACTAGTTGATACCATACCCAGGCCAAGGCCAAGGCCGACGCCCAATCCCAGGCCCAGGCACATATCCATGCTCTCATTGGCCACAGCTCCGCTATTCACAGTGCATCCGCCGTCTTCATTCTTATTATTATTAAAGAATTGTTGCTGCATTTTGTCGCTATCATCGATGACATCTGCCGCATGAGACTCTCGGTTTTCAGTTTCCAACAGCTCTAATCTCTGCAAGCTGCTCTTTGAATCGGCGTCGACTTTACTGGGCGGTGATTTCCGTTTTCCCGACATACTAAAAATGTGAACCATTTCAAAATGTTAAAATTGTCTAAAAATATGTTGTTTAGCAATTGTAATATATGATATTATAAAATATGAAGTTATAAGCAGATTTACATGCATATATCAATATCATCAAACCATCTGCTTTTATAGAATTAATGTAGTTAAATGGATTTAAAAAAACCAATAAAATTTTTTATTGGTTTAAAAAAAATGCCCCATATTATGTGAAGACTTTTTTAAGCTTTTAGCCCTAAGAAGAAATTTCTGCTTTGTTTATTTGAGATATCTGTTTAGATCAGCAGATTTCGAACTTTAAGTCAAACCTTGTACTTAAGCCGTCTTGAAGACAGCCTTTACAAGAAGATTAGGAGTATTGGGTCTAGAATATACAAAAAGGTGGACTTTGGCATTGTAAGCAATGCCAATCTTTTTTGACCTTATTTAGTTGCAATTCACAAATAGTTTTAGTATTGAAGAAATGGTATGGCCATTACAATTCTGGAGTTCTTTAGAAAAAACTGCTGATGAAAGAACTTGGTGGTTTTTGAAATAGCTATACAGACAACGTACTCATATTTTTTGTTCTGCCTCTGAAATAATCTTCATTTAAATATTGCCCTCGAGTCGGCTTAAATGCCATTTCAGAAAATATATGCTGAATATGTATCTATATCGGCGTATTTTTATACCCTTGGTTACCTATATTAATTTTTGTCAGAAGTGTGCAACGCATAGAAGGATCAGCACGACGAGACGAGATCAAATAGCCATGTCCGTTCGTCCATCCGTCCGTCTGGATCGACGCGAACTCCTCCTAGACCGTTAGAGCTAGAGGGATGAAGTTTGTATATCTCGGATTAAGCCGGATCGGACCACTACATCATATAGCAATTGACACAAAAATTTACATTTCTCAGTGACTTTGATTAATAACTTCGTTATTTTCTAAGCTAAGATTGAAGGCCATTCGTTCGCAAACATTAGCCCTTTAGGTAAGAATTCCCTAAAATTTGCAAGGGTATATAAACTTTGACGCGGTCAAAGTTCGCACCGGGCCTCTCGTTTTTTATATTATATTACCCTTGCAAAAAGGGTGTATTAATTTTGGTCATAAGAGCTGAAATTTTGCATGTAGACTTGTATATAGTTGCACAGGTTTTATATCTCGGATATCATATAGCTGCCATACAAATGGCAAAGTCACGAACAGTGACTTTTCTCAAAAACTTCTGTTATTTCCAAGCTTTTGTCGTGAAATTTAATATTGGTGAGTTTATTACACATATAAACAACTGTGCCAAATTTGATCGGGTGACTATATCATATAGCTCCCATAGGAGCGATCGGTCGAGAACAGTGACATTGATCAATAACTTCTTTCGCAGACATTTGCATTTTTAGATAAAACCTTTTTACACTTTTATGGCTATGAGTAAGGAAAGAGTTACCAGACCAGTTGCAAGGGTATACAAACTTCGACGCGGTCGAAGTTAGGCCCGGCCCTCTGTTTTTTTATACCATACACCTATAGGGTGAAATGGTATATTAAAGTCGCAGAAATGTATGTAACAGGCAGGAGAAAGCTTTTCCGACCCCATGAAGTATATATATTCTTCAACAGAATCAACAGTCAAGTCGATCTAGCCATGTCCGTCTGTCCGTCCGTCCGTCCGTCCGTATGAACGCCTAGATCTCGGAGACTTTAAAAGATAGAGCCACCAAATTTGGTATGTAGACTCGTGTAGTATGTAAAGTGATCGAGTTTATTTCAAATTTTTGCAACGCCCCTTTCCGCCCCCGCAATTCAAAAAAATGCTTTTATCTCAAAAACTCTTCTAGCTAGAGATACCATATTTGGTATGTATATTTGCTTAGTAAATGCGCACAGCTTGTATGTATTTAGACGCCTCTTTTCGCCCCCGTAATTCGAAAAAACTCGATTATCTCACGTAATTTTCTACCTTTGGCACACTTAAATTTGATACTATTACCCGTATGCATGTGAACAGAATTTGTAAAAAAAAAAAACGTAAATGCTTTTGTGTGCATTATAAATTTGAAATATTTGTATTACTGGTGTATGGTATATTTAAGTCGGCGAGACGACTTACTTACTTCATTATATAATAAATCAGTGAAATTTGCTGTTTTACACTACCCAATTAATGTATATGATTATGTTTCTGGAGCGACATTAAATAGATTGATGGGAGTTTTTTGGGAACAGAAAGTCATGAAAGCCAATGGAAATACAATACATGAACTCAAAGAGTCCATGTAGTCGTTAGTGCTGATCAAGAATACATATACATGTACATACTAAATAGACAAATAAGTATAGATCCGACTGAATACGTGCTGAACTCACAAGCTTGGGTTCAAATAACATCCTTAGAACTTTTAGAGAAGATTGCATTGGATTGACAGATTACCCAATAAACTCGTTTGATCCGATCAGAAAATATATATTTCTTATCTAACTAATATGTATTTGCTTGTATCTGGGCTTAATATCCAATTTTGTTAACTTAATACTTCAATATTTGAGAGGGAGATAATCGAGTTTTTTAAATTTCGGGGGCGGAAAGGGGCGTGGCAAAATCATTATATTTACAAAATAAACGCATTTACTAAGCAAATATACATACCAAATATGGTGTATCTAGCTGCAATAGTTTTTGAGATAAACGTTTTTTTCGAATTGCGGGGGCGGAAAGTGGCGTGGCAAAAATTTGAAATAAACTTGATCACTCTACATACTACATGAGCCTACATACCAAATTTGGTGGCTCTATCTCTTATAGTCTCCGAGATCTACGCGTTCATACGGACGGACGGACGGACGGACGGACGGACAGACGGACGGACAGACGGATATGGCTAGATCAACTCGGCTGTTGATACTGATCAAGAATATATACACTTTATGGGGTCGGAAAAGCTTCCTTCTGCCTGTTACATACATTTTGGCGACTTTAATATACCATTTCACCCTATGGGTGTACGGTATAAAAATGTCTTAAGTTCTTCTTTGCCGCCACTGTACATATTCGCGAAAGTTCCATGTTATCGATGTGTAAAGAAATTAAAATTAGTCTATAAAAGTATTTCTAAAGTAAAGCCTTTTCAGATACATCTATGTATATGTATACATACATATGTACATATGTACGTATATTGCGTGTGAGTCTGTGCATAACTTTTATTGTGGCGCTAATCGTAAGGCATCGGCAGTGGTTTCATCTGTGTTATTTATATTTAGCGGAACCGTCGTCCTCTCGACGCACTTCCGGCTGTGCTGCACTACTTGCAATGGCAAAAAAAAGAAGAAACATTATGTACATACATGTATACATACATATATTGTATATATGTATGTACATATACATATATTTTGCATTTTTATTTTGAGTGACAAATTGGTAGCAACGAATCCATGCGGGAAAATCCACGCGTGCACCTTTGAAAATGGAAACTGCAATTTGTTTAGATGCAATCAGTACACACACACATTTACAATATTTGTGCTCATATATTTTAGACATTCATACATATGTATGTACATTCATACATACATAAATATGTTCATATGTACATATTTCTATAGTAAGTGCATCCCCATGAGATAAGATAGTGTGCGCGCCACCCATGCAATTCACGCAGTACATAGGACCAACGTACATCCGACATTGGATGTTGATCAGGAATACCCATGCTGTAGTTATGAAGTCGAAATGGCCCCATCCCTAGCACCCCGATCTCCCCAATCCCCATCCCCATTTACATCTTGGGCACAACAACAACAACTGATTGTTTTTCCGATTTGCTTTGAACTGAACGTTTTATTTATAATGATGACTTCCGTTACTCGGCGACTCGACATCGACTTCGACTCCGTCTCCAATCCATCCCCAAGGCACTTTTGTGCACATATGTATGTGTGTGTGTGTGTGAGTTTAAGTGTGTGTATGTGCGAACATACGAATTTAGATAAAGATTCGTATACACATGACATTCGCATACTCACACCTATGCACACACACACTGGCAAAGCAATTCAAATATTGACTTGTACACTTACAAATAGCTTCCGCAAATTCACTTGAATGGGTTTGGTTCGGTTTGGTACGAGTTCCTTTTTGTCGGGTTGTGGGCTGCGGCGTTTGTTGTTTTGTTTAAATAGCAATATTTATGAACACACATACACACTTACATATGTAATTTCCGAAATGTAAATGTGAAAGGGCCGACGCCCGAAACCGAAAGTACGGAATAATAAATAAATAAATTAGTTACGGCGAATGGTTAAGCACACAAACAACACTACACTCATACATACATACATGGGCATAAACGAGAGCAACAATAACGGTTCAAATCGAAATCTAACATCAATGACAACCACCCTCACTCGCTCTGTGTCATTCTTTCTCTCTCTTTGTGCCATCAGTGATTCTTAGAGAGTGCGGCTACATCCTTAAATTTTTGGGAAGATGCCAGAACACACTGCACGCGGATTGACGGACAAAAGACACCCACATTTAGCTGTACACCGAGCGAAACTGATTGGACTTGTTTCAGAACTTGGGTAACCTTTTTAAACCAACTTGTTATACTAATTAATCGTTTGTGTTTTAGATTTATACGAAATTTATTTAGCAACAATTTAACATACAGTGTCAATTTAATCGAAATTATCCATAAAAATCTTTTTAAAAAAATACAATGAAAATTAAAGTAAGTCCTGCTCCTGATTTTTGTATACGATGCATAAAGTAAAACAACTATTTTAAATTCAAATTACCAAATAAATGTACCTACATAAATTATATATGTATGTATAATTCATATTAAACCACTAACCATACAACACATAGATCGAACAAACGTACGTTTTTATACCATTCACCCATAGGGTGAAATGGTGTATTAAAGTCGCCAAAATGTATGCAACAGGCATTAGGAAATCCAAAAAGTATGATCAAGATCAGCATCAACAGCCGAGTCGATCTAGCCATGTCCGTCCGTCCGTATGAACGTATTTTACTAAGAATTTGTGCAGAAGTGGCCGTGCTCGTGTATTTGTAGAGTGAGCGAGATAGCATGTAAAAACAATTTAATCAACATACATACATACATACATTTGGGATTCGAAATTTAAAATATATTTTTCACTTGGTGCATGGTATATTTTGATTGCAAGCGCTAGCCTAGACCGATTATTATACCCCTGCAAAAATGGTATATTAATTTTGGTCAGAAGTGTGCAACGCATAGAAGGAAGCATATCCGACCAAATAAAGTATATATATTCTTGATCAGCACAATGAGACGAGTTGAAATAGCCATGTCCGTCCGTCCGCCTGTACGTCTGTCCGCCCGTAACGATCGGTCGAAAACAGTGACTTTTGTCAATAAATTCTGAATTTGAGATATACAAACTGTGCAGTATATACAAGCCTATGTGCATTTCAGCTCTGTAGCTCTTACGGTCTAGGAGGAGTTCGCGTCGATCCAGAAGGACAGACGGACGGACGGACATGGTTATTTGAACTCATCTCGTCGTGCTGATCAAGAATATGTATGTATACTTTATATGGTCGGAGATGCTTCCTTCTATGCGTTGCACACCTCTGACCAAAATTAATATACCCTCTTTGCAAGGGTATAAAAATCTGCTCACATAATAATACCAAAGTTAATTTCTACATGTACATAGCTGATCTTTGAGAAAATTAATTTGGTTCCAGTACATAAGGAAGGGGGCGTGGCATAAATTTTAATCAAGAATATTGATAATACCTACGAAAATACATATGTGCAAGATATCTGATTTCCGTGTTCATAACATTTTGCCATAAACAACTTAAATGCAATCTGACGTATTTTCTATTGGCAAAAATTTCATGCCGCAAGTGTCTAATTGTAAGTACACCGTAAACCTAATAACAATCAGTCTATTGAAATACTGACTTGGATATTAGTAGTTTCTTTTGTTTCAATTGCTGGTCGATCGATCCTAACAGGGCCGGCTGCAGGGGTGTGGTCCGGACCCATATCGAAATTTCAAAATGTTAGACTCCCTGCATCGTCTTGTCTAAAAAGACAAGATCGCATACCTGACAAATTTTTATATTGTATTTTGTTTGAGGATCATGTATGTATTGATTTAAATAACTTGTATAATTGTACGAACTCAATAATTTGTTAAATATTTACATATACAAGTGATAAAAAACTTAACTCAGTTTCAAAATTCGAAGTATTTATATGATTAAACAGATAATTTAATTGTACACATATGCAATTGTGTGTTGAAAGTCGAACTATTAGTTATTGATTTGAATATAAACAAGAAATGAAACATAGTTTTTAATTGAACAATCTGTAATTGTAAGATCATGCAATATGTTAAGAGGGATATCGTCACATGGACTTCTTCAGTGAAGATAAAGTCACATGTTTGTTAAAATAGTATCTTCTGTGTCCCCCATTTCTTTGAGTGTAGCGTGAACCGAAAACACTCTGCTGTTATTTTCCTTTTGAGACGATTTTTCATTATATGCAATTTCGTGTAACATTTATCATTCGCTGTCGAAGTGGCCGCAAATTGTCCAACTTTAGAGTCAAAGAAACATAACCCGCGGTGAGAGTTTTCCAAATTGTTGATGGGTTCGATTCGATTCCCATCCCCATGCCCATATCCGTATCCGTATCCGTGTCCCCATCCCCCCTGCTCCACCGCCGCTTCTTTGACTCGAAAATGTATGACCACTAAGTAGGCACGTGGTCGATGGTCGATGGTTGATATGAGTGTGTGTGTGTGAGTAACCCAAGGTGCACACAATAAATATTATGCTTTCCTTTTTAAGCACTGCCAAAACATCATCAGCAAACAACACATAAAAATGTGAAACCGCCTGACGCAATAATGAATTTTCAATTGGAGTTCTAGCCAATCCAACCCAAGGACGAGCTGACGAGCCCTGCCTCTGACTCTGACTCCGACTCTGACCCTGCCACAATTCCATCGACTTCTGTGGCATTGTTTACGAGCCCACGGCAACCCGCGCACGTGCTTGCATTAAAAATGAATTTGGTCTTCCAGGTCCCGCATCGACCCCGGTCGATTGCCTCCGCCGGCGAATTCTAATGGGGTTCTTTTGAGAAGGCCGGCGACCACTTTGCAAATTACAAGAAGTCTCAATCGGACAACACGCCCACAACACGCCTAAGTCATCGTTTTTAAATAGGTAATATATATATGTGTGCAAATGTATTGTATGTTTTGATCTTAAAACAACAAGTCCAATCAAGAATATCTTCCACCTTGCGTACTTCGGTCATCTATTTCGTTGTACTCTGTCTAAAATTTAACAGGAGTAGAGATATTTAGAGACAGGAGTAATACATATAACGAACAAAACCCAGGCAAGTCTTTTGACTCAAAAAGGTCTATTTGGAATTTATTGATAACAACTCAATATATGCTTAAATTAAAATTAATTTAAGAGCAAATGCTCTTCCTTTTCTTTAAAATTTAAAAATTGACAATAATGTTTATATTTGTCTTGGGTACTACCAAAATTAGAAATCTATGTGTAGCTTTAGTACCAAGTACCTTTCACTTTCCAATTTATGTGTACATATAATTCTGCAGTCCCATATAGTATATCGTAGCAGTTTGTGACCTCTCCGCTTAACGGACTCCCATTTACCAACAAAAGGTTATGCATGCAAAGAATATAAAAATTTTACAACATATTTATGTATAGAATCAATTCTTCCTTATTTGGCGAAAACACTTGGCATCATTTATTTTTCGAATTATGGAATTGGGGTTTGATTCGGAATTAATAAATTTATTTTGTGAAATAACACAACTTTCATAGTTTTAAAACGTAAGCCCAAACAACCTGGAGAGCTAAGCAGTCTCAAATCAAAACAAACCTTTAAGAATATGTTGACTTTTTTTAACTTTCGATGAACCTGTTATTTATATACACTTGCGTTGCACTAGAAGGAAGCAATGAAATACCATATTCTTGATGAGTACGATGAGACGAGTTCCGTTTGGATTAACCATGACCCTTTTTATACCCTTGCAGAGGGTAATTGGTCAGATGTTTGTAACGCACAGAAGGAGACGTTTTCGACCCCATAAAGTATATATATTGTTGATCAGCATGAGAAGCTGAGTCGATATAACCATGCCCGTCTGTCCGTCCGTCCGTCTGTGCAAATCAACTTCACGCTGGCATCTTAAGAGCTATCGGAAGGAAATTTGATATTTGAGCTACCTTTTGCCCGGAGCTGATAAAGTATGAAAATTGTCAGGATCGGACTACTATATCATATAGCTCTAATAGAAACATTTTTGCAAAAATTGGATAAAATAAAAACTTTGGCATAGCCGAAGTTAGCTTCTTTGCTATTTTTTCTATAATTTAATGCAGTTTGATGTATAGTGAGTGCCTTTTCAGTGAGTGTGGCAACTAAAAATTTTGTGCAATCTATTTGTCGGATTTCAAAATATATTAAACAGAAAAAATCGATATCGTAAGTAGAACAAAATTTATGATTTTGGCAACCAAATCACAAAATTTATTTTATTTATATTTAGTTAATTGTAGAAACAGACAAACATAAAAAATACAATTGAATACTAGATGATATATATAACATATAAAATTATGAAGTGAAAACATTAATTTCTTTTTATACTTTTTATACCATACACCCATAGGTTGAAATGGTATATTATTCGAACCCCTAAAAGTATATATATTCTTGATCAGTATCCACAGCCGAGTCGATATAGTCATGTCCGTCCGTATGAACGCCTAGATCTCGGAGACTATAAGAGATAGAGCCACCAAATTTGAATGTAGGCTCATGTAGTATGTAGAGTTATCAAGTTTATTTCAACTTTTTGCCACGCCCCTTTCCGCCCCCGCAATAAAAAAAAACGTTTATCTCAAAAACTATTATAGCTAGGTATGTATATTTGCTTCGTAAATGCGCACAGTTTGTATTACTCGATTATCTCCCGTAATTTTTTACCTTGTGCAATCAAATTTGGCACACTTAAAAACAAAAAATATCAAAGAAGCTAACTTCGGCAATGCCGAAGTTTATATACCCTTGCAGTCCTTGGCAATAATTTTTTTACATTTTGAAATTTCTTTCCTTGCAACTCAATTCATCAACACACAAACAAAACATTCAAATTATTTCCCTTTTTACTAGAATTTTTAAGCAAAGCACAACACGCATGCACATACATACATACGTGTAGCGCTGCGTCTGTGTGTGCGTATACATGTGCTCTATTTGATTTGCTGATGACGTAGAACCGATTTGTATTGACTGTAACTTGTGTTCTATTTATCAAACTCAAATTTTGGGATCTGAGATTTTATATCAAATTCTATTATATTGGTAAATTTCATGGGGATACTCCAATTTTGCAAAAATTTTTGTTTCAGAGCTATATGATATAGTAGTCCGATCCTGACAATTTTCATACTTTATTATCTCCCGGCTAAAAGTAGCTCAAAAATGAAATTTCATTCCGATAGCTCTTAAGATGCCAGCGTGAAGTTGATTTGCACAGACGGACGGACGGACAGACGGACATGGCTATATCGACTCAGCTTTTCATGCTGATCAAGAATATATATACTTTATGGGGTCGGAAACGTCTCCTTCTGTGCGTTACAAACATCTGACCAATTTTATAATACCCTCTGCAAGGGTATAAAAATAAAATAAAAATAAAATAAATAAAGGTATGCATATAAACGTTTTTCCATAAGGCCGGAGTTGACCGTTGTCTGGTGGGGGCGCTTGAGTGCTCATATGCATGAGTGAGCGAGATACTAAGATATGCTTGTAAAAAGTATGTGAACAGAATTTTTTTAAAATAGGAAAATTTAATTTTATTACAAATTTGAAATATTTGTTTTACTGGTGTATGGTATACCTAAGTCGGCGAAACGACTTACTTACTTCATTTTTGTAGAGTTGTTGTTCTAACAACTCTAGTTCACATTAAAATCACAATTCTTGGGGCCACTTTCTTATACCAACACACACACACAGGGAGAGAGAGAGAGAGAAACAGCCTCTTTAACACTCACACCCACTAGTTCCGGTGGAGTTTTATTTGCATATTTGGGTGCACAATAAGTCGGATCTCGGTGTACGTTGTCTTTGTCCGCATGGGGCACTTACAAATCGCAGTTCAAAGAGAGCGAATGCTTTTGTATTTGTGGCTGTTTTTGTTGTTGATGCGCTTTGTGCTTTGTTGCTGTTGATGGCGCACTTGTTTGGTCAAAAAGCCGCAAACAAAAGGTCGACTGGACCGCGGCCAAAGAAGCAGGACCATCCGTTAGGCGGCAACTGCGCAGCGGGTCAGGTCACCCTCACTGATTCGAAGGGCGAAGGACGAGGGACAAGGACGGTGGCTTGTGCTTAGGACTGTCCATTATTTATGCCTATTTATGTTTGTTCGTTTCTACATTACACTTTGCGACATCCTCCCATCCCCCACACCCGTTTTCCATTTGTTTGGCGAACCGAACCAGAAGAATGGACCACAGTTGCCCTTTTATGTGCATATGTCCGGTACGTTTACATTTGATGACGGGAATGGGTTGGAGTTCGTATGGGGAAGGGTGATGGAAAAACATTATTATGGTTGTTGTTTACTTTGCATGTGTAGGTAAGGATGTATTACCACAATCACCATTGACATGATGGCATCATCATTATTATCCGCACCCATCAATGAAATGGATAATAGATCAAACTCTTCATGGCCACTTTTGCATTCGAAAAGTTGAATTCAGAAAGCCGATCCTTCAAACCACAAATTAAAGCCCACAAAAACCCTGAAACGAGATGAAAGTGGAGTTGTTAGATGTCAAGTTAGACCTAGTCCATTCACTTTGCACGGTGGCAACAATTGAAGCCTATTCAAACAGAGTTAGAATTCGTTCAGATCAACAATCGATACATCATGGAATTTATTTACATCTGTACACTTAGATGACATTATCCTCGCTTCCATTTCCACCAGTTAGAAGTCATGCCGAGTTCAGCCTCATGAATTTGAGGTAAACATTACTGAACATTTTTCACGCCGGTGATTATTACACTTGTCGCTCCTCATTGTGTTTGGGGAAACAGCCAGAAAGCACCAGACAATCGCAACATGCTGTCCAACAATCCTGCATAAACTTCATTCATTCCGTCTACTTATATTGCTGGGCCAAGGGTCTGCAGCAATATGCTGCCCAGGGCAAAGTCTCATCAGACATATTGATTTTCGAATCAAGTATGCTGTGTATGACAGCTTTGGAAAAGTGCATATTTCGTTCATCTAATCCCTAATCCGCTTATGGACAACTAAAGGACTAACCAAACAGCCACAGTTCTTCCCCGTATTATTACGATACAGTGAAAGCTCGAGGTAAAATACTTCATGGAGGTTGAAGATTGTTTAACTACAACTGTATAATGTGGGTCAAAAGGTTGAATTCGAACTTTCGACCGAACAAAGCATTTAGGATTAGTTAGGTCCAAATAACTTCGAATTAGATTTAGAATTAGAATTTAGAATGATAAAGAATAAAAGAATAAAATTCAAATAAGCCTCATACATATATGAAGATTTTAACAAATCCAATTTCTTAAAAATTTGTTATAACAATTAACTTAATAATATAAACGGATGTTTATGCAATTTGGCAGGATTCAATTTGTTCATGTTAAACAATACGAATTTTCGGCTTTGCGAATTCAGTTCTACACATATCTAACTAGGACGGCCTAGGAAGACGGTTGCAAATCTTGTCCAATGAACTATTCAGAATTGTGCAGTATCCTGTGGAACTCTTTGAAGGCCAAACAAACTGTGGCATCAATGAAGGTTCCCCGCATCTTTATTCCGCCTTTTTATTATCCTTATTGTTTTATTCATGTCCATATGCGACAAACGCAGAATGCTTGGTACTTTTATGGTTCTCGAATTACTGGAAATGTGACCACTTGACCAATCAATGAATATTAAATGCTTATTTGTATATGACCACATCAATATGCTGAAAACCCAAACCAGAACCCAGACCAGACTCAGCTCAACCGCAACTCTGACCCAGAATTATATATGGGCCCAGAGCGCAGATGATGGCATCGGGTCGCCTGCATTGACGATTTAGTCTTGTGATTGGGGTTGGAGTTTGAGTTGGTGATGGTGTAGGTGTTGGGGGTGTGTCCATTCGATTCCGTTTGTGTCCTCTTGGGGGCATTGCATTACTTGAACAGTTGAGATGACATTTTATTGTCATCGGCAAGATTTCGGTTTGGAATTCAACTCCCTTCGTGCACTTTATCCAGCTTATGACCACAAGTAAGTAGGTGAGTTCACATAATTGTGGCATGGGAGCGGTGTCCGACATTCCCCCCTTTTTTCGGTTGCCAGCCAGGGCCATATGAAAATAAACTGCTTACACGCAGCAGGAGCGGGAGTGGATGGGTAGGGGGAGGAAAGAGGAAGCCATTCATGCCGCAAATACAAAAGATCACAAAAACGTTTGACAATGGGAGATAATGACAACATCTGAGACACATCTGGACACCATATGTGGCTGCCTCAGTGTTTCGGTGCAGTGCGTGAAACACTGAACTGGATTATGGATTAGGAAGCGAAGTGAGTGCACCTTGTGCTCCAGAAATGATTATGTTGCCCAATTCAAGTGATCCGGAATTTGTCAAGTTCAAGATGAGTATTAACGGTGAATACATTTGTTGTGGAAACTATTTGCAAGCATATCCTGAGCTTCTGAATGGCAATTGCTAGACAGTCGTCTTAAAATTGTGCGTACACGCCAGACCAGACCAGGCCAGGCCAGGCGGCAGTAGAGTCGGTTCATGTACAGTTCCAAGTCGAATCGACCCGTGTACAGGTACAGGGACATACAACAGGTATGCACATACCAACACACAAACACACGCAAACAGACACGCACACACACACACAAAGAGGCCAGTGTAAAAGAGAGCGTGTGACGATCGGAAACTAGATTGAGACAAGGACTGACTGAGTCTGAGTTTGCAGAGATCGAGCAAGAGACTGAGATGCTGCAAAGTGCTATTGCCTCCACTGGTTGGCGATGCAATGCTTCATGCTGCAGCAGCTCCAGCTCCAGCTCCAGCATCGGGTCGCCAAGTCGTTGACTTGCAGTTATTTCTTTTCGTTTGTTTTCTTCGCTTCGCTGTCATGTTAGTATATCGTTTTGTTTTTTTTTTTTTTTTTTTTGTTTTTTGTTTTGCTTTGGGAACTTTATGCGCGGAGACACATATAGATGTGGCAAGTGTGTGTACAACAGAGTGTGTGCACCCTACAACTGACAATTCGGGGAATGCCGACTTCAAGGATCACAATGAGATGGGCACAGAGACATTCATTGCTTTTCCAACTTTAGCTGTGACCCATTGCAATTTGCATTTGATTTTGAACAGGCCAGTGATTAGTGAGTAGGGGTAGGGTATCCCACAGTCGTTTTAGATTTTCAGCCGGAGTGGAGCGTCTGGATCTGTCCAGCTTGTTGTTTTGCTGTTTACTTGCTCTTAAGAGGGGCCGGGAACGGGCACGGGTAGGGGCACGGGATAAGCACGGGGGACCCGAAGTGCGATAGCAGAGGAAAAGAGTGTAGTCTAGAGGTGGAGTTGCTTTGCACACGATCGGCAGCATCTCTTTGGACTCGCTGTATCTTTTACTTGATAGTTTTAACTATTGCGAGGCATAACGCAAGTTCGTCTCCTAAGAAATCAGTATTAGTCGAAGGCACATCTCGGGGTGTAATTGTAATCAATGGTGATCATTTCATAGCCCACATTGTCCAAATGGAAGACAAACGTTTCGTTTGTTGACCGAAGGCGGCCAACATCCGAATCACAATCGGATGGCCGACAAAACAATACAGCTTTTGTTCTCGACTCTCGACCCTTGTAGCTTTTCCATGGGCAGTTCTTGATGAAATTTTTGGTAGAAACTTTTCCTACTTCTCTGGAGATACAGAAAGAGAGAGAGAGAGAGATGGATTCACCAATTCATTTATTTCTTTGACTGCAAATTGAATTTTACGGTGCCATTGCTCTCGATTGAGTTCACTGCGCGGTCGCTGAAAAATGGGAACAGGAACAGGTTGATATTTTAATGTGATCTGAGCCTTGCTATGTGTCGGGATGAGGATGGGGCATGGGGCCGAGCGCGATGAACATGGAGATGGAGACGACTGCATGCAGTTTGCTCGACACATTCCCCGTCCCCGCATCAAATCTAAACTCATCTGCATAACTTTGATAACAGACACAGACGAACAGAAAGATAGACCGAGACAGAGTCTGAGGCAAAGGCAAAGGCAGATTCAGAGGCAGAGACAGAAACAGAGGCAAGTGCGTTGGACTAGCTGGACAGACGCGACTGGACCCAAATCGAACATCATCCTCATTCCCGACCGCGCACTGTCTCTCGAATGATAAACGCACATCCACATCCACCGTCCACAGTCCACCTTAGCTCCAGCTTCAGTTTCTCTACGCCTCGAAATGGCTCCGGGTTTGACTTCACTGCTGCGGCTTCGACTGCGGTCAGAAGAAACAGGAAACAACATTGTACGTTTTCTTCAGTGTACCCAGTGTCGATGGTTAAAGCTGCATAAGCTGGTCAATTCGACGTCACGCATTTTAGCTCATTTGCGGATTGGTTTAAATGCGAATGGAAGGGTATCGGACAGTCGAGCAACCCCCCGAACATCTTTCTCGTTTTTCGTATTTTATTGATTTCTTGTATTCGCGTTTGCATTCGCATTCACCTGTTGTTGTTATTTTGAGTGTGTTTATTTTTGCGACGACGTAAAACAACAACACAACTAGTTTTTCCACGCCGCACACCATCGTCCACGTCCACATCCATATCTCTTACCTGTCCCTCCGCCAGTCCTCCACCTGTCCGTCTGTCCGTCTGTTCGGCGCCGCAATTCGGATTCGACTTTATTTTATCTATGTACTCTAAAACACGTTTTTGCAGCATTTTCTCAATAGACTTGGGACTAGCACTACTGGCACACGCAAGCTCACACACACTTGCACACAAACGCACCACAAATTTACATCGTTCAATGTATGCGTAAATGCAACTGCATGCTTTATGCGTGACAAATCCAAATCCAGGCCCAAGTCCATTCTAAGATGCAATTTCATCAGCTGAAGACGCGGCAATATTGGCAAACAGTGTGGAATGATGTACATACATAGATAGCTATAAATCATTGTTTTGGAAGAGCAAAGACCCTCAAAAGATCGGCAAACAGCCTTAGGACGGGGCCCCACCAACCTGTCTTTGTTTGCCCCGCCACTTACATACATACGATTCCCCTCACAGCCGTCTCCATTCCAACTAACGTTTTTGTACGAGAACAAATAAACTAGCTGAGTAACCGAAATTACGTTGGTACTATTACGAATCTGAAATATACTTAAAAACTAAATGTCGAGGATATTGTCAGCCCAGTTTATGCAATATTTCATTAGATAGACACATATAAAATGATCTCAGGTTGGAATACTAGAAAAGATAATATACAGGATGTTACTATGCACAGGAACCTTCTTCTCATTCCGAAACCTTCATAGTTCATCCAAGTTTGTTAGGGCCCTAATGACTTTGCGTTAAGTTTGCGTTATAATGACAATCCGGCCAAAGGACCTTCGCATTCTAGCATAAGGAGTTTCTTCATTGAAAGACTCATATGGTCTGATATGTTATATTCTATAGTCGTTTGAGAGTTGAGAAGAAACAAGTGTATGACACGCTCTTTGTGCCTGCCAAGTGCTTCTATTTTGACTTTTAACGATCATCCTGAGCCGGTCGAGGCTTAACCTTATTAGACCCAAGTTTCAATATTCAAAGGCGGTGAATAATCAAAATCGGAATCGGAATCGCAATAGTGGCAGGCCACTAAAAAATGCGTGTGAGATAAGCAAGTTCAGAAAAAGCGATTTATTTTGTTGTTTTGTTTGGCTCGCTGCCTGCTTTCCGCTTGTCCAGTTTTACCAGCTTGGCTTGCAAGAACTGGATAAAAACCTGTCATTCTGCCTTGAAGCATAGCATCCCCTCCCGAGTTTAGCTTAATGAGCATGCGTGCGAGTGCTCTGCCACATGGATATACATAGCTCTGCGCGTGTGTGTGTGTGTGTGAAAAGCGGGTAGATATGGCAGAAGGACAGTGTTAGAAAGGTAGGATAGATGGAAAGACTCTGTCGAGTTCTCAGGATTTTGGATCATATTCCGTTTTTCTCCCATGGTATACTACTGCCCCAGGCTTATTAAGTCCAATTTCTATATTAACCTATTGCGTAGTATTTCTTATTGATTTCTAAATCAAAAATAAAGTCTATTCTGCTGTGGGTTAAAGTGCATTAACTCTTCCTTTTTCAAACTAAGTTCTGGTCCGATTTAAAGTGCAAAGGTATTGAAACTTTCGCAACAAACGAATTCTCTCAATTTACTAGAATGCTTTTTCAACCTACCCACCCTTCTTGGTCAAAGAGCTCTCTAAGCGGCCAGTTCCAAATCGGCTTTGACTTTGCCGCCAGTGTCACTGTCGGACGTTGAAGTCTAGCCCAAACTAACTAACCTCCCCTTTGGATGGTTTCGTAGGCAAATTCTCTAAGACGCCGCATCTTTTCTTTGTTGTTGCACTTTCCGCACAGGGAGAAGGCGACGGAGACGTCCCATTCGGGCTGAATATGTTTGCGTCATTGTTTCGCCTTGATTGTCTCTTTGATGTATCCGTATTCGTGGACCTTATTTTGAATAAGCAAAGATGCTGCAACATGTTGGCTAGTCTCAGAATTTATGGCGTTCCACGGTGACACCCTTGAACAAACAATCGACATGCAGCCGATGCTGCTGCCGCTGCCGCACCAACTAACAAAAACAAATAATTTGACAGATGGACTAACATCATTAATGATCTCCCTCCACCTTACCCCATTGTCTCTCTCTCTCTCTCTCTATGTCTCTCCCTCTATCTTTCTTTGGGAAAAAGCTGGAGCATCATGTGTTGAAAATTTCAGGATGGATCTCATACATCGTAGAGTTAATTTTGGCTATACATTCGAAAAAACCGACGATCGCAACTAAAAAATAAATCAAAGACAAAGGCCCAACAACGAGGTCCCGGACCCCCTCTCCTCCTGATTCCCGCTCCTGGTTCCACTGGTTACAGTTACTCATACGAATTGAAATCAGAGTCGAATTCAAGTTGGAATTGTAGTTGTTGATGCAAACGAACGAAAAAAAAACCAGTCCTGCCACTGAATGCACGATCAGCTCACGAGCCCCGCAATTCCAATTCCAGTTCCCCCAAAGCGCAAGCCCATCTCGCGTGGCAAATGCACCTGTCGCATCCAATGCTTGTGCGCCCAGACTTGCCCCAGCCAGGTAAGAGAGAGAGAGAGAATAGTGATCGGCAAATGGAGAGTGAAGAGAAACGAGCAAAGGCATTAGTTTCGGAGCCACAATTAGGCAGGGCATAAGAATTCAAGAAATATGCGAACTGGTTAGATCGGATCAGAATCAGAATTGGATGCTACAACTCACCTCTGTTGGGCTTTGCGATGGGCTGGATGAGGATCTATTTCTATTCCGTCATGACGTGTAAGAGTTATACTCCTTTGACTAGGTTAGCTTATGCAACATATGTATGGCTACACAGACATACACAATCTGTACATTGGCAGATGCATGTATGTATGTAGGTATATATCGAAGATTTTTATATGGCACTATTGCATATTCACTTTGCTAATGATCTTCGATCTTCCGCTACTCTCACATTTCACTTTTAGTTTCGATGAGAATTGTTCGCTTTTTTTCTTTTCAAGAGGGCTTAGGGTTGCCCTAGGGCAAATCTAAATCTAATCTTCTGGTTTTGGGCCTCAGCCATATCCACACCACTCACGCACACAACTACATTACGACATACATCATATTATACATGTGTCGTCGGTTGGCGAACGAGGCTCCACAAACCGATCATTTTCAGTATTTTTGTTTTGTTTTTGGTTTTTCGTTTCTCGATTTGATAAGTGTTTGACCTCCACGGCCAGTTCAGATTTAGTTTTTGTTCACTATCCCAGTGATAGGGGCATTGTGGAGTGTACAGTGTGCCAGATTTAGATTAAGATACAGATACAGATTTAGATTCGAATTCAGATTCACTCAAATGCAAACGGGGTGACGATTGACGGCGATTTACTAACAGCCTGCAAGGTGGGTGAGACAAAGTGGGCGTGGGGACTGGGCGTTAGGCGCGGAGCCTTTTAAATACGGAAAACGGTAAACGGAACTACGGCGAAGAGACGCGATTCAGGCGAAATTATTGGTGAGCCGGTACCCACCACCATTGCGTGGCAATGTTCAATTCTCACTGACTCCAATTCCTCCAGCTCAAGATGTTTGGCTCGCGACTGGCGCAGCATCGCTAGTTCCCCCTCCTACGTTTTTTAGCCGACGAGAGAAGACAAGTGCCCATGCCTCAGCCCCAGCCTTAGCCCCAACGTTGAGTCGAACGACGAGAGCACATCGTTTTCTCTTTGCACATCATTTTAAGAGCAACAGATTGAGAGAAGAAAAGTGTCGACCAATCAGCGACCGAAGAGAACAAACTTCTGGATCTGGCCAATGGCAAACTCGCTGCAATATTGTGCCCGCCCACATACCCCCAGAGTAGAGCACACAATTTTGCTTCCGCTTCCACATCAACTTCCACGGAAGAGGTCATGCTTATTTTTATTGTATTGCCTTCACTGTTGTTTCCAATTTCATTGGGAAATCCAATGTGGAATTCGAATAGGTAAACTCAGAGACAAAAGGGTGAAAGAGTGACAGCCCAGTAAAAGCTACCATTATTCTTTAATTTTCAACTGACTCTTATCTGACATACAATTTAAACATTTGATAGGTTCTCATAGCGCCTCCGTCAACGCAGATTACTGTTATTTATTTCAAGCCACAATCTTCAGCAAGGACCTTTGTCTAATCTCAAACACAATTGCTGAATATGGTTATCTAATAGAACCAGAGATCATCTTGCATAATAATCGGGATATTCATCTTACTAATTACTTGTCTAAATTTCCTTGGACCTTTGACTGGACATTGAAATCACACGTGGCGACTGCCCATCATTCTTTTTACCTAGGAGTGGATCCAGAGGGACATTTTTCGGAGCATAGTTTAAAATAAACTGAGAATACGAAAATAACAAATTTTGAAAATGTGATTTGAGCGCCACACTTTTTTTTGACCACTGCCTTTTTTCACCACAAGTATTTTTACCACAAAAATACCACAGACGTTGGCACTTCCGGCTCACTTTTTACTCCACCCTTAGGACTATTACTTTCACCCTTAGGACTGTTACCATTTTTACGGCGAATATTCAGTTTTGGAAGCACTGGTAAGTCGCCTGGAAACCCGGTCAGTTTTTTGACAGTTTGGCAGCAATTGGAAATTTGATTAATATTGTTAAATAATTGTTCTGTGTTTGGTTTGAGAAATTATGATTTATATCAAATGGGTTTCTATAAATATACACTTTAGTAACATTTGTTTATAATATGTGATAGACAGTTTGCAATATAATAACGGAAAGAATGAAAATTGAATTTGGTGCGAGTAATAGTCCTAAGATTGAGAGTAATAGTCCTAAGGTTGCTAGCGGCTAATTTGAAAACAAATTGAAATGTTTCGAATGCAACGAGGAAAATTTAATTCACGTAAAATGCGTAAAATGACGCGAAACAAGAAGACCAAAGAAAATACATACAAACTGGTTTTCCAATTGACTCCAAATAAGAAGAAATTAGTTTTTGAGATCTTTAGGATAATGTTTAGCAATTGGACTATTAGGATTTATTGAATGAGCTCATCATATAATTATTATAACTATTCTCCTGCAATTCTTAAAGCTTTAGGATTTGTATTTTTATTCACTGTAGGAGGATTAACTGGAGGGAGTAGTTTTAGCTAATTCTTCAGTTGATATTTTTGTCTATTTCTAAATCGTTTTAAATTGATCTATTAAATTGGAGTTGAAGTTGAGTCGGAGCCGAAAGTCCTAAAGCCTGAGTCATTTGGTCATTTCAAAAGCAGAGGGCCGGGGCTAACTTCGACCGCCTCAAAGTTTGTATACCCGACTTTTGGTAACTTTACCTAGAGCCATCAAAGGAAAAAACGTTTTATCTAAAAAGGCTAATGTTTGCGAAAGAACGGCCTACAATCTCAGCAAGTTATTGACAAAAGTCACTGTTTATGACCGATCGTTCCTATGGGAGCTATATGATATAGTCACCCGATCTTGATCAAATTTGGCACAGTGGTTTATAGTTACAATAAACCTACTTATATTAAATTTCACGACAATATCTTAAAAAGTAACGAAGTTATTGAGAAAAGTCACTGTTCGTGACTTTGCCGTTTGTATGGGAGCTATATGATATAGTCACCCGATCTTGATCAAATTTGGCACAATTTATAAGAACACAAAACTGACCAATACCAACTTTTATGACAATTGATGATAAAATAACGAAGTTATTGAGAAATGTCACTGTTCGTGACTTTGATATTTGTATGGGTGCTATATGATATAGTGGTCCGATCCGACTGAATCCGAGATATACAAACCCTGCAGTATATACAAGCCGACGTGCCGACTGTAGGTCTAACGGTCTAGGAGGAGTTCGCATCGATCCAGACGGACGGACAGACGGGCGGACGGACGGACATGGTTATTTGAACTCGTCTCGTCGTGCTGATCAAGAATATATATACTTTATATGGTCGGAGATGATTCCTTCTATGCGTTGCACACTTCTGACCAAAATTAATATACCTTTTTTGCAAGGGTATAAACATATATAAATGAAATAGTAAGTCGTCACGTTGACTTCGTCAAGTGAACAATCATTTTAAATTTCGAAAATCAAATGTACATACAGTGGCGGCAATGAATTTGAGACCTTTTTTTTTTACCTCAAATTCTGATTTCATTCGATTTGTATTTAATGTTAGTGAAAAGTTTTGATGTTAAAATTTATAGCGTTCAATTGGTAATTTTATAGAGATTATGTTCTGTAAATTTCGGGGGCGTATATCTAACGGTTTTTTTTAAAAATGGATTTTGATAAAAGGCCCCAAAATTCGGACCTGGCAAAATAAAAAAGACACATTTTCAAAATTTGTAAAATGCATTGTACACCTTTGGACCCTAAGAAAGAATTTTAGGTCTAGTAAAAATAAGATAAACTGCATACCACAAATTTTCATTTTGGACCCAGGGTCCAATTTGGAGCCGATTGAAAAATGCAATTTTGTATGGATTTTTATGGTCTCTCTGCTTGGCGTCAATTTTCGCCACTAATTCATACTAAAGTATAACTACCCTTGAACTATGATCGATAGTGAATTAAATATTCTTTCGAATGTGATATTGATCATCAAAATCGGATAAAAAATAGGTATACTTCGTTGCGCTGCAAAAACAGGTATTATTTAGCAAAGCGACCGAACTATTTCCATCTCTTTCTTTCTATGGATAAACCGCTGCTTAGGTAAAAAGGGACGAACAGGTATAAGTACCTTTTTTGCGAGGCAACGAAGTATATCTATTTTTCATCCGATTTTGATGATCAATATCACATTCGAAAGAATATTTAATTCACTATCGATCATAGTTCAAGGGTAGTTATACTTTAGTATGAATTAGTGGCGAAAATTGACGCCAAGCAGAGAGACCATAAAAATCCATACAAAATTGCATTTTTCAATCGGCTCCAAATTGGACCCTGGGTCCAAAATGAAAATTTGTGGTATGCAGTTTATCTTATTTTTACTAGACTTAAAACTCTTTCTTAGGGTCCAAAGGTGTACAATGCATTTTACAAATTTTGAAAATGTGTCTTTTTTATTTTGCCAGGTCCGAATTTTGGGGCCTTTTATCAAAATCCATTTTTAAAAAAAACCGTTAGATATACGCCCCCGAAATTTACAGAACATAATCTCTATAAAATTACCAATTGAACGCTATAAATTTTAACATCAAAACATTTCACTAACATTAAATACAAATCGAATGAAATCAGAATTTGAGGTAAAAAAAAAAATGTCTCAAATTCATTGCCGCCACTGTATGTAAGTTTAATCAGTTTGCCGAATTTGATTACGATAGTCAAATTGAGGGATTTATCTTAAGTGTTTTTAAACTATTTCATTATTTATTTGATGTGTTATGTAGACTGGTATTTACTAATACTTTTTCTATAATAAATTACATTTTTGGATTCTATTTCTCTTCATATACCACATTATAAGAATATTATTTCTGAACACGACGCTACAGCATTTTTAGGTGAAACGCAAGGTTCTTTCTCACAGTGCACATTGGGCCAGATTTCCCTTTTTTTTGGCATAAAGTGGGAAAATTTTGTAATGCCAAATAAAAAATTTGACTTGATATTTGAGAAGGGCATACATTGGGTACACCAAAACAAAATTTTAAAAAATTTGATGTGCAACCCTGCATTTTTGGCAGCCCTTTGAAGTCAGATGTTTGATCAACTGTTTGTTTTGTCAAAATTGACGAAAATTATCACTTAATTTTGAGCTTCAGCTGCAGCCACACCTTCTATCCAAATTTCTGGCGACAAAATGGAAAATAAAAGTCCAGGTTTGAAAAATGTATTATTTATAAATGTTTTTAAAATATGCTATCAATGTTGTAGTTGTGAGCTGTGTTTGTAATGTCTTATTTTAGAATAAATCTAGTGAAAGTCTTTGTCTATTTGGGACTAAAAAAATAACTTCTGCCAATTTCTGCCAAAAAGTAATTATGCAAATGTTTACTCTAAGGTTCAACCTTAAACGTGTGATTAACTGTTTTTGCCCATTCTCTCGATATTTTGCATTTTAAGCCAATTTTAAGGTTAGCCATGCTGCACTTCTTGAAGTATGGCTTGAAAAAAAGCGAAATGAAAAAGCAGTTATTGACTGGATTATTGGCCAATTACGACGAAATAATGTAACAAATAAAATGAAAGCTGAAATATCAAGGAAAATAAGGAGTTTTCACCTATATGTAACGAAAAATTTACAAAAATGCCATCGTACAATTGGTACTTTTAAAAATAGGCGATGATAGCGTCTTGGATAGGGATCACGAAAACAGTGATATTTCCCTGGATATGCAGGTGGAATAGTCAGATTAATGTTCATTTTTTTCCACTAACTTATTTTGTGTGTTTATACTTAAATATAATAAGAAATTTTCCATTCTGAAATGCGCAGTTATTGGTTATTGGGGCATTTTCAACTTTACGTCTGAAGATTTGAAGCGTTGCTTGAAAAAAAATAAATTGTGTAGACATCCTTTAATTATTTTATACATGCTGTTTACTAAAAAGGCTTAAACATTTTTAAGAATAAAGTATGCAAATGGGGTAATTTTTACAATTTTGGGCGGATAGTGGTAAAAACGTGGTATATTCAAAAAAAAAATAAAAATTCAAAATTATATTTTGATCTGACTAATGTGCTTGCCAAATTTTAGCTCTCTAGCATTTGAAATGTAGTTTATGCCAAAAAAAAGTGAATCTGGCCCAATGTGCAGTGCGGTGAATCTAGCTCGGTGGATATCGACAAAATTCTTAGGGATGCGCAATCTGGCGCTGCTGTCGATTGTATGCAGCGAATTTTTGCCATCGATTATACCATCGGCTTTTTGCTCAGCTCTAGTTGAAACGAGTGAGTCTCTTTTGTTCTATGTTCTACTCTTTTGTTGCATGTTCGACTCCATTGTCAGAGTTCGACTCTTTTGTTGGACTCCATTGCTCGTGTTCGACTCCTTTACCTGATGTTGGTACTATTTTTCATGATTTTTACTCTTTTGTTCGAATTTGGGGAAGCTTATTTGTTCGAAGCGAATTCAAAACTTGAAAATTGAATTGCGGCGAGACGGCAAAATTTGCTCTAGTTGAAACTAGGGCTGCAAAACCATCGATAGTATCGATGATTCCATCGAAATTTTAAAAAGTTTCAAAACAAATAAAATTTGAATAAAAATCTATCTTCCATACATTTTTATTTATTTTGATATATTATAAAAGTTATTATTTAAAATTAAAAAATAAAAGTTAGTTATATCCATTATTTTAAACTTAATTTATTAATGGTAATGAGATTCTTCGTTGCATTTCAATTCAAGCTAATAAATTTATTGTTTTAGTAGATTCTTAATAATAATAGATTTTTCAATGTATTTCTAAATACTTAAAAAGCTATTCGTTTTCTTTCAGTTTTTATTTTTTTTACGTTTTAGAACTTATAATTAATCAGTTGTTTCATCTTGCAAATAAAAGTTCTTGTTTACAAACAATAAAATATTTACATTTTTTGGCTTCAATGCCGATCTTCTTTGGGAAATTATTTCTCCTGCCTTGCTAAAAATGCGTTCCGACTCCGTTGAACTGGCGGGAACGCATAAATATATACATATTAGTTATATTGGTAAAATTAATTAATTAAGAAAATACGTACCCAAGCCAGACAAAACTATCGATGGTTGAAGAAAACCATCGATCTATCGCGATATTCAACTTCCATCGATATATAGCAAAAAACCATCGATGGTTTTGCAGCAATAGTTGAAACTAGGAATGGGTATCGGAGGTTGAAGTATCGATACTTTGGTATCACGATACTTTAATGAGTCTGGTATCGGTCAAAAAACGAGGCACTTTCGAAGGCTTTTTAGATAAATTATTATTTTATTTCTTTTTGAAGAATTTTGATTCAAAGCTGCTCCTTATTGATTTGACTTAGCCAACATCAAAATAAACTGAAATAAAAAATTAAAGAAACCACAACTCGTCATCTAAAGATGCTAAAAACAGTCGTTGTTGAAGTTGAGTAGACGACAAACGGTTTCGCTCATCAGACATAATTAATCCGGCACGAGAAAAGAGCCTTTCAGAAGGCACTGATGTTGTAGGCATGGATAAGAAGATATCCGCCAATTTGCTGAGACCAGGGAATTGGATTTTTTTTCCTATTCTCCAAAGTTCTGCTAAAAAGCTCTCATTTCCATCCGCGCATGGCTTGGCAAATCATCAAGATTTGTGCTTTGATTTTCGGTAATCATTACATCATGAGTTCCCTAAAAATTTTCTGTGGAGTTAATTGTTTGATCATCGGCAGGTTTTTTGTTTTCATTCGAACATGATTCGTTTGCTTCTTTTTTCCAATTTTTCACCATCTCTGAAATGGTTCTCGGAAGTAATATTTCATAAATAGACGAGTCGGGAAAAATCGAAAAAGAAAAAAATTCAGCCCGAAATCATTACCAATATTTTGCACAATATATATAAAATATGTTACTCAATACAATGTTCAATCAAAGCTTACCTCTGCAGAGAAACATCTTATATCGGAATTCGAAGATGAAGCTGATAGTCCAGTGTCATCGGCATTATTCGCTGTCCCATCTTTCTGGATATTGTGGTGTAACCGCAAATGTTTCCATAAATTTGTCGTATTGCCGCAAAAAGTATATTGTCGCCCACATAAATTGCACTTAGCTTTTCAAAGCTTACATATATCAAAATATTCTCTCGCTCCACTTAGTTTAAACATTTTGTATTTTTCAAAACTCAAAAAAGAGGTAACGTCAAACAACACAACATATAAGGAAATGTACAAACTTGATCTATATCGATCTTGGGTATGTTCATCTCTTTGATATCACGCGGAAAGCAGAAAGAGATAACAATATAATACAATATAAACAAATCTCGACCCAGGTATTGGCAGTATTGCGTGTAGTATCGTCTGCACAAGTATCGATACCTACAGTATCGGCGAGATGGAAGTATCTCGTCAAAAAATCGATACTTGGTACACGAAGTATCGATACCTGAAAGTACCTGGACCCGTGAACAGAAAAAGATGTATCTATAAGATAAAATCGGATAAACATTGCGTTTAAATAATTGTTTAATTGACTGCAACTGCAGTTTTAGGTGCATATGCATCAATACATGTTGAATACTCAAGTACTAAGTGCAAGCGACGAGTGCGAGTAAAATGTTAGTATATTCTATTGATTTTTCAAAACCCGATTCAAAATCTGTGTGTGGGTGTTGAAGTGTGGATACATATGAGCGGACTGAGATTGGGATTGGTTGGATTGGATTTTTTGATGCAGATGCAGGTGCATTAGTGCATGTGAAGATAAAGAAGTAGGTAAAATATCCTGTCAATCCGTGTGATTCGGGGAAACTGGTGTGTATGTATTTGTGTTTGTGTATGTGTATGTGTTTGTGTTGGTCGTGCATCAAAATCGAAGTAAAAATGTCACAAAGTGTGTATCTCATGGATACATATCCAAATGTACACACACACACACACATATATATTATGTGTGTGAGAAGGTTTGACGAACATGCGCGAATGCTTTTTGAATTATTTCAATTATATTTATTTACAATATGAAAAATAAAAGGAAAATAAAAAACTACCTGCTGGGGTTTTGACCCCTTGAAGGATGGCTCATTTTAGTTTAAGTTGATTATAAAAGAAATTCATATGTATATATGTACATACATGTTTTGAAACATTATCGACAGTATTATTTAACACTCCATATTTGACTCTTTCTCTTTGGACATAACGTCTCCAACATCCATTTCAGCAATACTATCTATTCTCTCAGCATCCGAATCCGCAGCACCATGCCGTTGAATAAATACTATAATGTTTACGGTTACCTGGTTATCTACCTGGCACTGGTCGTTTTCAGTGGGACATTCGCGTCTTCCTCGTTGAATACGGGGATGGGGATTGGATCGACATCAAATGAAAATGAAGACGAATATCTAACGCAGCGAGGTGAGTGGGTGTATTCATGGATATATTTAATGTTTTGAAATGTGACTGTTGCCTTGATGGGTGGGGGGATCCTAATGTTTGTTCCCATTGGGAAGACATTTTTCAAAGCGATTCGATTTATTAGCCCTGGTGGCGAACAAAAATAAACCTAATGTTACGAAAACGCTTCATAACACATACCAAATATAATTTTAGAAAATATATTGGAAAAATCTTATCACGGCCTGATTCGTGAAAATGAGACTCTTGTAGAGATAACGCCGCTAATAAAAGTGGACGAAGAGAAGATTTGCAATTTTCGTATCCTGAAAAAGCCGTACCATGAAATACCATTCCAGGTGAGTGTCCTCAAATCTATATGTAGGAGGTATCACAATAACTGTATCATAATTGTCTTTGTGTTTTTAGATCGAATTAGTAAATAACTTGGGCATTTTAAGAGCACGCCGTACGCTGAATTGCGAAAAGCGAAAGAGTTATCACTTTGAGATCGTGGCCATATATTGTGACGGAACGCCATCGAACACAGCGAATGTTCACATAACCGTCATTGATATCAATGAATATGCACCCACGTTCCTAGAACCATCGTACGTGACTGAAGTTGACGAGGGTCGCCTTTATAACGAGATTATACGTGTTGAAGCCTCGGACAAGGACTGTACCCCATTGTTTGGGGACGTCTGCAAATATGAGATACTCAACAATGATGAGCCCTTTGCAATTGACAACGAGGGGTCGATCAAGAACACTGAACCACTTTCACACAAGGCATCCCACAATCACATTCTGTCGGTTGTGGCCTATGATTGTGCTATGAAAGAGTCGACACCCATAATGGTCAGCATCAAGGTGCGACGGGTGTGTGAGGCAAAGTTTTTGGGAATCCCTGAACGCATTGATTACACCGTAAGTGTTTCGCTTCTGTCGCCATATTGGCATAATTTGTAACTTATAATCACTGTCAATGTATCAACGGTTTTCCGTTCCACTCTTGAATATTATTAATTTGCTTTCCATGTAGTCTGGCAGCACCGACAGTCTGCAGCTGTTCCCAAATGCTCGGCTGGATCTGTGCGATATCTCCTGTAGCAATGAAGAGCTGAACATACACGCTTCCATAGCTCTAAAGGTAAGCTGACTTTATTGACTTGCCAATTGGCCACAATTTAAAAAATACGTCCCCACAGACCAAACATATCTCCTTCGGATGCGACCGCGACGTATCCAATTGCTCTGGAAGTTTGGCGATGAAAGATCTGTTGCCTCAGGGAGCAGAGTGGACCAAAGAGTTGAGCTTTGATGAAGGAGCTGAGCCGATATTCCACTTCGACGGATCAGCCGGTGTCGTTGTGCCAGATTCCTTTATTGGACATTATGATTTCTCTGTCCGGCCATTTGGCATTATGACAATTTTCCGCCACAGCGGTCAAAGCTCCACTAACAAGCATGTGAAGGAGCATATCCTGTGCAGTGCCGATGACCACAAGATGAACCGTCACCACATGGCCCTGTTCGTGCGTAACTGCCGGTTAATTCTTTTGCTGCGCAAAAACTTTAACGAGGGGGATCTGAATATATTTAGTCCTGCTGAGTGGCGCTGGAAAATACCCCAAGTTTGCGACAACGAGTGGCATCACTATGTCCTTAACGTCGACCAATCGGCTAAGGTCGAACTTTTCATTGACGGTGTGCGCTTTGAGAGTTCTGTTGAGGATCGCCACAGCAATCCAGAGGTGATCGATGATTGGCCCCTTCACGCTGCTCACGGCGTCAACACAACAATGGCTGTTGGTGCGTGCTATCAGAGCTCAGAGAATCGTTTAAAACATGGGTTCAATGGTGACATATCCGAGGTGAAGGTCTCTCTGAATGGTGTGCTTTCGTCTGAGGATATCCGGTGTGGCACGAGTTGCGCTGAACACTTGCTGGAACCTAGTCAGAGCGAACAATCCGATTCATCGGACACTCAAATCCAGGCAAATGCTCAAATGAACGAAATCTACATTGAGGCTCAGGGAAAGCACAAAATTGAACAGCTGATGCGCAAGGTTCAATACATCAATGTCAAACAACGGCCAACCATTGGAAGACGCAATATTGAAGTTCGTACCACCATGTTATGCACCAATCAGAGCGCCATTCGCTTACCAACAATCGAGACTTACATTATGGTTAATGAGCCAATAGCACCCGTCAACATGGGGGCCGACTCGGCTGAGAAGTCGCTGGACACTTCTGCTATGTATAAGGTGGACAAGGTGGAATCGCACCAACAGCCAGATAGAGCTGATCAGGATCTTCAACCCGAGACTAACAAGATTACGATAACAGGTACGTGCTGGGGATAAGCCCTGCTTAAAATATCATCTCTAAAGACAGTGTTGACAATCAAGTCTGCAATTATGAAATTTCAACATTGGAGCAAAATTCCCAGCCTCGTTATTGTTTTACAGTTTTTTGATACTTATTCAGTAAATATTGTGATTGTTCAGAAGATTTAGAGAGAGAGAGACAGAGAATGGCTTCTATAGATACAAATTGGGGTTTTAAAGGGAAGAAAGAGGTAAGATTGTTTACTGATTCGGATTTAACAGACTCAGTTAAGATAAGTAGACGATAAAGAATTGATTTTATTTGACATAAATAAAATCAATAAAAAATATCAAGAAGCTAACTTCCGCTATGCCGACTTTTAAATACCCTTGTAGTCCGTGGCGAAAATATTTTTACATGTTCAAAATTTTTTTTTCCTGCAACTCAATTCATCAATACCCAAACAAAACAATCATATATATTAAACCGGAGGGTGGTGGCTAGAGGCTCTTTTAAAATTTAAAGATTGAGTTTCCTTGTTGTAGCTAATAAACTGACTTGGTTTTATATTTGGGGCATTCAGTTGATTTCGGGTCCTTCCGGGCTCTTTTCTATTATAAAAACACTGACAAATACTTTGCAAATAATTTCCAGGAACATCAAACAAATTGGTCTCGTATCAAGAAATCAAGCTAGGTGTTCATATCTTGGACAAGGTCCACGTTGTAATGTCCACGAAAAACAATCAGAAAGTAGCTGCCAAGGAATATCTCGATTCGTGTAGCGTGGTTGTTTTCCCCTCGCTAAATCCGGATCATGAGGAAATTCAGATTGACGGAGATGAATCGCTGTCCTCTACAATGGACATAAAGACCAACATTAATAAGGATGGCGTCGAAATGATTGGCACGGATTCAATTCGTAACTATCTCAATGTTTTCCGTGCCCTGGTATACAGCAACAAGAAACCGGCCTATTACTTAAATCGCGTCTTTAAGCTATCTTGTGCCCAGCTCAGTTCCCAATTCAAGAGTGTGGAGTATACGCTAACGTTGACAGTTCTGCATCCAAAGCAAACCTTGCCCAATACAACTAATACGCCAGCATCGTCATCCGCACTGTTGGGCAATGGAAACGACAATGTCCCAGGCCTTTACCACGGTCGTTCATCGGCCGATGGCGGCGAACAGGCTTCAGGTAAATATCCGTGCCCATTCTGGTAGAGATTCAGAAATAAAGGATTTGAGGATTTTTTCTTTCAAATATTCAATTGCAGACACTAAGGTTTTCTCCTACTCGTTATTACACACTAATGAAGTGCAGGAGCCAAAGTCGCATGTGCATTCCATTGTGCATAAAGGTTAGTCTAATTGCCCGTATGCAACTGAAAAATTCTCGATTGGCTAATAACTGTGTGGCTCTTATTAATTTCAGCGGAAGCCGCGCACCCCACAATGCTGATAATACTTATTTGCGTTTTCTTGGTCGTTCTGCTTTGTGGTGTTTCGATTGCCCGAATAAAAAATAACCAAAAGTACACGGATCGACATCAGCCGTGTCCCAAGGTACAAGGTACTGAATCAATTTAGAAACTTTGCTAATTCCGCTTCTGTAGATTGCAGATGAAGGGTTGATATGGGATGATTCGGCATTAACAATCACCATAAATCCGATGCAGACAGACGCTGCATCTGAAGATAGCTCCGACTCTGAGAATTCGGAATCGGAGGACGAAGAAGGTAAGAAGATAATTTGGCAAAGGAATTACGGAATCTAAAGAAATGCATGAGAAATTCAATTCAATTGTTTTGTTCCGTTCAATTGCAGTCATGAAGGATGGATTTGCCCACATCAACCAGCTCGAGTGGGACAACACCAACATGTTTTCAACGGTAAATTAAACGAGGGTGTGTTTTGAATTTATCTATCAAGTTGAAAAATTAAAGATATGTAAATGTGCTTTTAAAATATAAACTACAAGATCAACTACATACTTCGATAGTAGCCCCCAAATAGCCAGCAGTTAATTCCGTGCAAACGTGCATCCATTTGGAATTGTCCATATACATATATCTATATCTACAATTAACATGCGTGCAGTAGCATTTAATGGATGCACGCTAGTGACGAGAAGTACATATGTATGTACCATGTAATCTTATTGCAGACACAAATTTAAACTAAGGCATAGTACAATTACTTACACTTATGTATACACCACACCTATATTACTCCCTATCTCCAACATTGGCAGAGCCAGTGTAAAGGCCATAGTCCTACGAGCATAGCACATAAGAACCAATGCTAATTACACGCGTATAGCATTTCCTCCGTTTGTAGCGCATGAAAGAAGGTACACCATTCGATTCCTCTTCAAATCCTTTAATTAGATCTATTTATTGTCCATTTGTTAAGTTGAACATCCATTCATTGATCGTTGAGTTTTGCATTAGTTCCGGACACATTCCATCGGGTTCGAAATAAATAATGTGAAAAGGATCTATTGGAAATGTTTTGAATTCTATAATAAGATACATACATAGTAGGCAACACCAGATCACCAGAATGGGTGAAAACAGCAGGTTTCCTTTTCTTCGACTCTCATTTGAACTGTTTTGGGCCCGAGTAACTATAAGTGATAGCACATATCCTTTTTCAATGGTTAGACTAAACTAGCAATAAACCTGTCACAAGATCAATGCTATTCAACCACTGGCTATCCAACCCTGGTCGAAACGATAGTTCAAGAGATTGACCCCCTCCCCCCCAAATACCCTCAGCAACGAAAGCTATACTCCACCCCCCCGCCACTCTCCATATCAATTAGATATCACTAATATATATACCGTCCGTCTTCATGCAGTCTTCATTTACGTTTCGCATCTCGATAGGATTAAATACTTGTAGGATACCCTGTGCCACCGCAGCACTATGCGAATCTAAATCCGAATCCGATAATTGTATTCCTCGCAATGAATCCTTGTCAAATCCTCGTGAATTCGAGCGCTTACATTTCGTCCATACACACACACACACACTTACACTCACACACACACACACACAGATACATACTTACACCTACAATTAGCTATATTGTATTGTACCCCCCAAAAACCTGTATAGAGACAAACCCAAAAGTTATTGTTTTGTCTGACCCGGGGCCGGGGCAAGTATTATTCTGAAAATTACGAAATACGTATATACATATGTACCACACATATTCACATAAGACCGAGCATGCAATAAATGAAATCATGAAGAAATAAATGCTTCTATATATTGACAAAATGCGATTGTTATGTATAACCGATTGTTTTTCTAACCGAACTTGAACTTACGGAGGAATGGAGCTGCCATATCGTAACTCCATTTAAAAGATTGGGGCTTCCACGTTGAATCAATTAGTTTTTATTTAAATTTTTGATAAGCCTAGATTTAATTTATGTATTACTATATGTAATTTGGTTTGTGCTTTCTTAACCTAACGGGCGACATCCAGGCTTATACTTAAATCTATTCAGTAACGAGTAGTGTTGTCGGGGAAAGGAAAAGGGAATAGGGAGGGAAGGGGTACAAGAAAGAGTTTGAGTTCGATGTACACCCGAGTATTTGATGCCAAAAGCGAAGGGGGTTAATGCAAATCAAAAATAAATAGTAATAAATAAGATCATCCTAAATCCATTCAGATTTCGTTCACTTAATAGTCATCCAGAATCCGGATGGAGACTGCCGGTTCGCCAAAGTCCCGGGCTAATGTCTGCCACTGTCTCTATCACAAATGACTTGATGGGGAGGAATGGAGGGGGCATCAGCGCTCGGTAGTGCTTAATCCTAGGCATATGTACAAATTTTACACGAAGCAGACTCCTTAAATTTAATACATAATTTGAAAGTTTTCAAAAAACTTGTATGGTTTTTGGTTGAGTTTTCCCTTTGCGGACATTTTGGTTTCTTGCGTTTAACAGTTTTCCATTTGTTCACTTAAAATAATACAAAGATTTGATATCAGAGCTCCCGATCACTTTGTCGTTTCGTTTGTTGAGCGGCCCGGGACCTCTTGGGAGTGATAACGAATCGAATTGTGTAATAAATGCAAAGTAAGCTATATTCATGTAAATGTATGAGAATTGGTCTCGTTGAGTTCGGGATCTCCCGGGTTCAGTTCCGTTTGCGACTGATATTTAGGGCAGAAACTGTGCGAGCGTTCTATGGTAATCTAAATTCATAGCCTGCGGTGCTCGTCGATGGTGAGAGGCCTTTGGTTTAGATGCTAGACGAGAAATATATCCGATGTCTCGGATTTTGTGCATGCACTGCCAGTTGGTGAGGCCGCCGATGCCAATGAGTTGGCCCTTGTCGCAGCTAGTGGAGATCGTAGGTCCTGGTTTAGCGAGGACTGATTCTGTCCACCTTCATAGTAGTAGGACGAATCTAAAAACAAGAAAAACCACAAAACTCTCCGATAAATACGGCAAGGCGACTCTACACAGCGTGGAAACTCACTTATTAGACTTCCGCTGGTGCCATAGCCATAGGATCCGTATGCACCGCCATATTGTGTGTAGGCCGGATTGTAGGCGTAGTCCGTACTGGGCACAACGGAACTGCAGGCTGTAAGTAAGTAAGTAAGAACGTTTACAATCGCAAATTCATAGATGCTAGATGAAATGCTGAAAATTGCAACGGAAAACAAAAAACTAAAAGTAATTGGTGCAAGTAACAGAAAAAGTGCATCGAAAGGAAACGAGAAATACAAAAATAAATAGATTCGTTTTGGGGAACAAGGATCAGCTACAAAGAGATAAGGATATGAACCTTCAATTGGACTATATAAAGAAATATCACGACATTTTATGAATTTCTTTCCGATCCTGCAATCCGCAATGAAAGAGAAGAATTAGTTGAATCCCAAAACCAGATTTATACTTTTGCCATCACCGGCTTAGGTGCAATCAAATGTAAATGTGCTATGTGACTACAACTGCGGTCTGCCCATCGCCTTTGCGGAGGTGGAGCGGGAGTGCGCAAGATTTGATGAGTTTCTGTGTGCAACTTGCCTGCGGAATAATGACTAAAACTGGGCAGCATGGTGGGTGCGGCATAAATCGTTGACCCCGCTCCGGGGTCGCCGCTGGTCCCAGCATTGGCATCGATGTCGGAGCGCTCGGCAGCAGAGCTGGAGCCACTGACTCCGCCTCCGCCGCCGCCACCGCTTGACTGCAAGAGTATTAGGGATGAGGACGAGGTATTCGTGTTCTGTTGCTGGTGCTCCGCTGTTAAATGATGCATGTGTGCCATGGGTAATTGATCCAATTCGCCGCTTCCATGTGGTTTGCCAGCCTCAAGGCGGACAGTCTTTTGATTGGCGTTTTCGTCTCTTCCTGATTCTCTGCCAACCGACTCCTTCAGATGCAGATTGCCATCCGAATGAATGGGATCGCCATTTCTCAATATCCGCACGCCTCCGGGTGGTTCCGATCTACTTGTTCCCGCAATCGCAATGACTGATTGTTCTGCTGCTGAGGAGCCATTGGAGGCGTTACCAGTTCCCGTGCCAGAGCCTGTGCCACTGTCCAGGCTCGTTATTGTCGGATATCCGCCATTTTCAAAGGCTATTGCTGTGTGATTTTGGTAATGTCGTTTGATATTTAATGATGATGGCTTTGATATGCATCCGAATATGCATTGACCCCCTTTATATGAAGTCCACCCACTCCCCAAAATAGCAGTGCTATAACAATAACCGAATGCCATTCCCCTTTGATGTCAAGGATTTCTTACCTGTGTAGAAAGGGGCGATGCTCTGCTCCTGTGCAGCCGCAGAGAACTTCATGTCTTGCATGCTTATGGGTACTAAAGGAGTCAGGGAACTGCTACCTATTGGGTCAGCGATCAATCGGTACAAAGTGTGCAAAACAATGCAAATGCAAAAGTAAAAACACAAACGAAAAGCCAAAAAAATAAAAAAATTAAGAAATATAAAATCAAGGAACTCAAGAAAATTATCTGGCCTTGCACTCACCAATGGACGGCCCGATGGTAGGCGTGTAGAGAGAACCTTGACCCTGGGAAATGGTGGCTATACTGTCGTACAGCATGGACGAGTCATTGCCAGTAGGGGGACCGCCGCTTCCTGAAATCGTGCTGGTTGGGAAACCATTGGACGCTTCATAATAGGCCGGCGCACTGTTGCCATTTGTGGTTGTCAGACTGCCCAGTTCCGAGAGAAGTTTATGCTCTTCCTTGATGCACCATTTACCCGACCAAATCTGAAATGGGCGAACGGAAAGATGGTGGAGATTATTTTCACCACAGTTCTACGAATTTGAAATGGACTTACATTCGGATAAATTTGCTCTCCGCTATAGCCCAGGCGCTGTCGTTTGCCATCGTCCTCGGAATGTATATTGGTGTCCCGGTTTTCATCTGAAATTTTGAGTGGACATGGAATTTCTTGTAAATAATAATTGTTTTCAGCTGTTAATGTCATAATATGTTAATACATATTCGTTTTCTTGGCTTTTTTTGCTTCGAAAAGCGCCACGTGCCGTTTAAGTGCATTTTTGAGTATGAGTCTTGAGCCAAGAGTGAGAGTAATATGTTCATTTTGTTACCAAATGTAAATATATACATATGTCGCCACTCCCCCATCTCAAGTCGTGGAATAATAATTCTGATTATTATAATGGAATTAACTTTGTGTCTGCTTCCGCGCAAGACACGTGTGGCAACTGTCAAACGATGGTCAGAACCCTTTTCGCTGGCAAACAAAACAAGTTGACCGTATGTATGTATGTGCCCATTGGAATGCAATAAAAGTAATCTTTCAGTCACATTTGTATGCCAACGATTAACTACTTAAACCCTGCGACTAATGCTGATTGGGGCTGAAATCTCATTATCATCCACCGTCCATCTTAACCCACCCGTCGGCAGATATGCTCAGTGACAACAGTTGTAGTCGGGTTTTCTTGGGGGTGGAGCCCAGTTCTCAGTGGTTCACGCCCACTTTCCATCCACCGACGCAACGCTAACGGCACTTCGGGTGCCCGACCCAACCATAACCGAACCGATGCGACCGTCAATCGGCCTGATTTGTACAAATTTGCCACAAATGCAAGCCTAACTGCTACATCAACATTCACTTTGGAACGGCAGCAGTCCCAAAGGGATTCGACAAGCAATCTTGAGAATATGTTGTAATGCTATGAGTTAACAAAGAAGGGGTAAGGGTGGATGGAGAGTGGGATGCTTTCGTATCGGGTTTATTGCTTTTTTATTACCGCTCTGGTGACAAAAAGCACTGCAGAGATAAAGAGAGAGAGAGAGAGAGACCTCGAACCTCCATCTGTGCCATCTGTGGGATTGCCCGGGCCAAGACAAGGCGGCCCATTGTCATCGAAACATGATTGTTATCTGATGAATTACCATTAAGCACTTGCTGCCGTCCCTTCGCTGCCTGCTATTGCCATTAGCGGTCGATTATTGAAAAGAACAAGTGCTTATTCGAAGAGCGTACCAGCTCGTCCTCAACATTACTACTGAGCATTACCACCGAGCCACCACCGTCGTACGTGAAATATGGTACACCCGTATGGGCGGATGGGAAAATGGGCGTATGCCCTGCAGATCCGATTCCAAATCCACAACCTGTCGCTGCTAATTAAGATTTTATCTCCTTGCACCAGCTTCTGAGCTCGATTTGCGCTGAGGAAACACATGCGGCACTTTGCGATGGCTGCGGTCGGATGGAGACCATATTATGGTCACAGAATGTTGCCTTTTGCCTTGACAAATCCCGCGATATGCGATATGCAAATCGTGGCTTTTCCAGATTCGTTGCGGGGCTCTCTGAGAGATTGTCAATTAACCCACATACATAAAACAGTGATGAAAGCAAAGAGTGGCCACAAATAAATGGAATGACAGATCTGGGTCTGATACTCACCATGGGCTTCCACTCGTTTGCGCTTGCAATTTGGATCACTTGCGTTGTTGTTGTTGTTGTTGGCGTTACTGTTGTTGTTATTATTATTGTTGCTGTTGTTGTTGTTATTATTGTGGGAATGATGAGGATGCTGTATGCCCAAAATACCATTTATACTATAACCAGCCGTTCGCTGTTCCACACCTGCTCCTCCGGGCCCAACACCATTACTGCCATTATTGTTGTGATGGCCAATGGAATCCTGGCCCGGCTCAGAAGTGCTCCCTGTCAACGGTACGTGGGTGATAACCGAGTTGGCTCCCGATCCGGGACCAGCGCTTGTGACAGCGACTGTGGTGTTAACTGAGTTTGTGCTGTTATTGCCTCCACTTGGAGCTTGTGGATCGCTGCCCGCTCCTGTACTACTGTCCAGGCTCTCCGTTGTGTTATTTCCTACACTTAGATTCTGTTGCATATGATTGTGTTGGTGATGGTGCACGTGCTTTGCCTTCTCGGCTGCCTTGTTCCGCACGATTCTGAAACGATATGAAATAATTTAAAATAGTTTAAGGAACCAAAGTGAATGAAGTAAGTAAGTCGTCTCGCCAACTTCGGCATACCAATTGAAACAAATATTTTAATACTTGAACCTCAAATGTATGTATGTACATACATACATTTATTAAATTGCCGCCACTAAAACACTTTTATTCGTATAATTTGTGTGTTTCAAGTCCGATTTTAATCAAATTTAGTAAGTTGGTAGAAATGAATAAGACTAGTACTAGTGACGAATTTGATTTCATTAGCTATCGGGTTCGAAAAAGCTTCCTTCTGCCTGGTGTATACATTTCGGTGACATTAATATACCATTTCCCCCTATGGTTGCATAAAACAAATTTATGTCTCGATTCAGAATTGATAATAACGAGGCAATGAAGTAAGAAAGTCGTCTCGCCGACTTATACCATACATAAAACAAATATTTGAAATTTTTATTTTCAAAATTTCTTCTCACATGCTTTTTACAAGCATATCTTAGTATCTCGCTCACTCATGCATATGAGCACCTTAGCGCCCCCACCAGCCAACGGCCAACTCCGTCCTTATGGAAAAACGTTTATATGCATAACTTGTCTATTTTTAGTACGATTTTGATCAAATTTGGTATTTTGCTGGGTATTAGTATCAAATTTAAGTGTGCCAAATTTGATTCCACATGGTTTAAAATTACGGGAGATAATCGATTTTTTTCAAATTACGGGGGAGGAAAGAGGCGTGGCAAAATCTTTGCATATTCAAAATGTGCGCATTTACTAAGCAAATATACATACCAAATTTGGAGTCTTTAGCTAAAAAAAAGTTTTTGAAATAATTTTTTAATTGCGGGGGCGGAAAGGGGCGTGGCAAAAATTTGAAATAAACTTGATCACTTTACATACTACACAAACCTACATACCAAATTTGGTGGCTCTAGCTCTAGTATAGTCTCCTACAGTAGATCTACTGTAGGTGTTCATACGGACGGACGGGCATCTTTACATGGATAAGTCGACTGTTGAAGCTGATAAAAAATATTTATTCTTTATGGAAACGGATAAGCTTCCTGTAATAGACAAATCTATGTTGACTTTCGTAAGACCGCAAAAGATTTTAAAATAATCAGTCTGATATGCTTTATTTCATGCATTGCAAACTTCCACAAAAAATGTTGAAATTCATCAGGAAATCCTTAGTAGTCTTAGTGAATTGCTTGCAATATCTAATGTCAAATGAGAAGAATCTATCAAGTGCATAGAAATCATATTAAAATCCTGGAAAGATTTAAAAGATGATGAAAAGGATTTATAACCCTGTACAAAAATTATAATTAACAATCCAACAAATTGAAAACGTAACTAAAACGTACAGAAAACAAACTTTTTCCGATTTTCAACATTTCAAAATATTTCACTGATATGAGAAATATAATTGCTGATACCTCTTCACCACTGTCCTTCAATTTATTCACAACCTTTCGTTTATGTATACATATACATACATTGTATGTCATTGAAATTTTTGTATTTTTGGCTATCCGCATTTGCCTGTTTGTGTCGAATGGCTTATAGTTTTGGTAGTCGAATGGACTTTGCGACGGCCTACTAAATTAACCAACAGCTCCGGTCCCAGGGCCAATGGAGTTTGCGATTGTCAAATCGAATTTCGATTAAAAAGCCTCTGTCTCTCTACATCAGTCTATGTAATAGAACCAGTTGACCAGAACGTAAATCAAATTCGACCAGAGGTCGAGGCCTATAAATCATTCGTCCTAGTCCTCGTACCCAATCTCCATTTCGACTCCCATACCCACAAGCATCATCATTTTTGCCTTTGTTAAAAGATACTAGATGTCTCGATGGCAGAGAGTATAGCACATATCATGTTGACGACTTGGGGCCCCTATTGGGGTTCGTTCATTCAATTTGTATTAGTTGTTACAACCTGTCACGGATCTGAAAATCTCGCATTTCATTCTAAATTGTCCAATTGTGTGGTGTCCTTGGCCTTAACAGCTAATTTACATTTTGGCTGTCCCTTTATCTCATCTGAGTCTCGAGTCCGCGACACCGAAAACAACACGCAAATAAGACCGCAACTACCAAACGGCTAAAGAATCATGGCATGGCAAATGGAGTCGTCCAATTAAGTTTTATTGATGTTCCCGTAATCGCATTAGGTGAGAAAATCTCAATCCAGCTTTCTTGCGGCACCCTAATGTTCTCCTTTTTGATGGTGGATTAGCGGTTCCCTTGTGATACCTGTTATCCTTCTCCCAAAATCAACCCCTACATGATGGTGACATGTACACAGATGCATATACATATACATTCGTAGATGACAGGTTGCTGGCGCTTGAGGGTTGCATTGGCGTCGGCCAATTCAGCCGGAATTGAATCAAATTATGGAAAAGAACACTCACAACGGATTGGGACTTTCAATTCGGTCGGACTGCTGCTGGACTGGCCTTTCAGCCTGGGGGTTGCAATCTCGGATAGTTTGTGTTGGATGAGTAGTGAACACAATTGAAACATATGTTTGGGATGCGAGCAACGTACAACTCGTTGCCTTTACTTGTATACCGTGTCTACGGCAGGGAGTCTACAACCTAACTTGGCAGGGTAAAAGTCCAATCAATAGCCCATCCGAAATATTCAAACCATCGTACTCACATTTGTTGCTGGGTATCTGCCAGTCGACGGCCCTTCTGACTGACTACAAAAGTATTCTTTGATTTGTTTATGTATTTGGCTTGATTCGACCATAAGCACTGAATCCTGGGCACTGAGCACTGGATTTAGGGTTGGAGGAGATTAAGTGCAATGAAAGTCACTTTATTAAGTGTGTGTCTCTTGGGACTGAAACTGGGTCCAGACCCAGAACACGGGTACAATCCACTTCGATTGAATCAGCACCACCCTAATCATCGCTCAAGTGCCATCGCATCACACATTGTCGCATTATGAAAAGTTCCTGATGATTACCCACCCCAGAGTCAAGGCAATATCATCGGTCAGGTCACATGTCAGACTTTCTACAAGAGCGGGAGCTTTACATATTCGCGCGGAGCGGAGCGGAGCGTTGCGTCGCGTCGCGAATTGATTCTGAATGGGAGCACGTGTCGCATGCGGTTGCGGATTCCAATTTCAAATTCTCGGCTTTTCTATTGGGCCTGTTTTTATTTTTGACGGTGGGTTGTGGGTGGCCTGCGACAAGTGCGGCAAGTTGGGGGGATTGACTTTGCTCACCTCTCCTCCTTGGCACAATTCCCTTTTAAAACTCTCCCAAAACTAAGGGGATCTCAATTATTGCAGTTATGCAGAGCTAATTTATGGCGGCAGCTATGCCGAGCTACAGGACGCGCTGGCAAGCAGCTGCCTGTTGGCAGCATCCTTGGGCACCGCTAAAATGAATTATGGTCAGAAAGGAAGTGCGTACATAAAACAGCTCTGTAGGAAAGCGACGGCCGCGTGGCCGTGGCTAGACTAGAGTATACGGATGATGATAATGATGGTGATGGCGATGATGATGCGGATGGCGGCAATGAAGCCGCACCGGATGCTGCAGAGGAAACTGCCTTTTGTGGTGGTCGTGTGTCAAGCATTGTGCCGCAATTATGAACGCTAAAAACTACTTAGATATTTTTATTAGCCCAGTGCCTGGATAGATGGCATGGGATGAGATGGAACTGTCCAGCACAAAGCCGCGCCCAAGGTCTTGAGGAAACGGATGCGGAAGCCAACTGCATGACAGCAAACAAACATGGCAACACTAACGTATTGCGGACGTGCGCATGTCCGTGTATCCTTGGATCCCGTACTCCCCTTACTCAGCAGCATTCCCATTTGGTGTAACTTTTGCTTACCGGTTTATTGATGACACGCTGGGTACATTATCCTGGGAGCATATACCCTCTGCTAGCAACCGATCACGGATTTCCCACGCGAACATTGTGGGGTTCTCACGTTTGTAATTGGCGATCGCATCCACCACTGGAGGAGTGGCCACCTTGGGCTTGGAGCCGCCAATAACACCGGCCTTAAAGCTACCAGTCTCGTAATATCTGAAAACATAAAAAAGCGTTTTTAATTATTAGGTATCCAAATAAAATTAGTCAAACAAGGTAAAACAAGTAAATAGTTGCCTCTGTATTTAAGTTGAATAGATTAAAATTGAAAGTTCTTATTGACTCCTTATTTCCTAATACACTTTCGCATTTGATCCATGGCAAATTTTCGCCGGAAATACATTTTTATCTCATTTAAATGAGCAAAAGGTTAGGTGATTGACGGACGACGGGAATAACTTGGTGGTCATTCGGGCTATTATCTGATGCGTTTGCCCTGGCCTGGACCACCTTGATTAATGCATACATTTTGCAAACGGAACCAGCAATTTTACCATTTTCAATTAAAAACAATTTAAATGTCAACCATCGTTTAGGTCGAACACAATGTGGCCCATTACGAGCTTTGGCTGCAGGCAACAGCACCCAAGTTTGTTCCTTGCTCCTGCGACCGCAAAGATTTATTGTCCTATTTGCACTGCCGAGACCAGGACTCCATTTCCCCGCCGCTGCCATGCGCCCATGTGTGTTATGTCATTGAGATACATGTGCACCCATCTATTGAACATATACATACACAAATATACATATGCATATATACATTCACACATATGCATTTATGTATGTATCCTGTATACTTTAGTTGTGTCTAGTTTGTATATCGCAGTTCACGAAATTAACAATGACCCAGCAGGGACAACGCAAAATTTTGTCGTAAATTCTCGACAAGCTCTACAAAAAAATTTTATGCTTTTCCAAATTTCGGATTTACCTATAAAACTATGAAGTATATACCTATATTTTCAACTTTTAGCTTATAACTTTTGAACTTCGCAAGGAATTACAATTACTGAATATTTTTTTTTTGTTTTGCAATTCGTTTTGTAAAGAAGTTTATAGAAACCAGCACCATCTGAATCTTACAAAGAATTTTATTTCATAGACACAGAAATATGAGCTTATCGATATTTGAAGAACCACGAAGTTTCATCGTTAGCAGTCTCTGATTTAACTCTAAGCAAGATGAGAATCATAGCTCCATTTTTGTTTGTTGAAAAAGTGGATTTAACATCTGACCATAGTTCGACAATGATTAAATTATATGATCCCTAACTGAATGATGCGGAAAAAAGCAAAACAACGCCAAATATTACATTTACATTTTATTTCATGTTTCACAAATCGATACGATTTTCCTCAAATTATCAACACACTAAAAAACTTATATTGGAAAAATTAAAGAAATTTTAAGCTCCGATTTCTGTCAACTTTCACATTTTGGTGCAACCTAAGATAAAACAAGAGGGTGTCAAAGTTTGTATACCCTTGCAAGTCTTTTGTTCTCTTTCCTTGCATATAGCCATCAAAGTGGAAAAACGTTTTATCTAAAAAGGTTAATGTGTGCGAAAGAACTGCCCACAACCTTAGTATAGCAAATAACGAATTTATTGACAAAAGTTAATGATTTCGACCCGATATTAATCAAATTCAGCAGTCATTAATAGTTATGTTAAACTGAGATATATAACTTTCTATGACAATTGCGTAAAAAGTAAGGAAATTATTGACAAAGTCACTGTTTTCGAATTATCGTTCCTATGGGAGCTATATGATATAGTTACCCGATCTTAAATAAACTTGGCACAGTTTATAGGTGTACTAAACACACCAATATTTAATTTCACGAGAATAGTTTAGAATATAACGAAGCTATTGAGAAAAGTAACTGTTCGTGACTTTGCCGTTTGGGAGCTATATGACATAGTGGACTGATCCGAGATATACAAACTGCGCATATATTGTATGTTTTTGGAAATGCCCATCACATTTTTGGTCCAGGAATACTTTCCTGGGTACTATCACTATTCTACCGCATTTGTGACCAACATATTTTAAATGGATATTTCCACTGTCGTCCACACGATTTTCGAAAGTAAAATAAAGTTTTAAATGATAAATCAATCAAACAGAATTAAATTTTACACGTTTCACCACGGATTGTTATATTTTGCAAGTACTGTCAATGGTATAAAAAAGTGAGAGAACGGTCACTCAGGCGACTTCAAATGGACATGGCTTAATAGATCATTGCTAATAATCGGTTATCTCCGTCAATTGTGTGATAGTTTTAAACTTTAAATATTTCTTGCATAAATAAGAATTGTCAATCTTTAAAACTTCTTCTGTCCCTTTTTTTGAAAAGGATTCTTCCATTTTCCACAAACTACATCACACCAGTGCAGTTACATACACAACTTTAGTCGTTATTTTAGTTTTTGAGCTAGAAATACAAGCCAAAATAATAAAATGATATCTATGCGATGGAAAAATTCATGTAAAGAAACTCTACGGTAAGAAATCTCAAATGATGGTACATATTTTATCGAAATAAGTAAAGTTACAAACAAACTCAAATTCACTCTACTTCTACCGAAATATATCAAATTTATACACGTTTAGGTAATATACATATGTATAAAGAAAATCAGCACTTTGATTGAGACTTTGCATTTTTTATTTGAACCTTTTCGCGAAAATGCCCATAGACATATTTATATATTTATTGTACATAAATTGCATAATTACCTTGATAGAATCTTGGACACACAGCCATGGCTTACGCGCAATTGTCGCGATATGTCACATGGACGGACTCCATTATGAGCCAACTCCACAATGCGCTGGCGAACCACGTCGGGAAGTGGACGCCCGTTGACAAAAACGCCTCCAAGTTGATTGACGCCGCCGTGACCTGAATTGAGAGCAAAATGGTCGTATTAAATTTAGTTTTGTTTGAAACGCACATATTATATAGTTCTCCTAATGCACTGATGACCCCAATTTACACAGCGGTTTACTGGTTTAAAGCTATCAAAAGGGATGGGGAAATTTATAGCACTTGACAGATAAAGTTTAATTGCTAACTTGCCATCGGTAGTTGTTGAAAACTTAAAAATCTTGGTAAACAAAGCACTAGCACCTTGACGTGGCGACCTTTAGTCTAGATTTCATCAACTTGCATACCCATGCAGACACATGCACGCATACCCATGAATCGATCCCCCCATGGCGTGGCAAAAAGAGACCGCACTGGGTCTGCGGCATCTTCTCGTTCTCGGCATCCTAATGACAAACATGCCGCCGAGGCACTTGTTTCCACGCCATTTACACTCACAATTTGGCACTTGTGTTGCCTTTCTGCGGCATTCGAGATAAATTCACTAATTGCCTTGGGCCAATGGGTGTCGGCGACGAACCGCACGATGCTTTAATCCCTTCTGCAATTGTCGTTGATCGCAAAAGATTGCGAAACTAAATGTTTATATTTTCTTTATATACATTTACTTAAATAGACAAGTTCGTCTAGCTTAGAGTTACCCCAACTAAGTCACTCGAAGAAGAGTTCTCAGGTCTAGAGATGTGAAAATAATCTAAACTAATAGACAAATACAACTGCGCATTTAAAGGGATTGGTATGCTCCATTGATTACAAAGAATGTTCAAACTGTATTAGTAGGCAAATTATTGATCTAAGGGCAAATATTGATAGAGGAATGATAGGGAACGTCTACTCGTTTATGGGTATTCTAAATTTTTCATTATGATTAAAAGCGATATTTTGTTGGTTACGGGAGAAACGAAACATCAGACATTAAGTTGTTTTGCAGGGACAGTAAACATTAAAGTCGATAAGTCAGATGCTCATCCAATCTGCAGTTGTGACAGACTGCGAGGTCACAGCAGGATACCGATACCGGTTGAAGTGATAGTTGGAACAATAGGCTATTGTGTGGATGGCAGAATGCCAAATGGCGAATGCAATTGTCATTTAATGAAGTATGTATTGACTTTCAATAGATGTTCGCGCAGAACACAAAACATAGCATGGGCTCATTTTTGTCGCACTTCACTCCTGGTCCCAACCATCGGTAGGAATAGGGACCAGACCATATCCTTGGAATGACCATGTGTGTTTGTGTGTGTGTGTGAGCATATGATCGCTCAGCTAAGCCAAACCAAAGACCAACCCTCGTTGCGACATTCCATTCTTATTGCTTTTGTTTGTTTTCTCTTATTCTTTAGCCATTGTGTGATCCTGAGTGCTGCAATGTATTCGAGTCCTGTAACACCTTTTCATATGACTGATCACAGATTTCGAGTAGGTAATTATGGGAAATACTATAGGAACTTTGTCAAAAATATAAAAATATAGGCGAAAAAACGGCGAAAAAGAAAGCTCTCACTCTTCGTTGTCATACTTTTTCAATCTACCAAAAACCGCATCTTTTCACTACGTAAACTTTACACGGGTTGCAAAATATAGTTGCAATTTTTATGTTTTGGGACCATTACATGTATAGTATTCCATCATATTTTGATTGTAGCGATATGCCGTCGAAAGATCCATGCTGTTGGAGAAACTTGGGCTTTGGGGCGTCGGCTCGGCCGTTGATGTGGGCGTGGGCGTGGGTGTCGCCGTTGGCTATTTCACAGTGCTGATACTGGAGAGGACACTCAGATTTTAGTCGAAACTAGCATTTCAGTATCAGATTTAGATTCGGAATTGCACTGAGAGCACACTAGACACAAATATAGTTTGCACTTCACACACAATTCCATTTGTATTAAAGGTTAGGGCCGCGACGGATCTGTGTTATCATTATTTGCGATAACCGAATCTGAATTCAAAGCACCGTAACCGTATTACTCAGATTCAGCTATAGAACCAGATTCACATTTGCGTTCCGTGGCACCGTGGTACACTGGCTGGTGAAGCGTTTGATTTTGGTTTGTCTACTTCTAGCACTGTGCTCGCGAATACGACCAGGAGCAATTGTGCTCCTTTTCCTCCTGTGCCGTTTCGGTCTCGGTTTCGGTCTCTGCTCCTTCTCCTGCGTCTTTGCCGTTGTTGCCGCTGTTTTAGTTATTAAAAAATTTGTTTTCTGTTTCGTTTTCTGTGCCGTAAAATATTGCTACCCATTTTTTCCGGACTGTTTGCTAGCAGCCGCAGAGATCCTGCGCACGGCTTGTTTCTTATCTAGCTCGACGACGCATTTTTGCTTATCTCCATCTCCATTTACGTATGGGTTGGTTTCAGTGTGTATGTGTGTGTGTGTGTGACTGCTGCGGTTCGTTTTGTGCTGTGCTGCGCGGTTCTTGGTCCTTGTTACGCCACCGCACCGCCCAACCACATCGGCTTGCGCGTACTTCTCGACTGCCGACCCACAGAACCGAGCCAATGAAGACGAACCAAAAACCGAGAGACACTAGAGCATCAACACAAACCACTACTGACTGCCGATTCTGGGCGCTGCCCGCTGTCCTCCGCCCTCTGTCTCCTTCTCGGCAGCTGATGATGGTGATGGTGGTGGTGGTGGTGAAGGTGTTGCTATTGCAATAATGTGGATAGTCACAGTTGGCCTTGCCTTCCTTCTTCACAGTCTCCCGTTCCCGCATCAAATACCAATGTCACGGAGCTGGGCAGAGATACCCACACACGCACACACACTCACGGGCAGAAGATACATAGGTAGATAAATGTGCGCTTGTATGTGGACATCTTCATTTGATCTTTGAATTCGTCCTCTGCTTCGCACTCAGTACAAGATGCAAAAGTATCTTTAAAGCCACCGGCAAATTTTTGGTCAATTCCCCTTCATGATGCGTATACGTACGACGCTTCGCCATCGTTTATAAAATCTTGGCGCAGGGACACGCCCCGACTTTGGCTTGGAAAACTTGAACTGACGTGCCCAGGCATGTAGCAAGGGGAATGAGGTATGCTTCCAACTTCCGCCAATCCGCGCCAAGATGGCCTGGCATCGTTGTGTCTCTGCACCAATCACAGCGAACCGTTATGCCTACCACTTGAGAGCATTACCTCGCCTTCTGCCATCTCGCTCACACTCGCGCGATTGTTTCGGGCGTTGGCGTTTGCTTGTGTGTGTGCGTGCGTATGTGCCAACATGTATGTATGTGTGGCTCTGTGTGTGCGTTTGTATGTATGTGTGGGTGCTACTCGTACTTTCGTATTTTATGATATGACTATGAAAATCATCAACAACAACAACGAGAAAGCAAAAACAACGCATTGGGATGAATGTTTAAAGACAAAGTAATTATGTTAGCGACAAAAATATTAACAAGCGTTTTTTTTTTGTTTTTGGTGCACATTTGCGCGTCGACTTTGACTTTGATGTGGAGACAGCAGACAGAGGAGGACAGGAGAGGAGCCCATTCCTTAAGAGACATTGCCAACCGCAACAGCAAACCCCAACCGCAATCCACCCTCATCACGCCAACTAAAAATCCAGTACTCTCTCAAATAAAAATATGGCATATATAATTCGATTATGATTAACTTGTGGTCCTTGTTGCCAGGCTTCGCCATATGGGCTGCATATTCTTTAAGACCAAAAGTGAACTTTAAGGCCACGGGAAAGGAAACTAATACGAAAGAGTAAAAATTGAATTTCCAATGCTAAAACTTGGGCAGAATTCATAGCGTTTAAAAATAAATTTGAATATTGCCTGAAATGGTAAGAAAATAAATCTAGACTTTAAATCTGAAATCTATTTCAATCCGATGAGTAGCGGATGAAATTTACAACTTGCTGCAAGGTATTCCGAATTCGGCTATTAGTCTTGGCTAATGTGGGAAAAGCGTGCGTTTGGCTTTTGTTGTTTCTATAAATCGGTAAGCGAAATTACTTGATAGAAGTGGCAAGTGTAGAAGTTGGTTTATTCCCAGGGCACATATGATGTTCATTGTATTTGTGTGTATGTACATACATATGTATCTACCCGTGTACGAATCCTGAGCATAATAAGAGTATACTTTCTAGAGTGTACTAGGGACAAGCTCATCCTGAGCGTGGCTGACGACGAATTATGCAAATTATGCTTGCGATTTAAATGCCACAACTCAGAGCCAAATAAAATAATGGCTTTTATTACAACTCCGACTCCTACACCCGCCAGAGCCACCGTAATCGCAATTGGTATGGTGAGACCCAGAGTAACATAATGATAATTAAAAGAATCCCCAATGGATGTTGCTCGAAAAGTCAAAGCATAAGTTAAAAGCGATTTGTCAAATTAAAATTAACGCAAGAGTGCTCTGTGGTAGAAGGAGACAGTTACATGGAGATGAGGACAGAGCGGCAGAGTTAGAGAGAGTCCTCTGTCGAGTCCTTGTAATGACAGTTGAACACACAACTGGGAATTGATGGGCGAACAGGATCTGATCCCTTGCACTTTTCACAACTGTTCTCATCAAGCAATCCAATCCAAAACACAGATGTTACCTTACCAGTCACAAGTGTGTGTATTCACTATCAATTATATGCAAGAATATGACATTTATATAAGAAACGTAGTTCTCACATTTCCGGCCGTGTAGATAGGCAGGAAGCCGGGAAACCGTTTCGAATCTGCGGCTTTTGCACATAATCTGATTTGGATTGAAATAACAAAGTGTTTTGTTTTCGTGTGGTTATTGGGCCTGGCATTGGCCAGGCCAATATAAATGAGAATGAGAACGAGAATGAGAATGAGACAAGAAATTGTAATGCACACCGTGGTCCGATTGTGACTCCGACTCTAAATCGAAATCCAAGGCATTGAGATTGCTATGAGAAGACAACTAGCGGATACTTTCAGTGACCACCTTATTCGCATCAAGCAGAAATAAAGAAATAAATAAAAGAAGGAAAAACGCAACAAAAAAAAAAGGAAAACGCCTGGGCCTGACCAGCAGATGAATGAATGAATGAATGGAAAGAAGGCTAAACCAGAGCAAGAGAAACTAAAAACACCTTTGCGGTTGGATTGGTTTTTTTTTTCAATTAAGCACGTTGTTATTTGAGACACTTCTTGCAAAGCCACAGAAAGCTGATCGGATGGTGTTTGAATTGGGGCTGGGAGCTACTGGCTGGTGGCTGGGGGACTGTGACATCACGTGGGAGCCAGAGTCAGGTGGACAGGTGCGAGTTATTGGCAGGGATATCCGATCGGAATTCGTTCATTGAGATCAAGAGGCTACTACTAATGGGTGTGGGAACTAATTACTTACCATCGCCAGATATACTGCCCTGGGAACTATGCGAATCGTCTGAAAAGAAGACAATTAAAAAGAAAAGTTGAGATATGTATACATATTGGAAATGGGGTTTTCGATACATACCAGCGCCGTTCTGGACATCGTTCATTGCCGACATCCATTCCACAGTTCCCTGAGTCTGGGACATGAAACTATTGCCAGTCGGTGGAGTGGATGGATCCTGAATGGCAACAGGTGTTGATATGCTGCCCATAATCCTTTGCGAATAATCATCGAATTTATGCACTGAAATCAAAATTAATAGAAGTATGAATGAAGTCTGTCTAAGACGGTTATCTTCATTTGTAAGCTGGTGTCCGATCATTTTTAAAACCATTCAATTGTAATCAGAAACAAAGCAGAAGATTCTGTTTCCTAGTTGCATTTGGATTCAGAATGCTGGCGGCACGTGCAGATGAGGTAGGGAAGGGAATGGCCAAAAGTTTGTCCCGGAACTAAATCTATTTAGGCCCTTTTGTTACATTTGAATGAGGATGAGGATATTCAGCGAAATCCGTGACTGAAGCGAGCAAATTCCTTTGCCTAATTCCACTGGGCTGTTGCGCATTGAAAACAAAACGACATGTTCAAACGACGATGCGGCTTCTGGAGTCGAAGTCGATGTCGCCAGCTTGCGGCAGAACAGCAACAAGTTACGTTATCGTACGATGAGGAAGTGAATTTTGCAATCCCAATCCCAATCCCCACCCAAATGAAATATTCGATGCACTTGTCTTTAGTCCAACATATGCAATACTATTGTTCTTTGGTTACACGCCAACCATTTCATCTTTTCCATGGGCGTAGTTGGACCTGGATTCCAGTTAGATTGCGTCTGGAGTATATATCCCCATTTGTTTCGAACCCTTTTGTTACTCCTTTTCTACGCCCGTCAGTGACGACCGTCCGTCTATGCTAACTAGCAAACCAAATGCAAATATAATGAAAATTAAATCTTTTGTTTAAGTCTGTCTTTGCCTGTTGCTGGACCCTATGAATAGATCTGGTCTGATATTGTTATACTGGTTGTCCCTCAAAATATTTGGGAATCGTCAGGTACAAACCTACAAGCGGGAATTGTGGAGCTGCATTTGGAGGCGATTCTGACTTTAACTTACCTTTCGATTTGTCATCCAGTTGCGTTGAGGTATAGATTAGGCCGCTTGCGTGATGGAGTTCATGATGATGATGCTGATGTTGATGCATGCTGTTATTGAGATTCTCACCTGGCGGTGCGCCGCCCTGCAAAGAGTGCAGCGTGGGCGACACGGCCACCGCCATGGTCATTTGCTGGTGTTGATGCGAGAGATGTTGGTGTTGGTGCTGCTGCTGGCTCTCGTCCTGTGGCATGGGCAATGAGAGGGGCAAGGGCAAGGGCAGGGCTTGGGGAGGAGTTTGATGGATGATGTGGTGCTGGTGCTGCGAAAGCGTCGCAAGCCCATGGGTTAGATGTGACGTCGTCTGCATTTCCATTGTGAGCATAGCAGTACCTGTAAAGTAATGCAATGTAATGTGCAAGTTAGTCAGTTGGAGTTGGAAAGAGGAGATTCGATAACAGAAACTGTCAGCCTTGCAGCTACTCGAATCCAGTAGGAGCAACTAAAATTCGGCTACGGTACCGGCACTGGCAACGGTATCAATACCGGTGAGCCTCAATTGCGGCATTCGATGTACCTACCCACTTGTAATCTGGATGGACTGTGCAACTACATTTTCATAATTATAGATAACGAGCACTCGCAGGGTCCTAACCGATGCCGTCTTGAACTGGCGCTCGAAGCGCGAACACGTAACTACAAGCCACTTGACGGAAGCCGCTTGCAGAAGACAAAGGTGATCACTGGCTACTGACAAAACTACTGCATAAGGAGCAAACGAAACCCTCCTCTGCAAAGGGTTCGCCTGTGCGATACCTTTTACGCCTCCTACTGTGGAGTGAGAAAACGTTTCAAGTATGTAAGTCTTTACTTCAACAACTGAACTTAAAGATGAGTGAAGTGTGACCCAAGTGTTTATTTTTTTGCATCTTGCAATGGATATGATATCCATCGAGCATTCAGATACACATAGCTTTGTCTGGCATCGTGTCCCTGGCCCAAAATACCCAAACGAATATCGGGTGCAGGGAAGGGAACTGGAACTGAAACTGAACGGGTATTAAAAAAACGGTCAGAGGTAGTGGCAGTGGCACGTTCCAAACAACTGCATAAGCGAGAGGATAGAACATGAAAGGAACGAGGAACATGAAAATCATCGACATGACGCCGACGCAGACGTCGACGTCGACTGTGCTGTCGATGGAAACTTCGACGTCGATAAGCATAAGCAGTACCTTAAAGCCAACGAAGCATTTAACCAGAAAATCGATGACGATGGACGTAGGGCGGATGGTTCCATTGGTGGTATTGGTGTTTTGGATAGGACGGCTTTGACGGGCACGAAAACATCGAAGAGCAACGACTGAGATCAACTGAATGTTCTAATGGTCCAAACAGATGCAAGAATGGTTTAGTTTTGGTTAAGATTTGTGCCCTGCATGCCGGAATGGGTTTGAGTGTTGGAAGTGGGTCACATTCAGCACGGTCAAAAGTGGTTAGATTTTCCTTTCCAAACTAAAGAGGATGACTCTTTAGACTTTTGAGCAACTGAAGGGATTGAGCTTGGTATGTAGAAAAAAACCTTATGTAAAACAATATGAATAATACTAATCCTCTATTTTACAGTTTGAAATTAATCTCTCAATCGTTTTATTATTTGGTGTAATGAGATTTTCTTTTTCGATTCAGTAATATTTTTTTTAAATAAACAGCATTAGCAAATGAATCGATTTATATACATCCGTATATGTACATATATGTACATATATATGCATCATCTATGCATCAAGAATACTTAACTTTTAAAATGTAAATTTGTAGTTACCAGAAATTCGTTTTGTAGGATGTTTTCAGAGTCAATTTTCGAATTGTCGCAGGTCGCAGGGATCTAGCTAGTATTTTGTATGCGATTGTGCGATTTCTTAACAATTATTATTATTTACATACTTTATTTATTTTTTTTTTTTAAGAAAATACAATGGAGTCTGAGTTTCTTTATATAAGAATCAATATATTTGTGAATTGAATAGTCTACTCGGTAAATATTTAAGACATATGAAATTACATTTAAAAAAAGAAATTGTTTATGCCGTTTTACCGACCAAACAGATTAAAATTCCTTTCAGCAACAAATAATGTTTCGTTTGAGAAATCAATACCAATTAAAAAATTCATTTGATTTGTTTTTAAACCATTCCTTGCAAGTTCCTTAACTCAAGTTAATCGACACTTGAAAGTAACAAAGTCGACAAATTTTGTCAGCAGCATTAAATAATATAATACGTTACACATTTCATGTTTTGTGTGTTGCCTTGCGCGAATTGCATTTTCCCGCTTATTTTATCGCAATCTGCCCCTATGTCTATCGTTATCCTCGTTTTCCTTCCTGTACCCGTTTTGTCTACCTGAAACTGAAACTACAGCGGCACCAGCACGAGCTAGGACCGCGCGCGCGGGTTTTTTTCCTGGCGCTCAGCTCATTCACCTGTTGTTAATTGACCTCATCGGAACTCACCCTCCGCTAGGGTCAACACAGTTTGAGAGTCGAGAAGTCAAGTGTACCTCATGCCTCCTGACTCACCCCCGCACCAACTGCACATCATCTGTGTGGCTGTGTGGTGCGTGCTACCTATTGGGATGGGATGGGATGGGATGGGATGGAATGAGAATGAGAATGGTGTTGCTGCTGTTGGGCTATTCAGTTGAGTCTAGTTGATGTCCTCCGATGATGTTCTGTTATGTAAAGTGCCATGCCATCTGTTTGCTATTGGGGTTGCCGATGTCCCTGTGTAACATTTTCCAGCCCGAGGGTTGTTTAATATTATCATTGATAAAAAACACACACGCACACAGCCGTACACATGCATGAACACATTAACACACAAGGGACCTGTTAGAAACTCAAAGAAATCAAGTAACTCAAATGCTGGTCTGTGCATTGCATCCAAGTTCGATTTGGATGATCGCTTTTCAGGTGGATAACACTCAAATCAGCTGATCGTGTTGCTGCCGTCGCTTTCCCAGCAGCGGAAAGGAAACGGTCACCTGCATTTCTCAGCATGTGCCACTAGGATATGCTAACGTGAGAAACTGTCCGAATTGGAGAGACTACACAAAAAACTACCACCACCGTCCCCTCGGCTTTGCACTTGCTGCACCTTGACACTGGCAGTGGCTGTGGCAGTGGCACTTGTTGTGTTAACTATTCGAAATTCGAATTCCCATGCCAAAAGCGCGGGAATATAACTACTAGGTGACTCAATGAGCCAGCAAAACTGCTGCGAAAGGTGACAAAGTCACTGTGACCCGTAGAGGGCGTTTTAGACGTTTGAATTTGAATTTCCCCGATTAACGCAATATACCGTGATGTCATGAATGAATATTACGTAGAAATCCATGGCCTAAGATAAGTTGTCGTAGCCTTAACTACTAAAAGTCAGGGTCGGTCACAGGCGTGTCTAGAGCCCGCAGTGTTCAGTGTCTTCGGAGTATTCTTTTCTCACTCACTTTTGGTCGCGTAATACATTCAATTCAGAAAATAAAAGTGGGAAAATGTAAGCGCATTTTCACACACTCGCGCCGAATAATGGCGATGACGACCCAGACCCAGCGCCAGCTCCACCGCCAGTTCGCTCCAGCCAAACTCTACGAAAACGGGAAAAATAAGCTCAAGGTCAGAAGCGTGGGTAAAAATGAGAGCTAGTCTACTACCCAAACCTACCTACACACAAAGAACAAAGAGAACTTCAACTCGAGTTCCATGGCAAGGCGAGCGAAGTCGTCTCGATCTTCAAAATAAGTATGTATGTACATACATAATTATCATTGTCTGCCCCGACATCGGAGGCATACAGTTGTCGCCCGCCATGCCCTTACCACATTAGCATAAGTTTAATGTCAGGGGTAATACGTAGTTCCCAAATAAAATTCTGCACACAAAGTTCCTAAACAGTCAAATTCTACCTAACTCCTTTTTTAAGGTATGTATGTACATATCCACTGAAATTGGGGAATATGTTTTATCGAATTATACGCAACAGGACCAACAATTTGGGTAATGAAAAAAACAAACCAAAAAGAAAATGCTCATAGTAATGTTTTTGTCATCTTTTTCAGTGTACCTGTACCCAGATAGGTAAATAGGTAATATGTATGTGTGGATTTGTATACTTACCAATACTTAGCACAGAAGAAGTACATATGTCGGTTTGATGTTGTCGTATTCGAATCTACAAATGACTGTGATTCAGGCTCGGACTTGGGTTCGCCATTGTGTTGAATAGTTAGCTTTTATTTGAATGCATTCACAGTACACAGACATACACAAATTCTCGTGAATGGACGGACACACACAGGTACACTCACTCACACATACGCACTTCTTTTGGTTAATGGATACTGGTTAGTGGGGGAGGCGGATGGCGGATTGGGGTTGGCGGGGTCGAGAGCTTGGCCAAAATTATTTATGTATGTGGCGTCGTGTTATCGTCGATTCACTTGGCATAGGTTTTGACGTAAGCTCGAACGTAAACTCCAACCGTACAGAGATTGGCTTGATTGAGATCACTTCTCGCACTTTATTTTCGGGAGGCCCGGTTCAAGCTGATTCGATTTCAATATGATGCGCGATTCGATACAGATAATACAGGTCAAAGATACATGTATATATTGTAAATAATGGTGGCTAAAGCTCGACAGATCGGAAACTGGATGGATGGATCAAATGGATCTGTTGACCGTGCGCAAAGAGATCTCGAGCAAAACTGAATTGTCGAATGGCAATGGACGGCGGAAGCCGTTTCAAGCCAACTTGCTCACTCAACTCAGTAGGTGCGCGCTTGTGTATGTGTGTGTGTGTGTGTGTGCACACCTTTGAGCCGCGCTCAAAAACCTGGTCTGAGTTGGCTTTACGGTTGGTCGGCTCCGAATCCACTCAAACTGGCTCTCGACTAATCGGCAGCGGGAGAGTTGGCTCTTGACGGGGCTTCAGAAACGACGCGATTCTCGGTTCGGACGCCGCGCGTGGTTATATACATATTGGATGATTGCCATGCATATGCTATTTGTATCTTCTGTATGCTACACGGTATATACTTCTTATATACACACATGTTGGTAGATACATACATACATACATTCATATGTAGACGATTATGCGCTTGGGAGAGAGCGGGGCGGGCTCTGCCTCTGGCTTTGGCTCTAGCCCTAGCCCTTGATTTCTCTACGTGGTAAACCGAAGCGGGGCTTTTATTTTGTTTTTTGGTGGCTTATGATCGCATGGGGCTTTAACGAACTAAGAACGGCAACAAGCAACAGTCATAGCCGCAATTTTAATCAGCGGCATCAACTTTAATTCGAGCTTGAGCACCACCACATATATTCATATGTGTGTGTGTTTATATAAATTGAAGTGTGTATGTGGAAACTTTCCCAACAAAATTTTCGACCGGAAGTGAAGCCTGCTCACCTCATTAACATCAGCGTCAACATCAACCCTCCTTTACTGTACTCGCCATGTTATGGAATTCAGGTGCACTCCACAGGTTGACGAAATATTTTCCATTCATTATACCTCCATACATACATACTAATGTACATTTGTCCACATTTGTATACTATATACCTATAAAAGTAAGTCCATGTTCTCGAGCCCAAAGCTTCGAGAGCTTAGCCAAGAGCGGTACAGTTACGCAGTTACCATTCTTATGGTTGGAACCCCCTTCCGTAGCAAGCCATGATTTTGTGATGTTCTGTTCTTAGCTGCGCGATCCTGATCCGTGATGGAGTTGTGATGGAGCTATGGCGCTACATATGAACTGATGCTAGTGTGCTCATCCATAGCATATATTTACCTGGTGGCCAACTATCTACACGCAAACTGGCGCAGGTGCTGGCAAAACGAAAACGGCGCGTGCCAAGCAAATCGTCGACTACCGTTGCAAACCACAGTACTACTTACTACGGTGGGGGGTCGGGTGGCGGTAGGGGGGGGAAGTTAGTGTGGCGGATCACTCAACCGTCTCTTAATCTAGCTTAGAGTACCTATGTTAGCCTGGCATATGTACATATATGTATGTATGTACAATATATATACACACACACACATACATAAACATCGTACAGTCATTTACGACTGGCATGAACCCAATTTCGGACTAAGAAACGATCCAACTGTGAGAAGAACCTGGAAAATATGATTGATAGGTCCCAAATCTAATCCCCCATATTCAAATTGAAATCAAAGGCAGTGCATCTAGCTTTGGCAGACACTATCTCATAATCAAAAAGCTAATCATAAATGTGAATAATAACAAATAAGTAGACAAAAAGGCAATCGAAATGCAGCTGGAAGAGGGTTGCCACTTCCAATGTCCAAGTACAAGACACGGGGTTAGTTCGTAATGCCCTCCTTACTTCATTATCTTCTGTGTGAGTGTGTTTTTCCCCATCTTCTGGTCGTCTTCCTTTCTGAGTGAAAACTCTTTAAGTTCGCGCTTGATGTTCCGAACACCTGTTAGACGGAAATAACAGTGGCGGTGGCGGCGACGGTGGCGACGGCGTTGGTGATCACAAAGAGAAAAACACATCACAAAAAACAAAAAAACCACCCCATTTCTGAGACATGTTCTTTCTCTGCTCCGTGCTGTTGGCCCTTTTATTGTGGTTTTTGAACAACTTCGAATGCAACTGCAACGGGCCCAAGTTCAACGATCGTTACTAGGAACTTCTGCATTTTAGGGCTGTTTAAAAATCTAAAAAATTCTTATTTCGAAATTGTCATACTTTTCAAAGGAAACATTAACCAAGAGGCGTCTTCTCGATTTCGAATGGGAAATATTATTGATTGTGGAGTGGGTTTTCAAAAATCAGGAAATACAGGAAATACACAATCATCATATTTCGATTTGTAAGATATAACTTGCAGATCAGAGTGAAAGTTTTCGAAATGATTTTGTCAAAAGAAGTCTTAACAAGTCAAACAAGTGGCTTAAAATTGTTCAAATTATCGAATCAAATACAAATACAAACACTCATTCGTGACTATTATCCCTAATAGGTGTAAAAGGACAGAAAACTCTCGACTATGTATATTTCTACTATCACTAAACCTGGGTTTCTCTCTGTGTGTGTGTGTGTATTATATGGACCGTCGTCACGCCAAAGATACAGATACAGATACAGAGATACAGTCTTGTTTTCCCTGGTTGGATCGGTCTAGGTTGTAGATCCAGACCCCCATATTCATTCGAGTCTCCATACATACATATACACATACATACATACATATGTGTACATAAGTGGATATTCATACATACATTTATGTATGTATGTACATGTATCTATACAGACACACCGGCGTAGGAATCATCCATAGCGCTCGCTCTTTATTTGAACAATCAGTATTCATATGTTTCAGTATGAAATTCGGAATTTCAATCTTGGCTCGTGGCTCGTGGCTTTTTTTCCCCCTCCACCTCCCACTTTTCACGGTCTGCAAGCCAACCGCGACAGCTTTTCTGCTGTTTCTTTTCGACTGTTGCTGTTATGTACTGCGTATTACTATTACTGTTGTTGTTATTTATATTTTTTTTATTTCTTTTTTTTTTGTACTAGGGCTGTGCTGCATCTCGCTGTTTTGGCTTTATTACTTCCTTCAGGGACGGACTTTGGTGGGAATAAGTGCAAGCATTCATACACATAGAAAACATATGTTTGTCTGCGTCATTTTAAAAAGATCCGCATCCTTTTGATCCCACTTGGATAGTGCAATAGGTAAAAACTAAAATCAATAAATGATTTCCATATTCTTAAGAAAATTGAGTAACTTGCATGTTGTATTAAGTTGGGATAAGATGTCCTAGACCTTGGTAATCACAACTTACGATTTGACTGATTGAATTCTCAATGGAAACTGAGAACAGGCGTCTTTAGTAATCCCCGGTCTAGACACCAAACCGACTGAACCGACCCTGGCATCGGGTTGCTTGCAGGTTTATATTCGAGAAAACAATAATTTAATAAGACAAAAAGAAAAAGGCATAATGTACAGAAAAAAACAACTAAAAAAAAATAGAAGAGAAAACAAAGTAAATCAGACTTATGTATAATCAAAATAATAATTACAGACTTTTTACAACAAAATATGTAACTACACACATATCTGTATGACAACCGAAATCTATTCCAATGGCCCATTGAAAGACATCGATTAACTCTAAGTAAATTGATCGGTTCAATCCTAAGGATATATGGCAAACGGAAAATCTGGTGGCGACTATCATAGAAAACTGAGTACGGGGTTGATCGTTACATTCGGTCATATTTCTGCCAACTTACTCACATACACGTAAACACACACATCAACGATTGTGGGTGTGTGTGAGTGTGTGTATCTATGTATACATATACAGATGTATTTATAGGAAAATGAGCAGCGAACCGTAATTCCTCAAACCACTAACACTAACACACAAAAGCCCATATTGCCTGAACACTATGGGCGACAGAAGAACCGACATTCAACAGAACCAGAACTTTTGAATGAAAGGGGAAATCTTCCGGCAGGTCATTTCACTCCATTCCGAATTGGATCGTCGTTGGTATCTATCTGTATACCTATGTATACATGACATCAAGAGCTCATTTTACACACCCAATTTCATATATGTATGTTTCTGGAGTAATATTCTTAGTTCGATTATGTTTACAAATAACTATTTAATTTCCCTTTGACCAGCAAAAACAGAATAAAAGATATTCATGATTTAGGAGAGGGGATGTCAAGTTCTTCGAACTAAAAAGTGCACATCAAAATAAACTTGGTAATATTTAAACGTTCCCAGCTTGACGTAGCTTTTGTCATGAGCACACAACTTGTTTATACCCGTGCAGCGGGTATTATAAAATTGGTCAGAAGCTTGTAACGCACAGAAGGAGACGTGTCCGACCCCATAAAGTATATATATATTCTTGATCAGCATGAGAAGCTGAGTCGATGCGTATGCGTTTTACTCAGCCATCTTAAGAGTTATCGGGATGAAATTGGGGGTCTTTTTATTACCCGGGTAAGATAAAGTATGAAAATCATCGGATCGGATCGGTTTACTATATAATATTGCTCCAGAACAAACATACTATATCATATAGCTCTAGAACAAAAATTTTTGCAAAAATTGGAGTATTCCCATGAAATTTACCAATATGATCGATTTGGATATAAAACCTCAGATCCCAAAATTTGTATCGGATGGGATAAATAGAACACAAGTTACAGTCAATATAAATAGTTTGAATATCAATAAAGTAGTTTGAAAAATATTTGAGTATTTTCATAATACGACAACTAATGCTGTTGATGTATGAAATTTCACTTTTGTTATAGGATTAAATATAATAAAGAACTGCAAGGGTATATAAACTTCGGCAAACCCGAAGTTAGCTTCTTTGATATTATTAATACATATGTATGTAGGTACATATGTATGCAGTAATCTCTATTCTTTCTATGTCTCTATAACTCTATTAGCATGAACAAATTATTTAAACTACAGAATATATGTAAATGGATGAATTTAAAATTTGGCCTGGTCTCCCAAACGAGGACAGCTGTATTTGGATTGTTGGATTTCCATACAACTCCGGATTCTTTAGTTAAGTCTGTTGATAATAGAACTTGGTGTTCCTGAAATAAATATACAGACAACCTACTTAGTCCTGCGTATGACATAAAATCTTATAGATTAATCAAATTTATTGACCTCAAGAGTCGATGGCCAAAGTAGCTAGCACACTCCATCTTAATATTAATTATATTATAATCCCTTGTGTATAATAGCTTAAAAATCAATAAATAAAAAATAGTAACCTCAAGGCGGCTAAAACTCAGGTTAAATTGAATACAGCTTTTTTTCAATTTTCGCCACGGCTCCCTTTGCCTCTGTTATTCCAACAAAAGTGTTTTTTTTCTCGCAATTGAATTCGGCATGCCTAAAAGTAAATATTCATAAATTTACGAAATAATACACATGTTGTTATTTTTCAAATTGAAGTAAATGCGCTCAATAACTTCGATTTTTAAATTTTCCAGTGTGAATTTCTTAGCTTAATGTAGCCAAATTCGATGAACATCGAGTTACATCAGGGTACATCTTATAGCAAATACAGTAGAAACTATTTATTAGCATTTCTATGTGTTTATCGTCAAAGTAATTAATTATATATAATAAGCTCTAAGTCTGTCAGTCAATCATTGGACAAAAATCGGGATATTATATTATCACACATTCCTCAAGCTTAAGGATGTAGGCCGTTTCAAGTTTCGTGCAAGTTCTTTTGTTCTTTTGACGTCAGTAAGTAAAATACAAAAACTTGCAGAGTTCAACAAACTTCGGAGTTTGGCTGCCAAGAATTCATATTTAAATATTTTCAAATAAAAATTAATCCAATAACACACAAGGCTTTCATTCTCAAAAGTAACTTAGTTTTTTAAGTTCTCTTTTCAAGATATTAAAGAAACCCTAATTCTTCGAGGTACCTCGACTTTTTCTGACACTTTATTACCAAAAAACGATCCGGATGTGAAGAATTTTTCCTTTTTTGGCAATATTATCGAAACGAAACCGAATCAACATATTTGCAAATGTTGATTCAGTTTCGTTTAAATATTTTGTTTAAATATTTATTTATTTATATAAAAGATAGGTATGCATAATTATTATTCAGTATTTGTTGACTTTCTTTTTGATGTATTATTTACTTATTATATATAATTTAGAATTTTTCTATCAGTTGTCTTATTAAGGAGTTCAGTTCGTTAAATAAAAAATTCAAAATTGTTTTTTTAAATTGGTAAAACTTAGCACTATCGAATTAAAATAAAGTAAGTCTAATCGACTTTGGTATACCATGCACCAAATATTTTAAATTGGCAAGACCAATTATATGTATGTATGTCAGCACATCATATGCTATCTCGCTCACCCTTACAACACACGTGCACTACAACCCTTATAGACCCGCTAGTAAAACACGTTAATACGTATAATGGTCATATTTCTAGTCAGATTTGGATAAAATTGGTTGGTAGAAACCAATAAGCGGAAAAGGTGTGTTAAATTTAATTTTGATAGTCAAAAAATGCGGAATCCGTTTTTCTAATTAATGGAGGCGAAAATGGGCGTGGAAAAATTTTAAAACCAATTTTGGTGTCTCTAGCTTGTAAATTCTTTTAGAAAATCGGGTTTTTCTAATTTGTGGGGCCGTGCTAAACTTGAAATAAACTTGATCACTATAAATACATACTACACGAGTCTACATACCACATTTTGATGGCTCTAGTCTTATATTCCTCGAGATCTAGGTGTTCAAACGGACGGACGGACACGGCTAGATGAAGAATAAAGACAATTCTTTGAAAACTTGTGTGATTGAATATAATAACACCATCGATACAAGGAATTTGTGAGCATTTTATTACAGATATTTTGAAGATTTTGCAATTCCAAATCCATCCAGCTGTCATATTGAATACTTACTGTCTGAGATAATTAACTTGGATCCTTTGGCTAACGAACGAAGCTAGATGGCATCATGTTCGAAAAGATCAGTCTTGATAATCGAAAATTTCAATTATAGCTACACCTAGATATCAATTAAACAATGGAAACTGAAAATTAGAAATGTTGCCTAGAGTGGATGCAACAATATTACAACTTTTCATCCAATGAAAAAAACAGAGATATTGAGTAGTTTATGCTGCACTTTAAGACTTTATAACGTTTATTCAAGATGTGATTTCAATTTTACAGAGTTAGACAGCATCACTGGTCAAATTCTTGATGACAATTATTATTGAAAGCGGAGATTTTTCAAAATTACCGCCAATGTCCGCCACATTTTTTGCAACACAGATAGTGTTGACCACTTCACAATTCCCAACACTGCAGAAAGAAAACAAGAATTGCCATGACAAAGAGGAATACGAATCTAGCATAAAGAGGAATACGAATCCAGCCTGAAGAGGAATACGAATCCATCAGCACATTATTTGTGCCGCTTTTCACCACAAACGTTCGACGTTGGTTCGACTCATCGGTTCGACGTTGTTCCTTATGAATGGGACTGTTTGATGCCAACTCAAGCACGTGTGGTGAGTAGCGGGTTTGGCGCTCTTCTAAAATTTCGAAATAATCTACTTTTCATCAGGTAATGGTAAACAAGAATCGAATTGAAAATGATGTGCGTAAAGTTAGCCACACTGTTAATGTCGAGTTATCCACAACCCTCTGTTAACCCACTGTTAAGTTTTTTGCATTTTTAATTTTCAATTTTCTAGGTAATTAGTAGAATATGAGAAAAATTATATCAATTTATTGTTTTTATTCACTTTTAGGGGAATTCGAGCATTCTATATATTTACAATTTGTCCATGAAAAGGCACAGCTGAATGACAATTAAATGTCAGAATTTCCCCAATTATTTATTTTAATGCCCAAAAAATTTCAATAAAAAGGTGTGAACAGTTTTCGAGAAAATTGCATTTTTGTTGGCCACCCACTATTTTTCCCATACAAAGCAAAAAAAATGCTTTCATTTAAACTGGCTAGCACAAGTTTCCAAGAGCACAGCTCAATGAAGATTAAAAGCCAGAATGAACAATGGACTTTCTAGAATATTTGCGTAGAGTTTCATTCAAAATGTGTGAAAGGTTTATAGGCGCCTCGAAGAAATAAATTTCGCTTCAGCAATGGCACTTCGCCGCTCGATTTTGAAACGCGCGGCGCAATTTGATATTCGCTGCTCAGCTCCCTTCTTCTTGCCATTATTATTTTTCCATACAAAATATGCCAAAAATATCCGCCGACTTTGTCGTGAAATCACAAATTTCCAAGAGCACAGCTGAATGAACATTAAATGCCAGAATGATCAATGGACTTTCTAGAATATGTGCGTAGAGTTTCATTCAAAATGTGTGAAAGGTTTTCGAGAAATATGCATAAATGTATGGGTATAGGGTATATATGTATGTATGGTGCCGATGAAACAATGGGTTTTTGCATATGTACATATGTATACATATGTATGTACATATATACATAAATGACACGCAGTGGTTGCAGAAAATATAGTTTTATTTTCTTAAAATATTCATTAAACACAAAATGCTTACATTTATATAGTATTCATCGTTAAATTCGGGTCAAATATAAACGAAACATATAAATGTAATTTTAAATTATATGTTGATTTTTGCGACCTTTTTGTTGTTTAGAGTTGAATGTTTTGACGGCTCGAGGTCAAATGTTGGGCGAATAAAAACAAAAATAAAAAACACAGTTTGTTCTTATTTTCGTTCCGATATATTTTATATGTAATTTTAAATTGTAAAATCCCTTGATCATTTCATTTAATAAGCAAAGTTAAGATATGTCCCTTATTGAGACCAATGGCGATTCAGTAACATATTTTTAAAATATTAATAATAGAAATTTCCCAAATATTTGTATTTACATACATATGTACACCAAATTGCCATACAAATGACGCTGTCTGCTTGAAATTTTGAATTTACCTCTATGATTAATACGCAAAAATCCAGATAATGGTCGTGACCAATCTTAAATTTCAATTTTTGAACGTTCAACCATCTCTTCATCCTTGCAGAGGGTTTGTTCTGACTGTAACTTGTGTTCTATTTATCCGATCAGGTTCAAATTTTGGGATCTGAGATTTTTTACCGAATTCTATTATATTGGTAAATTTCATGGGGATACTCCAATTTTTGCAAAAATTTTTGTTCTAGAGCTATATGATATAGTAGTCCGATCGGCATAGCCGGAGTTAGCTTCTTTGATATTTTTTATTAAGTTTCAATCAATGGTTAAATAAATAAATAAATGATTAATTTCACTCAAGCTATGTGAGTTAGTGAGTCGTCTGACCTGTTTTAAATTGGAGTGTTAATACACACTATTAGAAATTTGAGTCGACCGGCCAACCAAACTTGGAACCAGTGCCTGTTCTCAGGCAAATGCTCGAGTCTAATACCATCCATACGATGAAATGTCATGCCGCATGCACCGAACTGTAGGCCATAAAAGAGTAACAGACTTTTACTTGTTTATTTGATTTAGATTCAATAAATGAATTTTATTTGGCCCAGTTCGCCCATGGCATTGAAAGTGGGCTTAAAGACTACTACAAGGAGATAATACGCCTGGAATCCTTGTGCTTACAGAGTGAGACGATTTCGCTCTTGTATGTTTACAATGCCCTGGAAATACATAATAGTTATAATAGATATAGATTGATACGAGAAGTGGAAATGCAAAAATTGCATGGCTGTGCGCTGCTCCACAGTTTGCATCAGCAGTCGGATCACGGATCCTAATCTTGAACTTGCAAGGGTATACAAATTTCAACACGGCCGAAGGTATTTAGCCACTTGTTTATCAATAATCTTATCAATGGCGTTTCTTTTAGCGACCTATTATATTTCAATCTTTGGAATGAGCACTTTGGAGTTATAAGCTAGGTTTGCCTTCTTTCGCTTAATCCAGTTACAATTCACAACTGGTTTTAGTATTGAAGAGGTGGTATAGCCTTGCAATTAACACAACCTGCCCAAATGACATTGAGCCGGCGCATTCGATCGATTAATTTTGTGAATTTTAAAGCGATTGTTGTAAGATCAAGTATTACTTAGTTTAATGTATTAAGTTTGCAGGTTTTGTCAAATTTGATCAACATCGAAAGACTATATCATTTATCAGAGAAGGGGATGCTAATAAGACCATTATTGAGCGAAATCCTTCCCAAATATCATTTTAATGATGGTATGAAATAGTCGGGGCGAAATTTCCAAAAGCAATTGCAACAATTTTAGGTCGAACTCACAAATTATTAATTTTTTAAAATTCAAAAATGTAGGGCCCTCAATAGCTGCTTGGTTATCGGTTTGCCGGACTTGCGCAGTTTCCACGAGAGGAGAGAACCAGCGTGCTTTGCATGTGAGACCGGCAATTTCAAATTGATTCAAGAGAAGAGAGAGAGTTAAAAGGGAATCCCCCTGGGTTGAGAGCAGACAGCACATTCAGCCTTCCCACCATGCGCATAAAATAACCGAAACTGACCCGTTTCTGTCCCTGTCCCTGTCTTAGTGCCTGCTTGGATATGGTTTCTCTTCCGACTTTACTCAGTCCGTTACCATCACGCGGAGATAACGAAACAACGCGCTTCTAACTGGGCTTAAATTCTTATACATACATACCTACATATACATATGTTCGCGACCAATAAGAACAAGTGTACATTCAATCCATCGAACTGACATCGAAATATGTAATTGCCATTTTTATTGCAATTGCATAAATCAACGTTCTGCAATGAATTCAAATTCTGCACATAATTAACGTCGGCGGCAGTGAGTGATAGAAGAAGAAAAAGGGAAGGTGGTCAAGAGTGGAATCCGGCTAACCGGTTACCAAATCGTACAACTCAGTCCTAATGACTGATTATCGAATGGCAAAACGAATTTAGTAATTTAAGTAAGAATCCCGAAGACATTACCACTTTAAGATTTCTTTTTCCTTTTTTTGGCATGTATTCTGCTTCCACATAACGATTTCTTTAACATTTACCCACCCTCATCATCATCCCCATTCCCATCTTCATGCCCACCCATCCCATCCCCATTGCCCTTCTATATAGTGCTTGTATTTTGTTTGCCCTTTTCGCTGCCACTGAGCTCGTATTTGGCCGCTGCTGGCGTCGTCTCGGCGCATCCTTTTTTTCCTTTTTTCTGAGTGTCGGCTCATATCATTTAGATTTCGCGCGCGTGTTTGTGTGTGTGTGTTTGTATGAGTTTGAGTGTATGGGTATCCATACCGCATGGTAGCACAAAATTTTATACATACATGTATATATACATATATGTATATATATGGATGAATGCCTGTGTGCTATGGAGTCACTCTATGTGTGTATAAAAATGTGTGCCATGGCCAGAGGGCCTACCAAAATTGTCTAAAGAACAGAGTCGGAAATTAGTCATACAGTTAAAAAAAAACAATATCTCTAGCATTTTCTAATTCTATGAATGCAGTTTATGGAATATGAACTGAATTGAAATAAATAAAATATCAGCTCAGACCCTTGAACAGGAATGCCCTTTTTGCATCGGCTTATCTCTTCGTATACAGGGTACTTCTATGTTCGGTCCAGAATGGTACACAACATGAACAGAAATAATAATTTGAATTTAATAAGTAACCACTTCCGTTTATTTAATCAGCGTTTAATCTACAAAAGTAATATAACACAATGTCTTGAACCCCAGAACCTCTCACAAGTCAGACTTAATATTATCACTGTATAATTTTGCAAAAACGAAAGAAATCGATCCATGAAATTCTGTTTAATTTTGCAATTTCAATTTCCTCCGTTTACGCTTCCCCCCAGAATCCAAACAAAACAAGAAGTAAACAATCTGAAATATTTGTCCAAAGGAAACCAATGTAACGGACGGCTGATGAGAATTAGGGAACTTACGAAATTGCAAAAGTCTTCTTCGCATTTAAGATTATGCGTAGAGATCCACAACCAAGATGAGATTCGATTTTGAGCAACAGCAGGCACCGCCTCTGCCAAGTGCTAGCAGATGCTTCTACAACTGCCCGTGCTTCTGTTGTCGCCAGGGATGCTGTGTCGTGGTCGTGGGCTGCTGCTCCTGCCTCAGCCTCAACTGCAGTACCGGATCCGGGTCCAGCTCCAGCTCCAGTTCCAGATCGAGCCACTGCCCGCCCCTAATGGCACGCAAGAAAGTCCCGGTTCCTCTTCTCGGCTGGTTCATGGGGGTATCAAAGCTTTTGGGCACAGCTGCTGCATTCGCTCGTTGGACCACAGCACTGGCTACTCTGCTCACAAGCTGCATAATCCTGGAACTAGACGGAGGCATCCAACAATCGACACCCAGTGACAGCCGATCCAACACCAAGCCGGTGTCCGTTACAGTGCCGACATCCGCGGCCACCAAACTGAAGGTGCAAATGCTCTACGGACACGTCTCCTACGATATGGCCAACAACCAGCAGCTAAAGTCCAACAATCTGTGCAAAATGTTCTGCAATAGCCGCAAGCGCCAACGGCAGTGTCCCACACTAAAAGCATTCAAATTCAAGGTAATCAACGACACTGACCAAGGATCAGAATTGAGTCCAGTGTGGATGCGGAGCACTGCTGACACTGATGTAGATGTGCGCGTCTCGTCGCTGAAGGACTTGGTGTCGTCGTGGCCAGTGTCGACGAATGGAACCACCATTCGCCACTGTGCTAAGAACAAGCGCAATCGAGCCAATCTCGTCTGGCTTCTAATTGGACTTGTCTGGCTCGAGGTGAAGCTAATTAACTGCAATGCCATTGGAAGTGGTGGTGGCAGTGGTTACATCTCCAATATCGTGGCTCACAGGGGCTGCACAATGTGCCACGAGGAGGGTAAAGGCAACTTCTACAGCGACAAAGGTGAGTGCAAACTTTCTTCCATTCGTTCGTGCATGTATTCGGTGCCACAGAATGATCTGAAACTAATCTTTAGCAAAGATTCAATTTTCAATTATGTCCTCGAACCCCTCGGCTCAATCACATTTCAATTTTGATCGGCGCACCCAAATCTTCAAATACTCGAGGAAACTAAAAGATTAGTATATCAGTAAAAAGACCAAGAGGATAAAGTCTAAAATTTAAACTACGTTTGTTTATCTCTGTGTATAGAACACATTCACCTACATAATTTTGAATTATTGTAAGAAGCGCACGATAAAAATGGCATCGGCAAATGAACGTCTAGGAAAACACTTTCATACACCACCAAAACAAAATACACATACATACATGTATATACATACATACACACAATTATATATATATATGTACATATGTATATGCATTGTAAATACACGTCAAAACAACTCGCAACTACAATATACAGTACATATGTATGTAGTTAACTATACTCGAAACAAATAAATTACGGAATTCTGTAAGTAGATCAAACTGTCTCGACTTCAAAATACTTTTTAGTTTTCGTATAGCGAATTTGTAATTAATTTCATTCCATTCCATTTGATCGAAGTCCTCAAAAAAGTTTCCCGAATACGAGAACCAACAGCTTCATAATCCGTATCTGAATTTAGTTTCAAAATAAGAATTAGTACCTAAAATATCAAAGAAGCTAACTTCGGCAATGCCGAAGTTTATATACCCTTGCAGTCCTTGGCAATAATATTTTTACATTTTGAAATTTCTTTCCCTGCAACTCAATTCATCAATACTCAAACAAAACATTCAAATTATTTCTCTTTTTACTACAATTTTCTTCTTCTACCATCCAAAGCATCGCACGCATACACATACAGTTCGTGTAGCTCTGCGTCTGTGTGTGTGTATGCATGTGCTCTGTTTGATTTGCTGATGACGTAGAACCGATTTGTATTGACTGTAACTTGTGTTCTATTTATCCGATCAGATTCAAATTTTGGGATCCGAGATTTTATATCAAATTCTATTATATTGGTAAATTTCATGGGGATACTCCAATTTTTGCAAAAATTTTTGTTCTAGAGCTATATGATATAGTAGTCCGATCCTGACAATTTTCATACTTTATTATCTCCCGGCTAAAAGTAGCTCAAATATGAAATTTCATTCCGATGCTCTTAAGATGCCAGCGTGCACAGACGGACGGACGGACGGACAGACGGACATGGCTATATCGACTCAGCTTCTCATGCTGATCAAGAATATATATACTTTATGGGGTCGGAAACGTCTCCTTCTGTGCGTTACAAACATCTGACCAATTTTATAATACCCTCTGCAAGGGTATAAAAAAAAGTATATCAAAGAAGTATAAGTAAGATAGAAACAAGGGATTCCTGTATTCGACTTGTTTCGAGTATAACACATAACGACCCACAAATTTTGTAGATACACCCCAGCATACACCACAACAAATGCACATGCAGAACAAACTTTGTAACTCACATAACACTTTACAATTGTCACATTTACACAGATAATCCCCACACAGACTACAACAACAACAACAACAATAATAATAATAATAACAACAACAACAAGTACAATAACAACAATTACTACTACAAAAAAACTAACCGAAACCATTACAATATCGCACCAAGCGACCGTGTTCGCCTGGAGTCAATAAAGCGGCAAATTCTGACGAAACTCGGCCTCACACAGAAGCCCAACGTATCTCATCCGCTGCCAAAGCAATTCATTTGGGAGACAATAAACCGAGCCGATGGCGGCCGGATGGTGGCCAATGATGGCTTCGATAAAGGAAACAACGGCTTCGAATTCGATGGTCACGATCATATGCACGAGCAGCGCGTCCGAACTCGACATATGCATCCCGATGATAGCTACCTGGAATCGAGTGACTTAAACACTTTCGGCACATTTCAACGAAATCGAAGTGCCAGCCAAGCCAGACATGCTGCTGAAGAGTTGAATCAAATAAGTCCAGAAGATTGGCCAGAGGTGCAACAGCTCCATTACAGGAGCTATCACTCGCACAACCAAGCCGATGCGCCTTCACGGACTGTGAACCGGCAGAGGAGCCACGAGAGCCAAAACCGTAACCGAAAGAGCAATTCGAATGCGTACAGTAAATCAACATATCTGATAGATATAAATCGTAGTAGTGATAGTAGCATCAATAGGGGCATTCATGGCAGCATCGGACCCAATGATTATGTATATTTTAACGATTACAGTGGTTCCAGTAGCAGCAGCCCCACTCCCATCCAAAGTTCAAGCCGCAGGCCCATGAATGTGCTCAACGATGGGAACGGCATCCCCATGCCCGAACAGGATCTCTCTGATCGCGAAGACTTTTTTGGAAACACTCAGGAAATAATCACCTTTGCTGAAGAAGGTAAGCTAATCGTACATTACACCGTGTCAAGCCCCTCACTCATCCCGATTTGCAAGGCCTAAAGATTCACCTAAGCCGCCTACTGGCCCAAGCAGTCTGCCCTCTGTCTGTGTATGCCACTGACCGTCTGGATCATACTATACAGTAAAGTAGGGAACAATGTAAAAAGTATTGCGTTCCTGTCCATGTGTGTCTGTACATTAGGGTTGTTCAAAGTACAAAAGTTAAAAGCATTTTAAAGTAAAAAGGCATAGAGACCCTAAGACCGAGGGATGAACTAAAGACTTCTCGTCCTATCAATAGATAGTTTCTGCCGTATCAAAGTTAAATTTTTCTTTTGTGAAAATGTGAAAATTGTGATATGTTTCACTGAGTCACCCTAACCATACGCATACACAACTTGGCAAATGTGTACAGTCCACACACACAGACACATGTGCCGCATTCATTTCTACTAGCTCCAATGGGTCTGTCTGGACAGAATAATGCCTACACATATCTCTGTTTGTATGGATGTACGCCTAACCGGCTACGGGCTAACGAGTGAGTAAGTGTGGGAAAGTGGGTGTGGAATGATTGGGTTGGATGGGACGGGAATGGGAAAGAGGTTATGTGACAGAAGACACTGTTGGAGTGCGGTGTGTTGGCTAAGTGAAGGACGTTCTGCGTTCTGCGTTCGGCGAGTTGTGATGTTCATCAGAAGACTGACAAATCAAAATCCTATAAATGCTCGTAACTCAAACACTGCAGGAACACCGGGAATCGGTATCCTTACGCCCCAAGGCTGATTTTAACCCATTGTGCATGCATGCAGTGTTTTTTGAGTGACCACTTATGTATGTACATATGTATGTATGTACATATGTAGGTGTAAGTATGTCTGCGTCTAGCCGAGACAACCCCCATACGCAACCCCCAAACCACTTACGCGTGAAAGTACTGTCGACGAGCAGTCGTCTGAGTCTGAGTGTAAGTATGAGTATGAGTAGTTATTGCAGGCCGTGTCTGTGGATGGGCTCTGAAGTACTTTCACTATTGTTCTGAGGTGTGAAATAGGACCATCAGACAGTGTAAACAATTAAAAATGCAAAAATGCAAGGAATCCTTGGATGTACTCCCCTGTTCCGACTTAACACCGCTGTTCCCTCTGACTCTGCTACAGCTACTTTTGAAAATTCTTTTTAGGAACGCAATATCGAAAGTATCGCATAGTGGAATTCGCACCACAACGGACCCGTGTTCCTAATCAACGGCTCTCCATACGCAGTGCCGAACTCCACATCCGTGTTGACAAACAACGAGCTGGAGAAGCCAGTGGGAAGTCGAGGGCCAAACTCCAGGTACAACTTAATGTCAACAGTAAACGGAAAATGCGGGCTAATGTTCCCCCCCAACAGCGAATTAAGATTTGGGTTTTTCAATTGTCAGCTGGCATCAATATCACTGAAAAGGTAAGTTAAGACCCCACTAACCACTGACTATTTGCTAATTGGTCTGAACTCGACTTCTATCGCTGCCAGGGTACTGATCAGGCATTTCTTTTCCGCACCTCGTTCGAGGTCAACACTAAGCACATGGGGTGGCAAAAATTTGATTTGACCGAGACGATACGAGAATGGTACAGCGAAAGCAGCACGGGCAGCGATGAAAATCTGAGATTGCTGATTGACTGCACGGGATGTGGTAACCATTACTCGCTGCACTTGTCATCGACGAGGATGAAAACACGAACGGAGAACGGCGATGGTAATCTGAACCCATATCGCCCGTTTCTTGTGATTCACACTGAGTCAACGAGAACTCGCCGCGTGAGAAGGCGGGCAGTGGATTGTGGCGGAGCTTTGAGTGGCCAATGCTGCAAGGAGTCGTTTTATGTGTCCTTTAAGGCGCTCGGATGGGATGACTGGATCATTGCACCACGAGGATACTTTGCCAACTATTGCAGGGGCGACTGTACGGGTCCGTTTCGAACGCCCGATACGTTTCAAACTTTTCATGCCCACTTCATAGAAGAGTATCGTAAAATGGGCCTCTTGAATGGCATGCGACCGTGCTGTGCGCCAGTCAAGTTCTCCAGCATGTCGCTAATATATTATGGAGATGATGGTATAATCAAGCGCGACTTGCCCAAAATGGTTGTCGATGAATGCGGCTGCCCATAACGCGAACATGAAGGAGTGCAGTACGGGGGGTTTAACAATAAGGAACATAAGAATAAGTATTTTTATTTCTATTGGCTCCACGGAGGTTTCGAGTTCATGTAATACTTATAAAGAATAGGCGGAAATCAAGATCAAATTTTCAACATTGAATCGATCCAAGCAATCCATAGCTATTTAAGCAATTGGGGTTAAGGCCAAGCAATTATTAACCCATTAACCTGCTTCACTGAAATCAAATGAGAAACACAAGTGCCTTGTTAGCGCGGGTAGTGGTAGGAAATAATTTGGAAATCTACATTTTCGGTGTTTGCATGGAAGCAAGTATTTTTGCCTCGCCTACGAAAATCTCAGTTTCCAGTTAATTAGCAAAAGAATACTCCAGAACCTCTGCGGAGACTTTTAAATTATAAATTTGATGCGTATTTTGCAAAATTGTTGAATTCAATTAATATGTATAACCAAGATGAATAATGATAAGGATAATAAGGATGATGATGATGGATAATGGCATTCGAGAAGAAGTCGACATGTGGCCAAAAGTTGAGCAACTGATTGGTGATTTTTCTACTTATGGTTAAAACCTTTAAAGTATTCGAGTTTCCGTCCGGTAAATTTAGTTTAAAAAGCTCGAAAAATGAATAAAATTACTCGCATTGCCACTGGCTCAGACCAGTATTGCAATAATAGTAAAAATAGATTTTCATAGATACATGCAGATTGCCGATAATTGCAATCTGCAGTCGAATTACACCAAATGTTTTCGAATATTGTCACGACGCATAGCGAAGGTGTGTGTATTGATATGAACTTTTCTTATTCCCATAGTTTAGTTTCAATTGCATTGTAAAACTAAATTTAGAAGTATGACGACAATATATTTACTATCTATCTCTATCTTATTCGATATTACAAAAGTGCCTAAAATAACAATGCATACAAAGTTATACATAATAAATAAAGCTATCTACGACGCAAAGAAGCTTGCATACCCTGCAAATACAGATGCAGATACAGTTATCTTATAAAACAAAAAACACCAAACAATAAAACTACATTGACAATTAAATCATAAAAAAACTGAATATTTTTTTCCGCCGGGCAGATGCAGAACAGAGTTACATCAAGGTAAGACAAGGTAAGGGTCGAATTCAGAATTTTCTCAACTCGCATATGAAATCTTTTACGATGTATCGATCTTCGTTAGGATATTGAAGGTGCTGTCGTACGTATCTATAATACCTATCGCCTTTATTGTTTAACATTAGACAATAAATTATATTTTTGAAAGGGTCAAAGTACTCTAAGCTCTTCAAAATATCCCGATGTATCAATTAGACTGCTCGTTGGTTCACCCCTCTGTCTACATCGTAGTCTGTGTTACTTTTAAGAGCCAGTCTAACACATGTCCATTGACGAGCGATCCGTCGAAATAAATATCAATGTTTGCTTATCGACAACGCATAGGTTTGTCCCCTTTCCACTCACATTTAGTTGATGTGCGAGGAGTTCATTGACTTGTATGCTCGGCATGGGGGCCTACTCCTACTCCTTCCAGGTTCGATGTAAGTATCTAATCTTGGAAATGAACATTTGTGTGATTTCTCTTACCTACCAGACATTATCTGGTATCACAATTTGTACGTTGGAATACTTCAATTGTCGAGATCAGAGAAACTCCAGCTCAATAGTCAAAATTTAAACTCGGAAGGATCCTGCACGGTCTTCCTTATTCCAACACTTGCCATACACATAACAGTCTTTCGGAGAGATCCCATCTCTTATTCGTTTGGTAAAGTATTAAATATTCGTTCTCGGGCTGATAGAGAAAGTTATACTAAAATCGTTTCTATTAAATAGAACTAGCATAGTGATAATTCATTCAAAGCAATCCACAACATAGTATTTCAAAGATTACCTCAGTTCATTTTTTTATAAAATTCAAAAAACTTGGAATTTTCCAGAGGTTTTAAAAAGTACACCGTATTCATGCTGCTTGTGCAAATTCTCATTTATAAATACACATGAAATACAAATACAAATTTAATCTGTTTAGTAAGTCATAGCTTAGTATTAAAGATGGTCCCGTAATTGAACAAATAAAAGTTATTCCTATCTATTAATTAGATGTGTTGGCAGTCCTCAAATTTCACTAAACCGAAGATTTAATTATGACTTAGAAATACCCTGTAGCAATAAGAGCTATGAATCTATTGAAAATTTCCTTTCACAAAGTATTCTTCATACTTTCGATTGTGGCTAATCGCCATGGGTATAGGGTAAAATACTTAGCAAATTGGAGTATCATATATGTGTGCTCCCAGAATTAATCAATTACTGGAAAGACCAATGACAAACTTTAGTACATAATGTATGTATGTTTATATCATTTATAGTATTTGATTAGTTCTTTAGTATTGCTAAAAGAACGAATTAAAGAAGAAGATTGTAACCCGATGCTAAAGTACCGTGACCCGATTTCAGTGTCCGTTTCGGCCATGGAATTTGGGGGATACGCTTGGATGAAAATATCTACCATTCTACAAATAAATTTCTTTCGAAATGAACTGTAATTTTTTCTGTCAGGTACATTCAGCTCAAGCTCAAGTCATTTTGTGCTTATCGAGCAGCGTTTTGCTTTTAATTAAAGATTAAAGTTGTTCCTTATCAGAAAATACTGCAATTCATGTATGTACATACAATTGTAGATCGCCAACACAAAATACAAATATATGCACAAACCAGAAAGCCTAATCCGAAATATAAAAGTGAAGAATTGGTTACATACAAATGAAAGTATACTATACTTTAAGATACTTTTCAAAATTCATTATTTTTATCACCTGGAACTAAGTGCTTCAGGGTCAATACTCTGAATTCGATGAGGCATAAGTAATAGATTAATATTATTGTTTGATCTTATTTCAATAATTTGCAAAAATTAAATATAAAAGATCTGTGAAAAAAAAGTTGTGCCGAATTGAACTTTCGAGCGATCGCAAGAGTCCGGGCAGAAGCAACATTGTCCTCGACAGCTGCCAGATTGGCTCATCCACAACCTCAACTGCAGGTAGCCGGGGCTTATAATCTGTACACTTCGCTGTATTCCACACTAACACCAACCAAATTATACAATGTACAACGCGCATGTGTGTATACAGATAAGTATGGAACAGAGATAGTGCTGCGAGAACTGAGCCTGGTCTGGGGTCGAATGCGTCCAAGTCGGATCATCATGAGATAATAGAAAGTACTTAGCACCATAGCGGAGGCACGAACGGGGAAGGGGCAAGGCAGTGGCAGTGGCTAACCACGAGCACCCTTCACCGCTGATAAGTTTAGATTTCAGTTTCGGTGCATGAGACCAATCCAGCGGGACGGAAAAATAGCCAGCCCATGTGTGTACCGACAAGTGAGTTATTTAGGGAAGCCGGAGCCTCACCACCCAGTACGATCACTCTCACTCTCACACGTTGACGCTAACGTTGACGCTGACTTTGTCGTTAACGCTGGCAGAGCCATCAATTTGTTTCCCTGTCTTTGAATGGGCTTCAAGTGGACGCGAGGTATTTAAAGTGGGTGTTCAACTGAAATCCGGCTTAATTCGAAAGTAGTCGTCGTCGGATCCGTAGCGAGTTCAAATCGGAGTCAGAGTCGTGCGTGCATACATACATATGCCATTTAAATCAGTGGTGTGAAAGGAATAAAGTGAAATTAATAGTGGTGCATAAGGTACAGCAATTATATCCTGAATTTGTGCAAAACGGAAGAAAAAAAAACCAATAAAACAATTGAGACTTAAAACTTGTTCTAAGTGGAGTAATTTCATATCCACGCATACGCACTTGTTTGTCTCTCGAGAGTAGTCGTTTAGACTAAAATAATGATATGAAATCTGTTTAAAAATTGGTGCTCAAATTACCTTTCATTTCTTCTGTAGACGTAACAAGGGATCCAACGCGATGGCCAGGACGCTTAATCCTTGCCGTTTGAGTGGAATCCTCTTCTGTCTGCTATTCGCGGTAACTACAAGTGCCGGTAAGTGGGAACAGCAACATTGGATTAAATTATTTCTAGAATCTACATTGTTCATACACACGCACACACACATACACACACACACACATTTGTTGACATAGTATACTTGTGCGAGAGTAGATTCAATGGACCGCGATTAATAAAAGCGTTATTCATCAAAGATTGAGATACATAAGTACATATATAATTCCCGTTTAATAGGAATTCGAGCCACTAGAGTGCATTAGTCACTACCGTCAACAACATTTCGACAAATACCCTTAATTTATATTATTAAATTCATTAGCCTTAGTTAATTTCTAATTTATGTTGTAAACAATGTTTACATTTTCTTGTCTTCGATTTTGTTTTATATTTTGATTCTTAAATGATATTTTTCGAAACTTTCATGCATTAGTTAATAATGAACTGTAAATTTGAGACTTGCTTTTGCAAAGTTTACTGATTTGCATAGAAATTTGTGATTAGTCGTAGGGACTTCGGTATAAAGATGATTCTGGTATTGATTCCTGCTATTTCTTGTGCTTACTTAGATACTTTTTTGGGTGCAAAGAAATAAAACATAGGAAACATTGATCCAAGAGAAAAAACATTGTATTTAAACTATTGGTTTCATTAAAAAATCCGTTGTTTTATACAAACAAATTTCTAATACCAAGCTTAAAAAAATCTTCTACAATTTTAAGCTGATATGGTGAAATTTTTCCCTTTTAGGCCCTTTTTACTGCGGGCTTGGAATATATTTGGCATCAGACCAACACGCATACACATTTTTATACCCTTGCAAAAATTTAATTTTGGTGTGCAACGTATAGAAATAAGCATCTCCGACCATATAAAGTATATATATTCTTGATCAGCACGACGAGACGAGTTCAAAGAGTCCGTCTGGATCAGCGCAAACTCCTCATAGACCGTAAGAGCTACAGATCTGAAATTTTGCATATAGTTCACAGGTTGTATATCTCGGATTCATCCGGATCGGTCCACTATATCATATAGCTCCCATAACATACGGCAAAGCCACGAACAGTGATTTTTCTCAATAACTTCGCTATTTTCTAATCTATTCGTGTGAAATTTAATATTAGTATTATATATTTAATAATATATTATTTAATACTATTACACCTATAAACGACTGTGCCAAATTTGATTAAGATCGGGTGACTATATCATATAGCTCCCATAGGAAAGACTGGTCGAAAACAGTGACCTTTATCAATAATTTCGTTACTATTGACGCGATTGCTTTCAAATTAAACATTTGTTAATGACTGTGCCGATTTTGATAAAGATCGGGTGACTATATCATATAGCTCCCATAGGAACGATCGGTGAAAAACAGTGACATTGATCAATATCTTCGTTATTTCCTATGCTAAGATTGTAGGCCGTTCTTTCTTTTTAGATAAAACGTTTTCCCCTTTGATGGTTATGTATGTATGTATATAGATGTGATCCTAGACTCGACAAATATTGACAATAGCATATACTTTCCAAAGACACGATAGGCATTTGTTTTAATCGGAGAAAATTAGTTCGTTTCTTACATAATTAAAAAAGTATTCCAAAAATATACAAGTACATTTGTAACTTCCATCGAACTCTGTTTAATAAATGTGTCCCGTAAAGGTATATAGAATAGTAAGTGTAATAAGTGTACTCAAATAGGAAACCAATTTAATTCTTTTATTATGTATTCTCAATTGCAGATGGCAGTTGCAGCAGAGGATGTCCCAAATGTAAGTCATGTTGAAGAAAAATTGTGCTGAACTGTCTTAACCAATTCCATATCTTTTTATTTTTCTTAATAGCGGACAACGGTCTTCTGAAATATACCCCTGGCCACTTTTATGAATATGCGTTCGACAGTATTTTAACGGTTGGACTGAGCTCCGGTGCTGTAAGCGAAGCCGATGATACTAGCCTTAAAGTGACCGGTACTGCCAAAGTCTTTGCTGAGGGCAACTGTGGCTACACACTACAAGTTGGCGCCGTCAAAGTGACCAATACAAAGGAATCTGTAGAGAAGAAAATAGTGAGCAACATACAAAAGCCGGTGCACTTTACTTTGTCCAACGGCCAGGTGGAGCCAGAAATCTGCACCGATGCTGGGGACTCGGCCTATTCGCTAAACATAAAGCGTGCTATTATCTCTCTTTTGCAATCGGGAACCGAATCAGGTCACGAGGTGGACGTATTTGGACAGTGCCCAACACACACATCTATATCAAAGGCCGGTAATGCTGATGCTATCACGAAAGTGCGTAATCTCAACAGCTGCGCACATCGCGAGCAAATAAACAGCGGCCTAATCTCTGGCGTGGTCAACGAGAAAGCTGGAATCTCGTCCAGTCTTCTGTTCCAGGCTGACTACTCCAAAGAGTCAAAGGTTGAGCGAGGTGTTGTTGAGAACGTGCAGCTAGTAGAGACATACAAGTTTGCCGGAGTCACCAAGGGCAACTCTGACGTGAGCGCTAAGGTACTGACTACTCTAAAACTTAAGAATGCTGGAGGTACAGCCGGTTCGGCTCCAGCAACTGGATCGGACAAGGCTAGCATTATTTTCCAGAAGCCGGAAACTTACACTGCCAAGAACATCAACGCCTTAAAGGCGGCTCTTTCGGAACTTGTTGACGCCACCAGCGACTACGTCAAGAAGGACAGTGCCAAGAAGTTCGTCGAGCTCATCCGTCTTCTGCGTCAATCAGACACTGACACTTTGCTGGAACTGGCAGCATTCCCCCACCAAAACAAAGTGCAGGCCCGCAAGGTCTACCTGGATGCCCTATTCCGCACAAACACTGCCGAGTCGGCCAGAGCCATTTTGAAGCAGTTAAACAAACTTGATGAAAAGGAAAAAGTATTTGCTATCTTGTCACTAAACCTGGTTGAGTCGGTCGATAAGGAGACTCTGACCCAAGCTACAGCTCAACTGACGCCAAACGCACCCAAAGAAATATTCTTGGCCGTCGGAACACTGGTGGCCAAATACTGCACTCGCCACGGCTGTGAACCAAGTGAGATTGAACCCATTTCCAAGAAGTTGGCTGATAATCTCAAGCACTGCAAGGCAACCACCAAAAAGGATGAAGAACGTATTGTGTACATTTTGAAGGGTATTGGCAATGCTCAGAGCTTGGCCTCCAGCATTGGATATGCTCTAACTGAGTGCGCATCCACTGGAAGATCCAATCGTATTCGGGTCGCAGCTCTGCAAGCTTTCTCGACTATCGGATGTGATAGTGGCCTCCAGACAAAGGCTATTGAATTACTTAAGGATCATAATGAGGATTCCGAACTTCGTATTGAAGCCTACCTAGCTGCCATCGCATGCCCCACTGCCGAGATCGCTAACCAAATTGCCGAGATCGTCAACTCCGAAAAGGTGTATCAGGTCGGTGGTTTTATTGCATCCAACCTCAAGGCTATACGAGACTCCACAGATGCTACTCGGGAGCAGCAACGTTACCATTTGTCCAACATACGTGTTACCAAGCAATTCCCCCGCGACTACAGACGCTACAGTTTTAATAACGAAGTTTCCTACAAAATCGACGCTTTAGGATTCGGAGCCAGTTCGGACTACAAATTGATATACTCGCAGCATGGTTTCCTTCCCCGATCGGCCCGTCTGAATGTAACAACCGAAGTATTTGGCACCAATTTCAATGTTTTCGAAGCAAGCGTGCGCCAGGAGAACTTGGAGACTGTTTTAGAATACTACCTAGGTCCAAAGGGATTGTTGAACAAGGACTTTGAGGAAATTGTCAAGCTTATCGAAGTAGGTGGACCTGAGGCTGGTGGCCGCGCCAAGCGATCCATTGCCGAAGACACATCAAAGACTGCAAAGAAATACAAGACTTACGGCAGTAAAAATGCCCAGGATTTGAATTTAGATCTATCGCTTAAACTTTTCGGTTCAGAGTTGGCTTTCCTGAGTTTGGGTGATAACATACCAAGCACGTTGACTGACATTATCAAGCACTTTTCTGAGGCTTTCGACAAGGTGAAGAAGGAGTTGTCCTCATTCGAAAAACAATTCGCCTGCCACCACCTTTTCCTGGACACGGAATTCTCGTACCCAACAGGTGTTGGTGTGCCACTTGAATTTTCCGCCCAAGGCTTCGCCGCAAACAAGATCGATTTTGCTGTCAATATTGACGTCAACGACATTCTAGAACAAAACTGGCAGAGGGCCAAATATCGTTTGAAATTCGTGCCCAGTGTCGATATCGATGTCAATGTACAATTGGGCTTCAATGCCCAAGTTCTGTCAACTGGCCTCCGAGTTGTCTCTACCGCACACTCAGCGACTGGAAGTGACGTGACCGTAGCCCTTATCAGCAATGGAGACGGTTTCAACGTGGACGTCGAGCTGCCCCGCGAAAAACTTGAGCTGATTGATGTCAACCTAAACACGGTGTTCTTCGTCGCCGAGCAGGATAAGCAGAAGACAATCGATTTGAAGAGTGCCAAGGAATACAAATCAAATTCACTGGGCTGGGAAGTTTGCTTCAGCCGATTGGAGATCGTTGGACTGAATGTATGTGTAAACAGCTCTACTAGTCTTAATGACGAAACGTCGATTACCCACCAAGGAAGCGGAGCTGGAAAGGGACATGCTCTGATTGATGAACTGCATCTATCACGACCATTCTCGTTTGCTATCTATTTGACAACAGAACGTAAAATCAACTTCAAGGGAACTCACTCTATCTTGCCAACAGGCAGCCAGCAATGGAAACTGGACTACAGTACACCCGGATCTAAGGTTTCGCACGACACTAGCGTAGCCTTCGAGTTGGGCTCTAAGCCACGCACTTATGGCCGCATTTCCTTCGACAATCCACAATATCACTTTGGAGTCGAAGCTGGAATCTCCAATGACAACAAGGAGTTGGTGCTTTACGGCCAGTACGAGGACGACAAGGAGATCAAGAAGAGCAAGATCGGATTCTCAAAGAATGGCAACGAATACAAGCCCCTCATTGAGATCCAGGACGAAAATGGTGTCACAAACAACATCAACGGCTACCACGCTGATGGCAAAATCGTTGTCCAGCAGACCGGCGAAAAGCAGGCCCGATACAACTTCCAAAACTTCCAAATTTCAAATGCAAACAACGAACGCGTCGTGGTCAACGGATGGGCAGATGTTGGCCCAGCCTCACTTAACACCGAATTGCACGTTGCTCCTGGCCAACAATCGTACTTGGTAAAGAGCAACTTCAAACTTGAGAACGGACAATATGCTGTTGGCTTTTTCGTAAACGATGAGCGCTCTCCGGAAACCGTTTACGGAAGCTCGGCTCACTTAACCATTGGCAATCAACTGTACTCCTTGAAGACCACCGGTAAAGCTGTTACCTGGGCTATCGACGCTGAAACCGAGTTCGAGTTTGTGAAAGCAGAAAATTCGAATGCCATAAGGTCGGGCAAGTTCTCCCACGACGTGGCTATTCAGCATAAGGGCAAACCAGTCGGCGGCCTGAAAGTGAAGTCTACTTTTGATGCAAATAAATTCCAAGTGGAGGCGGAAGCTACACGCGACCAGAAGGTCGGATCTATCAATGTCAAGTATCAGAGCAATCAGCGATCGGTTCGGGACTTTGCTTTGGAGGCTAACGTGAAGCTTAACAAGTACTTCGTTGACCTTGTCTCAAAGTGTGATGTCAATGGAAACCTATTTGTCGTCGATAACGTTCTGACCACCAGCTGGGGCACTTCATTGACTCTTAAGGGTGAATTGGGCCAACGGTATACCGCACAAGATATCCACATTGATCTACAAGGTAGCGGTCAATTTAGCGGAAAGGACAAGCCAACCCAATGGACCCTTAAGGTTATTGGCGCACCAGACAAAACCAACAGCGAATTCCATCTCATCCGCGAAAACGCAGATCTGATCAAGTTCACCGGTGAATCTCAACACCCTCAGGATAAGATCTCTGCAGCTAAGATAAACTTGATTGTTAAAAATCTGCTGACTGCCAAGGCTGACTTTAAGGTTGCCAAGAATGGAAAGGGAGAACTGACTGCTACCGTCGAGACTCAAAAGACGGAACCTAAGCACAAGCTTGAAGTAGACACCAAATTCCTGGTTCTTGCCCCTAAATATGACATCGATACTACCTTAACCCTGGACGGTGAGAAGAAGCTTCATCTGAAGACTGAGAACAATCTGGATAAGCTAAAGTTCTCCACCAAAAATGTCGTGGAGGCAAACAACAAAAAACTATCCTTCGACTCGGCTGGTAGCGTCAAGGGAGATTGGCGGTCAAATGGAGAAATCCAGGGCACCTTTGTTCTGACGACTCCTGAAGGCCGCGTTATTGATGGCAGCATTAATCGCAAACTGACAGCTAATCCAAAGACTGGCATTACCCAGGGCAATGTGGATGCACAAATTGGTGAGCAGCAACCTGGCGGTGGCAAGAAGCGCTCATTGGCTATTAAGGGCAAATTGGAAAGCTTGAATGTCAAGACTAAGGAATTCTCTGCTAATAACCAACTTGTGTACACTCCATATGAGGGCCAAAAATGGGAGATTACCAACAGTGTGAAACATCTGGTGAAGGGCAGCAGTAAGAGCTTTGAATTCGAGTCCACCTCCAATGGTAACTCTCTTTTCAAGCCCTCGCAATTCTCCATTGTGGTAGATGAGTATAGCCAAGTGCATGCAGTTGGACGTGTGTCGGGCAAATATGGAGATCGTCTATCTTACAACCTTAACGGAAAGTACCATCTTGCTCAGGGTATGTTTAATGCTTTAAGATCTCAATCATTTTCTACGAAATCCGATATAACCTCCATAGTAACGCCAAAAAACGATCTCGACATTTTAAAATTTTTTTGTCATACACATTTTTTTTCTTGCTTCGATTCTAATTTAAATATTTTTTCCCTTAACAAGGCAATGTGCCAGCTACCTATGAATTCCAGAGTAATCTGCAAGCCCCCGATTCCATCGTCAAGTCGTGGGAGGTAAACAGCAACGGAAAGGTGTTAAAACCATCAGTGACCGAGGACAACAACGGTGCCCACCATATTGAATTGTTCTTTGACACAAAGACCGGAACTGGACTGTTTGGACGCGTAAACACCGTTTGGAAGGGCACACCGCAACAGGGTACATACTCATTCGAGTCCCAAAACAACAACATGGCTTCTCCCTTCAAATTCGACGGAAGCTACCAGCGCCAGCAGTCTGGCTCTATCCGGGACGGAGATGCCAACGGCAAGCAAAAGTACGCATTCAATGCTCAATACGGCGATAAATACCTCAAGACTAATGCTGATGTTACTTATGCTGCTGGAGAAACGGCTACATTGCACTTCACATTTGACTCGAGCCACGAGACAGCCAAGAATATTGAACTCGATATTCGCAGCCACAAGGAAGTCGAAGATTCCTATGTGATCTCCGTGCTAGCTAAACAGGCTGGTAAATCCTATGACTGGGAAACAAAACTGTACCGCTCTGCCCACAAAAAGGGTGTCGACGTCCACGTCAAATTGCCATCGGGTCAACCCATCGTACTTACCGCCATTGTGGAAGTGCTGGGCGAACGTAAGGCTAAGCTAACCCTCGATATTCAAAACCTGGCCGATTTGGACTTTAAGCTTAACACCGAGGCTTCGTACGCAAACATTGACAACTTTTACATTGTTGGCAACTGGGACTCGAAAAAGCTTAAACTCGATGGATACGTCTTGGACGCACGCGCACAAGGCAGGAACATCAAGATTCAACTGAAGAATGCCCAGGGAAGTGTTTTCCAAGGTACTGCCACATACGCATTGAAAAAGGAGCAGAACAAGGCTATAATTGAGGGTCAAGGACAGGTTCAATACCAAGGCAAGTCCCACTCGGGCAACTTTAAGTTAACTCGTCAACTGTTTGATCTTAACACTGACAAGGAAGTCGGATTCGCATACATCTTCAATGGCAATTTTGGGCCCAAGAACGGCGTGTCAACCTTGAAGATAACGAACAAGGAGTTCAACTCTAAACTGTCTGTGTGCGAAGAGAAGAAACAGTGCACCAATGTCCAAGTCCAATCGATCATCACCGTTGATGAACAGCAATTGGACTCTACTCAGCATTCAGCCCTCATTCTGGTCGATCTGCGTGAGCTCGGACATCCCTACGAGTTTGAGTTGAAATCACAGACCATCCGTCAAGGATTCAAGTACCAATATAGCCTTGATGGTCTCATCGTCTCCGGAAAGAACCTGAAATACCAAGTCCAGGCCAACATTTTGCCGACGGGTTCAACGGTTAAGCTGTCACTTCCAAAACGTCAAATACTATTCGAGACTAAGCAACAGATTTCCAGTGATGGAAAGTTCTTTGGCCACTATGAACAATCTGCTTCCTTCTACATTGACAAATTGCAGCGCCCCAACGATGTGGCCAGTGTATCAGCTGTCTTGGACATCTCAGGAGTTGAACGTGTTGCCCTCAACGCCAAGGGTCTCATCAAGCTTGAACACCCAACTATTCGTCCACTAAGTATTTCTGGTCATTTGGATGCCAACCGTAATCAGCGTATCGCAAATGGTGAATTGATATTTGATGTATTCCGAGTACCGGAACAGAAGGTGATTGTAACTAGTGAGGTGCGCAATATCAAAGATCAGAATGGTTTCAATGTGACGGCCGTTCACAAACTGCGTTCCACTGGACTGCAGTTGCAGTATGAGATAAACACTCACTCAGCCGTAAATACAGAGACACGGGAGGTTAGTGCTGGTGCTGAGCTGCACAGCGGAAACACCGATAAGGCTGCTGCCTGGCTTTACGCGAACAAGGAGAAGTTGGAAATTTCAATCAGCGCTTTAAATGAGCAAATTATCCAAGTGGTCGGCGATTACAACAAGCAGAAGCGTGTTGCAAAGTTAAACTACAAACTCCAGCCATTCGGTCTTAAGCCTGTGGAAGTCTCGAGCGAATTCCAGCCAACCTGGGCGAAGTTTACTCTGAAGCGTGCGGACTTATTGGACGCCAATGCTGAAATTAAACTTGGCAAAGAGATCAAGTTCGATGTGATCGGCAGTGGTAAACAGATTTTCAATGGACGTGTGGCTCTAGATGCGGCGAACTTCCTGCAAACTAGCTATAAATCTAACGAGGATGATGTTAAAGCTTTCCTGGTAAGAAAAGCTCAAGTCTCACTGTGATGGATATTGGTTTCTATTAATATATATCTTGTTATTTTAGAACACTGTCGAGACGGAAGTCAAGGCAGAAACCGAAGCCATTACCGAGAAGGTTAAACAGCGTTTCGAGAAATTGCGTCAAGTTGCTGATCATCAGTTAAAGTTGGCTAAGGAGAGCACACCGGACTTTACCAAGCTGAAGGCCAGCTACGATGAAAATGTCAAATCAATTATCCATGAGCTGGAGTCCGATCCTACCTTGGCATCGATCATTGAGAGCATGTAAGTTGGAGCACAAATTGTTCTTAAATATGTGTTCTAAAACAAAATATTTGCAGTCGCACCTTGTACGAAAAACTCACAAAGATCATTGACGAAGTGACAAAGTCGACATCGGCTGCTTATGAAAAGGTTCACAAGACTTTAGTTGAGATCTATGAGAAACTGCAGGCAGTGTGGAAGGACTCCGTACTACAGGCTTGGGAGCAGTTTGTTGTTGCTGCCACCAAGCTGATCGGTCAGTTGCGTGTTGAAATCGTGAACGCCTTTACAAAAGCCTTCAAGGATATCCTAGCCATTCTCGAGAAATACGGACCAGCATTGAAGAACTACGGCAAGGCCATCAACGAGTCGCTCAAACCGGTGCAGGATGCTGCTCAGGAAATTGTCAAGGTTTTGGTAACTGCCGCTGAAGAAATCATCGAGGAGGTCAAAAAGTACTTGGCCCAGCTCCCATCCTTCGAGAGCATCCAAACTGAATTTAACAGCAAGGTGCAAAGCTTGAAGCTCGTTGAAAAGACCCTAGAATTCCTCAACAACTTGTTCGATCAGTTGCACATTTTGCCACAAACTCCGGAAACTAACGAACTGTTGCAGAAGCTGCATGAATACTTGGAGGCCAAATTGAAGCAGCAATCGATTAACGATGAGAAACTTTTGGATGAACTGGTCAAGCTGTTTGTCAAGGCAGTCCGCTCAATCTGGCATTCAATTGAAAGCAGCTCCCCATCTGCTGGCTTCCCTGTGGGAGATTTGCAAGCCTGGTTCAGTTCCCTGCCCCACTCCGTTAACGCTTTTGGCAAACTGCCGGCTCTCCTGACTTTCCGCTCCAGTGTAATCAACTTCCTCCTCAACGAGAACTGGGAGACAGTCTTCAAGAAGGATCTGTTTGGTTCATGGGTGTTCTTCCAAGACTTTGAGCTGCGCGGCCATATTGTCGATGGCCAGCATGTGTTCACCTTCGATGGACAACACTACGCGTACCCAGGTAACTGCAAGTACATTCTTGCCCAGGACAGCGTGGACAATAACTTCACAGTGGTCGCCCAATTGACCAACGGCAAGCTCAAGTCCATTACCCTCGTGGATCGGGATGAGAATTTCCTTGAAGTATCTGACACCGTTGCTCTTAAGGTGAACGGCAAGACTGTAGAGTACCCACAGCACCTGCCCGGCATTCACGCCTGGCGCCGCTTCTACACGGTCCACCTGCATTCTGAGTATGGAGTCACTGTCGTCTGTACCACCGATTTGAAGGTCTGCCACGTCAACGTCAATGGTTTCTACACTAGCAGAACCCGTGGTCTCTTGGGCAACGGCAACGCCGAACCTTATGATGACTATTTACTCATTGATGGCACATTAGCAGCTGACTCCGCCACTTTGGGCAACAACTACGGTGTCGGCAAGTGTGCTGCTGTGGCATTCAACAAAGATCAGGTTGAAAGCCCGGCTCGTGAGGAGATTTGCAGCGAAATCTTTGGACTAGAATCCCCTCTGGCATTCCACTATCTGACGCTCGACGCAAGGACCTATCGCACATCTTGTGACATTGCCCTACAAAAGGTGCCCGAGAAGGAGAAGGAGTCGACTGCCTGCACATTTGCTTTGGCCTACGGATCGGCCTTGAAGCAGCTGCACAAATGGGTGTTGTTACCCTCACGCTGTCTCAAGTGCGCCGGCGCCCCTGGCCAACGTGAAGTGGGTGAAGAATTCTCTGTAAAGATTCCAAACAACAAGGCTGATGTCGTCTTTGTCGTCGACATTAACGTGACCCCACTTGTACTGAGCCAACTGGTTGCTCCAGCAATTAACGAAATACGCGACTCACTCAAATCCCGCGGCTTCAGCGATGTGCAAGTTGGTGTCATTGTCTTTGATGAATCGAAACGTTATCCAGCCCTGTTGACAAGCGACAACGGCAAAATCAACTACAAGGGTAATGTGGCAAACGTTCAACTGAATGGCCCCAAGAACTTCTGCGATAGCTGTGTGGAGCAGATTATCACCGAAAAGCGACTTTTGGATATCTACAATGTCCTGGAGAAGCTCGTGAAGAGCGTGGTTCCTGGATCGGATGAGAAGGCATTCCATCTAGCCCTCGACTATCCATTCCGCGCTGGCGCAGCTAAGAGCATTATTGGTGTTCGCAGCGATTCGCTTGAGTACAAGAACTGGGTATGTACATAGAAGCGTATTCAATTTGAACTCGTCTAACCATTATCCCCTCTGTCTCTTTCATTTCTCCAGTGGAAGTTTGTGCGGGCGCAGATAACAGGATCTGTCACCAAATTCGATGGTGCCCTGCTTCATCTGATTGCTCCAGTGAAAGGACTGTCCTTGGAGGGAGTGCCAGCCGAAAAATTAGTTGGTAAGAACACATTGGCGTGATATATTTAAGACAAAGTTTCAACAAATTTCCACTCCTTACAGGCTTTAACTCTCGTCTTGTCGCCACCACTGAAAACAAGGATAACAAGAAGCGCACCAAACTCCAGTTCGAGAACGATATGGGCATCGACTTTGTTCTCAAAAATGGCGGATGGGTATTCGATACGCAGAACTTCGACAAGTTGAAGGCTCCCGAGCAGAGGAAGGTACTCAACCAAGTTACTTCCTCCATTGCTGACACCTTGTTCAAGACCGAAATCGTCAGTGACTGTCGCTGCTGGCCAGCCCATGGCCTTCATGGACAGCACAAGTGTGCCATTAAGTCGTCCACCTTCGTACCAAACAAGAAACCCAAGGCCGCGTAGAAACCTACACTGGTTCTTGGTCACTCGAATCAACATTAATCTTTCCGATGGATAATCTAAATATCTAAAATGTATATAAGTTATTAAAAATATGCAAACATATCCTCAAAAAATTTAAATCCTGTTATTTTGTTTTATTGATTTGACAATAATCCAAAACTCCAAAGGGGCTATATACCATTCAATGCTGCCTAAAAATCTAAGCCAGAATAATGTATATATGTATACACATATGTATATACATATGTACATATGTCATCTGATTTCGTCTAAACTAGTGTTTGTAGTCATTTATAAAAATCGCACAAGAAACAAAAAAATACAATTTCTGAACAAAATTATTATCGAATCAATCTTTCCTAGGGGAGGTATGTGCATATATGAAATAATAATATTAACGGACATGGCCAGATGAACTCATCTCATCGTGTTGATTAAGAATACATTGTATGTATATATGTAGGTACAATATAACTTTCTACCGATTCTAAGCATATGTACACCTAAATGGAATTAAATAGAATCTTTATTCATTCTTAATCTTAATCCTTTAAACAAGCAGGCTGACGGTCAATTTGCTGAATCAAAGTAAAGGTGCTACCAAGATCTTTGCTTTTAAAAACATAATTTAAATTAGTAGTGGTCGCTGAAGCGAAAAGCCAAAAGCATCTTCAAGTTTCCAATTGCATTTAGGTACATATCAAAAAATTGACATTAAATTATTTTCAAGTGCTGACACTCAGACATTTCTTTTTCATTTAATAGAAACGCCTAATTCTTGTTTAGCTTTGGTTATTACATTCTTCAATCGAATACTAGGTCAAAGTTGTCTATTTCTCTATACATAGCTAAACACATAAAAATTGAACGTATTAAATGAAATGCAAATCTAAGGGCCCTTCTTTTCACGGAGAATTAGTGTTTCTAGCTTCAATAGACACTTCCAATCATGTTTTGTGTGAAGTTTTCAGAAGACTAAATTTGGTTCCAAATTTTAATATATCGTTTAGTTTTTGACAGTTCCCTATGTGGACAAAATTATACAAATTCATCGATATATAGGTAATTACGATGTTTAATAACTCATATTTCGTTTAAAGACAATTCATTTGATTATTCTATCGATCAATCTCGCCGAACACTACGTCCAAAGTACCAATAATGGCGACGACATCGGCCAACATGTGCTGCTTACCAATCTTCTCCAATGCTGCCAAATGGGCAAATCCAGGAGCTTTGATCTTGCACCGATAGGGGCGGCTGGAGCCATCCGCTACTAGGTAGACACCAAACTCGCCCTTGGGCGCCTCGATAGCAGTGTAGGTGGCACCGGGTGGCACTTGATAGCCCTGGGTGAAGAGCTTAAAGTGGTGGATTAGAGCCTCCATCGATGTCTTCATTTCCGCTCGAGACGGAGGAGTTACTTTAGCGTCATCCGTCTTAATCTCCCCAGCAGGCATTTGGTTAAGACACTGATCTATAATGCGCAATGACTGACGCATCTCCTCCACACGGCACAAATAACGGTCGTAGCAATCACCCTTGGTGCCGATGGGCACGTCAAAGTCCACCAGATGGTAAGCATCGTATGGCTGCTGCTTGCGAAGATCCCACTTAATGCCAGAGCCTCGCAGCATTACGCCACTGAATCCGTAATTAAGAGCTTCTTCTGCAGTGACGATGCCAATATCTTCGGTACGTTGCACCCAGATACGATTTGTGCTAAGCACATCCTCAACTTCGTCCAAACGCTCCGCAAATTTCGAAGCAAACTCGTAGATGTCATCCATCAGACCTAAAGGCATGTCCAGTGAGACACCTCCTGGCCGAATGTAGGCAGCATGCATCCGAGCGCCAGAAACACGTTCATAAAACTCCATCATCTTTTCGCGTTCCTCGAAAAGCCAGAAAAAGGGTGTTAGTGCACCTACGTCCAACGCATGTGTACCCACTGCCATTATGTGGTTCAGGATGCGTGTGATCTCCGCGAAGAGAGCTGCATAAAAAAGCAGTGGTTTCAATACCATTACTCAAATACATTGACGCCCACTTACTTCGGATATACTTTGCTCTTAAAGGCACATCGATATTGAGCAGCTTCTCCACGGCCAATGAGTAGCACTGCTCATTACACATCATAGACACATAGTCCAGGCGATCAAAGTAGGGCAACGCCTGCGTGTAGGTCTTGTACTCGATGAGTTTTTCAGTGCCACGGTGGAGCAGACCGATGTGAGGATCGGCACGCATTACAGTTTCGCCATCTAGTTCGAGTACCAACCGAAGCACACCGTGCGCAGCGGGATGCTGCGGACCAAAATTTAGAGTCAGATTTCGAACTGATTTCTCTACAGGAGTCACTTTACCTGTGGTGGCAGAGTAGAACATGAGTACAAAATCGTGATTTATAAATATTTGCAAATACTCAACTGTTCCATGGTGGCACTTTCCACAGCGAGGTAACCTCGTCAGGATACATCACAGCACCGCTGAATTGCTTCATAAACTCGGGATCTGGGTACCATTTTGCGGCACCGCGCTGCTGTTGCGATCTGAAAAATAAAATAGTTAAGATTATGTAAGAACGAACAAGTGAAAAAGCAAAATATCTTTAAATTACCCCAATACGGTGCTTCCTGCTGTTGCCGCAGCTGGTTGTCCCCTGAGCAACCCCAATCCGGTGCCAACCGAACGTCTCACAATATTGGCAAACGCCATTGCCGTTAGGAAAAACAATTAAATAACAGACCCGCTGGTTAATTTCCGAGTACAATTCGCGGAGTGTTAATTAGAGATGTGCATGCAGCAAGCACGGACGATGTGGATATCGGGACCAAAACGAACACCCAGCAAACATTTTCTCCGACGAATGTGGCAAATTGACACTCAAAAGATTCGTATTTTTAATAGAAATAGGTTGATGTTGTGATATTCTTTTGGTGATAAAAGTAATGGGAGTTGAAACACTTATATAATATTTTAAAAAGCGTATACTGAAATTGGATTCTACAAAGAACTTTCAAAACATAAACCATGAATTCCTGGCCTTGCTGCAGTTAAGTTTTGAGATTTTCGTATTTCTAGGGGACCCTTGCAAAAAGGGTATATTAATTTTGGTCAGAAGTGTCCAACGCATAGATGGAAGCATCTCCGATACAAAGTATATACATATATTCTTGATCAGCACGACAAGACGAGTTCAAATAGCTATGTCCGTCCGCCCGTCCGTCTGAAGATCGGGTGACTATATCATATACCTCCCATAGGAACGATCGTTCGAAAACAGTGACTTTTGTCAATAACTTCGTTACTTTTGATGCGATTGCTTTCAAATTAAACATTTGATAGTTAAATATACCTGTTAATGAATGTGCCGAATTTAGTAAAGTTCGGGTAACTATATCATATAGCTCCCATAGAAACAATCAGTGGAAAACAGTGACTTGCCTTAAAAAGTTCGTTATATCCTATATTATCGTTTAAGACTATTCGTGGATGCGGCTGTCGCGTAACTTTCATCATCTAAACGTCTTGGTGAAAAAGGCATTGGAGTCGTGGATGGATTGGAATTTCAATTTTGTGGAATGATGAAGCTTCATAACTCGATTACCTTGAGCTTTTTAATAGTCGGAATTCTTTTGCAACCAAAAACATTAAATTCTCGATTCGTAGATAAATCCAGGAAGCGGTAATCGGAAATAGATTGAGATCGATGACTAGAGAGTTTCCTTAGATCTGACGAAGCCAACCGAAGAGATCAACAAATGTTAGCCTGGTACAAAAGTAATCGGGATATGATAACTACAATACCAAAAAATGTCTTGTTTTTAACTAATGAAGCACAATTTGCCTGTGCCTTATGTTGTTGGAGTTCGCATTAAATTCAACTTTATTTTCCATATTACCTTCACAAAATTCTTAAAATTATTAATATACATATGTATTGTATGCATGCTTGCCAAACAACATCAAAGATAATCTAAGTGTATTTGTATCTTCCATTTAAATGTATACATACATACATATGTATGTATTTAACTGTATCATGATCATTTTAAATTGTGTTTGCTGCTGCTTATGTATTACCAGGTAAGTTGTATGTCTGTAAATTGTTAGAGTGGGAGTGACGGATACGAGAATAAAAACAAATCTTTGTTATTTTATCTGCGTATTTCTTAACAAATAAAAGCAAAATGCTGATGTGTCGTTGTCCTTCGACAGGTAGATCTTTTGTCTATACAGAACGATAGTCCATGTCAGACGGAGCTTAACGGGGATGGGGAATTGAAAACACAATATACATATGTATACCTTGATATTTGCCTTAAGGAAATTTTAATTTGTAATGGACGAAATTGTCTTCCATGCCAATTTTATAAGTCGAAATTCTTTCTTTTGGAGCCGAAAATGCATGTTTTGCTTTGTCTGTATGTATGTATGTATATCCGCCACTAGAACACTGAATGAACGTGTTGATAGTAAAAATATTGTGTAGATGGAAATCTCTATCTTGCTTGTATAACAACTATTTTGTGTGTAATGAAGTAGCGCCCGTTTTAATTTTTAGTTTTCTTTCTCATCGTTATTTTTAATAATAATAAACACTTTATCGGGAGGAGGATAGATGTAGGTAGTTTGCATTGACTAAGCTGAAATCTAAATCTGATACATAACAGTTTAACACTAAATAATTTGTTTGGGTTGTTCTTCGTTTTCAATATCATTCCAATACATATACATACATACACATATATTGGCGTTGATATATGTACAATCGCGCGCATGTCCCGTAGAGGCAAAATGGAATCGACTAACCACAAATATAGTACATATTATAATACACATAAATCTTGGCTCTAGTTGGAATTGGAGTTGTCTTTTATTCCTTTTATTCTGCTCTCATTTCGGTGTATTGAAATATTTAGTGACTGCGGTGACTTTACATGCGCTTCGAGTTTAGTTTTTATTTTGCTATGCATCGTACCTAGTAAGTTTTATTCTACGTGATCACATTGAAACTTTTGTTTTATAAACGTTTTTAGTAGTAGTAATGTGTAACATATTCAGGTTTGTTCGGACTGCCGATTTATACTTCCTCCAAAATTTCAGGAGTTCTTTTTTCTTGAAGAGTTAAAATTGTTTTCTAATTTCGACATAGAAGCTTATTATCTATTTTACCGAAAACATTTGTCCGATTTGAGACTCATGTATATTTTTTTAATAGTTACAAATAACACCGTGGAAACTTTTCGGAGGAATTATAAATCGGAACCCAAAACAATCCCGATTATTATTAATTCTAGAAGCTTTAACAATTTGTAACGTACATATATACTATAAAATTTTCAAATTACATCAACCTGAATTAGACTATACGAGATGCATCGACTACGAAGTGGTGTGATGATTCTCATTTCTTTCTAGTTCTCGATCTATCCGACTCCGTACTTAACTAGCAACTAGCAAAAACACATGAATACGACATTAACAATAGTCAAAATACGGCATTCTGCAAGTGGGCATTATTGGTCCATAGAGCCATGTACATTAAACTGATTTTTAACCACTCTTCAGAACAATGCCATATCGTATATATTTTTGGCAGGGAATGCAACCGCAAGGCCGTAGAATTTATCAAATTTAGCGGTAGCCGATAGGATCGATCACTTCATAACCGAAACCAGATTTCTTTTGTATTAAAATACGAATCATTAACTAATAAAAACAAACGATTAAATGGTTTGTGTATTCGTTAACGGATACGATTTTAAAAGAGAAAACATAAAAATAATAATAAACAAAAATTGGCCGGTATATGTTTCGGTTGCATTGCCCGATTTGAATGTGTGTCCTCAGTATGAGCAATTAACATAATTATTGCAACATAAGCAGAGAGTGTTAAAAGGATCCAATAGATTATGTATCTAATTATGTGTATCTTCATATACATACATATATATACATACACATTTATATATATATATATATATATATATAAATTTATACCCCTATTTAACATTAAACTGTTAGTTAATTTAATAAATTAGAATGGGGCAAAATTAAAAATTACTAATACGTTCGTTATTTGCTAAATGCTACAATATATATATGTTTATAAATAAATATATGTATGTACCACACACATATATTCACACACATGCATCCGATGATCTAAACACATATGCAAAGCATTTTTGTTATCGTTTCGAGACATGTGGGTGCATATATATATATGTTAGTATTTAAGCTGTTTTAGTTTGCGCACTCAAACACAAACAAGTTGTCGAGGGTCTATTGCCATGTTATATATCCGTCTTGGACGTTTACGAATTTCCAATTAAAGCCGACAAGCTTACGCTATTCCTACTTTGGAAATTTAAAATTCAGGTTCGTTATGTTTTGTTTCGATTTGAGGGCAGAAATAAAAACAGCATTTCATTACATTTGTTTACAATATATATGGTGCATTATCTATCATAATTGCTGAAATCACGTATCCTTGCCATCCAGTTTATTTTAGGCTATTTGCAGTTGTCGGTATATTATTATCGGCAGTTATTGAATCGGACGATTTTTTCATTTTGTCGCAATAATCATTAAAAATATCTCGAAAGCGTGTCCAGCACTTCTCAGGGATAGTTATCGAAGTTCGAAAATTATTTTTAACCTGCCAACGAGAGTGAATTTTGAAATGTTATTAAAACTTGAATGCATCGAAATTACAAAATCATGATAAAAAATCAAATAGACAACGATGTGCTAATTATGTCACCTAATCGCAGTGACCATACATACCTCACTTATACGCATATAAACTCCGCGATTGTTTTGTCCAATGTCAAAATAAAAGTTCTTGTTATCCACCTTCATGTGACGTTCCTCTGGCAATTCGCCTTTGAATCTGAAAAAGTACACAAACCATTACACAAACCATTACAACCACAAACTTATGCGATTGCAAAAACAATATGCATGCTTGATCATCCACTTGAAACTATATCAAATAGATTACTCACCCGCCATCATTCGACCCAAACTCTTCGAGTAAATCTGTCAACGCGTCACGGAATTCTATCATGCCTTGAGCTGGTAATGCTATTTGAGATCTAGGACCACCCCTTGTAATAGTCTGAGAGACCTGAAATGATAATTGTTACGTGTTTAATATCTAATCTTTATTGTTTTCATTTAATATTTATGTTAGTGCAATGATTATTCCCTCTTATGATATTTATGCAACTTAATTATTGGGCGAATTTAGTCAAAAACTCATCCCTTTACCATTGAGAAGCAAAATTATGTACTAGAATGTCGTTTAAAAATAGAATTAAACTATGCATGTGAAGGTTTAGCGTATGGCGAATGTGATTATCATGGGCAACAGTCGGAATGGATTGCAATATAAAAGTTTAGGTGTGTATATTTGTTTAATTTACCCGAAGAAAACGTCCACGAGCATTCTCTTTTAAGTCCAAATAATATCTTCTATTATCCTTGATCATCATTTCGGATTTTAATTTACCATCCTCTGGTAAATTGTCTGTGTTTGGAGGGCCTGTGTTTTGACCAGCTTATTGTTAATAATTATATCATTAATTCAAAGAAATCTAACTAAAAACAAATGTCCGTTTCGGCAAGCCGAGGACAAAGTACCCTTGCAGAAATTAAAGCGCATTTACAAAAATAATATTGAAACCCACGCAAACAAAATATGTATACAAATAATGCCAAAAAGTAATATTAACAGCAATTTCACTTTAACAAAATTTCCACAATGTAGGAGAGATTCAGAGTCACTAGTGACTGCAACTTAAAATTGTGTGGAATTTGCGCTAATCTGCAAGAGCACAACAAAAATCCATACCTAAAGAAGCATAATAATCACTGAACGACGAAAGGTGGTCGCGAAACTCAGCGGCAGTCGAAAGCGCCAAGTATATTTGACTACGTCTGCCATCAGCGCCAATCTGAATAGAGAATCAAACGAATTGTCAGATTTGCGGACGCCAATTGTGTTTTATCTCTAAAGGAAAGACATATAAAAACGAGCAGCTATCGATGAGTTACCTCAGCAACTTTAATGAAACGTCCTCGACGATTTTGTTTTACATCCAGATAAAATCGTTTTGATTGTATTTGAAGCATTTTTGTGGCCAACTCTTGTTCCACGGCGCTACCTGCTAAAAGAGTAAGAACACAAAGTTGAATGATTAGTCTCTTGCATTTCGTCACACTTGTTAATTATTTATGATTTATTTTATACAAGATATATGCTAAACTGTCCCCACTTAAAAGCCTCAAAAACAGAAAAAGGTCTTGATTACAAATACATACACAAATCATTAGATTGGAATATTTGAAAGTTGTGGTAAATTATAAGGAACTTAACTTAATTCTTAAGTTAAATTAATGTCCAATATTTTTCCAAACTAATATGTAAATTTCTATTAAACTTCTGTCAAATTCAAAAAGTCTTTTTGGTGTATTACTATTATATCTAAATAAAACGATAAGCGTTATGAGAAAAGGCTGTTGCTTAGTATTGAGTAGTATTAGTACTAGAGGAAAACAAAGCTAAAAAGATTTAAAAACACGACACTTTCGTTTTACGAGAATTTTCATTGTAAACATCTACATATGTTTTTTATTAGAAATCGGTGTCTCACTTTAATCTTTGTATTAGATCTTTGATCCCTGGATCTACGCCTGGCATCGAAAATTTTCTCTAACTAACCTACGTTTTTTTCAACTGGTCAACATTATATCTTAAAAACGACTTATCCGATCATTATGATACGTCAGGATATTGATTGATATTCATTGAAATTATTTGACTTTATGTTCGCTCTAATAAGTTAAAAAATAGGGAGTATTCAAAAATAGCCAATAAGCAAATAATTATGAATTAATGCAATGTATTCAGCTTATATATTTAGTATTATTTCGATGGCAAATGTGAGAGATTGTGATATTTAGGGTTTGACTGTCTTTGATAGATAAATTTGGATATTGATGCTTATCAATATTAAACCAACGCTTACAATTAATTGTGTCAGGAATGCTTTCACAAGAATCTAATTACTTTGCAACATACTTTTACAAGGGAATGAAATGGGATTAACAATGTCCATTCGGCTTACCTTTGCCAGTGGAGTCGAAGTCGTTTCTATTGGAGGAACCTTCCATAGTGCTTGCATTATATTCTGGAACGAGATGTTGGCATTGACAGTTGTGTATCATCTGAGCTTGCATTGAGGTACTATACATACTTGATCCTGAAATAGCTTCGTCACCGCTTCCAAGATCAGACATTACGAATTTCCTTCTATGGCAAATGTGTGCAGCCTAGCCCTAGCCTCTACCTCTTCCTCTTCCCTTCTTCTCTAGACTCTGATCGGATCGGATTGGACAGCTCCTTGGCCTCGCAACTTTTTCTTGTCAGCTGTTGGGGAGAATGGGATAGAGATGGTTTTTTATCGCAATAATTAATTTGGTTTGTGCCATTTAAGTAGCTTTGTTAAAGGTTGCAAATTATTATGAGAATAATCAATCAACATGACCAAAATGCAGTGCTATCCATATGCATCGACATCATCTGGAAGTGCTAACTCCTTTCCCCCTTCCCCCTTTTTATTTCACGACTCAATTTAACTGCTCTGGCAAAAACCTTGAAATGCTATATACATATGTATGTATGTACATGCATACACACATGTGCACATTGGTGATGCATATGTATACACACACATATATGTATGTGCATGATTGCTTATGTATGCACAAGTATGTATATGCCTTGTGCGATGAAATTCTTCACTAAAAACTCCAATGTTAAAGTAAATTTTGTTTAAATCGTTTCCTTTTGATTAATTCTACTTTACTGCTGCTCTAATTTTGCCTAGTTTCTGTATATAGTGAGACGTACGTATAATTTCAGGGACGGATCAAATGTGTCGTTTGGGGGTACAAAAACCTTTGAAACTTTTACATCGGGAGTGCTAAGTTGCAAAGAATATAGAGTCTTCCAATATTACACACAGTAATCACAATTTATTAACCACGTTGCGTTGTATATCTGTTAAAAGCTTGCACTTTTTCCACCCCTCAGAGAAAAATTGACATCCGTCCCTGTTCACGTCCCCATAAATACACACATAATACTATTTCATTATCATCGATTTCTAGAACTCGCGACACATTTGTTTGTATTCAACTTAATTTGAATGTATTAGAAAAGTGCATACGAATGTAGATGCAACAAATGCAGCAAAACAACCCAACGCGCAAACAATTCAGCTCAACTTTCTTTTTACTTTCTTTCAGTGTTGACAGAAGATTTTTTTTACCTTATAATGGGAAAGTGTGACCAGAGGCAGTTCAGCTATCGTTTGTGCCATCAAGTGAAATAAAACATAGGTGAAAACAGACGGCAATGTACTTTTTTTGGCGAATGTGGTAATCTCGCAGTATTAAATTTCAACTGTTTTTTACCTCTCCGTTTTTTTTTAAATGAATTTTAATTGAATATACCGGCAAAAAACTAGTGCCACTAGGGCACTATCAATGTATTTGCCATCATTATTATCACTTTCATTGTCTAACACTAATGGTGTGTTTACACTGTGGCTGCGTTTTGCGTTCGGGTCAGATTTGCCTATCGTGGTTAAATGTGTATCATCACTAGTAAAAATAACACAAAATCAGGGACACAATATCAGGGGAGCAAAAAATAGTTAATGGTTTAGTTTGCTAGGATTTTGAAATTATCGATTTTAAGCAAAAATTTTAGGATTATAGCACAAAAATTGTATATGCTGTATAAAACAGCATCATTGTTTATGCAATTTTGAAACTAAAAGCCATAATGATACATACCCTGGTGTAAACACCTATTCCGAGTTTTGCAACCGATGACATACTCGATAAGAAACGCACCATAGTGTAAACCCCTTATGACCGATACTCGATAAATATAGATACATCGCGAGACGCTAAGAAGAAAACGCTGCTGCTGGCAAGAAATTAATTATTTGGCAAGTTAATTGGCACACATAATTAGGCGTTCGTTTCCGCAGAAGAGAGCAGAGCGAATGCTCTGATTTAGACTTGTTCCGCACTTCGGTTTCGAGGTATATCCTCCTGTTCTCGCCCCTTTTGTTCACATTTGGAATTGGAATCGGAATCGATATCGGACTTGGATGGACCAGGGTCTGTAGTGGCCTGGCCAGAATCGCCTGTCCATATGTCCACAAGCACGCCAGGCAGCCGTAGCCCGCCCCAGGTTGAAGCTGGGAACGGGAGCGGCAATTCGCCTAATCCCAAAACTAGCCAATCCACACTATCACCAGGTAGGAAAACAAATAATGTCTGGCTCATAGTCGATATGCACACTTAAAAATCCTCTTTCCATTTCAGACCAAGCGAAAACAATGCCTGTAGCATCGATGTCGGGATCAGATGAATCGAATGGGAAAAATAGCTCAGCGAGTAGTAATATTAAGGACAATACAATGACAAGTGGAAATACAAATATTCCCGGCTCGGCCGATGGGACTGCGGCAATGTCATCGTCAGGAACTGGGTCTGGAACGTCGGCACCAATGCTAAGGCAGAATTCATCGAGTAGTGTTAATTCGATGGCTGGGCTAGCTGCTTCCCCAAACACTAATGCCACATCTAACGAGCATTCAAATCCAAATCCAATGGGTGACACCGATATGGCTCAGCAAGAGCAAGAGCTGGCAAAGAAGATCTGTGCCAATGAAGAAGACACGGGTAAGTGCGAAATAAAATGTTGGTTTTTCCAAACGAGATATTAAATAATAGAAGGAATCTGTTTGTTAGCAGAGAAGACTGCCAATAAAGCAAAGAATTCGATTTCTGGAGCTGGATCTGGGTCAACTTCGTGCACTGGATCGGGAGCATCCGTTGCTATCAAAGAGGAACCCCCCGATATTCTAGGTGGCCTAGTGAATTTAAAAAAGGAGGATAATCTGTCGCCAAATATGTCACCAGTGGGATTTGGATCGATTGGTGGAACATCTGGATCGGCCCAGGACAGATCAATCACACCAGGTAAAGGTTCGCTTCCTTGTATCTTGTATTTTTCTCTGTCTGAAACCACTATAGACTAAATTATACTGTTCTTTATTAAGATTTTTGTCCGATTCAAAAAACTATTTTGCAAGCTAAAATCTAATTTATTTGGATCTTCAATTAAATCATTAGTTTCCTCAACAACTCTATATTATTAGTTATTAGTTACGATTCTATTAAGTGAAGAAATGTTTAATCTGAGAGATTGTGATGTCAAAGTTTCATTAATCATTATTTTTTCTTTAATAAATCTAGTGAAAATGGAGGTAATTCCCTGTAATTCCAACAGCGAAAAGACGCAATTATCCATGGGCCTAAGCAGTGATGATATTGGCCTCGGCCAACTAGGATCGGACATGATGAGTGAGTCCTCGAACAATAGTAATGCTCCAGTTGCAAGTGGCAATGTATCTACAGGGGGACCGCATGGAATGAATACGTCGCACGGCCCCGGGCAGGGCTCGATTCCAGTTCCACCAGGAGGTGCTCCATCGGGGAATTTCATGCCATCGGGCTCTGGTTCTGGCTTGGGCATGGGTAACTGTTTGGATTACATGCAGCAGCAGAATCATATATTTGTCTTCTCCACTCAACTGGCGAATAAAGGGGCTGAATCGGTACTAAGCGGTCAATTTCAGACTATTATTGCCTATCACTGCACTCAACCAGCGACAAAGAGTTTTCTTGAGGACTTCTTCATGAAGAACCCAATGAAGATGAATAAGCTGCAGCGGCAAAACCCTCTGGGCATGCCATGGATGGGAGGAGTTGGAGCCGGACCTGGAGCAGGAACAGGTGGAGCCGCATCCAGCTGTACGTCTGGGCCTAATATGGGATCAAAGATCCTTCAGCAGCCACAACAGAAACCACAAGGTGGCTCAGGACCGAAATCACACTTCAATCCATCTGATAACAATAAACGAACCACAATTGGAAACGCTGGTCCTGGATCGGGCGGCTCCTTCGCCGAACAACCCGACCCTCTGGTAAATGAGAATGATCTTATGTGCTGGGAGGGCGGCAGCGGTAGCGGAACCGGAGGTCCCGGGAGTGGCGGAGCTCCAGCCAGTCGTAATAGTCTCGAGGTTGGAAACGTTACGAATGAGGCGCAGGCCATGAAACTATTAGAGGCAGCTGGCGTTGACATAGGACAAGGACATAGTCAAGGACAAGGACAGGGCAAGTGCAACGATCTGGGTCTCAGCCTGTCCCAACATGACAGCAACATCATTTCCCTTCAGGGCGTCAAAGTGCCGGATGAAAATTTGACGCCGCAACAGCGGCAGCATCGAGAGGAGCAGTTGGCTAAACTCAAGAAGATGAATCAATTTTTGTTTCCGGAGCACGATAGTGGAGTTGGCGGCCAAATGATGGGAATGCCTGGTGCGGGTGGAGTGGGTGGCGCAATAAATCCCCAAATGCGACAAATGCACATGAAGCAAGAGCACATGACGGGGTCAGGACCGGGATCGGGCCAAGGACCCGGTTCGGGCCCGGGAGCTGTGCCAGGATTGGGCGATGATGTGCTTCTTCCGGGAGACGTAATGGCTGAAATAGGATCTGTTATGTCGTGCAATGGCCCAAAGAATAGCCTGCCCGGTGCAGGACCAGTAGTTGGAGCAGGAGGAACGATCAATAGTAACATGCCAGCTCCAAATGGCAATTTGCTGGCAAATTCACCACCCGACCTGCTAGGTCCGTTTGGGAACACGAGCTGCGGCGTGGGAATCATGGGACCAGGAGGACAGGGCCCAAATGCCGGATCGGATATCCCCAAAGATGGGTCCATGCCGCCGCAAGGTGGAATGGCCCAGATGGAATGGTCGAAAATTCAGCAACAGTTCTTTGAGGAGCGCCTTAAAGGGGGCAAGACTAGATCGATGGCGGGACAGCAGCAACCTGGACCAGGCAGCAATACAGCGAATCAGGGACCCGCACAGGCCACCAATGCACAAGGCATGAGAGGGGCCAATGTGCAAGGACCTCCTCCACCGTATCATCCCACTCAGCGCTCCGCCTCGGTACCGATTGCCATACAATCGCCGAATCCCTCCAGTCCCAATAATCTGTCTCTGCCCTCTCCCCGCACTGCTGCAGCTGGTTTAGGGCTACCGTCAATTGCCTCGCCCAGCATGGACTCCAGTATGGGTCCGTCATCGACAAACAACACATCCACATCTGGTCCTCCTAATACCACATCGAAAAACTGTTTTCAAACAGATGCACCGTCCCCCTCGAATCCGAATTCGAATCCAAATCAAATGCCGAACGCAAATCGGAATCGAAGTGGGGGCAGCACCGGACCCGTCATGAATCACATGAACAGCAATCCCAGTACACCACTCTCTCACATGTCGCCCAAGGAGTTGGACAACTTTAACCAGCCCACATCCAACCCAGGTGAGTTCTTGGCGAATCATAGCTTTCATGTTGACATCTATCTTCTTTCCTTTCGTTACTTGTGCGTTTTACAATATAAACAAATTTGTCAGAATACCCTTTAATAATCATAAAACGTCAGTATATTTTTACCATTTTCCCACAAATATTTGAACCCAATGCATGGGCTATTCCGCATTAGAGATGGTTCTAATATTAATAATAATCCTAAGCGAAGATGGTATTTGATCGCTATCTTGCTTTGCTGGGTAAAACATTTCTCGTTGGTTGATATCAGAGATGAACTAATAATCATATCAGTCCAGATTTCCAGATACTCAAATTGAAAGTCATTTAACCGACCTAAATTTTTATCATTATAGGTGTATATATTTATACCCTTTTGGTCATAAGTGTGAAACGCATTAAACGAAGCATTTCCGACCATATAAACTATATGTTCTTGATCAGCACGATAAGTATAGCCATTGTCCGTTCGTCTATCCAAGCTACAGAGCTGAAATTTTGCATGTGGACATGTATATACTGCAGGACTTGTACATCTCGGATTAAACTATATCAAGATCGATGGGAAGAGTAGCATAAAAACTGGCAAGGTTATACAAGCTCCTGTCTTCTGCCTTTTAGCTATTTTAGTATCTCAAGAGTTTCCGTAAGATTAATTCGGTGTTGCCAATGTTTTATATGAATCCATAATGGTAACTAGAATCCCACCTGACTCTCTGACTTTACGAACATTACACAGATAGCCTGATGCACCTTGGTCGACTCGGCTAATAGAAAAGAAGTTTTCGTATTTCCGGTCCAAGTACCTAATTAGAAATTTAATTTACTTTTAGCACTCATTGACAAAATTGGAAAAAATATCAACTTTGAATAGAAGTTAAAGCAGAATTTTTTTGCAGGAGTTTTATACGTTTAACAGAGTTACAACCATTTGTATTTTTGGTTTTATTAGGAAAAAAGTGCTCTCCATAAAGATTTTTATTTTTATTTTTGCTTAATATGTGAATATATTTCGAGTAGTGTTCTGTTTCGAAATAACATTTAAAAGGTTTTCTAAAAAAAGATCAAAACTACAAAAATCACTATGGAGTACATTTTTATTTTACCATTCATTCGTGTGTCTGTCCTTACGTATAAGCACCTAGAACTCGAACACTATAAGCGCGCCAACTTTCGCACCCGCACTTCAACAAAACACATTTTCTTATACACTATATAAGCTAGAGATATCGTAAAAGTAGCGTAACAGATACAAGGAATCTGTTTTTCCGACTAGAAGTGTGCATATACCATATTAGATTTCGAGTATACAAGTTGTGCTGAATTCGTGGCCATCACTATATTACTGATTCGCTTCAAGCCTGTATATACTGAAATACCCTAATCTCAAGGACTTTACAAGTTATAGCCAACAAATTTGATATGTAGACTGTGTAGTATGTAGGATATACAATTTCATTCACATTTATACTACACTAATAATGCTAATAAATTTGTAACAGATCTTTCACTTGGTATTTTAATTTTGTTTAAAACTTCTAATTTCCAGGAGACAACAGCTTAAAGGGTGCACGGCCCAGCCCTCAGCGCCCACGTTCCCCAGTTAACCACCTGATTGAGCCAGGCAATATGGAAGGACGGTTTGCATCATCCAGTCCTGGTCTAAATTTCAATCCGCATCCACATATGCAAAGCAATGCAAACACTGCCATGAATGCCTATAAAGGACCTGGACCGGGACAGGGACCGGTACCCAGTTCCAATATACCGATGGAGGTAAGCCCATTTACATAACACACATACACACATATCAACATTAGAAAGCTGCAACGATTATAATTATTCATTCATCATTCATTCATTCATTAATGCCTAAAATGGCTATCCAACTCAAAAACACACCCCAAATGAAATGTTCATGTCAGACACTCGCCAAAAAGCACACAAACAATTTTAAGCGACTTGTATTGACTATAGATTTGTTTCGATCCAATTGATGTATTCAAGGATGAGACATGCTCTACCTATACATTTACTCGAATATATTCCAAACCAGATAAGACATCGTCTTTTACGTCGGCCAGCCAGACGTCATGGCACTCAAATTAATATCAATTTAGTTTGCAAATCAATAGACTTCATTTTCTTGTCAACAATTTTTATTTATCACACTCGACGCCGTCACCTCGGGTTTTCGAGTTATATAGGTTGAACTAAAGAATCACAGATAATAAAGTCCAAAAATGTTTAATTGGTTCGAAGTTGATTTAAAAAATCGAGTCAATTTGGCATACTTAATTTTAATTTTTAGTAAAATCGAGTACGCTAAAGACACAGTCGTAGAACGATCCAACGAAACAGATCCGAATTGAATGAGTTTGTGTAATGTCTTCCACGAAACAGGAAGCTTTGTTGGTTCTTATGCCACCAGTCTATAATATTAAACTATGTGATGTAATCCTTGAACTCTGCCTTATTTGATTGCTTAGAATGTCTTAAATGAAATGAAATGAAATTTCATTTATTTTTATTTATACTGATTCATTTTATTGAATTGTCAACACGCAATTTAAGTCAAGAAATGTTGTAAGTGAAGATTCATACAGATGTCTATAACAAGTGTGCTCATCTAATCAAGTCACCTTTGTAAGTCTGGTAAGCAAGCATTGGAGAGCTGCATGAACGACAAAGAAAAATCATCAAATTTGAATGAATTTAAATGAGTCAGTGCTAACTATACAAATAAAATGAATGAGTGCGAATGTATGTACTTGTCAAATCTCATAAAATAGTATTTATCTATTTACTAAGGAAAAGAATTAGGTGTCACATCTTTGAAATGTACTAACACACTCGAATCAATTGGAAAAATTCGCAGGCGAATAAAAAAAAAAAAAAATGATAAAAAATTAATGGACAAGTAATGGTCATATACAAGAACTTTATTATTTAATTAAGGAGAAGGGTTGCCTAATTGCCAAAAATCCAGAAAACTTAAAAAACTTTGGTTTGCTAAAATTTGAGTATCTCCTCTCTAAGCCACCGACTAGATCAACTCCAATATACAGTAATCACATACACGTATTTAAAAACTATACAATAGAAATAAAAGCCCAATACTAAAATCAGAATTAGGATGCATTCCATTGCAATTGCAACATGACAAGTCATTATCGTGCATTCAATTTGCCAATCAGCCAAGCTCGATTTTGATTTCAATTCAATTAATTGATTTATTGACCATTAATACAACTTTAAGAAAACTTTTCAATTTGCTAAAAAGTCTTAAAATATCTCGAAAGTACAAAAATAATTAATGAATAATCCAATAATTTTCTTATTCCATTGGTTTCTAAACTTGAAATCTATCCAAAACATTGTCACATGCATTAGTCCCCAATTAAACAAGATTGTTTTACTTAGTAATAATAAATAAATTAGGACATCATGACAAAATTTTTGAATGTAGCTTTATTATGTAGTTTAGATAAAAGACTTATTTCTATGAGCATAGGTGTATCTCTATTTTTATTGCATTGTACATAATCTTATATAAGTTAACAATTTGCGTATATTTTCAATTTTATTTTTCTTCATTTAGCGTCAAAACTCCGGTCCTGCTCAGTTCGGGCGACGAGCCGATAATATGCCGTTGAATCCGAATGGTGGACAGCGTCCACCACAAAATAAGATGGCACAGAACTTCGATCCCATTTCATCGCTGGCCCAAATGTCGCAACAGTTGACAAGTTGTGTGGGTAGTCCGGCCGGTGCCGGGGCAATGAGTGGCATGATGGGTGGTGGTCCAGCTGGATCGGTGGACATGAACCTGGAGCATGCAATGTTGCCGGGTATGGAGCCCACCGGCATGGATCCCATGAACGCGCCCGGCAATTGCCATCCGGGTATGAATCCTCTGATGAATTCAATGGGTGGCCAACGAATGATGAATCCGAAGATGTGTCCTGGTGGTCAACCTGGCCAGTTCAATCCAAATGCTGCCAATGGTGGAATTCGCGATGGCCTGGGTGCCGGGCCAGGTCCCGGGCCGGGTCCAGGGCCTGGACAAGCACCGAATTTTCATGGGATCCTGCCACCCGGTGCTCGCATGATGGGGCGCATGCCGGTCAACTTTGGTCCGAACTTCAACCCGAATATACAGGTTAAGGCGAGTACACCGAACACCATCCAATACATGCCGGTTCGGCCGCAGAAT